>OX371263.1:92050730-93250730 GCA_947311025.1 Lypha dubia | reverse complement strand
ATTATAATAGTATACTCATAACCTAATAATACATGCATCTCTACAACAAACACAACAAAAAAATTCCTCTGAAGTCAAAAGTATAAATGTGTATGTGTGTATGTTTCAACCTGTGACAAAAATATAAATAAAAATTATTCATTCAAATACGAAAAATTAAATACAAATCAAAATTTAACACTTGAAATAAAAAACAAGTAATTTACAAGAATTGTCAGCTGGGCTTGTAAGACTACCTTATAATCATTGTATCATGATTGCTTGTCTTTTGCAGCTAACTTCACTATTAAACGCGCTGTCAAAATCGGATTTTCCAATTGCAAAATTTTGCCGCCGCGTTACCGCCGCGTTATTTCGGGATGCTCCATACAAATTGTATGGGCATGAAAACTTTTGACAGCTAAAAAACGCTTGCCGCTCTTGTTTAGGTGTGGCTGTTACCAATGCAATTGCTTATCTACTAAAAATGAATTTCTTAGCAAATAAAGTCAAGAGAAAAATTGAGCTAAATACGCTCAGTAAAATCGGTGCTCTTTCTCAATAGAATGAAAGATTTACCGCGCCAATTGGGCAGCACTTCAATCAATTCTTGTTAACTCTCATTTTCTTTGAAAATATTTTATTTTCCACTGTTTGAAGCAAATGAAAATAAAAATACCAAAATAATAATTTTGAACATACTTTGTTTCTTATAGATTTATAAGTTTTTTCAAGTTTGTTTTTTTACCGGCCTGGCAAATATTGATTTTTGCATGATCTATTTGTACTCTCACAATTTCTAAATCTGTCTCTGTCTCATTGTTGTTTAATAATATAAAATCCAATCAATCTAGAACCTAAGTTCATATGAAACAGAATCGTTACGATAATAATTTAATTTATTTTATTAATAAAATTTTAAATATGCCCTTCAGAATTCTCTAACTGCGGACGGACAAAAGGAAGACTTTAGTGATCTGCCACCGAATCAGCGGCGCAAAAAGCTACAAGCAAAAATTGCCGAATTACAGCAGAAAATTCATCAAGAAACCGCTGCACGTGATGGTCTCATGAAAATGAAAGTAGTCTACGAAGCGAATTCATCGCTGGGCAATCCCATGACAGTCGAGGGTCAATTAAATGAATCCGAACATAAATTGGAAAAACTAAAAATTGATTTGAAAAAATATCAAGGATATTTAGAAAAAGCAAATCAAATACCAATGGCAAATAATAGTCCGCAAGCAAATCGTAATACCATGAATAATGGTCATCGATCGTCAAGGTAAATCAAATAAATGTTTTTTAATTTAAAATTTTAAATTAAAAACTAAAAATTTTGAAATACACATCAATATTATTCTAGGCATTCCAATGGTAGTACCGAGGACAACAATTACGATGGTGACTTCCAACAAGATGATGGTGGCAGTTTAAGCAGGTCAGATTCTGAGGATAATGTGGCGCAAATACAAAATGGTCACAATAATAACAATAACGGGTACACTCATAAGTCTATGTTTGAAATATCAAATCTTTTGCCTTTTTTAATATTTTTTGGTTTTGTGCATTTTTCTCTTCTTATCTATTTACATATATTTTATAATTCTCATTTTGTTTGCGTTTCATTTTGTAAATTCGAATAATTTCAGTTTCATATGAAAAAAAAAATCATATAAATAATTTTTAATCACAAATTAGAAAAAAAATTCGGCAACAACAGTGATTTAGTACAGATACATAAATACAAACCGATTTAAATTAAATTGTAAGTGATTTAATCACTTTTTAGTTAACTACCCTCGTAGAGCTTAACTAAAGTTGCAAAAGGTGTAGCAAACATGTTTAAAAAACAGCTGATTCATTAATTCTTCTCATATAAATGTGAGAGACACTAAAAAAGGTCTGCTGTTCTATAATTTTAAGTAACTTCCAATACGACCTTAATGGCCATGCAAACATTATCGAATGATAAATGAAAGCCACATCCTGTTAACTTCCAACCTTATCATTTAATAGATCAGGTCCTTTTAAAAGTCAGAGATCAGTATCCTTTAGGATACCCAATAATGATTATACATCCCTATTCCTGTAATTCCACTGTAACTGGTGCTGATGGTGGTGGTACAAACAATTTTATATACATTTTTTTAAAACCCATAATATATGCGTTATTTGGTTGAAAGAAATTTATTTTGGCAAAATATCGCTGAAAATTGCTAATAGAAAATATAAAAAATAATGGAATTACCAAACTGCCTTCGTATAACATTGAAACTGTTATAAATCTTTACGTGAAAACATATTCAAGTTGGCATATTTATCTTCACACATTTCCACGAAAATATATATAGATTATTTTATGTAAATTAAAGCATAGGGTATGAAGGTTTTAGCTCTACCGAATGTACTTAAAAGATTTCCAAGAGAAATATGAATCTCAATTGCCTGTTGCCCTATTCTAAATAAAATCTCCTCTACTCTAAACGAACTTTTCCCCCCAATCATTTGCTGTAAAGCGATTGAACTGTACTAATTATAAAGTGTGTTTTTTATAGAGTGTCACAACTTTGAGTTGTCATCAGTGTATTATTTGAGCACCCATTTAACAGCTGATAGTAGCTTTTTGTTTAGTTTGCTTTGATATTTCATTATGAATCGACTTACACCAGAGCAACGCGTGCAAATTGTTGAAATTTTTAGTCAAAATAATTGTTCTATTCGTCAAACTCATCGTGCACTTCTTCCATTTATTTAATTCGAAGAACACCAAGATCGTGTGATTTAAACCCATTAGATTGTTTTGTTTGGGGTTATGTTAAGTGTCTTGTCTACGTCGATGAATTACAAACAATTGAACACCTGGAAATCAACATTCGAAGAGTTATCGCCGAAATACGGACGCAAATGCTGCGCCTTCTACGCGCCAGCCGTGGCGTGGCCGCCAGAAATCATATTTAAACATTAATTTCATAAAATTTCCTTTCCTATAAAGATCGTTTCATTGATACTAAAAATATATTTCCTTGTTTTATTATGATTTAAATTTGTATCACTCTATAAAAAACGCCCTTTATATCGCATGAAACCAACGGTGGTAACACTGACATTTGTTATGATATATATCAGATTGTCTTCAATTAAGTTACCGCAATAATTCTCGTATTTTAATTTCGCAAAAAGTGTGAATACTTAAGAATTGCTGAAAAACTGAACGTCAAGACTAAAAACTGACACAATTTATGTTTAAATTTATAAATATATATGTACATACATACATATATATGTACATATAACTAAGAATGTATACAAGTATGTATGTATCTAATATTAATATATAGAATAAAATTTAAGATTTAAATTCAAAGTCTGTTGGTAACTAAAGATTTAATTAACGTTAAACCATTAGTTAACTAAAGACGAACGAATTTAAGCCACACACTTGTGATAATAATTCGTTTAATGGATTTCCTTAAAATCTTTTTTCTCTTTTTTAATGTTTAAATTCAGCAGTTCGGCAAGTCCTGAGAGTGGCTTAGGGACATCACATACTTCACTGCCGGGTTCGGGACAGGGTAGTGCAAACGAAAATGCCATCGGTGAGGAAACATATTACGAAAGTGAATTGGATACGTTACAACCTCTGGGCACATGCCGAGCCTTATATCCATTTGAAGGTGTGTTTACCTTTTATTAATTTTTGTAAATGAGCTTTTCCAAATCTATTTTAATTTTAGCCACCAGCGAGGGAAGCATACCCATGAATGATGGTGAAGAACTACAAGTGATTGAAATAGATCAAGGTGATGGTTGGACGCGTGTGCGTCGCATGAATAATACAAATGGTTGGGATGAAGGTTTTGTGCCCACCAGTTACATTGATTGTACACTATATTCTTAAGCAAAATAAAAGAATGAATGAAAGAAACAAGATAAAAATTGATGGTCGAAAACATTTAAAATTAAACAACAACAAAAAATATGATTAAAAAATATTATCATTTTAAGCATAAAACACACAACATTTGAACATACAAAACAAAAAAAAAAAAAAAAAAAGAATAGAAAAAAGTCAAAGTATATTTTTTTTAATTTCCTTTTAATTTAAATTGTTAGGGAAATATGTTTTCTTTTTATTTTATCATTTAAATATAAATATTTTTTACGCGCTTAAGTTGTAAATTAAATTTGTTTTTTAATTATTATTATTATTATTATTAGATAAACGTATAATTCTATTATTTTTTTATGTATGAAGAAACATATAAATAATTTCCTTCCCTTCTTATTATTTTTTTAAATTTAATAATGTATTATTTTTATTCTTATTTTTTAAACTACAATAACTTTAACATAAGTTTTGGATTTTTGTGCTTTTAATTTAATATAAAAAATCTTTCCGCGTCCCCCTCCCCACACCCTTTTTTGTAAGAAATGAAAAGCGCCACAATATGTATATAATTTTCAAAAACGATATTAATTTTTAAAATTTTGTGAAAATAACCGAAAACTCCATCAAAAAATTCATTATTTCAACGAATTGTTCGTTAATTTTGATCTAATGTATTTTAATGCAAGAATTTTATTGCGGAACATCAACAACGATTGCTTTCAATGAACTATTTTTTCCATTGAGCTTTAATGCATTTTTTTCATTGAAAGAACATACGCTTACGTTGATTAAACGTATTTTTATTTTTTCTTTAAATTAATAATTGAAAGATAAATGAAAGTGATTCATTGACATTTAATAAAATATATTTTTTCCAATGTATTCAGTGTTTGGTCTTGTAAAAGAAATTTTTTTTTTGTTAGTAAATTCGCTTTATTTCTGAAAGTTTATTAAAGTTTGAAACTACTCACGATCAAAGTAAATTATAAAGTCTTGTGCAGGTTTGCTCAGTCATCGACGATGCAATTATGCGTCACATTTTTGAATTGAAATCATTTTAGAAATTTGTTTTTGTAATTTGAAGGTTTTGAAATTTTCAATTTTAGATTCCAATTGATATTTTTCTTTTTTTAGAATTTTCGAAGTATTAAATTTTGTTTTGTTTGCAAAATAACTTCTGTTTTATATGAATCGATATACTGGTGAAATTTCGAATTTTATTTTCTGACCAAAGCTAAGTTTTTCTTTTAAGTGTTTTTGATTTTATTTTCAATAATTTACCAGCACAAATAAAAATGAAAACTTTGCGAAAACTGCTATTTCGAAATAAATACTGCCATAACGTTTTTTTTTTTTTTGTTTTTTTTTTTTATTATATTTGATAAAGAAAATTTTAATTTACACAATAATGATGCCAATAAACAATAACAACTGATAGAAAATTAAAATATGTTTCCTTGAAAAGAATAATATGTAATAATATAATTATGAATTAATTTTCATGAAAATTCCACAGAAATTAAAACAAAATTAGTATTTTGTAAAAAGGTTGGTCATTTTGTACAACAAAAAAAGAATCACGAGAAAATTAAAACTTTTGTAAATTAAAATATGTATGTATTTTCAAAAATAGCGAAAATTTTTTAAAAGTGAAGTTGACTCCTCTAGAAAATTTATATAAACAGTAGGTATTCAGTTGTTCTTTGTTTTTTTTTTTTTTTTTTCAATAATTATTATACAATTTAAATTTTTTTAAACGAGTCGATTGTGCAAAACTTGCATTTTAACTGCATTCAACTCGGCAGAAAACAGAGAAACATTTTATCAGACTTATTCATATTTGTTGTCTTACTAAGACGATTAAACAAAATGACCACCTTTAATATAATTATGTAGTTTTAAATGAAAACATAAATAGCTTTTTATATTGAAAATCACTCTCAAGAAAATAAACACATCACAACCATTAAAAAATAAACTCAAAAATAAATATCTTCACTGACCTGATTGAAATTTAAAACAAAACAATTCAATTAATCTAAAGAACATACATACATATATTTAACTTTGCACAATTTAAAATATCTTACAACAAATACTTAACATTAAAAATGATATCAGTAAAACGAGAAAAAACTTAAACTTTAAAAAAGCTAAAAAGTAAAACTAAAAACGAAGAAAACGAGCTGCTTCAAAACCAAAATATTCCACAACTTTTAATTTTTATTTTTACAAATAATTACAACTTTAATGAAATGAGGACAAGCAATTTTATAATTTCCAAAACATACCACATAGACAGACTCAATTCTACATGTGACTTTAATAATATTGCATTTACAATAGAACAAAATCTAGTAGATATTAATTACAATTATTTTTTACTCCAATCTATTTTAAAAATTTTTATAAACTTACATTTCCTGACTAACTACAAAATTAGCGCCTTCAAAGGCTGAGCAGCTAGAGCACACACCTTATAGCAAGTACACACCTTATATTGGTTTTGAGTACCACATGAAAAACAGGTTTGGTGAAAATTTAAAGGGTAATTAATTTTTGTGTTTTATATTTAGAATCTATTAAAAATATAAAAGATTTTATTCAGGTGTAAGTGCAGTATACGAGTAAGTTCTACTTTTTCGCAAAATTATTACTATATGCATTGCAAGGGGCAAAAATTGCAACATTTTTCTATAAAATAAAACGCCATTTGTCGTTTTTACATTTACAATTCCATATAAAATGTTTGGTATTCATTCGAATTTTTTTTTTATATAAAATTTATTTTATTTCGTTTATTTGAAAGCGCTTTTTATGTCTGCAAACTTTTGTGTATAAAACTTTTATCTTTCTGCATCTATCTCCACATCTCAAGTTCTCTTTACTAAAACTTCTAAAAAAAGTTGTAGTTTCTTTAATAGTTTTAAGTTAAAATTTAAACAACAACAAAATAAAAAGTACCATTTAAGGTTTAAGTCAATTTTTTTTATACACAAATAATAAAAACCACATTATTTTAATTATTAAAAAAAAACAAAATCACATGAACAACAACGACAACATTTGCTTATATATTTCTCAATAGGAATTCGGAATAGTTTAACTATATATTAAGAGAATTCATAAGGGTGGTGTACACAAAGTGTTGTATGGGATGTATTTATTGTAACTATAAGATTCCTAATGGTATTTTGTCAGGCAATTTTTTTTTCTAATCGAGAATATCAACAATGTTTGTATTAACTTCAGCACAAGTACAACACTACAACACCAATTGATGCTAAACTCTTCTTACTATCACTATCACTCTCTCTCTCTATCTTGTTTTTACCAGCTGATCATTTAACCATCAAATAGAATTCTTTCTCCTGGATGCTTTTAATTTTATTTCTTTGTCATGTTATTTAAATAATTTAGAATTAAAAACCAAACAATACGTTGCCTTTATTATCTTTGTATATGTATTTAATTTAAACATTTAATTTTTCTTAAAACTCCATATTTTTAACAAAAAAAAAAAATGTTTTTACCACACTTTAAGCACATGGAGTAAGATAACAAATTGAATTCGTTTTATAGAAAAAAATCTATTATTTGCCTAAATCATTGAATTAAAATCTATATATTTTTTATTAGCAAAAACAAAAACTGATAACTTATAAACTGATAACAGAAAAAATCTAACTATTTTTTCATAAAATTAAAAAAAAAATCTCTCATAAAAAAATGTATGAAAATAACTCCAAAATTTCAAAAATTTACCATTAAAATATAAAACAAATATTGGAAAATATACAATACTTTATATTATTCTTATTAATAATATATACATACATACATACATATACAAACCTTAATATTATTATAATAATTGTATTAAAATAATATAAAAAATTAAATTAAAAAAAAGTGAAAATATACGCAATAATAAAATAAAAAGAAAAATAATGTGTATGAAAGTGAAAAATGTTTAATAAAAATTATACATTTAAAATACCTATAAACTAAAAAAATAAACCGATCACTATCATTTGCTAAAGTACATTTTAAAATATTGAAACTTAATTTACCAAAATGCAATAAAATGCAATTTATTTGAGACGTGCGTAGAAATTTTTGTATCGAAAATACACAAACATATCGTACATATGAATTTATATGTATGTATATGTACATACATATATGTCAGTGTTGGCCAAAAAGAGAATCTAGGTATGTGATAGTAGTCCATGAGTATGCACTAGTAAAAATACAGTGAACAATAATAAATGAACATAACAGAATACCGGCATTGAATTTGTTTCTGTTTGTTTAGTATAAATGTTGAGATAAATGGACAAATTTTTAAGTTAATAAAATACATTAAACAAGTATTTCATCAGAAACAATATAAAAATATCAAAACTTAAAAAACTTCAACGTTTCATAATCGGTATGATTGCAGAAATTAAAAAAAAACCATTGAACAAAAGCTAAAATTACTTTCCTACAATTAGCCTCATTATTACTATATTTTTATAAAAAAAATTTGCTTATAAAGTATGAGCTTGAATAAAATAAATTAATTGTGCGTTGTTGCAAATATTCGCTGTGTATCTGATAAAAAATTAAAAGAGAAATATCAAAAGTCAATGCGAATGCAGAGCAATTATTCAACTAAATGAAATTGTTATTTTTTGAAGTGAAAACTTCTATTGGCGCGGTACGGAGGTTTTGGGTGGGCTAAAATCTCAGAACTCGCGACATCGTCACGCTTTTTGACACTTGTAGTATAGTTAACAACCTACAGATAACAGAGTATAGTTCGCAATAAAAATTATTTACATAGGGGCTGTGCACATATTACGTAACGCTCCAGGGGGTGGTGGGGTTTAAACATTTGTTACGGATTGGAAATTTTGCTCTGAAAAATTAGTAATAAGCGTTAGGAAGGGGGGGGGGGGGGGGGGTATAAAATCTCTGAAAACAGCGTTACGTAATATGTGCACCACCCCATATATATTTTTAAGTAAAATATATTTTATTTGATCTGTCCGTTGCTATGACGAACAATTATATTATGTTCACACGGACAGAAATTATAGAGGTTCGCGCTCTCATTCTTGGTTCACGGGCGAACCTTGATTGAACCTACAAGTTTCGCCATACAAAATTTTGAGAGCGAACCTACATGTTTCATTTTGAACCTTGTTGCGAACCCGTATAATTTACTATTATCTCTAATTTTGATAAAACATTATCGCTAGTTTATCTGAACTAGTTGTCCAAAAACATTTTAACAAAGAAAAACAATTGATAAGTGCTAAATTTTAATAAAAACATTGAATAAGTAAAAGCATATATTTATATTTATGTAAATAATTAAATAAAGTGAAAAAACAACAAATAATATTAAATAACGAAGTACGAACCAATCTAGAATGAGTCGTGTGAACACATAGGTTCGCCATCGTGGTTCATGGAGCGAACCTAGTGTTTCAGTTCTTCGTGTCAACATAGTATTACGGGAAAAAAATTAAATGAGTGTTTAGGTCTGCACTACCTAAACAATTTCAGCCAAACAAATTGTAAGTAGCTCGTAGCAGACAACTCTTAGGCAGCCTGTTTTAGCTCAAGACAGTATTACAGGGCGTTATAAAAGAATGTGATATCAAAAGTTAACGAAACACCATCAACAAACAACACCATTCTTTACGACAGGAAACTACTATTCATGTTAATATACCTTCTTTAATCAGCCGCATGTATTCAATGACTTAAACATTTTAACCACCAATACCAAATGGTGTACCACTTCACTTAACAAAATTATAGTGAATTCATCAACCTACAATTGTGCTGCCATACCAAAAATATGGCAGCATACTCTCCAGTTAATTGATACTCTCCACTGTTTGTGATTTTAGTTTTAGTTGTGAAATGCCGATTCTTGCAATGACATCGCGGTCCGCTAGTATAGTTTTAAATTAATGAAAATAATTGTAAAAAGTGCTCAAAATTATATAAAAATGTAATAAAAGTTTAATTAAATGTGTTGTTAATATTGTGGAAAAGTTTTTTAAATCAATTCTAATAAATAAATAGTGAAAAAGTTGATGTAAATATTTTGCAAATTGTATGGTGTGATTTAGCGTAAATTGCAGTAAATAAAAGTTTATGTTGTTGTTGTACAAATGGCTTTCTGTTTAATTATTTCAGTGTTAGTATTGTGAACAGTGATGTGCGCGTGTTTTAATTAATAAAGTGCATTGCGCATCAGTATAAATAAATAGCAGATGTAATTTAAGGAAATAAAATAATTAAATTCTTATAATCTGCTCATATGGCCTCTCTTAAAAATATTAATATCAATTAGTAGTGCTTCAGTTTGAAAGCATTAGTTTCGATTATTAATTTTTCAAATATATGTATTTATTTGCAATCACTACAGGTAAGCAAACGTTTTAATAAATTTGTTATTCAAAACATTAAAATTAAATAATTGTTGTTCCAATAACTTTTGATCTTGTTTTCTTATATTATTAGGTCTGTTTTTTTGAGTAAAATATTCACTTTTATTTGGAAAAATAATATAAAATAAAGAGTTATGTATTTGTTGTTGTTACTTTTATATGAAAGTGAATATCCTACTCAAAAAACGGACTACATAAATAAATACAGTGGAATCTCTCTTGAACGGGCACCGAAGCGACCATTGAAATGTGTCCGTACAAAGGGGCTTAACAGCCAAGAGAACACTACAAATTTAAATCAACAAAAATTTGTCTAAGATTGTTAGTTTTTATATAAAAATATGTACTTTTATTAAGAAAAATAAAAAAATAAACCATTAATTCAATTGGGTTTAATAACAAAAAATCAATAAATGTAGCTCTATATGTAATAAAAGTTAAAAAAAAGAACATTATGGGAGAGAAAATATTTACCATACCCAAATGTAACTATGTTATGTGATATAGTAAATATGATAAACCGCGCCTTCTTTTTAAAGCCATCAAATTAAAAGAGTCTTGACTAGCTTATTTGTAAATTATGACATAAAAAAAAAATTAGAAAAAATAAGCTTACTGTTCGCCCAAGAGAATTTTTTTTGTCAAGCGAGTGTCCGCGTCCGCTCATGAGAAGCGTCCGTTCAAAACGACTGCAATGCTTTCTTTATGGAGCACTGCCGGGACCTGGCAACAATGTCCGTCTAAAGGGAGTGTCCACTTATGGGAAGTGTCCGTTAAGGGAGATTCCACTGTATATATTCTACTGTTTATAACTTTGGGCTTATATTCACATCATTGAGACGTTTAATCATTCTATTAAGCTCATTATTCACTGTAGCAGACTACTTATGTATGCTGGGAACGCAATTGGTACGAACGACGAATTTTTTGTTGCGAATATTCGTCGTCAAAAATAGAACACATGTATGCATATAAAAGTGAACACAACACCGACGTCGACGTCGACGAAATTCGTCGTGCGTGGCGAATTCTCTGATAGATTTATTTATATTTCTTGCGCCGACGAACGACGAACAAATCTGTATTTAGTTGCCTTGTCTTTTTTAGTTTTCAAATGTATGTATTAGTAAATATTGCTAATTTTTACTTTAATAACTGCTTCTTTTTATGATATAGAGCTATTAGTTAAAAATACATAATTATTAATGATAATATTTGTTTTTAATAGTATATTTGAATGTTTAATTTTATAAAGGAATTATTTTCTTTATGCGGTAACACTATCGCTGTTATGTTTGTACTCTAGAGCCTTAATTTGCATCGTTAATGTGACCGGAGAAATGCGACGCAAAACGAAACTACTCAAATCGGATCTCTTTTTTCCAAAGTTCTATTTTGATAAAAGAAAAAGTGATATAGTTTTAAAAATGTAAGTAGATAATAAACGGGGAACTGGCATTTTTACATGCTACTTGATAAATTCTTCACTTGTAATTATAACTTCAGTTGAAAAGTTCAATCATAAGCAGGTACCTATATTGCGACGCAAATCGGAATTAAAACGACTCAAAGTGGGTCCAACCAAATTTTAAAAAGCGATGCAAATCACCGACGCATAAAGGATCCGCGAAAATTGGGGCTCCAGAAAAAACAAATTTGTAATAAGAAATATACAAAATTTTTTTATTAATATGTCAGCAGTTATTTGTTCGTCCAAATTGTGCGCCAAACGACGAATTTACGCAACGAATTCGTCGTGTTAGACGAAATTCGTCGTTCGCCACACTTCTTTTCCCAGCATTAGGCAGCCTGTTTTAGCTCAGGACAGTATTACAGGGCGTTATAAAAGAATGTGATATCAAAAGTTAACGAAACACCATCAACAAACAATACCATTCTTTACGACAGGAAACTAATATTCATGTTAATATACCTTCTTTAATCAGCCGCATGTATTCAATGACTTAAACATTTTAACCACCAATACCAAATGGTGTACCACTTCACTTAACAAAATTATAGTGAATTCATCAACCTACAATTGTGCTGCCATACCAAAAATATGGCAGCATACTCTCCAGTTAATTGATACTCTCCACTGTTTGTGATTTTAGTTTTAGTTGTGAAATGCCGGTTCTTGCAATGACATCGCGGTCCGCTAGTATCGTTTTAAATTAATGAAAAAAAAGTAAAAAGTGCTCAAAATTATATAAAAATGTAATAAAAGTTTAATTAAATGTGTTGTTAATATTGTGGAAAAGTTTTTTAAATCAATTCTAATAAATAAATAGTGAAAAAGTTGATGTAAATATTTTGCAAATTGTATGGTGTGATTTAGCATAAATTGCAGTAAATAAAAGTTTATTATGTTGTTGTACAAATGGCTTTCGGTTTGATTATTGCAGTGTTGGTGTTGTGAACAGTGATGTGTGCGTGTTTTAATTAATAAAGTGCATTGCGCATCAGTATAAACATATGAGCAGATATAATTTAAGGAAAATAAAATAAATTCTATTAATCTGTTCATATGGCCTGTTTTAAAACTAATGATTAGTGGCAAAAAATATGAAGTTCAGAGAAATAAATCCATTTTCTCCACAAATATTGGCTAGGTAAGCAATAATTTTAATAAATATGTATATATGTATGAATTATTATTATGTGAGACATTAGACATCAATGATAGCGTAAAAACGGCGTCAATAACAACGAATGACGGTGTAAACAATAGCGACGCTGTTATTTAAACTAATTCCGTCATTGACGCCGTTACTGACGCCGTGTTGATGCCGTTATTGGCGGCGTTGGTTACACGGTTTATCGCTGTTGTTGACACCGTCATTGGCAGCGTTGTCAACTTGGTGCGTTTCGCACCTTTTTGGGTGCTTTTCTAAATGTTTTGTGCGAAAAATATCTGAGTTGGTGCGTGGTGCGCTTTTTTTAATTTTGGTGCGTTTTTTTAATTTTAGGTGGCTCCAAAGCATATTAAACACAAATTTTTGTTTCAGTATGAGAAAAAAGAATTTTGTACAAAAAATACAACTGTTTCAATACCATTTCATTCAGTTGTGTACAATTTTTACATTCAATTTTACAGACCATAATAAGAGCAACCATTAATGATGTTTAAGAGGTACCAAAACACATTCACAAAAACCGTTAAACCGTCTTGTTGTTATAGATAATTTGTAACATTTCATTATAAGAAATTTGTTGTCCCTTTTAGATTTTCAGAGTACATAATTGTTTTTTGTCGTAAAAGTTGCTATCAAGTCTGTTAAAGAGCTTAGCAAAAACAATGTATTCTCGAGACTAGCGATCATTGTTCGATTTTTATAAAATGCATAAAAAATGCAATTATATAAAGTGTTGTAACACTAAATTTAATAAAATTTCTATTTACTAAAAGAAATATTTAAAGTTAGTGCCAATAATGGAGTCTAATAAAGGATCATAAGCGAAATACAAAAAGGTTTGGGAATCACAATGTGAGTTTAAGCAATGGATTCGGCCTTGACCAAATAATAACACAAAAGCAAGATGTTTTTATTGCAAATGCAATATCACGCCTAAATATACAACCTTGTTCGGCATGCTGGAATACGGAAACACATTGCAGCTTTATGCCCATTTAGCTACAAACGACATCAAGAACCAACATTGTACAAAATGTTTTATCCCATTACAAATATGATATCATGCCATTAGCAGTACAATTTGAATCCGATGTCAAAATATTATCTAGTACTCGTATTGAAAAAGGTTGGAGAATGATTGGCTGACTTCCAAAACGTTCGTATACAAAGTTTGTATACAGTATTGCTACTGTATTTAAATCACATACATTTGCAAAGTTCGGACACAATGCAACAACTATAAGACCGATGCCTTGTTTGCTTTCTTACTGCGTTAAAAATACTTGACGGCGGCGTTTTGAAATGGTACACATTGTATAATTGTTGTACTGCGGCGTTATGAAATGTGATGCTTTGTTCAAACACAAAACAATTGACGTTTTGGAAGTCAGCCATTCACTTCATGCAATGGCACAATATTATATTAACATTAGAATTTTGGACTAAAGTTAAATGTTGTAAAGACGCAAAATTAATTCAATAAAAAAAAAATTCTGAACTTGGTGCGTTTTTTGTTGAATGGCGCGTTTTGGTGCCTTTTGAAATTTCAAAGCTTTCATTTCATTGGCACTGTTGTTGACGCCGTTGTTGATTCAGTCGTAGATGCCGTTGTTGATATTTGCATTCAATTAGAACTAAGCCAGATGAACAGTGGCTAAGGAAATGAAATCAACATTACCTATGATAAGAAAAGGGGAAAATAATCGGCACACTGCTCAATACATTGAAAGCATTAATTAACTGCCTAAGCCACAATATCAAACAATGTCGATCGCTTGATTTTTAGACGTAAAAAATCTAGCTTGCGTTCCACTAATAACCGACTTTATTTAACTTATTAATTGTTTACTGGAAGAAAACCTAAACAAATAAATAAAATCAGTTATTAGTGGAACGAAAGCTAGATTTTTTACGTCTAAAAATCAAGCGATCGACATTGTTTGATATTGTGGGTTAGGCGGTAACTAAAACACAGTTCGAATTTTAATTTTTCATTTAATTTTATTTATAGATTTATTTTTCTTCAATGTATTATACATACATACATATGTACATACAAACATACGTTATTCTTGATATACATACATAGGTATTTTTGTTCTTCTGATTAATATACACACATAGTTCCATCCTTATAATATAGCGTAAAGTACATACAGACATATACATACATCGTACATAAGTACATACATGCATTAATATTATATGATAGTTTGTAGGTCTTAATATCTTTTTTATGTTAATTTATATTGTTTTTGTTTTTTTAATATTTAAAATAAATTATATTGTATTTTATAATTGTATCATTCATATGTGTACATTTCATTTATTCACTCAAATATTTATTAAAAAAAAAGTGAATACTCGTACAAAGCCAATAGCAATTTTTTCAAATTTCTATTGTTGTAAGAGGTACATATTTCTTTTTGGAATTTATTCTTTTTGTTGTGTATTTCACGCTTTACTGATATGGTGTTTTTCCTACAGTTTTTATATATTTCAATAAAATAATATAAATGAAAGTTATAAGCAATTACAAATTACACATGCACACATACATACATACATATGTATATATTTTGTCAGCAAATGATAATTTACAAAATGAATAAGTATAGGATTTGAGCTAAAAGTAAAACTACCTATATAATTTTGTAAATATTACTAATAATTATTTATTATTTGGGGTTTTATTTTAACATATAACACTTTAAAATCTTTTGTTTTTATTATTATTATAACATTATATTTTTTTTATTGTTACGGTTAAATTTCTGTATTATTCAGCCATGTCACAGAGATCTATTTCCGTTCGGAAACGGAATTCAATCCGTATTTTAATTCTTAAAGAAACAGTTAATAGAAATGATTTTTCGAAATGAAACCATTTTTAAATTTACAAACAGAAAAATTTTATTTATCCAAAAGTGCTTTTATTTCAAAAACCATTTCCGTTATTCGCTTTTTGAAGAACCAAAATACAAATTGCATTCCGTTTCCGAACGGAATAGATCTCTGTGACATGGCTGATTATTTGTCTGTATCAAAAGCAGCAAAGTTTGCTACATTAATACATCTAATACTATGTTTAATATTGACAGGTGACATATGTATGAAGTTGTAGTTGCATATGTACATACAAATATGTATGCATAAATATTAAATATTGTTATAAAAAAAATATTCAATTTGCAAACAAAGAAATTTAACAAAAAATTGCTTCTCTCATTACATTGAAACGAAAACTTGCAAAGTATTTCAGAATGAATCTAAAATATTTAAAAATTAAACATAATACGAAAAGGATCACATGTGATTCCAAACATATTATGTTTGTGGTGTAATGACACAATCATATATTATGTCAGCGTATGCAGTGCTACCAGCCGTTCATTTTGAGAAAGTACAACGCATAAGATGCGGCGCAGTGATGCATTTACGAACAGGCCCAAACACTTGAATGGAAATTAAATAACAAATCTTGAGGATTTAAATTAGATTTAATTTTTTGCCAATTTCCATAGGTTTTGACTACTTCTTCTTTTTCGTTTTGTGTAAAACAAAGCTAATAAAAATATTGTGATTGTTGGCAAGTTGCATAAAATTTTGTTACCCTTTTACTCATTTTGAAAGTTATGTTTTTTTTTTTTTTTTTTTTGGTAGGACCGACCAGCACTCAGGGGATGACCCCTACTGCATTGCATAGCATTGTGCCAGAACTTAGGGAAATGTATAGGATGGAGAAGTTAGATGTTGTAAGTGTAGAAGGCTTAATTCTTTTAAAACATCTTAGCAATTCTTCATTATTCTTATTTCAAGTTTAAACAAAACTATATTTTTTTTAGTTTTTCTTTAGTTCTTCTAAATAGCTGGGAAATTTGTGGGATTTTTTTTATATTACGTAGTGCTACCATATTTATAACAAAATTAAATAAGAACATTAAAATACGACTGAAAAAGGCAAGTAGCATTTAAATACAATCTACGGCGTTTTCTTTTTCTGAACAAAAATGATGCCCTTTCGATGGATAAAACGTTTTACAGTTTGCCAATACCTTTAAAAAAGTTTAAATTTTTAATTGTCACAACGGTACAAAATAACACAATTTCACCAATGAAATACGTTAGCAACATTGTTTTACCATCAGCTGCTAACCATCTTCAGTATCATCAGTTGATTAAGAAGTTTGCAGCAACTCTTCAATTAAAATTCTTTTAGTATTTATTTTTCTTTTTGGCTTTTTAACAATTTTTTTTTTAGAAATTTCTCGCTTGAGCAAATAGAATCATAAGAATCAAATTTCTTACTCGTAAAAAAAGGACTTAACAATGATGTAAAAAAGGGCATTATCTCACCCCGACTTCCTAGTAGAGGGTACAATATGTTGCATAATATACATATACTTATATATATTTTTTGTTTTAATTGTGCCGGAACTCAGGAAGAGGGATATGGTGGAGAAGATAGATGTTGAATATTTAAAAGGGTCAACTATTTTACAACTGCTTTGCGCGTTATGTTAATTTTTATAGCAGTCTCCAGGCGCCTCTGGTGTTAAGTAGACGCATTAACTTTGTTTATTGGGTTTTTTTTATAGAGTGTCACAACTTTGAGTTGGCATCACTGCTTTAACAATTTAACAGCTTTTTGTTTAGTTTGCTTTGAAATTTCATTATGTATCGACTTACACCAGAGCAACGCGTGCAAATTGTTGAAATTTTTAATCAAAATAATTGTTCTATTCGTCAAACTCATCGTGCACTTCTTTCATTTTATGGCGTTCATAATCATCCTTCAGAGCGGCTAATTCGAAGAACACCAAGATCGTGTGATTTAAACCCATTAGATGGTTTTGTTTGGGATTATGTTAAGTGACTTGTCTACGTCGATAAACCACAAACAATTGAACACTTGGAAATCAATATTCGAAGAGTTATCGGCGAAGTACGGCCGCATATGCTGTGAAAAAATTGGTGTTCCAGATTGCGCCTTCTACGCGCCAGCCGTGGCGGCCACATCGCAGATAATATATTTAAAAATTAATTTCATAAAATTATCTTTCAAATAAAACCCGTTTCATTGATATTAAAAATATATTTCCTTGTTTTATTATGATTTAAACTTGTGTCTCCCTATAAAAAACACCCTTTACAATGTTTCCCAAATGTACATTAGAGAAATTAATGATGTTGATTGACTTGCTCTGACTAGGGTTTGAACCTAGGCCCCAAATTATTGTTTGCATTCAGCAGAATACTAAGCAATTTTTAGAATGAAACACGAATATGAACGTAATGTAGCATATTTATGTAACACTTTTGTCAGAACAGAAAACACCATTAAATTTGAATAAAAATTAACCAAATGAATATGTATTTAAATAAGAATAAAAATATTTAATCGTATTTTATTTGTCAATATTAAACTTTAAAAATCATACCCTCACTTTTTTTTCATAAATTCATATGCTAAGAATATATAAAAGTGAACCGTTTTCAATTTAGGTACATGGTATGTATATATTTTATTAAATTTGCTTAGTTTTTCTATAGATTAAGAGATTTAGTATAAATAGCAGATATATTTTCTTTAATCTTAGTATAAGTAGTACAATAGTAAGAACAGCTTTTAAGTTGTAGGAAAAACGAAAAATTGTTTTACCTTTTCACAATTTTTATTTATTAAAATAATATCAAACTATTTTTTATACATATATTTTTTTTATTTAGCACAACCTTATTTGTGTTTGAAACTTTTTCATTTATACAACGTTTTTGTTTTCGTTACATTTTTAAATATAAATACATACATATTTTTAACATTAAATATAAATTTAAAAAATAAGTATAAAATTTAAGAAAAGAAAAACAAAAAATGTTTTTTTTAGAGTTTATAGTAGGAATTAGAAGCGTATTTGTTTTTTCTTTAGTCATAAACATAGTAATGTTTAAATATATATTTTCAAACATACTCGTACATTCATACATATATGGGTTATCTATTTATTTTGATATACATATTCTGCCAATTTTATTACCAAAAAAGGTGTGCATTTCATTGCAGCGTATAACAAATCATCAGTAGACTTTAACCACAATTTTGATGATATGTATTCGATGAACACCCATGTTTATCTTACAACAAACAAATTTAAATTTTGTTTTTCATTTCTAATTTAGTTACTAAAATTAATAAATCTTTTACATATTTTAAAAATTAATTAAAGAAAATATTTGATGATATAAATTTTTTTCCAAAAAAATCCAAGAACCGTAATAATTTAAAGTAAAAAAAAATTTTGATTGTCCGGCAGATTGCACTGAATTGCATTAGAACTGTAGTCTGCTTATATCTCCCTACTGCCATTAGCGACATCTACAATTAAGATGTTAAATGTTCTTTAAATTTAACCAAGTCGTATGAGTCACTTGAAAGTTTCTGTTTTCAGATAGAATTTTTATATTGTGAAATATTTAACAATTTGTTAAAAACTTTATCCCGGTGGAAAAATCCATGATTTAGAATATTAGAAATTTGCTCTGACCTCATATCGCGACTTTTAGCGGACTTTTTTTTTAAACTTTATCCCGCATTTTTTAATTTTGAAATTTCAAAACTGCAAAATTTGTATATTAATAAAATCCTAACAACATTTTTAATTGGTATCGACCTTTGAAAGGCGCTACAACTTTAGACCATACAAATTGCTACCTACATATCGTTAGATAAAATGCAAAATGATGTTAAGTTTTTAAAATGTTATTGGAGAGTGAAAGAAGTAAGAAAGGAAACAAAACCGTATGCGCCAACTATAGAGATATTAAATCCTATCGAGCGTACTATGTGAACGATTGAAAACGAAAGTCAGCGAAATAATAGAACCCTACCAATGCGGCTTCAGACCTTGTAAATCGACCACCGACCAGATATTTACATTACGCCAAATCCTAGAGAAGACACAAGACACTTATCATCTGTTCGTCGACTACAAAGGTGATTTTGACAGCCCGATACGAGCAAAGGTATTTAAAGCCATGTCTGAGTTTGGTATACCTGCAAAGCTTATGCAGAATGACGTTAACTTACACAAGATCGTCGGTTAAAATTGGAAAAGACCTCTCCGAGACGTTTAGTCTATCTTGTGATCTATTCAACATTTTGTTGGAAAAAATCCTGCGGATTGCTGCAGTTAATATGTGAAAGTCGGTGACTATAACTTCGAGGTAGTGAACAACTTTATTTATCTCGGTACCGCCATAAACCAGACTATAATAACATCAGATTAGAAATAAAACGAAGAACTATTCTTGGTAATAGATGATATTTCGGCCTAAGCTAGCAGTTTAGAAACAAAGTCCTCTCTCGACGAACAAAAATTACACTCTATAGAACGCTTATATTACACATGCTACTATATGGCGCTGAAGCATGGGTTCTTACGTAAGCAGATGAAGCAGTTCTTGGGGTGTTTTAGAGAAAGATTCTTCGCAAAATATATGGACCTGTCTGCGACAACGGAGAGTATCTACCTCGAATGGATCACGAGCTATATGATTTGTACGAAGATATCAGCATAGTTAAGCGCATAAAAGTACAACGCCTCCGCTGGCTGGGACATGTCATACGTATGGATGATATTATTCCCGCAAGGAAATCATTCGATTTCGATCCCGAAGGAAGACCCAAACTCCATTGGAAGGATCAAGCCGACGAGAATCTCACAAAACTTGGTGTTAGAAACTGAAGACGAAGCGCACTAGATCGTCGCGCATGGAAAGATATTCTGAATCAGGCTACTGACCAAAACGGTTGTTTATAGCCATCTAAGTAAGTAAGTGAAAGAACTACATAATTAAAAATTCTTCAAGTGGCTAAACTAAACTATTTAAAAGATAACATAAACATAATATAAGAAGAATAGTAACATTTGTTTTTTGGTATAAACAGTCATACTAAAATTAGTTTATATATTAAATAGGCATTTAGTTTATATTCGTTTTAAAATAATTTCATTGTATTGTTTGCTATTGATTTCCATATATTTCCATATATTTTTCTTCTATTGTTTGATGCTCAGCTCAGTAACATTTTCGGTGTAGTTAGAATTAAATTTTTAATATATTTTTAAAAAAGTTCACAATATCATAACTGCTGTCCAATCACTTGTACAATAATTAAAAAAAAAAAAAAGCATTCCAAGGAACACTAGCTAGTGCAGCCATTACAACAGCCAATATATCATACAATACACTGTGAACTCCCTTAATAATTAGCATACGAGTATATTTTTTAATTTTAACAAGTGTTTTTAGGTTTTCTTTTAGTTTCTCGTGTATTTTATTGCAGACTTTTGTAGTAAGAAGTGCTTTAATTAGTTAGTTATTTTTTATATGTTTTCTTTTTTTAACGTTGAAGTTAGTGTGCGTTAATAGTGTTTATACGTAGATTTTTGGGAAATAAAAACTTATTCCTTTTAATGTTCTGATTAAGAAGAAACATAAAATATCTGAAAAATCCAATAGTTCAGTGTCGATTCTTATGAAACCTTGTAAATGAAATCCTCTACAAAATGAATGGAAGTGCTAAAAAATAGTATTTTATGCAAATGACGTCATGATCCTTAAACTTCTACAAACGATCATCATTCATTCTTCTTCATAATTTTTCGAAATTAAGTTGTTTTTCTTCCAAAATTCTTCATAATTCAGACAAAAGTATTAAAATAAAAACTAACTATCAAAATTAACTGTTTAATATTAAGAAATAACAGCCATTTATTGTTTTATTTAATATTAATTTTTAATCTACATTATGATTAAAAATGTGTTTGTAAATATTTAAAATGGTATTAAGAGGAAGAAAGTTTAATTGATAAACATATAAATTAATTATGAGAAGTCTAATCTGATATACTTTATTTCCAAAAAAATATAAGTTTATATAAACTAGAGCGCACGATAGCATGCAAAAAAAAAGACATGGGTGCGACAACCATAATATAATTATACCATTATCTATATAATATTATGTTTGCATATAAAATAAATATGATTCATAATAACCAAATATGTATAGTTTTCTTAACCATATTTGATAAAATGTCAAGACAACAGATATAACCGAAATAATTTTTTTTAGCTGGCTCTGCAACACGCACGTTTCCACATTGAAAATAAACTTTTTTTCTTTATTGTTCTTCTAAAAGGTTTTCCAATGGGGATGACATGATTTTGAAGTGACGTTTCGGCCATTTGTAATATCTCATGATCTGTCATTTGTTTTTCATTGTATTCAGTAGTGTTTACATCATGGAGAGATATACGCACGAACAACGTTTACAAATTATTCAGTTTTATTATCAAAATAATCTTTCTCCAATTGCAACTTTTCGTGCGCTTTTGCCATTTTATGGTCGCAATAATCGTCCAACTGTGCTCGCTATTCGTCGAATTGTTGAAAATTTTGAGCCTATATTTTCTTTACATAATGTTCAAGTGTTAATAAGACAAAGAACTGCTCGAAGCAATGCAAATATTGCTGCCGTTCAGGCAAGTGTTGCTGAAAACAGCAATTTGTCGATTCCAAGCCGCTGGTAGCACCGTTACTGTCAATAGAGAGCGGTATAGATCGATGATAACCAACTTTTTATGGCCGAAATTGGAGGAAGTTGATCTTGACAACATTTCGTTCCAACAAGACGGGGCTACGTGCCACACAGCAAATGCAACAATTGAATTATTGCGAGAAAAGTTTGGAGATTCGATTATTTCAAGAAATTGTGATATTGAATGGCCTCCAAGAAGTTGTGATTTAACACCATTAGACTATTTCTTGTGGGGTTATTTGAAGTCATTGGTCTTTCGAAATAAACCAGAATCTTCTCAAGCTCTACAAGTCAATATTCATGACATACGACTTGATTTAGTGGAAATTGTACTCGAAAATTGGGTTCATCAAATTCGTTCCTGCAGAAGAACTCGTGGAAGCGATTTGAATGACGTTTTATTTAGAACTTAATTGTATCGATTGTACTTCACATTAAATAAAAAGCTATTGAATTTCTTAAACAATAAGTGTGTGTTTTTTTTTTTTTTTTGAAATCATATCACTCTTATTGGAAAACTTTTTATTTAAAGTTTTTTTTTTGTTGCAGAAACATGCTATAGTCGTACTTTTAAATAGAATATGGTCGTAGTTAACATTTTTTTTAACAATACAATATTGTTAAATGCAAATATGTGGCAATTTTTATGAATACTATCTAACAATGTTTTGTTTATTGCAAAGTAATTAAAGTTTATAATCATTATATTTAATGAAAAACTTCTTAACCATAAATTATTTCGGGAAACGTGATATAACGTATCTATACCCTAAAAATTATTTTTTCTCTGCTTGTGGAAAGTATGTATATTTGTGTGTGTGCGGGGATGTTTGGCAGATGTACGCAGTAAACAAGATAAAGTGCAAAGGAAGAGTTAGACTAAATGTTCTGGCAGTTAAAGCCTTTAAAATGATTTAAAATGTTTTTATATATCGTATAATTTTTAGTCAAGAATCCTTAAAATAGATTCAGTGAAACCAAGCGTTTATAGTTAATTGCCATTTAACACACGAAATAGAATGAAACTAAAATCTCTTCTTTAAAGTTTCAGAAACCAAAAATATTTCCCTTTTTACATTTCAGCAAACAAATAGAAAGTGTAATAATTAAAACAGAAATTAGGCTAATTTAGTTTCATTTTATACTCAGTAAATTTTTTTCAGTAAGAGGGTAGTAACTAGAGAGTTTATATATATATAAGTATATGTTTATATATGTACATACATACATAAGTATGTGCATTTTTGTTTTATTGTTTGTTTATAACGTCAAAGATTGTCAATAGTAATTGTAAAAGATTTCATTTGATAAATTTCGAATTTTAAGTTTTAAGATTGTTTTATTAATTTTAAAGTAGCACGAAATTTTTTTTATACTTTTTTCTTGTTGCTTCTGCCTTTATTTTTAGATTTCTTAACAACAAATTTTTCGTTATTAATTAATTATTAAATGTTTCTCTTAAATATATGTTTTCTATAAATTTGCCCAACATAAATATATAAATTCTATAGAAATTCTTTATAATTTAGTTAGGTTCTTTATATTAATTGATGACAGTACATTTACACAAATAAATGATAACTATTTTATGCATACATTATTTATAACTTTTGTGTGTTAATAAGAATTATTTCACCCGTACACTGAAAGGAAAAACTTTATCTGTTTAATAATTTACTTAAGGTACGGTCACATCTGGCAAACATTTGTCCAAAAAAGCGTAACCACTAAATACCAATGAAAAACTTTTTGATTTATGCATTTATTTATTAGATTAAATAGCATCTAATAAGATAAGATTCTTTTACATTTTCTATAAATTATATTGGAAACTGTTTAACGTAATAAACAGGTATCTAAATCAAAAGTTTTTTCATTAGTATTTAGTGGTTACGCTTTTTTGGGCAAATGTTTGCCAGATGTGACCGTACCTTCAGAGTAGATAACAATTTTCGCATTGATTTTTATTTGTGGTATGAAAAATGCTTCATTAATTACAATAAATGTCATAATTAGAATTAAACTTATTTTTATACGCTTTACCATAATCTGTGTAATTTCCGCAGTATTCATATGAAACCCTTCAAGTAAAATTATTCTAGATCCTTATAGATTGGAAAGTTGAATGAGCCATGTCCGTCTGTCTGTGCGTCTATCTGTACGTGAAATCGGTTTTACGAAGCCGCTTGAAGAGTTGGAGACTTGTCACTTGGACTGATGTGTAAGGATTTTTCATAATACGATTCGTAATGAAAATCAGGGCCCAAATCCTTACATTCGTGAACGTACAACTCGTCACGTAATAACTGTATAATTGGGCCCAGCAAAAATAAAAAAAAAAATTTGATATAAAATTCACTTATTTAAATTTATAAATATATGACGGTGCCTCAGTATTGAATCTGGATTCATAGATTAGAATTCAATACACTACCCATTGTACTACTGTGTGGCTTGTTAATGTGTTGTGTACATTTTCTTTATTTCGTTTAAACCACCTTCTTTTCAGGGATGGAAGTTCTAAGGAATGGAAAATGTAAAATATTTCAAATAGATTAATTGTTTGTTTAATTAATTGGAGTTTTCCAAAAAAGCGGCAAACGTAATGATTCTAAATTGAAATTGAAGGCCATTCTAAAATCCGGGTGCGCAATCTTTGCGGAGTATCAAACCAAAGAGTTTTCTATCAAAACAATAAACGTACACGCAAAAAATTTTTTCTTGTTTAATCCAACCAATTTCAGTTGTTAATGAACTGTTAATGTAAATTATTGTTGCAATTTTCAGTGTCAAAATACTAATATTGGTTAAGATAACCATGTCACATGTAATTGAACTACTTATGTAAATGGTTTTTGGAATTTACATACAACTACAAAATTATTCCAAGTTTACAGCACTCTCATATTTGGGCCTATTTGCATTAAAATAAAAAAAATTAATGAATTATGCGCATTTTTTTTTTAAGTGTTTTTCAAATAATAGCATGTAGAGATTTTTATTAATGTTCATTTAAATTTAATTAATATTACTTATTAATTTTTTTGTTTATGAATGAAAATAAAAACTGGAAAGTTTAGTTACAAAAAACCCAAAAAATTACTTTCGATGCCTGGATTTGAACCCAAGCCACACTACATAATATGAAATGTATGTATATATTTTACTTGTCCATTGTCCGAATTTAAAGTGAACATATAATTTGCCAACATTGTAATGAATTAATGACAGTTTTCGTTTAACTTAACGAAAGAGAGGTTTACGTAACGGTTTCAGATATACCAATTTCGAATCACTTTCCTTTCAGTGTATTTAATATTAATTTATTTATAGTTTTTCACTTAATATATTTGCTTTGAAATATTTTGTTTAGTTTTTTCTATTTAATTTTCATTATTTGTATTATATAGATTCCTTTCCATCCTTTATTCGTACTTTTGTTATAAAACACCAATGCAAGCGCATATATTTCCTAGTCTCTTATTAAAACGAATTTATTTAAGTTTTTTTTTTCTATTTTGATACTTGTTTCTATAGCTGAGTTTTTTTTTCTTTGTAGAAAACTTAAATATTTATTCTTTCTTATTGTGTATGGTCTTTAAAAAAAATTTAGCAAATTATCAATTTGCATATTTTGTTCTTCAAATCAAACTACCATAAGCCTTTTTTCATTTACTAACAGTTTGTTTTTTGCATTATTTGAATCTTTTGTTCTTTTCATTCCAATTAGGAATTAAATAACAAAGTTTATTTAATCCTTTTCAAAACGCAAGCCAACAACAAAAACAAGTGAAAATTTTCAAATTAATGAACTTAAATGCTATAGAGCGTTAATTAAACAAAAATTACAAATAAATGTCTCTTTCTGTATCTTTTTCTCTCCTATTTTGTTTAAAAACGATTACTATTTTCTGTAACAAGACCGTTTTTATTCTATCGTATTAATTACTTGACCATCTTGATGAATATTTTTACTACAAACCGAAGATTGTGCGCTACACTGTGCGCATACATTGTTCCAACATTCATTGTAGTTCAATGTTAAACTGTTCAGTCGTGCATTCTTCAACAAAATTAATGAATTAGTTCACTGACTTAACTTAGCAGTACATTAGGTAAACAATAATGAATGATTCATTAAAACATTGAAAACTTTCATTAAACTTTAAGGGGTCAGTCGAAATGGGATTAACGAAAGCAAACAGTAGAATGATTTGAAATTTTATCTGTGGGGATTTTACTGTAAAAATATTTGTTTTGCAATATTGTTAACATAATTAATTGTTTAATTTTTTTATTAAAAAATAACATTTTTTTGTTAGTTTAAATAAATATTTACCAAGAAAATATAAAGTTCTTCACATAAAGAAACGCTGAGACTTTGCCTCTGAAAAACAAAATAAAAAAAAAAATACAAGACAAATAGTTCAATTAAAACTTACATTGATATTGCTAAGCACTCTTTTTATTATCGTACCTTTAATTTCACTTTTACCTTCTTAAAAACTTAATTAAAGAAATGTTCCCTTATTTAAAAATATTTATGGGGTTCCTTTACTTAACAAATATTTATGGGGTTAAACTTATTTATTATTTGGTGATTTTTCAAACATATTATTCTTCAAATGTGCCAAAGGTACGTAAATGTTCATTAAAACTATTAAAATGCTTACAATCAAATATGGTTTTGAGAAACCCTAACAAATCGTTAATACCTTTAGTACAGTAAATTGTATTTGTACCTTTAACATTTTCTTTAATAACTATTGGTGTTTTCTTTGTTGATGATGCAGTTGCTGCCGCCGCCGCCAATTTTATTGTATTTATTGTATTAGTTGTTAATGTAACTTTCTTAGTACATTCTTTTTGTTTGGGCGTAATCGGTCAAGGAGAATTTTCCGAATCAGAACCACCAAATGAATGCATTGGAAATAGTGGATACCAACCGCCAATATGTTGACCCATATTAATTTTATCCAAATTAACTTCTGTCCCACCTAGACCTTGATTGTGCTCAAAACCTACACAGCGTTGCCAGACCATTATGACAATGTTGCGACCAAATACATCGGCACTCTAAAAGAGAGATAATGATGATGAAGTAAATAAATTTATGACCTGAAAATGTTGAACTAAACACGTCACACGACACGTTTTTCGGTTAGTACAACTAACCAAAAACAACTAGTATATTGTTGGTATAAAATAATCGCTTTTTTTATCAAAGCAAACAAATAAATTTAACAATTTCTTAACAATGCTTTGCAAACTGTAACGATATTTTGTGTATGGTGTAAAACTGCATCAGTTGGTATGATAATTTTATATAAAGCTATCTGTGTCAGCTGTGCTTGCAAGTTCACCTCTTGAATATGCATTGCTTCAAATGTAAATAGAAAACATACATACATATGTTTTCAATAAATCAATTTTGTGAAAAATAATTTATGGAAAAATAATTTTTGGTATTGTGTTAATTTCACAAATTCAACAAGAACCTGCATCGGCTTTAGATTTGGATAATTATTAGCTGTACAACAATATTTTTATTAATACAGGGTGACGTTGAGAAAGATTGATTGGCCTCAACGGTCGCCTGATTTGACCTTAAAATAACTAACAAAAATATACATAAATTAAAATATAAAATATAATAGAGAAATATTCCATTGATAAGAAATAGATTAACAGTTTTGCCGTCATACAAATCAGAAATAACTCTGTATTAAAATTTTCCAGAGCAAAAAAAAAAAAAATTAATTTCCATTTAATGTATTTCGCTGCAGCAATTTTCATAATTTCCCATTTAATCATTTTCTTTCAGTTGCAAAATATTTGAACGCACAAATACGAACAAGAAATGCGAACTAGAAAAATGTGTATTCTAACCAAAAATATGCCAATATTCATATAAATAATAATATTTCCTAACTAAAAATATGAAAATTCATATATATGCGAACAATATGTATACTTGCAACCAAAAAAAAATTTGGCGTTTGAGAAATATTTATAAAAAATATGTTAAAAAAATATTCATATACGAGTATATGGCCAAAAATATTTTTGTCACACTTTGATTTTAGAATGAATATATAACAGCTTTAAGTTTGAATATGAATTTTGGTATGTTTGCAAAAAATATGCATTAAAATTATCCATGTGTTCGCTTTCATATTAGATGATTGAAAATATGTTTTTTTGTGCCAAATTCATGAATTTTTCGAAGTAATTTTTAAAAAAGTACATAAAAAAGTAAAAAAATTAACCGGTCCGTATCTGCCCATTTCTGCCCTCTTCTATCAAATCCAAATAAAAGATATCCTTTATCTTACCTGATATTTAATAGTCTGCTTATAAATTGGTTCAGCTGCGTGACGAACTACACGAGTTTTCTTTTTATGACGCAAACGATCGCCATCCTTTATATAGCATTTTACATACGTATCTGGAGGAGTCTCACAATCTACGGGCACTATTTTGCGGGCGCAAATAACCTTTAAGAAATTAATAGAGATATTAAAAGCTGTTTGCAAAATGCTTTAAATTTATGAAAAAAATTATGTATTTTTATTTTTAATTCAAGAATAATTTTCATCACTTATCTAAGAAAAGTTCATAATTAATTAACTCACATGTATCATTATGTGTTTTAATGTCAGTTTGGAAAAATCTTACCTCAACTTCTACCGTGCCACGAACTTTGTTAAATCCCATTTTTAGTTCACCATGACGTTCGGTTATCAAACGATAACCCTTAGGATGAATTTGTCCTGGTCCCAGTTGCAAGCCATAACTAGTCGAAATACCGCTAATTGCCGATGTCGTAGAGATATTACTTGTAGAGTCTGAGAGTGATGAAAGATTTTTTGTACTATTGCTCACAGAACTAGGAAACATGCTCTGTTTGCGCATCATAGATGGGCTATTTGTCGAAGGCATAATACTATTTTTACGCTTCGTTTCAGGACTATCGTAAGCCTCAGTGGTGTTGCTACTGCTCAAATACATGCTGGCCTTACGCTGGCGAGCGCCTACCATTGTTTCTGTCGACGGCATGGCGTAAATACTTCCTTTGCGTTGTGTACTTTCGTTGGTTTTTAAATTGAACATGCTTCCTTTGCGCAAATTTTTTGCACCAGCTTCTTGTGCTCCCATATACTGATGTCTGTCGTTAGCCGATACATTGGTGGCCGATGACGCTTGCTTTAGTATTGAAAGAGCCTGTTTGGGAGTGGGTGGTGGTAAATTGCTACCACTACCTTTCCATTTAGGTGAAAATCGTTTGGTTTCGTCATCGGATGGTGGACTGGTTGCAGTGTTGCCAATACCCACTGGTAGGTGATGAGTTGTAGCCGTTTGCTGTGCCAAATCAAAAATTGAGCTTTTACGACTGTTAGGACTACTGGGTAAACCAACACGACTAGTACCTGACAAATTAAATACTAAAATTAGTGTTTCATTTTAAAAGTAAATTGTAGATCTAGGAAAAAAAATATTTCGTTTTAATTTGAACGGAACTTAATTAAATATATGAGTAATAATTGTTTGTTTGGACATATTTACAAAACATAATTGTAATTAAATATTTGATATGAAAACTAAACATGCCAAGAAGAACATTCTTAACTTCCGACAATAACAATAAAATAAAAGTTAATAACGATTGTTAAATCAATGACATTTCTTTGAAATATCGTTGATCAAACTATGGTAATTAGATAACTAAATACTGTGAATTTAGCTAAAAATGAATCAGAGTTAGACGTCGGTAGACTATCCTAATACTCATAATGAAAAAATTATTTTATATAATTTCAATGAAAAACTTTCATTGACCTAGATTCATTGATTTTGTGCTAAAATATATTGGATTCAATAAAAATATTCATTGAAATTCATTGCAGAACGGTTCATTAAAAGCATTAGTTGTTGTTATGCTTTGACAAATGATAAATGAACCAGTTCATTGATTGATGTATTGGTACGTTAATATAAAATATATGATAAATATTGTTAAAGCACTAACTTTTTTGGTAAAGTTGTGGTTCAGGACTAGCAACTGTTTCTGTATTATTTTAAATGGAAATTGTATATTGGAAACAGCTGCTACTTTTACATGATACTCGGTGATAGTTTCGAGATCTAAGCTTAAGCTACTTGTCCAGCTCGGTTTATCTTTAATACTATCCAAATTACTTTACTTTAAAGTTTAAAGACTATTTTTGAAATATTTTAGATTGGAAAAGAAATTTACTTTTAAGTCTGGATATTTTGTTAAAATATTTGTTCTTAATAAATCATGTGTTATACTTTTACTGTTCACGACTCAGGGAAATTTTATAATGCTACTATTCGCATTAGTTGTAGGATAAGTACGAAAAGGCAATTGGTAGAAAATTTCCCGCAGTGAAACTAGAGGTCTTCCAGATTAAATGACTTTAAAGAGTATGAAAACATTTTTCATCCAAAGTGACTGAAATTTGTAAAATATATCATATGATATGCACGTCACACAATGGGCGTGCTTAGCAGAGAAACCAGGTACTAAATAGTTCCGTTGTAGCAGCTTGTTATTTAACAAATTTTTCTGAACGATGAGGTCACTTTTTTTTTTTTATCAAAAATATCAATACAAATACATACATATGTATGTATTTCTTATGGCTTATGTATTCTGTATGCTGCATTTGGTTGGTTGCTAATGCCAACTCATCAGAAAATTTACAGAATTTAATATTTTTCAAACTGAAAAGCTTGTGCACATACTCTCAAGCACAATCGGAGAATAATTAAAATTTTTTAAAACACAAATTCTGGAGAATAAGTCAAATAAAATACTATATTTGAGGAGCCGCAGAACAAAACGTACTTTTTCGCTTATTTCAAATTTTTGGGAAATTAATGTTTAATTATTTCGTTTCCTTAAAAATCTGCATGAACCTGGAAATGGTAACAAGTTTTGAACTTATCAATAGATGCATTAAACTGCCAGAAGTCATCAGATTAATCGTTAAGGATGTTTAATATCAAACGACATTTTATATTGGAAAAAGTACGTTTTGTTAAATATAAAAGTAAAAAAGTACGTTTTGTTAAAAAAAAAGAAAAATAGCAGATTTTGTTCTGCGTTTTTTACACGAGTATTTTGACTAATTGTTTTTAAAACTGATCCAATATACAAAAAATTATATGTACATTTAAATTGTACAAAAATTATGCTAATTTTATTTTTTTTTAGTAGATTTCAAACCAAATATGTTAAAAATACCAAAAAACCAATTTGTCAAAAAATGCGATAAATCACGTTTTGGTCTGCGGCTCCTCATTTATTAAAGAAAATAAAATATTAAACTTAATTAATTCCAATCTGCATGGCAGCACTTAACAACATTGTTTTCATAGGCCTCAACATTTATTACTGAAAAAGGACTTCCCAAATAAGTCAATAAGCTTCAGTAATCAGCGCCGTATATGCTCTGCAGTGTAGATTGTGGAATTAGTTAACGTTAATTTTTCCTTGACCGTAAATGTTACAAACTCTAATCTGATAATAATTAACATAAATTAAAAATTTTATCTGTCAAAACTGTAATTTAATGAATAATAATATTGTTGATTATCAAAATTTGTAATCAATAAAACATTATTAAAACCACATCAATAGAAACCAGAAAACATTATTTGCAAGAAAGTATTTCACAGAAGTTATTAGTCAGAACAGTAAAAAATACACACACACACACACACGAATATATTTCACTTTAAAAGATCCTTTAATATGGGCAAATGATTAATTTGTCAAGCAGTATTATTTGTAGAATATTTTAAGAAGACAGTCAAATAGTTTAGGGATTCTATGTAGATGGTAGGGCATTAAGGTATAAAATTAATTAAATTATATCAAAAGGATTGGTATTCGCAATAAATTTATTTTACAAAGTTTATGAAAGAAAGTTAAATGTGACATTCATACAAAAGGTGCTCAAATGATGCTTGAAGTTTGCTTTGATAAATAAGTTCTGAAAACCCATTTATGAATGACAAATGATTGCCTCAATTTAGTTCTCTCAGATTTGTGCCAACTTTATTACTAAAACCAATAATTTTCTATGTTAAAATTGCCTTATGATATTTAATTAGAACTTTAAAGATAATGAATGAAGTGCAAACAGTTTACATTTTTATCTAAATATTTTAATAAATTTTAATTAAATAAACTGCTGAATATATGAAATTTTTGCCATTCTTTGCTTAGCAAACAATTTACCAACAAATCAATTTATTTCTTAAATAGAAAACTTTGGACAAAGATTATAAACAGAAAATACATTAAAACAAATAAAGGAAAAAAGGATAAAACAAATAGACGAAAATAAACTTTCTTTCTCATAATCATCTGTACAACCAACGAACTACAAAAGAATATGAATAAAATTCTTGTCCAAATATTGCTGAGTTGTTGTTTTCTATACATATTCATTTCACGGTGGCACTTGCAGTAAAAGGAGTGAATGAATGAATGACAAAAAAAAAAAAAAAACGAAGAAAACTGTGTGAATATTATTTCATAATGTATTGAATACATGTTAGAATTATTTCACACAAAATTTTATAAAAACATATCTTGGCATTTTTTAAGCTTAAGAAAATTCAATATCAAGTTTATAAACACAGATTTCGTTTCAGCCAACTTACGTCGTTTTACAATATAATTTATTTACATGTTTTATTTGCATTTACAACACCACCAATTATATAGTACATGAGGCGACAAGCAAGTGGTTTTAATAGCAACTTTTGTAAATAAGCCACCCCAAAAGGAGGGAGGGAGTGTTTGCAGCAAGGATACGACTAAATAAAAATTAATACAACACAGTTTTTATAATTTCTTTTACAGCTTCTGTGCGTTTTCTTACCAAGTTTCTTGGTCGTGCGACGGTAATAAAAAACATGCATGAATTAAAAAAAATTCCATTAAAGCGAAACAAAAAAGGTAAAAACACATATAAAATTTCAAGTTTATGACTCTCGTTTCAAATATGTTTCATGTAAATTTTTAATGTTTGTTAAATCATAATTGTTGTAGGCATGATGGTTACCAGATTTAGCAATTCATCGTTACTTTCAAAAAACTCATTTTTTTTTTTAGCAAATCAAAATAAAGCACAAACAAACTTTTTACTGCAGGGAAGATTTAGCTTAATTGCCAGCTTAGACCCCACACCCAGCCATGGCTGGATTAACAACTTTCTCTGCAAATTTTGACGATTTCATACATATTTTAGTGGTAACAATGAAGAAACAAACAAACAAATGTAAGGAAAAGGATAATCGGCTTAATGCCAGCCAAAATCTTATTAAATTTACTGCTAAATAAAAATTCAATATGTTGCAAGAAAAAAGGAATATAAAAAAAAGTTATTTGTGTCTCTAAGCTACACACACACGGATTTGTAATCCCGTACCAAAATTATGCTACAAAATCTTACTTAATATTTTTATGAAGGCGTGTTTGGTTCTGTACATACACATACACAAACACACATACACACATACACACACACATGCACAGGGACATTCACGCACAAATAACATTCTTTTGCTTCCAATATACATCTATTAAATAATTTAACGACCCACACAATATTCTATTTTTAGTTGACAAAAGGACAGATAGATGTGATTTCATAAAATATGATTATCATTTATGTTAAAAAGAAAACCGATAATAGGAAACCTTGAAAATTTAAATACGTATATGTTTGTAAGTGCCCAACTTACACACATACGAGTATAAAAAGAAAACGTAATAAATATGGAAATCAAAATATAAATTTTCTTACATCGAGGGTTACGTAAAAAGTCGTTTTCCATATGACTGAAATCAAAGGAAATGAAGTAAATGAATTAAGTCCTCGAAGAAAACTAATGTACAGTTTAAGCAAAATTATTTTATGTTTTTAAAAAAAAAAATCAATTTCTAATTGTATATATGTTTGTAGAAAAGTGAACACATTCATAATGAATGAAGAAAATTGTTTGTTATGATATTTGTAAAGTTTTTTAAAATACTATTTTGCATGTGCTTTTGTAATTTGCAAAATTTTATTTACGAGTTTATGTATGAGTAGATGAGTTTTGGAACTTTTCAAACCTAAATGGTAAATATCTACTGATGAGTTGGTAATAAGCAACCAACAAAATGCATATAGATTTGCTAACCCACAATAAATAAATAAAATTTTTTTAAAAACATAAATTCTTGAGTATTTGCTCGAATAAATGTCATATTTTGTAAAAAAAACAAAATAATATTTTGCATTACAAGCGAAATAAATTCTTCGTTCGTAGCAATAAATCAGTTTTAAATTTTTAGGTAAATTATTTTTTTTGTATTTGCAAAATATTTCACCAGCAAGCTTAAAATTTTTATCCAAATTTTAAGTTATATGATACGTACATATTTCATATATGTATACATACATCATTATATATGGAAGCATATATATATTCTGGTCTAATGCTCCAAAAATGTTTTACCTGGCCATACAAATATGTAAAACAAAAAATAACGCAAACATGTCGAAAAAAAATTCAAGTAAAATAGGATACACATATTATTATTATTGATTCCACAACAAATATGCATATATGTACATATATGGCAAAAATTATTGTTAACTTATTATGTGCACATATTTTTTTTATATATTTGAATTTTTCATAAATTTAGTTCGCCATATTTGTAAGCATGCTTGAAGCAAAGAAAATAACATATGATAATATGTGGAATGCCATATATTTGACAGTTTCTATATTTAAATTTAGGTAGATAATACTTTGTGAATATTTTTCTGTCACATTTGTGCAGTTAAATATTTTAAAATTACAAGCAAATAACTGAAATTAAATTGGAACTTAAGAAAATTTGTTGCTCTGAAGAATATGCAAGGAAATTTATTTATTTATATTATGCTTGCAGTGAAAAATAGTATGTACTTTGGAAATATATGTATGTCTATGATTTATGTGCTACAGAACATATAACGTAGTTATAAAATATTTATATAAAATATCTGTAAATATTTTTGTTTTGAGGATGTATGATTCCATATACTCGTATGTTCTATATATGATCATATAGAACTGCATATATGAGTTATGTTAACTTTTCAATTATTTTAAATTCCAATCAAAATTAATATTTATTTAGGTTTTTACAGTAGTCCTTTTTTTAAATTTTTTAACACACAAGTTGTAACAATATACAAGCATGAGTATGTATTCGATATTTTAACATAAAACTTGCAAGACAAAATGTAAACAAAGTTAAAAAAACTTTTTAATTTCTGTAGTTTGCTTGCGTGGCTCCTCAGCTCGTATTATTTATAAGAAAATTAAACAAACAAACAAACTATATTTAACACTTTCATAATTTTATATTTTACCACGCCACACACACGTCTTGGGGGTAGGAGATTGTCTATTTATTTATGTCAAGGTTTAAGTTAAATGAAACTTTCAAATATATAAAATTAATATTTTTGGTAAAAGAAATACGAACTAAAATAAGAGGACTAACTTTTTTGCGAACAATTTTGCCCAAAACGCAAATAAACTAAACGCAGAAGCACTGCAAAAGACAATAAACAAAGAACAACAACAAAAAATATAAAATATATTTTGACACACATATTCAAGCTCTTGAGCTGTCGCTGTATTGAATACTGAATATTGACTGTTGATATGCGAGAAAGCAACATTGGGTGAGGTACCTGCAATGATGAGGACTTGAATTTAAAAAAACGCTGACTCTGCCATTATTGGTACATATTTAATGATATGAGTAAATATTATAGAATTTATATGAGTGAATTTATGTCAAACATTATTCTGATAAGTTTTCAGCAATTTTATGTTGTACATTGTAAATAAGGATTCAGTAATAACCAGCCACAAGGGTAACAACTTTTGTTTTATTTTCCTTTTTGGGGGAGAAGAAAATCAATACATATAAAGTTTAAATAAAAATCTTGTTTGTTTTACTTTTAAAAGTATAAAACAAGAACGTGGTGTATGTAAAATGTTAATGTAAAATATTCAAAATTAAATTCACAAAACATTGAAATCATTTAAACATGAAATGTAAACAGCTCTACTCCATCCCCATTGTTTTTTTTCTTTTTTTTTTTAGCTGTCTGCTGATGTTACAAGCAAAAATAAAATATTTTGAAAACTTTTTAAAATTAAATAAATTTTTGTAAAATAGAAGAGGGGCAAAAATTTATTTAATTTAATAAAATATTAAAGTTGTAATTTATTGCCCATTTTGGAGCACCAGTAGGCACAGACTTTTTTCCGTTACGATTGCAATTTGCCGATAGAAACCTTTGCTCTTATTATGATTCACAACCCAGATCAAATATCGGGAATTTCAAGGAAGTGGGCCATAGAATTTGATTTCGCAGCAAACGAATTCCCAAACAGTAGACAAAGAAAACATTAGAGGCTTCCCATTTTGATAATTTTTCATTCAGATACTCGTTATATTTTGAGTGAAGTTTTTAAGTACAAGACTAGGGATTAAGTCAAGTTACGAGTATTTACTGTTTGAGTTGATATATTTTTTGAATTTAAAAAAATTCTACTCAAAGAGCAAATACAGATGTTAAATTTCATATAATCACTTATGTCGTTCTTGAAACCACACGTTTAAAGACTAAAGAATTTCTAAACCAAAACAATTTATTTGTTCGATTGTTTGTAATATCATGCGAATAGTATTTAGTTAGTTAAGTTTTTAATTTGTCTCTTAAATCTGAAAGCAAGCGAAACAACATACATTATGAAAATTCAAAAACTATTAACAATTCAGCGGAAAGAATTTAAAAAAATAACAACAAATATCAAACAAATACAAAAACTAAGAAAATAACAATATTAATAAAAACAATTCTTACCATTAATAGTTTATTTGTTAGTTTGGTTTTAAATGTGTGTTAATAAATAAATGTTGCAATAAATTTTATTTTAGCTAATGCTTTTCCAATAGTTAGTTATTGAACTGTCATGTAAATATTTCAATTAGAATACAAATACCAGATACATTTCCATTCTCATTTTATTTTCACTACGAGTCGAGTACATTCATGTCAGTTGAGATGAAAAAAATATATAAAAAACAAGGCCTTTTCCATTCAATTTTAGAGCAAAGAGTAGAGTGCTTATCAGGTGTTGTGTATCTCTCTACCGATATCAGTGTTTTTTTTAAATTTATTTTAAAATTATTACTTTTTTAAGGTTTATTAGCGTGCATTTTAATTCAATTTAGTTTTTTTTATTATTTAGGCATATTTTTGTTATTGTTGTGGTGAATAATAACGATTATTTGCAGTCCAAGTGTAGGGTGTATCAAAGCTTTGATAGTGTGACACCGATATTGTTGCTAATAAAATTAAAAGAAATAAAAATACAATAAGAAAATTCAAAAGGTTGCACATAGTAAGTGTCCAGTAGCATTAGTAAGAAGAAGAAAAAGAAGTACAGGAAGGTGAGGAGAAAGAAAGAGAAAGTATTTGTTGTTTGACACAGACAGAGACAGAAAGATGCATCCGAAGTACAAGACAATAAATAGAATATTATTCATTAATTGTTAATTAAAATTAAAGACATGTTTTGTTTGCTTTAAAAATTATAAATATTGAAAGTTAAATAAAAGCTTGGAAGCTTTCAAGCTAAATTAAATAAAAATACTTACGTCGCGAACCCATTCTTTTTATGGGCTGTTCGGTACCCAAACTCGCTGTACGCCCTAACTCGCCCCGTACCGCCTTTAACGATTTGAGAATTTCATCTGGATCTCTGCGTGCCGCCGAAGATCGTCGTCGACCCACCAAATACGTGGTCGGAGGTGGAGCCATATCATCTTCTCGATTCTTATCAGCATCCTGAAATGATGATCGTCGAGAGCCAGGCAAAGAACGTGAAAAATCTTTGCCCAACTGATAGACTTCCACTTCCAACGTTTCCGATTGGGATGAGCCGCGCCGCGAACCTGCTATCCACGCATGATCGGGATGCAAGAGAGACGTACACTCACCAATCGAATCCACGTCATCCGATATGGAACGTTGCATATTGATGTCGCGCCTCAGCAAACGTGAAATATCGCCTCCCGGACCGCCCGCAGCTATAGAGCCTCGCGGTGAAACACTTGGAGATTTTGACATACTGATACCCCTTAGACCCTTTGGATCTTCGAGGCGACACCAAATGGCGCGATCATCGAGAAAGGCCTGTTGCAATTCAATGCAACATTCACCCAAAAATATTGATTCTGTATGGGGTACCAAATCCCACAGTTGTATTTCAATGTAACGATCCATGAGGCTATCGGCTTTCACGTGAGCAAATGTGAGGGTGGCATTCCAAATCGGGTTTTGGGTAGGAGGACAAACTTCGGTTTGTTGAAAAGAGCCGTCGCCGCTGTAGAAAGAAGAAAATGAAAATTGTCTTTCAGAAGAATAATTCTAGCAGGTGGAAAATATTGGCATTTTTTAAAAAACAGTTTTTTTTTTATAAAAAATTCCTTTAGATTGTCTAATATGTAGTTTCTTTAAGAAACCTTATTTTTTATAAAAAAAAAATGCCTTTTGTTAAAAGACCTTTCTATTAAAACTTTACTTTCATTTATTAAATTCTTATTAAAGGATACCAGCAATTAATTGTTTTCTCCTAAAACCTTTATTATTACATAGTTTTTTAATCACTTACCATTTGGGCAATACACGAACTTTCGCATAAGCTTCCGGTAAATTGCCATGACCATAGGCTTCATCGCGCAATGCTAAATCATCGGCTGCCATTAAAGACACAACCAATTCACTGCGTTCAGCATGATACCAAACTTGTATTTGTACTCGACCACTAACTTGTTTCTCTCGGGCAATTTGTTCCTGATTGATAACAGGGAAATTTCGCAAAAACAAAGGTTTTCAAATAATAATGAAAATTATATGTCGATACAGTCAAGGAAAAGAAGGGAGGGGAATATAATAAAATATTTTAAAATTTCATAATTTTAAACTACAATTTCTACTCAATTAATTCTAAAATGTATAATTTGTACATATTTGTGTGTTTTTTGTTAATAACGGGAAATTTTGCTAAATTGCATTTTGGTTAAAATACATATTTTCAATTGTTTTTTTAAACTGCATTGAAGAAGTTCTTTTTTTTTTTTGTATTAGTTATGTGGTTGTTTAAGTCTTGGTGAAAGGGGAAAAAGTTATTTTTAATTAAATAAAATTAGAAAAAAATCAGCAGAGCAAAAAAATAAGTTAATAAAAAATTAATAAAATTAAATATTGCAAATTATAGAAGAATTTTAAAATGCATTTGTTTTTGCCAAGCAGGCAGGCAAGGCAGGCTATTGAATATATGTAATTTGAATATCATATTTGAAAAATTAAAATTTATTTTATAGTGTGTTTTCTAATGATAATACAACAATTACATACTTTCGATGTAGATGAACTTATAATTTAATCAATGAAATAACAATTATTACATTACAATTTTAATGAGTTTGCGGGAATTTAAAACATTTTAACCATTATACATGTTTATCTCTAGTTATTTTACTCTTAAAGCGATTTTACAAATAATATTTTTAAATACTAAACATGAAAATCTCTCCTTCAAACTAAAGATATGGATTGGGGTACGAAAAAAGTAAAAATACATAATCAGGAAAGGGATTTCATACAAACCGAAATGACTGTCATCTGTGGCTTAGCAAATATAGGGTGTTTTTTATAGAGTATCACAACTTTCAGTTGGCAACACTGCATTATTTGAGAACCCAAACTGCTGATAATTGCTTCTTGTTTAGTTTGCTTTGACATTTCATTATGAATCGACTTTCACCAGAGCAACGCGTGCAAATTGTTAAAATTTTTAATCATTTTAATCATAATAGTTCTATTCGTCAAACTCATCGTGCAGCGGGCGCTACAATTGATTTACTCAAAGAAACTTTTGATGAGAAAATAATTTCACGTTATGGCCCAATTAATTGGCCACCAAGATCGTGTGATTTAACCCCATTAGATTATTATCTTTGGGGTTATGTCGATAAACCACAAAGAATTGAACACCTGGAAATCAACATTCGAAGAGTTACGGCCGAAAATGCTGCGAAAAGTTGTTGAAAATTGGTGTTCCAGATTGCGCCTTCTACGCGCCACCCATGGCGGCCACATGGAAGAAATCATATTTAAACATTAATTTCATAAAATTTTCATTGATATTAAAAATATATTTCCTTGTTTTATCATGATTTAAACTTGTGTCACCCTATAAAAAAAACCCTTTGCACACACATACACGCTTATGAGTACGAGTAGCGACCTCATGTATGCTTGTTCTCTTTCTGCTCCCCAGCTGTCAGAATTATGTAATTAACATTTCATAAATTATTTTCCTTATACAATATGGCTGACTTCCAAAACGTCAATTGCTTTGTGTTTGAACAAAGCATCATTTTTCATAACGCCGCAGTACAATAATTATACAATGCATACCATTTCAAGAAGCCGCCGCCAAGTATTTTTAACGCAGTAAGAAAGCAAACAATGCATCGGTTTTATAGTTGTTGCATTGTTTCGGAACTTTGCATATGTAAGTGATTTAAATGCAGTAGCAATACTGTATACAAACTTTGTATAGGATCGTTTTGGAAGTCAGCTTATATGTATGTATGTAAATAATTTACTCTTATGGTGATCATAAAACAATACAGACAACAAATATTTGTATTGTTAAGGTAGAATTAATAAAATCGTATCGTGATGTTGCTGATCAGCTGATACATAAAACATGTTAGTGGTTATAAAATATGTAGTGGTAACTTTTGCAACGTAGAAATCTACAGAAAATATATTTTTATGTATCAAACGTCAAACTTTGACAAAAAGACCAATAAAAATACTACGCTTTAACTAAATATGCCTGAAAAGTTATATGATACATATGATTTTCCTACAGCAAGACGATACGAATTTACCAATTCTACCTTCACTGTCTTTGCAAAAGCAAAATGCATACATATTTTGTTTATTTTTACTAAAGTAACCAACGGCCGACACAATCTGCCGTGCTCTAGATGTAAAACAATATTAAATTTTAACTGATTTTTGCAATTCAAGTTTCTAAATAAAGACTTTGAAGGCTTGTGGTAGAATTTAATGAAAAATATTTCCGTGGAACAGTTTAGCTCGTTATTTTGCTGTTTGAGGGATTATGTCCCTTTTTAAGAAAGTTTCAAAAGAGACCAACGCAGCGAAGAGTTAAAAGATGAAAATGTGTTTTACATAAAAGTGAGAAAAATATTTAATTTCAAACATTTAAAGGCTACAGGTTTTCCTTATGAGGATTATTTTTGATTTTTATTTTGTTGTGCAGTGTAACCAATGTATATTATTATTCTGTGAAAAAATAATGATTGGACAAATAAATTAATACTTTTGTACTGTTATTAGGTTTGCAGCCATGACTCATGTTATAATCTAACTAATATTCTTTGAAGCGTTCTGCAAAAGATCGGATGAAAAAGTATATGTAATTACTAATTTTAATTCGATTGTAAGATCTTCTCACTTCAAGGCAATTGTCAAGAATTTTGTCATTTGCTATATTTTCGATATAGAGAAATGATATACTGCTTTAATAAATTTTACAGAGCCAAAAATAATGATTTAATCGATTTGTTTTTCTTTCTTTACAGTAACGAAATATTTGTCTAAATGTGAAAACAGGTATAAAATACTTTTTATGTATTCGTTTGGAATTGTTAATGATTTGTTACGGTTTAGAGAATTTATACTAAAGATTTCTTAAAAGATACTTATGTTATATGTGAATAGCTGCTTTTCAGTTTTTTTTTCTTTTTGCAATAATAACCCAATGTCATAATGAATGTAAGTCCCATTTAGCATGTGTTGCTTCAACGTTTAGTAAGAAAAATATGTTAACATGTAGGTCATGGTTAGTCCTTGTAGGGACAGACCTTTATCATCTACACACATTTATATTCTATATTTTTGAGTAGCAAAAATACACTGCTGCGACCTCTAAAGTGTAAACTTTTGCTTTCAGATGTAGTGCCTGCCTAGAGGAAACATTTCTAATCAAATCTAACCATCTCCAATTGCATACCTTAAAGCAAAATTACTTAAATTTGATGTGGTGCATATCTTAAGGAGAACTGATAATTAATGGTTACTTTAACAAATGATAGCAATTTAGTTATTGCTTCTGTTACACAATTTGTAATTTGAAATTGCGTAACTAATAAACTTTTTAACATTAATTTACTGTATTTCTTTTTTTGCCATAAAATCAGTCATGGGTTCTATTTTTATTTTGGTGTTTTCAACAACTGCAGCTGACATAAAATCAATAAAAAAAAACGAGATGATAATTTTTTATAAAGGAAAGCGCAAGCGATATATCCACGTTATGTTTAAGTGCACAATTTATATTTGGCAGCAGTTGGCTTAGTTAAATGATTAATAGAAATGCGAGAAGCTTATTGACAAAATTTGAAAGTAATGAAAACTTTTTTTTTAAACTGACTACAATTTGTTTAAACAACGTTTATACTTTTGTGATATTCTTGGTATAAAAGGATAAATTAATCAGTCTTTTCTTTTAATCTTAATCTACTCCCTTTTTTCAACTTTTACAAATTTTTACTAAACTATTTATTTTGCCAAAAAGCTTTACATAAAGTTACACAAGTTTACAAAAGGCGTATTTATCCAGGTGGCATCGCCGAGACAGCTGTAAATTTTTCGTGCCAGACTCTGTTAAGGCCCATACATAGAAGTCCTTATTTAAATTTTGTTTATATTTCAAATGAAGTTTGATAGCAATTACCGACATCAAATGTCTATTGGTTAAGTTTTGCTAAAGTAGTTTCTCTAGGCATTGCTAGTGTATACAGTAAATTCACCTTGTAAGTAATAGAGAAACTAGTAATTCGTCACTCCTTAAGGTATACCCGAAAGTTTATTTAGTTGTGTTTTTTTTTTTTTTATCTAAATATTTCCACAGTATTTTCCGCAGAGTTCTTAATATAATCAGGACTGGTAAAAAATTTAATGGAAAATCTAGGCGCAGTATAGTGAGGCAGGCCAAGTTCGGCCATACAATGTCTATATTTACACTAAACCATTCGAGCTGTTTTTACCCCCTCATAACTTTGCTCCTCTTGATCATAACAGAATGAAACTTAAAACATAAGGTCTCCCCACAGAGGTGACTTCACAGGTTAAATTTGAAGTTCTACCATAAAAGCTTCCCGAGATATTAAGGTGTGAAAAGTCCATATTTTAGTACATATTCACTCACTGACTCACTCACTGACTCACTCATCAATATTATTGGGCACTTCCAGTATAGCTAGAGAGCTGAAACTCGGTACACAGATAGGTCTTGGTGAGAAATTAACCAGATAAATCGGAAAAGGGGCACTTTCTACCCGGGTGGACTAGGGTGTCCCTTCTTTTTAATTTTTAAACGGGCACTTTTTACCTGTAGTGCGATTCTCTATTCAATTTTAACGTCAATTGAATTGTTAAAAATTTTTAACAGCTAAATTAACGTCGATGTTATTCAGTAAGGATTTTTAACAATATCGTTTAATATTATATTCAATTATAACGTCGAATTTTTCAGTTAACTTAACATCAATAATTTTTTCATTGTTTATTTTTGAAGTTGTTTTTATTTTGAAATGTTCCAAAAATATATTTTCAAACAAATTAAAAACAGCGCACTCTCGTGTACACTATCTGACTAAAAATTTATTGTTTAAATGTATTGTTTTTCAACACAAGTTAAAGAGAGCGCCCTCTCTTGTGCACTCTTCTGGCTTAAAATTCATTGTTTTTTAACAAATATGCCACCTTATTGAATTTTTTAACAATGTTGGTTATACTGAGTTACAGAATTGATGCATTGTTACCACAAGCAATAAATTGTGTTGGTAAAATTAACGTAACGTTTATTGTTAAAAGTTACAGAATCGCACTACTGGGGGACTAGGGTTCCCCTTCTCTGTACACAGGTAGGTCCTGATAAGAAATTAACGAAAATGATTTTTAAACAGGCACTTTTCTTCTGGGGGGACTATTATGCCCCTTCTTTGTATGGGGCACTTCCAGTATAGCTAGAAAGCTTAAATTTCGGACACAGGTAGGTAGGTCCTGATGAGAAATTAACAAAAATAATTTTTAAACGGGCACTTTTTACCTGGGGAGATCTTTGTATAGGTCACTTCCAGTATTGCTAGAAAGCTGAAATTTCGTACACAAGTAGGCCCAGATAAGCAATACATATAAATATTAATACAAAAACAACTTAGAAAAAAAAAGTGAGATCCTCACAAAAACACAAATGTGAAAATAAGGCCAAGTTCATATCCAAAATATTTCGGCCGTAAAAAGTATGTATGCTTACAGGTTGCCTAGAAATGAGATCGAATTGTACCTATCAAGAACTTGGTCCTTATTTTGATCTCAGTACTTTTTACGGCCGAAATATTTTGGATATGAACTTGGCCTTATTTTCACATTTGTGGTTTTTTTTTGCGGATTAAACTTTCGTATAATTTTGGTTTATTCAGTTTTCACATATTTTGCATAGCAACAAAAAAATTGCATACCTTAAGGCGTCGTGACTAAAGCATCTATTATTTTTATGTTGCCTCTAAAAGTATGTCAAGAATTGGCTTAAATGTTTTTTTTTGCAGCTTTTATTGTTGATTGAACTGCTGAATGTAAGCATGAAAGCCCGCATTATTCAATGGCCTTGAACTATTCTGATTATATCCAGTAGTTTGCTATAAAACAGTTTGCTAAGAGAGAATTATATTTTGCTTATTAATTTTCATTTACAATATTCACTCTTACTTCTAAGATTTTCTTTTAAAGCAACTAAAAGTTTTTACTTATTTGCTAAAAGATTATTTAATGTATGTGTGCGTGTGTGCGTATATACATATGTTAAACAAATGATTCCTAATAATTCTATTAATAAAAACTTTTCCTGCAAATGAGAATAAATTTTTATGGCAAAATTAAAAAAAACAGATATATCTATACAAAAAAACTTTAAAAAAAAATATGCTTTCATCATCAGACATACAGAACTACAAAGTTCATCTGTTATATTAAAATTATGTGATTAAACTTTTTTTAATAATGCAAATGGGGGAAAAGTAAACAAAATGATTTTCTTCTTTTTGGCTCAAAACTACGACTGGAAGAAGAAAGTAAATACGACATAAATATGAAATATTATTTAAGTACAAGAAGAAAAAGAAGAACACATTAATACAACATTTATACACAAATATGTAACAGAATTTATATAAATATAATTTTATTGAAATTATTTAAATGCTAAAGCAACATATTTCAATGCAGCAGGAATTGCAGAGTTTTATACTACAAAAAAATACATTTTACTATTTTTTATTATGTATATATGTACATACATACATATGTATATGTATATATTATTTTTATATAACTTGTATAATAAATAAGAATATATAATTATTTTATTCGAATAGAATAAGGCAGGATAGGTTTGCATCTATACCCAACAAGCAGAAAGGTTTTACTTTAAATTATATTAAAATTTTAATCATATATTTCCTTTTATATCAAGAAAGGTACTCGTACCTAATTGGAAATAGGCCCTCTATAATACCTGCTGATTTTTAAACCCGAAGTATTTTTCTTCAAAACTTAGAAACAAGATTTTTATTTATCGACATATTTTATCGATTTAAGTAAGGGGAATAGTAAGTAGTTAACTGCTGTATGAATGAATGTATTAACAATTAAATCAGTTTTGGTTGCTACTTTTAAAAATATCAGAAAAAAGGAATGAAAAATGAAACACGCAAAAACGATTTAAATTCTGCTAAACTTTTTTTTTGAAATCTAGTAAGCAAAAGTTTTGCTGGCACCACATAATACATGCATTGTTGTTGTCATCCTTGTCTAGTCAAAATATATCCTTACTGACATCTTTGTGTTTGCTGGGTATAAATAAGTTATCGACATAAAGTTTTTAATTAAAAAAACTATTAGTAAAAGCTAAAAATTTTACGTATTTATTTTATAAATGCCAGAAAAAACATCGTTTTGAACTCCTTTTTTAAAATATTTTCACATAAAATAATTTGGAGAAAAAAAAATAATTTTACTAGTCTTAATATATTAAGCTCAGCTTAAGCAAATTCTAATTGGAAATATATTTGAAATTTCTCATACATAAATACAATATTTTTTTCTTTAGACCAATTACAGCTTTATTACAGCAATACGCTAAAAATATTTTAATTTAGCTTTAAAGTTCTTATTTGTTAAGAAATACTTTAAAAGTAATAAATTTTTTGCTTATAGGCTTAAGTATAATTTTCATGTTCTCCTAATTACACGGTACAACATAAAAAAAATCCAAATAACTATAACGGGTTCAGAGACAGTTGCTTTGTGTATGCAGTAGCACCATAATTTAGGCAACAAGCGAACTTTCGGTTTCAATGATAAAATTTTTATTACTAATGGAGTCAATTCTTAAAAAAAAAAATCCTAAAAAGGTCACATGGAAAATTGAGTGAAATGCAGCAACAAAAAAAAAAGTAATTCTTTTGCAGAATTACCTTGAATGTCATTTTTAGTACTAACTACAATGCAATTTTTCATTTGTTATGTGGTAAACATATATACATGGTCCAATATTTCATTGCTGATCATATCAAATCATCAGCAGGGCTGCCAGACGATCTTGACCAAACATCTGTACTTTTTTGAAGAAAAAAAAAAACGACCAAAAAAATCAAAAACCATTTGAGAATAAAAAAAAAAGCAGCCAAAAATGTTATTTGATACGAATCCGCATGGATTTTGTTGTACAGTGTTATTGCAATCCATAACTTTAACAGTACATATGTATGAGTCATTTCAAAGTCATTAAAAGTTATAATGAATATACATACATATTATAGCATTATAACCTCCATATTTCTAAACGATTATTAAAGTTACTAATCATTTAATGAATGTAAAAAATTTTGATTCTTAAAAGCGGTTTTACTAATAACTTTAACATTAACAATCGTTTATGAATAGGGTGAATAGTGTTTAAGAGTTAGAGTTAGAAAAGGAAATGAATGAAATAAAATATAGATTTTTTTTTTTGCAATATTTTGTTGTTTTAAAATAAACTCTTTATCACATCATTCATTTTGATGCAAATCAGTTCAAATTCTACTCAATTTAAATCAATCACTATTTTCATAAAACACTTTTTTTTGTTGTTAATTTTGCACTTTCATTTACATTCATGAGGAATTAATTTTTTTTTTATTTTATAAATTCTATAAATTTATTTATTATATTTTAAATTAATTTAAATCTATGATATTAAATCAAGGTCAATTTACTTTCTATTTAGCAATAAAATTGTTAAATATTTTAATTAAAAGTGTTTTGTTAATATTTTTTAGATAATATTTTATAAATGTTTCTAAATGTTTATATAAAAATTTTTAAATAGCAATCAATATAACTCGTGCCAGCTGGGTTTACAATTTACATGGAGAAAAAAAACACAAAAAAATACAGAAATGGGAGAGTAAAAACTAGTAACAAAAAATAAAAAAATACATAAATTTTATTAAAAGGCAAATTGTAGAACAAAAATTAAAAGAATACAACGAAAAAATCTATGGAAACAAATTTTGTCAAGTGTATTTGTTTTGTATCCAGTGTAGTGGGATTCCTCAAGAAGAGTGTTTTTTTTATTGAGTTTTAAATTTATTTAGAGCAGTCAGGTTTTTATACAAAAGTGCTTATTTCGAATAGTTTGGAAATTTGGAAAAAAATAATTAAGTTCTATAAAATAAAAAGGGCTATTTTAGTTTTAATTAGAAAATCATCTAGAATGAAATGCACTAAATTTCTACATAATAATCGTATACCTACTTGAAGCTTTTTGCTAAATATGTTTCAGAAATTTTCTTTTTAATGCTGCATCTTAAATTTATCGAATAGAATCAACTTTCTTTTAACACTTAAAACGTAAGTTGATTTTTTTTACAATGTTTTAATTGAAGTAAGAAGTTTATTAATTAAAGCTAGAGATGTGATCATATGTAACGTTCCACTTACGATCATGCCCGTTCACGGGTATAATAAATTGCTCGAGTATGCTCATCAACGATATCACTTTTTGGATCACTTAAGTATAGAAAAAATTTCATTACGAAAACTGCATTAAAGAATTTTCTTTTTGTTGTTGTTATACAGAACATTGAAATTTCCCTTGTATACTCATACGTACGATCATGTACGATCATAGAAAACCAAAATTGTTTCAACATTACGCTGATCGTGTATGAGTCATATCAGTCTTGCAAGGTTTTTATCTTGAGTCATTGTTTTGCTAATGGACTTAGAAGAAAATTTGGCAAACAAAAAACACAACTCTGTCTAAAGTTACATATATAAAGCGTGTTTTTTATAGAGTTATAACACTTTAAGCTGGCAACACTTTTTTAACTGGCGTCCTTTTTCTCAGTTGCCAAGTGATTTTTGTTAAGTTTTATTTAAGAATAGACTGACGACTGAACAACGCTTCCAAATTGTGAAAATTTATTTTGAAAATCATGGTGTTGTTCGAAATACGTAAATACGATTTTCATAAAAAAATTTTGTTTATCGATGAAGCTCACATTTGTTTGATACTTCAATTAATAAAACTGCCGATTTAGAGTGATGATAATCCTCAAGTGCATTTCAAGACACCGTTAAAAATTGACTATTTGATTTCCTTTATGTGCTGGTGGAATAATTGGTCCGCACTTCTTTAAGAATCATGCCGGTCAGAACGTTACAGTCAATGAATGGTGACCGCTATAGAGCCATGATTATTGAGTTTTTCGTTCATCAATTGAACAACTCTGATGTGCAGGCGAGCTGTGGTTTCAACAAGACGCCGCAACACATCACACAGCTCGTGCTACAATTGATTTATTGAAGGAAATGTTTAGTAACCGCATAGTTTCAAGTTTCGGACCCGTTGCCTCCAAGATTGTGCGATGTAACGCCGCTAGACTTTTTTCTGTGGTGATATGTGAAGTCGCTAGTCTACGCCGATTAGCCTGAAACGATTGCCCACTTGGAGGACAACATTCACTGCGTTATTACCGTTATATGGCCACAAATGAATCCGAGCCAGCCAAAAGATTATCTCTCGATTTTATGTCTATTTATAAATTCATCTTTGTTTTATTCCATTTCAAGCAGTTAGCTTTAAAATTTTTTAAAAGGTAAATTTTTCTTCGATTTTTCCAAAAAAGTTACGTTATTATATCGAAATTGTAAAAAAAAAATAAATGCATAAATGCCTACCCCATATTTGTAACTATTTGAAAATTAGCGCTATAAGGCATATTGCAGAAAAATTAATTTAAAAAATTTTTGATTAGAAGGAACCATAATGTTTCCAAAAAGAGATAATTTTATTGTAAAAATAAATTTTAAGGCATTTTTCAGAACTGGGATCAAAAAGTTTATTGTGTCACCTTGAAGCGTAATATGCCCTTAATTAATTAAAAGAAATCGATTAGCGGCAGATAACAAAAAAAATACCGCGCATATAATGAAAAATACCACTTTGGGGATTTTTCGGAATTTATTTGGGATTTGCTGGCATCTTCGAAGCAAATTTCGTTTAATTTTTCTCCGCATTAATTACACAATTTACGACCTCGCTCGCTTAAGTTGTCGATCGACATCGTGGACCAGGCTGTTATTTTCACTTTTTCTATGTGTTGGGGGCTGCAAGGTTTTATATGTATAATTAAAATTTCTTTAAACAACAGTAGTCGTTCGCTTTAGCATAATTTCGATGCATCGTCTGCGTAGTATGTTCGTTTAAGGATCACTTATACAAATTACACACAAATAAATAATAGCAGCATGCTATTGGAGATTTTGATTTGTTAAAGGAGCATCCTGCACTACAAATTGATGCAAGCTACTTGCCTGTTGGCAAAAGACGATTGAAGACTATTAATTGTCATCTGCGAACAGGGTCTTAATCACAATTCCGTCAGAAGAAAATCTATATTTTTGCTAGATCTCTTTGTTTCTCTCTCTCTTCTCAATTGAGATTTTATACCGTATTTATCGCTTATATGCACGCCGGTTATAAGCATTTACCGCTTTTATGCACCTCAGCGCGTGCAATTTCAGGTTTCTAATTAATATATGCACAGTTTTTTTGTTTATAATCATTTCGCTTATATGCATTTATCGCTTTTACGCACCGAATTTTTGTAAATTACATTCAAAAAATTTTTATATATGCACCGATTACATTTTTGTAATTAAAAAAATGCATAAAATTTCTTCCATCACTATTGAAAACTCACACGTTTCAATCACTTTAAAATCCAATAATATAAGCTTTCCATCTCTGTTATAAGACAGCTAGTCGATCATACACTGTCGGACTTTTGTTAGCTAGCTTCAAATATTGTTGAGTCTTGGATAACTCATTTACATCTGAGTTCTGTACTAACTTGTAAATGATACATATGTGAGTCAGAAGTTTTTCGTACAATTGGGTTGTTCTCGATAAGTGTTGAACTAGCTTTTATTTAACTCAAATCTGATGCAATTATACAAAATATCCAAAAATATGTGTCAAAAAGGAATCGGCCGGGGAATTCTAAATAGTGTAAAAAGATGTTTCAAAATGGTTCGATCAAGTGTGGTCGTCTGGTGCAATAGTGTCATCCAAAATGACTATGGAAAAGGCTAATCAATTTGCCATTGCTCTAAACGAAAATTTCGATCCAACGCAAGGCTGGCAATACCGATGGCATCGAAAAGAAGGCGTTAGTTTGAAAAAATTCTATGTATGTACATATAAGCACTTTCGATGGAAATAACATAGTTTTTATATACTCGTATGCACCTTTGGTGCAATAAAACGAGTTTTTCTATAAGCATTGTATGGGCATATAAACGAGTCTTTATATTTGCAATCCCCGTTTATAAGCACCAAATGTCTTACAAATTAAGAAATGCATATAAGCGATAAATATTGTATTTTTTTGTTCAGCAATTGTTATTTTCTTATCGATATTTTTGTTCTTAATAAATAAAAACTACTCGTATACCGTATTTACATTATGCCACTTTGTTGCAAGCAATTTTCATTTTAAATGAAAGTTTTGAAATGCAAATGTTTCAATTTGATATTTTGTCTCTGTTTTTCTCATTTAAAAATAGGAAGTTGCTTTCAACAAAGTTGCGTCTGGTATTCGAATATTTACTTGTATATCTTTCTATCACTGATTTATTTACCTTTTTAATGTCATCTTACTTTTTTAATTTGTAGTGAAATTTTTGTACAAGGATTTTACCGGGAAATATTTAAAATAAGCTGACAGTAAATGTATGATTTTAATTTGTACATATTTGGGAGTAATTCAAAAGCAATTATTAGCAAAACATTTAATACGTATGAAAAATAAAAATGAACATACATACATATTATAAACAAATTAAATGTATGTTAGTATTTACAGGAGAGATAGGAAAGAAAATTGTTAAATCAAAAAAAAATATATCAAAAACTTAAAGAAGAATGCAACACTTTAACGAAACTTAAGGAAAAAATCATAAAAAACGACGCAAAATTCAAATAATTCAGATAATAAAAAAAAAATGCTTAGTATTATTCATTTGTACAAGAGTGAGTTAAATCTATAAAAGGAAATGGTACATAATTTCATGTTTACAATTTACTTATGTAGATTTTTAAGAAGTCATTAAATCGTTATAGCTAAAATGCTGTTCTTAATTGAAAAAGAAAAGCATAAAGGAAGGAGGGAAGGAAGGAAGAAAAAAATATTAAAAAAATATTCTACATTTTTTACCAGTTTTGTAATTTAGGCAGACAGGCAGTCAAGTCAGGCAGCAAGTAATTTTTGGTGTATAACTAGAAGTGAGAAATATTAATTTCAAATCCATTGTAGCAGTGTCGTCGTGAAACATATTCCATTGCAAGATAGTCGAATTCATATTGCACCATTGTATTCTCTCCATAGTAAAGAAATTATAACAAATTTTTTGTAATACGACGATGACCAATTCCTCAAATTGCGGTGTAACATTTTCGTTTGATCAGATAAAATTATTGTCGTAAGAGAGTAAAAGAGTATATAAACATAAGTATATTGGGTTTACCATTTGCATTACTTTAAAGTAGTCGTATAGCTATATTATTATTATGTGATGTATGCACAACTCTACAACCAAATTGACAAAGTTGCTCACGACAGCGAGCTTTTAGAGCGCCAAAAACAGTACAGCTAATTTCTATCCGAAAAAATGTTCTTCATCAAGTCCATTCGCTGAAGCGCAAACATTTTTATTAAATTTCAAGTCCGCGACAAATTTTTTGACTGCGGACCCAAACAATTTTCAAGTAGTAAAATATTTCTCTACACGTGCTTAAGTGTTGAAATTCATGATTTGTGGCTACTTGATGGTTCTGGTTATGAAGAAATAACTTGAATAGTTCAAAATTACAAAACTTCTTTTTTTTCCTGATGCAGCTATCGTAGATTGTAATAAACGATTTAGATTTCATCTGAGATTCAACTAAATTATTCTCTTCTCTTAATTAAGTAAATTAAACAATTTTTGTTGTTCTTGATTTTTTGTTTTTTTTTTTTGTAATTTGAGTTGAAGAGAGTTTATATTTAATTTCATTTTTATTTAGTTCTTTCTTTCCTCCATACCATTTTATATTCTTTCAGAAAAACCTGTCTGTTTCATTTTAATAGTGTTTTCTTTTTTGCCAATCAATAGTTAAACATAAACGGTTTTCTTAGGTCAAATACAATGAAACAGACAAAATAAACATATTTGTTTTAATTTTAATCATATTATTTTTATAGATTAGTTCATTTTTATTTATTTGGAAATTATTTTTAAAAATTTTGTATATTTCGCATTTTTCTTAAATTAATGATGGTTGATTTCTTCTTGATTTAGTTACCTTGTGAGTTTCTGACAGCTTAAAAATAAAATTTCTATTAGTTTTCATTATCTACTTAAGTTTTCTTTTAAATTCCATTTATTTGTAAAGAAATATATTTTGTTTATTTATATTTTTTTTAATAATATTAAATAGTAATTTTCAGTTTCAGTTTTCTAATACATAGTTTTCTAAAAAGAGATTATCAAAGTTAGCTTAACAGTCAATTATTTATTAATGTAAATAATAGCTTAGCGTATAGTTTTTAAAAAATTTTTCAGTTTTCTATAAAATAATAAAATTAAACCATTTTATATTTTGGATAATGTTAACAGTGTAGTTTAGGTTTAACGAATCAAAAAGGAGGTAAAGTGACACATTTAATATCAGTTTTTATTTTTTTTGCAAAAAGTTTTACCTTAAAAACAAAAATACGTAATATTCTTTAGCGACGGAAACATAAAAATTCCTGTACCTTGGATTATAAAGAAACCAATAATTTTTTTTTTTTTTTTGTAAAACTGTCTAAATTTCGATTGGGTAATTTTGGAACTAAATTTTGAAGCGGTTAATACTTTTCTTAATTGATAATTTTTACATTTTAGCTTAGAGTGCTTTTTTTAACATTTGGAACCAAATGATAACAAAATAGGCTAATTTTATAAACCAAAAGAACGATCAGACAAAATTTAGCACATTTAATAGAATTCCTTGATTAACCTTCGTTAAAGGATTGAAATTAGCAAAATTTTAACTTTAATCATAATAAAACACACTTGACCCTTAGAGTGAGTTTTTAGAATAGAGTTTAAACGTATTTAATCGAGTTTAATTGATAGCTTAAACCGTGCAAAATGGCCATACTGAAGACTAAAAATTGGCAACAAATGGCAATGCTTTTGTCCAAGCAACACTGAATTTTATGCAAAAGAAGAAAAAATTCCTAAAAAACATTCTAAAAAAAGTTAATCCAGATTAAATCTGATCGGCCACTCACTCTTAGTGTTAAAAAATCACTTAACATTCAAACGTCAGTTTAAGTAAACTGAACTGAAATTTAAATGCAATTTTAGCCCAATAGATATAAATTTTTTTCCCTATAAGGATCTTCCACTGAAACGTGTCATTCGCAATAGCACGATATTTTAACTCACAATTGTTGGGTAACTAATTGCAAGGACTTAACCAAGAATAATTGATATAAATGTTTTTAGTTAAACTCTCATCAGTAGTTAAGCTATGTACAGACGATTGGCAGATCTTACAATATTGTAAGATATGGCAATATGCTGACAACGTGTCAGGAAAATTGTCAGTTCAGACGATTGTAAGAAAACCGTACAATTTCATTGTCAGACAATTGTCAGAAAATAAATTTATTTGCAAACAAAAATTGTCAGTTTATACGGTTTTTGTGTGGCAAAAATTGCTAGATGCGTTGTTAAACATTGTCAGAACTGTTATCTGACAATGGCAAAGTAGAGTTTTCTCACGATTGTCAGATGTCTGAAAATATTATTGTCTTACAATGAACTGGCAATGTTTTTTCTTGCAACGTTGCAAGACAAAAATTGTAAATTCAGACGGTTGTCAGACATTTTCTGAAAATTTTTCTGACAATATTGTAAGATCTGCCAATCGTCAGTACATAGCTTTAGCTGCTAAGTCTGAGCTAAATTCTAAAAATCCTGTCGCTGTCGATACATCAATAAATAAACATATACGAGTGTGCATATTTATGTACATAAAACTATAAATAAAATTTTTTTAAATATCTTGTACACATTTAACCGCATTAAAAATAATATTAAAGCCTAAACTTAAATATATTTTTCACGTAAGAAAATAGCTTTTTGTATAATAAAACAAACAAAACATAAAAACATGCGTGAGTTTTCTAAGTTTCACATATAAAAAAAATTCATATCACCCATCTGACAAGAGTTACTAAAATTTCAATTTTCGAATGACCGATAAGACTGAATAAACACGCGTCTAACTAACTAATGTTTAAATAGTCTTTAAGATTTAGTAAACTTCAAAATACTCAGAAACTCTTCATACACATTTTATCCTTAATTTGATATTTTATTTTAATCTTATCCATTAAATTTTTTTAAACTTTACTACGTTTTTGGTTAAATATTTTGTGTCTATTTGTCAAAGACAAAGACAAAGTTTTTGTCCCTTTTTTTGTTTTTTTTTTTGATAGTTTTATGTAGAAGTCTGTCTTATAGGTGGGGTTTTTTGTTCAACATTAAATAACAACGTTTAATAATTATATGTTAAATTTCTATATAAATATTTGTGTGTATATTCAGAGAAAGAGAGATATTTTTCCAAACATATGTATAACATAAATAAGTAGTTGTACATATAACAGCACATAAATTAAATTAAATTTGACACAAAATGTATTCAGTATTTAAAGAAAGTGTATTGAGAAGAAAAACGTAGTGCTTTATAAAAATACTTAAAAAAAATCTCTTCAGAGAAAAACTTATTCAAAAATTTTCATTTTTGAATATCAAATACTTCAAAAAATATTTTTAAGAAACATTTACAAGAAAATACCATTTTCCGGAATTAGAACTCGATCGAATCAATTCGGTATTGAAAATCTTTTCGGGCTTATTTTCCGACTTAATGTACCGTTTTATGAAAAAATGGATTTTTGTGACAGTGTCTTTATATGAAATATTACATTTTTAAAAAAAGGACAGTTTTATGAAATAATACCTTTTTTAAAAAAGTACCTTTTTATGAAAAAGTAATTTTTTTTAAAAGTTACTTTTAATGAAAAACTACCTTTTTATGATAAAGTACATTTTTTTAATTAAAAAGAACCGTTAAAAAAGCTTTCTAATGTAATATTTTTATGATAAAGTTGGTATTTTATGGAAAATTACGTACATATTTATAAAAAAGTATCTTCTTATAAAAATGTTTCTATTTAATAAAAAAGTCCGTTTTATACAAAAAAAAATCTTTTTATATAAAAATACCTGTTAATAAAAATAAGTATTATTTTTTAAAAAGTACCTTTTTTTTATCAAAAAAACACATTTTTTTATAAAAGTGTAGCTTTTTTTAAAAGTATTATTTCATTAAAAAGTACTTGCTATGAAGAAATATTTTTTAAATAAGTACCTTTTTACAAAACCCTTTTTTTAGAAAAAATTCTTTAGTACTATTTTTTAAAAAAGTTAGATTTGATAAAAAAGGATCTTTATATCGTTAGCTAAAATAAAAAAATACTAACAAAAAATCAGAAATCGTTTTTTTGATTGATTAAAATGCATATCATCAACATACATGCCCCCACCAATTTTTACTCTCATATAATAAAAATTGGACATTTTATAAGCGAAAACTGAAAGTACATATAACATATTTTGTTTCTAATGAAAAATAAAAAAATGTTCGTTACGTGGTTTTGGATTTCAGCTAACTATATGTATACATTTATCATAATATACGCAGTTATAATTAAACATCAAAATCTTAATTTTTATAAAAAGGTACTATTTTTTACAGTAACAGTACTTTATTATAAAAAGGCATCTTTTTGATGAAAGGTTGTTTTTTTTATAAATAGTAATATTTTTATAAGAAGGTAAACTTTCATTAAACAAATGTAGATTTTAAATACCATTTCGCCAATATTCTTTATCTTAAGTACCATCAACATTTTTGTGCCAACTTTAGTTTGGGGGGGGTTTTGAGTTATTACCAATAATAACAACCAAAATAATTTCGAATAGTAAACGTACATAAAACACATACTACTTGTTAATTTTCTATATTAAACTGGTTAATATTTTTTTTTTGTTATTTGTTAGTTTTCACATAATTATATTTAGCTACTACAAAATTTCTTTAAAATAATAATACTAAAGACGAAAATATATTGTTTATAATACTATTCGTTTTATATTACTTCTACAAATTTTACTATTAAAAATATTAATATTGTATTTTTGTCTAATTTTGTTACTACATACATACACAACACATAATCGTAATATATTTAAGTAGTTAACATTAATTACAGTACAATTATGTATTCAATTATTAAATAAATGTACATAATTAATTTACTTTTTATATATTTATAGGTTAGATTAATCAGATTGTGTAAAGATTTAGAAATAGTCTAATTTATTGATTACGGAGGCCGTTGTGATTGTGAAAGATAGCAAATCAATTACAAGTGAAATATAATGCCAAAGAAAATGACGAACATTTTATGAATTCATAAAAAAATTCTTTATTTTCTTTCGATTATGGCCGCCTTCCCATACATATAAAATCTTAATGTAATTGAAATATTAATTTACTATAAATTTTGGTGCTTTGCTCTTACTGTGAGAGTAATTTGAAATTACTCATTTAGAAAAACCAACAGAAGAAAACAATTAACAAAGAATAGAGTATATGTGACACGCTAAATAGAAAGGGACCTAAGGGTAAAAACCGGTTTTGTTCACGAGAGCCATTTTAAAGATTTAAATACGTGTATCTTTGGTGTACCATCACTTTCATAAAATGCGCATATCTCTGGGAGGGAACACTTTTGGGGCATGGGTTCGGTCTCATTCGATGCTCAGATGTTGTCCACATAAAAAAAAATTGAAAATTGATTTTTTTACCCTTAGGTCTCTTTCTCTATGCGCTGTCACATATGTTAAAAGGGTCTGTCTGTTCACAAAATACTTCACATTTTGCGAACACTGCTTAAGAGAGGATTTGATTTTCTGAATGACTTTGCCAATAAATCTAATAACAAAATTTTATATGTACATACATATCTATATATTTTTATCAATAGTTCCCCTAAATCATGGAAACATATTTAGAGTAATTTCTAATCTAGTTTTAAAAAAAAAAGGGAATTAAAGAATACATATCAGTTTTCCTAGAAAATACCAATTAGAGAAAACTTTAAAACAAGCGTAAGTTTAACAGAAAAAAACTACTTTTTGTAAGAAAACGCACTTCTTCACAAAATGCACTTTTAAAAAAACTACCTTCCCAAGAACAAAAAACTATATATATAAAAAAATTACTTTTCAAAAACACGTAAGTTTTTAAAGAAAAGTGTATTTTAAAAAAAATTGTTTTCAAGAAAAAGTATATCGTATTGTATTTATTTTTTTAAATATAATTTTTAAGAAATATTATCGATTTTAGAAAATATAACACTTCAAGAATAATTTTTGTGTTGAAAAAGTACTATTTTATTTAAAACTTTTTCAGAGAAAATAACTATTGAGAAAACAAGCTATTTTTTAAAAAAAATATACTGCAAGATAGCAAGAATATTATTTGTATATTTATCAAAAGTGTAATAGTAGTGGTAACGCCTGATGTCATGATTACAATGAGTAGTCAGTCATTAGTCATCAGTATTGCATTTAAAGTTTATTAATTGAGTTGGCAAAAGTGTTCCACAAAGAACTGTGCAAGCGAAGGAATAAGTGCAAACTCTGCAAATGCAAACTTTAACACCGTTTTAATGAAAAGATAAGTAGCAAAGTTCACACTGGGAAAAACTTTAATGAGCAAAATAACTAAATAGCGTAATTTTCTCTCCAGAAATTTTTATTAACTATTTAACTAAAATAAACAATTTGTTGTTAGTTCTTTTAACTCTTTCGTATAAAGTTAAAATATGCTTTAGTTAGTTGATTATATGTATTTATATATGTATTAGTAATAAAAAAAATGTCTAATACTACAACATCGATTAAATTAACAATATTAAAAATAAATTTGCACTGCAATTATAATTAAAAACAAAATTAATTAATCAATTTAAGTTGTGGAAACTTTAAAAAATGACAAGTATCTTATAGCAACAAAAAAGAAAAAAAAACGTTTCTCAGTAACTAATTGATGCAACTACTGAAGAGTAATGCAGGCGGTATTGCAATTAATGAAGTAACACATAAACTCTTAACAGTTGGCAATTAGTCAACGTAACAATTTTCGAAATGGTTTTGAGAGTTTTATTAAATATTAAGAAACCTTGTTTTTTTTTCTAATAATTTTTCCTAACCACAAGAGAAATAACAAAATTAAATAAATTTTCAAATTAACAAGTATTCTGCGCATTTTTAGTTTAGTATGCATAAATACATATTATATAATTCTAAAACATGTTAAATTATAATTATATATAATCAAATGTCTACATACAATTAGTAAAAATTTCTAGATATTGAAGACTAATGACAAATGAAGAAAAAGCTCAAAACAAGAATAAAAAAATGGTTAAAAACTAAATAATATTAATTAATAAAACTTATGTTTAGTGTTGCTTTTAAATTGTAAAAAGAGACAAAAAAAAATATAAATAAATAAATACTTTCGGATTTAGATTTATCAGAGTATAAGTTTAAGTGTTTGCAATTGGAAAGAAAACAAGCATACTTTTGGGCTGTTAAAAAATTGAAAATGAGAATAAAGATTTTTGTGTGTTTGTTCAACTACAAATTATATATTTATTCGTATTGTTTTTTAAATATATTTTTGTAGAAAAGTGTTTAACTAGTTTTTTTTTTTGGTTTTATTATTAAAGAGAAATGGGTTTCTAAAAAATTTTGTTTCACAACTTTTTTAATTTAAGTTTCACTTATATAATTTTTTAGCCTTAACTTTTTTTATGCAAATGATAATTTCACTAAATGTTGTTGTGGCTTGTTTTAAATAAGGTTTAAATTAAATATTTTATATAAAATACGAATTTTGTTTTATACCGGAGTTTTTGGTAATTTCCGTCGTGTAGGCGAAGCCGGTGATTTGTCTACAGTAGTTTCAGGGTCTATATATTTTCATTTCATATGATACATAAATATTTTGATTGTAAAATATATTCATTATTGTTGTTGTAGTTGATTTTGCAAGTAGTTGTTATATTTGTTGTCGATAGTGGCAATAAAATGTTTCATATATATATTTTTTTTTTTTTGTTTTTGTAGCATGAAATTGATTATTTAAACAGAAATTCATTTTGAAATTTTAATTAAATCAATAAGAAGAAAAGAAAAAGAAACATATACAAATTTATAAATTTAAAATGGAATTTATTTTTGTGGTTGTTAAATTGAAAATAAAAATTTAATAATGTTAAATTTATTTACATTGAAATGACTTTAAATATTATATTTTAAGTACATTTTAAAAGTCTACAATATTCAATAGAAAATTTTAGTTTAAATCTATTTTGACACTTACCGGCTATTAAACCCAGGCCAACTGGCCCATCACCTGAACGTCTCGGCCCTCTTTCATTGCCACTATTACCGGGTGGTATATTTTCATCGAATAAATCACACATACGAAAATCGGTGGCATGTTCGATTAATAGCTCGACAACATCACCCGTATGATCCATGATGCCACAAACTTCTTCAAAACTCCGATCGATTAAGGACATGCCATTCCATTCTAAGATCTGAAAATACCATTTTTTATGCAAATTTCCATATAAAGTCATGTATTGTAAAATCTCTTTATTTTAATGAGATGTGTTACGACAATTATTGTAACCACTGATAGTTCTCCATGAGAAATATAAAATTGTTTTATCAACAATTTAACTACTGATTTTAATGAAAAAAAATAATGTTTTTCCAAAATCATATTAAAGACTTTGTAGTGAAAATTTTTACAAAAATTTCATGTACATATTTCCTGAACATATTGAAATATATAAAAGTTAGTTCAAACTTTATCGATACGTTTCGGATTTTCACACTGTCCGATTTTAGCGAAATTACCTATGTGTATTAAACAAACTCTTACGCATCATATGATGGAAAAATTAGTCAAATAACTTTTATGGTTTGTATTTTATAGCCGTTTTAACGTGGGCATTGGAGCCATTTTTGCGAAAAGCTCGACATATTTATAACTAAGTAATTTAATATATCATTCATTTCAAAAGGTTTTAGTCTTCTCTTAACAAATATTGAATGAAAAGGATGATGTATATAAATTTCCAAAGTATCCTTTATTCTTAAATATCCTGAAAAATTATGTATTCAACAATTAAATAAATCCTATGCTCTTTTCACATATTGCAGTAGCACGATATACTCGTAAGTATGGGAACATTAGAAATTATATGAATTGAGTATCCAGTAATATTATAAATTTCTTGAATTTACTTCTATTATTTATGCATACAAATAAATCGGAAAAAAGGGTTAAAAGGACTAAATTAAACGATATTTTAAAATAAATTTTTACGTAAATGTTTTCCTAAATTTTTAAATTTTTTGGCTTTGAAGAAACTTACATACGACATACGGGCAGTAAATGTGTTATCCTATGCACTACCACATATAAAAACATTTTGCACAACTTCTCATCACATGCAACTGCATTCGCATTAACCAATCAATAACTAACTTTATTTGCTTTAAAAAGAAATGAATGGGAAAAGAAAACTGTAAAATTCCAAAGGTCTACAATTAAGTGCGAATGTAATTATTTTCAGAATAAAAGTGTTGCAAATATGCAAGTAATTAATGGAAAATTCAATTAAAGCCGATCGAGTTAAAGGAGCATAAAGTTAAATGTTCAGGGGCAACTATTGCAGCATTCTGTTAGTATTTACTGGAAAAACCCAGTGACATAAGAAGTGTACATAAAGGAAAATTATTTGTAAAACTCGATATTGGTACGATATTGATTTAAACTGAATGAAAATTTTTATAGCAAATACCAAAAATTTATTATCAAAAACTAGGATGTAATTGTACAGAATCAATTTACTCATAAAATTTAATCAAATTTCTCACGTGCAAAAATCAGTCCCAAATATGAATTGAAGTGTAAAATTCGTTAAGTAAAGATCACACATATGCATGACCACACTAAATATATTGATAATCAATTAACAATTCATGATAAAACTTTGCGATAATCTTGAGTTACTCTCGCAAGGCAAAGCCACGCCTACATAAAGTTAATATTAAGTTTAAAATTTTTCTTCCTATCCGATTTATATAAAACTTTGCGTATATGCTAAATTACTCTAAAAATATAATTAAATGATTATGAAGGTGGGTAGTGTGACGCCCAACTAATTGAATAGTATATATTTTTAAACTGCTTTTAATAAAAACCTTTGCAGTCGTGCTTTGCACTTCTAGTAATTCAATTAAGTGATTGGAAAAGTGAGTAGTGCCACCCACATTTATACAAAATAAATACTTTATTTCAGTTACTTCAAGTCAGCCGTTTTCTATGACATGAGAATTTTTACAATTTTAACTAGAAAAACCGTTGAAATTAAAAATTTTGTTTAGCATTGGCTAAACTTACATTTAATATTTTTTAGATTTAAGATTTGAAAAACTTATTGATAATTTAATATAAATAATTAAAGATTCAATAAATAATAAAATTATCAAAAAAAAAAAAAAAAAAAAAACTAGAAAAACTGGTTACGTATTAAAGTTTTAAAAGTGGGCGTGGAAATTTCCAATTAAAGTGAAGATATATAATATTTGGAGGAGCTGCAACAGCTAAACAATCTATATTTTATCATTAATTTATATGAACTACATAAAACTTGAGATGATCTAAATTGTGGGCGTGGAACAAACATGCCCAACCTAAATAGAGGGTGTTTTTTTTTATAGAGAAATGAAACTTTGAAATTACTTTTTCCAACATTTGTGGCCGTATATCGGCAATAGAGCGGCGAATGTTGTCCTCAAAGTGGTCAATCGTTTCTGGCGCATCGGCATAGACTAGCAACTTCACATATCCCCACAGAAAATAGTATAGCGGCATTAAATCGCATAATCTTGGAGGCCAATTCACGGGTCCGAAACGTGAAACTATGAGGTTACTAAACGTTTCCTTCAATAAATCAATTGCAGCACGAGCCATGTGATGTGTTGCAGCGTCTTTTTGAAACCACAGCTCCTACACATCAGGGTTGTTCAATTGATGAACGAAAAAGTCAGTAATCGTAACTCTATAGCCGTCTCCATTAATTGACTGTAACGTTCTGTCCGGCATCGTTTTTAAAGCAGTACGGTCCAAGGATTCCAACACCCCATAATGCAAACCAAACAGCCAGTTTTTCTTACACTTGAGGATTACGAAATACGGAAGTTTTGTTTATTGACGTATCCATTGAAACAAAAGTAAGCTTTAAAACTTAAGCTTTAACTTTAAGCTTTCCTACACTTGAGGATTACGAAATACGGAAGTTTTGTTTATTGACGTATCCATCTACATAAAAGTAAGCTCGAAAAAAAGTAAAAAATTCGCGATGCGTATTCCAAACAGAACCATGATTGTAATAATAAATTTAGACAATTCGGAAACGTTGATCAGGCGACAGTTTATTCATGTTGAAATGCCAAACCAAACTAAACAAAAATCACTTGACAACTGACCAAATTGCCGCCAGATAAAATAGTGTTGCCAGCTTAAAGTTTTGTAGCTCTATCAAAACACCCTTTATATATATAAGATGGCGCAATATAAAAATGTATTTTACACAATTTTTGTTAAAAACATAAAGCCTTCTTGCCCCATTCCATACTCATACATATTTTACACACGATGTCCTAGCCAGCCAATGGCTTCTAAGTTCCTTTCTTATTCAGGCCAGGCAGAAGGCCTTATTTAGTCACAAATTTATTTTTAAATTACCTTTAGAAATGTAACAAAGGTAGTAAAAACCCATGAAAGTGCCGAAATATCAACTCTACAAAATAGTGATTATTGTGTATCGTATTCTGTTCAATTTCAGGGTTTTCTTTACATTTGACAACATGTTGTTGTTAAATATTTATTTATTTATTGATGTATACATGCGGGTACACATAATAAAAACCACATTTTTAGAAGGGAGTAAGTAGTCCTTCCATAAGGCATTCCTGAGAAGGCAAGCGAGTATGAGTATTGGATCTAAAATAAGCTATATGAAGGCCTTATAAATGAAGGCCTCCAAAAGACGGCGCTGGCTACGTATAGCATACACACACACACAAATACTCAGAATCAGAATATAAAAATCAACATTATTGTAAAATAAATGCAATTACCTTATCGCCTTGTTGTAAACCATTCTTTTCAGCCGGTCCTCCAGGCACTGTCCAAACAATATAAGCAAATAGTCTGCCGTCAGCACCAGTTTTACCGCCCACAACTCGCATACCGAAACCACGCGCTATTGTTGTAGTCATTGTTGTAGTCCAGTCGTAGTTGTTGTTTTAACAACAGTTTATTATTATTTCAAATTACAGCAACAATCAGGCACAGCACAGGATAGCATTAGAAGATAAGAGTTCGGATGGTTGGTTGTTGTGTATGAAAGTTAATTTTTTTTATTTGTTTACGTGAAATGGATGAAGACATGATGACAGCATCCATATTGTATCACACACCGCCATTGTGCATAATAATGAATGTCATACAAACAAAGTAGAAAAAATAAAGGGAGAAAAGAATAGAAAACAAAAATCAATGTTGTGTACTTCAAATAAGTTACTCGCATACAATGAAAAGAAAATTGTAGTATGTACTCGTATGTATCTGTATAATACTTTTGTGAGTTTGGGAGATCTAAAATTGGCACTGGCTTCGAGATGATGAGCAGGCACTTGTTTAGTTCATTTCTGATTTTACACATAAATGACTTATTTTCTATTTTTCTTTGCGTAGTTGTTGTTGCAATAAGAAACAAAAAAAAAATCCTAAGTTAATACCGGCCAGCACCTACAGAAAACTATTTATTTAATGACGATTTATAAATATTTACAGTAGATAAAATTTTATGTCACCTTACAAATTAATTTCAATGCAAGGATTTCATTTGCAAAGACATTTAATTTGTCAGTGCTGTCATCGATAGTATTTTCAATAAAAGATAAAAAATCTAAATATGTATTGGATAACCTATTTTTTGATAGATAATAAAAACAGTTTATCGAAGAATACACATATTAAAGGTTTGGCATATGACACAATGAATTTTCGGCTTAAGTTCAATACATGAAATTATAAATTACATTTTGAAGTATGAAATTTTCGTTGAACTGTATGGGGTTTTCAAATTATTCTGGGGCTCTGGTTTTGGAAACAATTTAATTCAAAATTGTAAGTTTTTTATGATCTCAGTTCAACCTTGCGTATAGTCATTTTGTGAAGACTTTAAAAAATTTCTTTGGATCAAAAAAAAAAAATATTTAAATTATCAGCCAGAATCATACATGGGCGTAATTAAATAAATTGACTAATTAATTGTCGATTTCATTGGCATTGACTTATAAACAATGCCAATTAAAAATTTTAACATTATCAATTTTTTGAACAATGCTAATGCTTTTCAATGAAATAATTTCATTATTAGTTAGTTAAAAAGTAAAAGCATTACAAATAATCAATGCTAAAGTTTTTCAAAAGCATTATCAGTATTAAACGTCAATATTCTGGTCAATATTCGATACAAAACAATAAAAAAAACGTAAATAAGTCATCTTTCAGAAGAATTTGTTTTTGAAATCGGCGCCGAATTAATTCGATCGATTTCCATCACATACCAGATTATTTCACATATTTATTTACATATATATGTATGTATGTATGTGAATGTATTAAAAATATGTACATAGCTTGGTCAACTAAAAGCTAACTGTTTCAATCATTGTATAAAATCGATAATTGCTTTTTCCAACAACAAAATATTTCTATGTATATTGATACTACAATTGCGTTTCTTAAAGTATCTTAAAATCAGATATTATAATTTTTATTATATAAAGAATGTGTATGTGTTTGTAAAAATTTCTATAATTTTTGTAGTCGGAAATTAAAAATGTTGTTGGAATTGCTAGTTAACTAATGAACTATAAAATATTTACTGGAAATTTTAGAGTTGCAACAATTTGCTGATAATAAGCTTTTGAAATGTAAAGGAAATACTTGAAACATACATACATACATATGTACATAAGAGGTAATCACAGGTTAACGTAATAGAAAAATAAAGTTCAGTTAAGTTTTACTTCAAATATAACTCGAAACGTCGGGAAAAAATGTAATTAGATTATTTAATTATTAGCTTAATATACACGTATGTATAAAATATGTTAATATGTTATTTTTTGAAAAGTTTTTTTTTTTTCAAGAAGATAGTTTTTTATGCGAGGAACTTTTTTAAAAGCATGTATTTTGGAAGGTACTCTTTTTAAAAGATACTTTTTTTTTTGAAGATATCTTCTTTTTAAGTACTATTTTGAAAACATATTAAATGTAGTGTTTAAATGGGACTTTTTAATAAGGTTTTCTATTAGTTTTGTACTTTGTCTCAAAAGTACTTTCTTAAAAGACACTTTTTTTACAAGATACATTAAAAAGTACTTATTGTAAAAGTTACTTTTTCATATTTCATATACATACATACTTTGATTGAAAGGTGTTTTTTGTTTATAGATAAGTTATTTTAAAAGACACTTTTAAAAAATTAGTTCATTTGGTAATTAGCAACCAATGGAATGCAGCATATAGATTAGCTAACCCATAACAATTAAATAAATGTTTAAAAACATTAATTCAAATGAAATGAAGATTTATATTTTTAAAAGGTAATGATTTTAAAGGAATATATTTCAAAAGAAAAACTTTTTAACTATATGTGACCTTGGCCGAGAAAAGGGACTTAGTGTGTGAAAATGAAGTTTTGAGAAAAACGCATTTAAAGTTTCAAAAAACGCATTATCACTCTTAATCCAGTCTTAAGTCCAAATGCACTTATTCCCACTTAGTTTTTTTCTTTTGTTTCAAAAAAAAATTTTTCTTTAAAACAGCTTTCTAGTTTGCTTATATCGTGTGAAATTCTAATTCTAATGGAAGCCTGCAACGATTGCATTGAAATTACTCAAATTTCCTTTTACTTTTCCCATTAAAGAATACTTTCTACTCTTTCAATTTCAATCTGCACAATTTAATTAATTTAATTTTAGTTTTCATTTCATTTGTTGCATTTATTTGCCATCTAGAGATACACTTTATACATTTAAGCAATAACAATTAAAAGGAAGCGGAAATGTATCGATCGAATGAAACTGGTTTTTAAGTTTGACTGTATTGAATGATGACTGTATGAGTGTGTCTAGCCTAGGTTTGTGTGGTTATAATGGCTTGTAGAATGTAAGAAGTTTTATAAGAATTTAATTGAGCTTTGCTTTTAAGAAATAAAATTTATGAGTTATTTTAAATATCGTATTTATGTGTCTAAGATGTGGTCGCATTTTTTTATAAAAAATTTTTTCCCATTTAATGAAAAACGTAAATAATTTCGGCGGAATGTTGGCTTTGCGTTTGGCCAACTGACTGACCATAAGTCCAGAAGTGATTTTTAAAATATTTTATTAAATTTTTGTTTTCAAGATCTTTATTTAGCCTTAAAAAGTAATAAGGAATAAATGCTAAAAATATTTTATCGAACATATTTGACATGTGAGTATAAACCGATTTATTAAATTAAAACCATTTGAGGATTATAATAAACAAAATGATATACACGACATAATCGGCATAACCAACAGAAATTTTACTATTCTCTCATACATACAAAAATATATTTCCTCTCTATTTATGTTCTTGAAAACTTTTGACACTCAATTGAAAATAGAAGCTTATTGCACGAGTTTTATATTGTTATTTCTTATAGTTTATTTTTATTATTTAAACAATGTGTACGAGTATGTATGTATGTTTATATGTAAGTGGTGCAAAATTATTCTATTTTATAAGTCTGATTGCAAAAAGAACAAAGTATAGAAGGTACATTTTTACAGATGCCTTTTTAAAAACTTTCTTTGGATTTTAAAAGTTACCTCTTATTAAAGATTAAATTTTGAAAACGTTCTTTTGCTCACCTTTTTAAATGGTTAAAGTACATCTTTGAAAATGAACTTTTATTGTAAAAATAGCTTTAAAAAATGATTTTTTAAAGAAATTAACTATTGTAAAAGTTACACAGAGCCAAAACTGCCTAATAGAATCAATAAGATTTTCTCTATGAAACGCTTTTAGGCTAAGGGGTATCCCAGCAGAAAGAAGCGAAGATTTTTTCGAAGAGATTCCTTATAGTTTTTATGTGGTAAATCTTATTAATTTTTTCAATAAGGAAACCACATAAAATCAAGAAGAAAACTTGATATTTACAATTTTTTTTACCCAATTTCCGTTATTTTTGGCACCAAAAAAACAATCCATAGAGAAAAACTTCTTGATTCTATTAGGTTTTCATATGAATTGTAAATAAAAGGGATTTCTTATTGATTTCATTAGGTCATCTTATTGTTTTTTTCAATAAGGTTTTCTTCTTGATTTCATTAGGTCGTCTTATTGTTTTTTTCAATAAGGTTTTCTTCTTGGAATTGCAACTTTTGGTAGCTTTGCGCACTTGGGGAAGACGAAAGGTAGGTGTCATATTCTATGATGTATATATGTGTACATTCATATGTATGTATGTACTTAATACATAAAAGACAAAATAGTCCTGTACGATGCAGGATGATATTCATGGCCTCTCCCAAGCCATGGTAAGCAGAATTTGTGCTAAAGTCTCCCGCGACATTGCGAAACTTGAAAAAGAAAAAATCAAAATGCTTGCATCTATAGAAGAAGAAGTAAGAATATTTAAAAAATTCAAAGAAATGCGCAACTTTCCTACTGTTATCGGTGCCATTGACGGAACCCATATAAAAATTAAAAAAACCGTTGGTGAAGTAGACCACGGGGGATTTATACATATATGTATCATCCAAAGAATTCGCAAGTATTTTCAACAAAAACTTTTATTCATTTATAACATTAGCTTTACTTACTTTGTCCTCTTCGTTAAAATTTTCGAATCTTTTTCTTTTAATATCCAATGCTTTATCCATTTTTTATTAAATTTTCAAAATAGTTACCAAAAATTATTTAGCAAAGTAATGGAAATCTACAGAACAACTTTTTAGTGATGTACATAAGACCAACAAAAGTAAACAAAGCTCGTACTTCAAATAATCGGATAAAAATTTTTAGTTATTTAAATCCTTAACAAAATATAGCCGTATTTATTTATTTTACATTACTATAAATGTATTTAGTTTATGTTGTTATGTAATATAAATATTAATTTACATCTTTAATAAGAAAAAAATTAATTTTATATTAAAACTATACCAAAATGTATTATTATATCCGAATATCCGGATGAATTAAGAATCGTTTTTTTGCATCGTTAACTATAAATAGACAAGAGAGAATGATGGTATTGCCAGTATCAACATGTTAAATTTATTAAAGCATACATTAGTTAATATGGTGTTTTTGCATAGTATTTATTTTTCATTGGTTTGTTAGCGTTAAAGTCGCTGGTAACTAACACGAACTTCAAACCTCAATTAAGATTTTTTTTTGCATAAGGCTGTAGTACTTTAAACGTATTTTTGCTAAATGTTCCTTCTCTTAAAAATAGGCATTTCTTGAAAAGAAACTTTTTTAAATTTATATATGAAAATTAATATTATCAGGCGGAAGTTCAGTTTTATTCAATTAATGAAATTCAAATTTCTAAGAGCTCTTTTTATTTCTTGAAAAACATTAGTATGTAAAGAGTGTTTTTTATACAGTGTCCCAACTTTGAGTTGTCATCACTGCTTTATTTGAGCACCCATTTAACAGCTAGTCGCTTTTTGTTTAGTTTGCTTTGAAATTTCATTATGAATCCGCTTACACCAGAGCAACGCGTGCAAAAATTGTTGAAATTTTTAATTTAAATAACTGTTCTATTTGCCAAATGCAACACAGCGTGGTGCTGCAATTGATTTACTCAAAGAAACTTTTGATGACAAAATAATTTCACGTAATTTCGTGTGATTATTTTCATTGGGGTTATGTTAAGTCACTTTTGTACGTCGATAAACAACAAACAATTGAACACATGAAATTCAAAATTCGAAGAGATCGGCGAAATACGGCCGCAAATGCTGCAAAAAGTTGTTGAAAATTGGTGTTTCAGATTGCGCGCCAGCCGTGGCGGCCTCATGGCAGAAATCATATTAAAACATTATTTTCATAAAATTTTCTTTCCAATAAAGCCCTTTTCATTGATATATAAAATATATTTCCTTGTTTTATAATGATTTAAACTTGTGTCACTCTATTAAAAAAGCCCTTTACAATCAGACTAACAGAAAGTACAACTATTAAACAAAGTTTTCAATAGAAGTAGAATTAATACGAGAATTTTTATAATATATTTTTTACTTAAGTTTTACATGTTGAAGCCTTTTTTTGGTTCGTACGAAATTCTCCATTTCTGATCTGGACATTACCAATATTTAACAAACACTTATAGTCCGTTATATTCAAAGTAGTCTACTTTGCAATTTAACGTATTGTTGTTTCACTCTATCAATTTCATCGACGGTGACCCTAATATTAGGAAGAACCTCGTGCCCAAGCTGATATTAATTTTCATATAATTGCGTTTATTCGTAATAATAATATAAAAATACTTTTTTCAAATTTTAATTTTTAATCAAAGAAATTCAGTTTTCTTAATTACAATTTTACATTTTTAAAAAACACTTGCTTTGAATAGTACATTTTTAAGTTCCTATTTTAAAAGGCGCTGTTTGAGCGATACCTGTTTTATGCAGATTTTCACAAAATAATTATTTTAACGATACTTTCTTTAAGAAGTAATGGAATGAAAAATTTGGTTCATAAGTTTTACCTTTACGTTTTTCCGTGTGCTTAACCTACTGCTGCCATTTGTTTGTGTATGAACAACAAAAGTTATTTATTTTTTTTTCAATTCCTCTTTAAGCATCTTTGCATTTTCCTTTATAAGTTTGTGTGAGTGAATCGTTCTTGTTATTTCCTTTTTTATTACAAAACTTGAATTTAAAGTACCAAATTTGAACAATAATGTTGAAAATTTCGAAGAATGCTTTTAAAGCAACTACTGCTGTCTTTACGGCTCTTTTAGTGCTCAAATAATGCGGGTTATATCCTCATTAATAAGCTATGGAAAATATATACATCTGCACTAGACATCATTAGAAGTTTAAGAGGAAAATAAGAAAAAATTTGAAATTTTCTGATTTTCATTTATTAATAGGTTTCTATAACGATATTATTTGATGACCGAAAGGAAACGTTTTTGTAAACGGAATTGTATTTGCAGATGTTACATGAGAGGAATTTTTTAATTAAAATTTTGATTTTTTAAAATTTGTTGAAGTGTACGAAATTTATTAAAGTTTCTTTCTTCAGTGTAGGGGAATTGTTAAAGAAAGTTTTTAAGACAATTAATATTAAAGGATTTTGGCAATCATGTGTTTAATATGGCATTCGAAATTCATATAGAGTTGGTTAAAGAAGTATTTGGAATATGTTGAGTAAAATCTAAAAAGCTTGAAAAACTTTTAGTGTTTCCTTCAGTACTTTTGGATGCTCTCCCAACCCAGCAAAAATTAATAAAATATGCTTTGTTTTCTATTAGGATTTTAAAAGCTGTGTTTGTTGTATACAAAAATTCCTGCGACCCTTGCAAATTCTTAAGCTGGAAGTTCTAGAAACTTAATGATTGTATTTGATGATTGAAGGAAATGTAACATTAAATTTTACTTACATACTTTCAAATGTAATCAAAAAATATCTTAATTAAAATTTTGGTATTTGAAGTTCTTTGAACTGAAAGTATAAATTAAATTTTTAAAATTATAAAATATATCAATTAAAAAAAAAAAAACAATTTAAACCTTTTGCTGTTTAAGAGTATTGGCCATAAATAAAAATGGCATTTAATTGACTACGCGTGTATGTGAATTCCATACACAAGTGTGTCAAGGAACTATTTGCAATTCCACAAACAATATAAACCTCCAAATTTTCAATAATAAAGACTTGTGCACCAACTTTTTGTCCATTTTACGCAGTCTATCAATCTATTTTTTATTTAGAAATAATAAAAACAAATTCCCGAATTGCTGAGACAAGCTGCAATCATTTCAAGACGCGATTAAAAATAGGAGTCAATTAATCTTTATCTTCCCGCATTAAAAACATGAGAATCCAACGATTTCAGCTCATCAGTTCTGAACTGAGAAAATTTTCTGAAATTATCATATAAAATATAAAATATATTTTTTTTGTATTATATTTTATACTTCCTAACCAAAGTACAACATGTACAAACATGCTTTTCCTGCAATTAAAAGAATCCTAAAAGGAAAATATTTTTATATTGGGAAGGAAGTAAATGAAAATTTTTTTAGTCTTTACGTGAAACAATTTCGTTAGTTCCTATCAATGATAAAGTTTAACAATTTCAAAACAAATGGAAAATGCATGTTTCAAGTCAACTTTCTCTAAATAAAAGGTATCAGAAACGAGTCACACGAAACTTATATACTCACAAAAATTATATTGTTGCCCTATTTCTTTTGGACACAAATCTCACACTTGAAAAACTTTTTTTCGTTTTTCTATTCCTTTCTTTCTCTCAACGTGAATGAATGAATGAATGGTTTTTATTACAACATTTTTAATTTAAATGTTTTTCTTTTACTAATTTTTGCACTGTTCTTTACTACTTCCAAGTAATAAAAACGTAAAAAACAAAAAAAACGGGTATGAATTGTTATAAAAACAATCTTTAAATTCACTATTCTTGTCAGGTGTACAAAAGCTTAAAACAAAAATTTACTTTAAACTTAAAATTTTTTATTGTTTTTGTGCTAATTTTTCTTGTATTTAATAACCATTTTCTTAAAGCGGCAGGTGGCACAGCTTAAACCAGAAAGATAAGATGAAATATGTTGCTTTAATTATTCGTACTTTTAAATGGTGTAGCAAGCAGCATCAGCTAAAAATTACTCAAAATTATGGTGTAACATATTTGTCCATCAATTAAAAATTTTCAAACCATAGACTTGCGAATTCATTTAATGCATTTGCTTACTTTGGCAATAAAATTTTCACCATCTCTAAAAAGCAACAAAATATTTATTTGAACTATTTGAAACTATAAAAGCCCATCATTCATTGTAATATGCGATGAAATCTTTTTGTTGTAAATATTTAACATTATAATTTGCCTAAGGAAAAAAGGATCTGAAAGAAATACATCATAAATTCAAAACTAGAGGTTTGCATAAGCAAAATTAACGAAATATATTGACTACTACTCGTAAAGGTGTGTATTTACATGGTAATAAATGTATTACCGTATGTCAAAAATATTGAATCATCTAAACACAAAATGTGTGCGTAGGCGAGAATACGGATATAAAATCTTACAGGAGTTCAGTAAATTTTTATTTTCTAAACCATTTTAGAAAATTATTCAACAATATATGTATATTGATCGTGTTATCATTTTTATATATTAACAAGAAAAAACAACCAAAATAAACTCAGGAAATTTTCATGGTTTTGTTGTAATTATTGTAGAACTGTAACCACCTGCTATTTTGTACCGCATAACCTTTGATTTTATTATTACTACCCGTGTTAGCTTGAAAAATACCTGCAACATAATTTTGTTCTGTCTTCTTATACACAAAGAGAATTTCAAAATATTTTGTTTCTACAAATTCTTAATATTTGGAATTACCATGTAAACGCACTTTAAAGTGTAATTGAGAAGATGTAAAGAGCAAATTATATGACAGTATCGAACAAGGCGAATTCACCTAAGAGGTGCTAAGAGCTGAGCTGCTTTTTTCTTCAAAATTTTTACATGCATGCATAGGACCTAATATGCCAAATGTTGTTGTAATTTTGTACTTTTTACAGCCAATTCACACGGTGATTTTTAGTCATGACTAAACAACATGACAATTTTTTTGGTTGTCGAGTGGGGTAGAGAAGAAAGACGGATAGAAAAATAATCATGATTTCTGTTTTCCATGCATTTTTTTGTATTTCCCTTTAGTTTTGTTTCGGTTTTTGTCATTATGTTTTATTCTTTTTCTACTTTCAAAGAAGATTGAGCGGATATGCGCTAAGAACTACACAAAAACTTCAAGAGAAATAAACTATGCTTAAAAAACCATAGTATATATGCAAGAGGATTTCAGAAGATACTTTCAAAGATAAATAAAAAATATCATGCTTTTTTAATCACCGTGTGAATTGAGTGTTATAGAATCAACATGACCTGTATAGTAGTTTTAAAATAAAGAAATAATTTCTTTAATATATTGGAATAATTTCGACAAATGAACGAACTAATAATAATAAAAAATAAATAATATTAAAAAAAATAATTCCATTGAAATAATGAAATGATTTTTTAATGAATTTATTTCATTTGTAAAGCGATATTGTTACATTATTTCAATGAATTTATTTCATATATTTTTTTTTTCATATATTTGATAAAAATTTCCATTAAAATAGTTTTAACCAACAATAGAAAAATTATTTTTAATGCTTCTTTTTTTGTATTTTTACTCAATTTTTTTTAAGTTTATCGGACTTTACAATTTTTAACCTCAAACGCTAAATAGTCAAAAACGTTCTATTGTTGGTCATAATTAATAACTACTTCTTTTCACATGTAATAATCGTTAAGTCTTTTTGGTAGTAGGAAATCGTTATTTTCGACTTAATGTATAAATATAATTAACTGGCATGCTCGCACATGCATTCTGTAATCTTTTTTAAATAATTTTTTTGGAGAGGAGGAAAATATTTCACTTTAACACACATATTCGCACTTTGAATGTGACGACTACCTGCCATTGCTAATGGTTGAAATAGAATAGGTATTTCTTGTTTCATACAGTATTTTCGCGCAGCTGATTGTATATTTGTATGTGTTCTTTTGTGTTTGTGTTTTCGTGTGCTTTATCACACTTTCTGCATTCTTTAGAATTTAAGAAGTGAAAGAAATTTTAAACTTCTCAGTTAATCTTTTAAAGTGGCTGTTATTGTATGCAAACTAAATACTTAATGTCAAGTGTAATAAAGCACATGTTGAGTAGTTTTTTTCTCTACTCGTATTAAAGGGTAAATGAGCGGAATTCTAGAATTGAGAAAACTTTAACTCTAATACACTTTGTGTACCATTTTTTCTTTTTAAATAACATTTCTATAAACAATTTTAAAATAAATATTTTTATTACTTTTTTTTAGGTGAGCTCCTAATTAATTATTGACCAGGCTTTTAAGGTACGTCGTGAATTAATTATTATTAAACACAATCTGATTTTGTCCAGAAGTTTTATCTCTCAATTTATTCAATCGATTTTTTATTATCTTTAACGTGGTCGTATGTGTACATATAAAGTTAATTTAGGACCAACCGCATGGCTTTGCGCTTCATATTGACTTTAAAAGAGTTTGCGTTAAAACAAAAAATAAGATATTTCCCCTCATATGTGTTCAACAAAGTTTGAAGATACATCTTGGACGACATAATGCAAGACTTTGTCGCCTATATTTTTATACCAACCGCGAGATTAAATAAAAATATGGAAATAAAACAAACATGTGTATTGAAAGCAACACTCCTTTTACAAAGCGAGTAAGCACATAACACATTTCTCTGCTTTGAAAAGGTGTAGTTGTAAGATTCTTATAAGAATGAAAATAATTATTTAGAGAGAGCGAGAGAGGGAGTTTAATCAATTGAATTGTATTTCGTTATGTATTTTATCGTTGGGTTTATTCGTTACATACTTTCATAAATTTTTAAGCCTAATACGCGCATTCTTATGTAATTCTTAAATTGTTTTTGATAGTTTGTGCATGAGCTAAGTGGTAAGTTTTAACTTTCTAAAATGTTGGTCAAGTCGATTGATTATTTGATCAACAAATCAAAGAAATAAATGTTAGAAGAAAAAAGGTTATATGGAATAGAATAATCATTTAAGATGCTGCTATCATGACGAAATTGTATTCATTCTTTGTCGCCAGAAGTGAAAAAGCACACTTTTGTCAAAGTTCTCACACTTCAACTCAACAAACAAGTAGTTTTTGATTTTTACTCTGATGTTGGAAAAGCATTTCTGCCAGTGTGTGTGTTTGTACAAACAAGTTACTCGTAGTTCACTTGCATGCTAATTCCTCGTACCATAAATCTTCCTGCATTTAACGTATGACGCTACACATCACCTATAAGAAGTATTTCAAGTGAAACTACCCAAGTAATTGCAAAATTATGCTGCATATGAAATGTGGCAAAGTCGTAAAATCGTAAAATTGAACATTTTTAGTTTTTGTTTATTCGTTTAGTTTGTTTTCATGCTGCTTAAACGCCCTCGTTGTCAGCGTACCGGAATAAATTTCTAATCAGTTTCGCATGACATACTGTATATTGAAATGATAAGATATTTGAAATATTTGCACTTTAAATACTTTGTTTAAGTTAAACAGAAGAGGGCTTAAGGGTTTTTTGTAGGGATTTAGATTAAAGTTTTGCAAGATATAAAATTCAGGGAAAATACAATTTGTGTCTTATTTGTTGTTGTAGTCGCTACATAACAATGCACTTGAAAATTTGTTGTACCCCTATTTATGTCGCTCTAATTGTTGAAAGAGAAAATTGTTCTACTCACTGCGATGAGCTTTATCTGAAGGATCTCGTCTTAAAATGATGCGTCTCTTCGATGAGCATATAGGTCCCGAGTCAACATCGTGTATAACAATTTTTATCTGTTCACCATCCATAGATGTTTGGCGTCTGGGTGCTTCAAGATCTTCTAGATTAGGGCCGGTAAAAGCAGCCAAGGGAGGTGGTATAGCCGACGGTATGCCAGATGTTGGTAGAGCACCACGTGATTGTAAAGCAGCTAAATCAGGTCTAAATAAAAATTAAAAATATTTTATAGCAAAACATTAGCAATAAAAATAAGAAAACCGTTTCATATTTTTAGACTTACAATTGAGAGCCTCTCCTTCGTATACGTCTATCGTCATCCACTGTCAATACCGGACTGCCTTTATCCGGGCTGGGTGGCTCATCGTTATTAATATCTTCCGAAGGATGTGGCACACGAAACGAAGGTCTTCTAGATCCAGGTAAAGCAATCTGTGGACCCAATGTGACCTCAGCCGGTGAACGTTGTAGTTGTGAAGCTTGAGCAGCTGCTTGCAGCACACCCGGAGCAAATACATCATAAGCCGATTTTCTAAAGAAACAAATACATATTGGTATTATGGATAAAAATGGTGGCTAATTTTTGCCCCTTATTTGCTTTACCTCCTGGGCATGGTCGGTATGCCTAAGCCAGCATCTACACCTGCCCCTAAGCTGCCAGCTATACCGGCAGCTGCATTGCCTTCATCATCATAACTGTGCTGACGGGCAACACGTGAGCCACGTCTGGAAGCCATACGTGATAGTGGTAGACCAAAACTTAATTCCTCTTGTCTTGGCGGGCTACCTGAACGACTAGGTGCCATGCTTTGGCCACCCCTACGCCAATCCATATCACCCCCGGGAGTTTTGTTGCCCTTTAATTGCTACAAAAAATTAGACACAAATAAAAAATAACGAATTGTTATAGGCTGAATTTTTTTATGGTTTCCAAGATATCAAGCACTAATTTTGCTTCATATCAACAAGATGAAAACCACGTTTCTAACTGTTTCTCTCTCTCTTAAATTGTCCGTGCATTTCTTCATGTATCACTTACCCTTTCCAGTTCCTTCAGTGACGCAGGTGATACATCTGAATGTCTTCTTAGTTCGGGACTACGTGGCAGTGCCAGTGCTGCACTACCATTTGCAGGTGCCAATGTTTGTGTACTTGATCCTAATTTGGCATCTGAATGACGTCGTTGCAATGCTTCTAATACCGGTACATCCAGGCTAGAGTCTGTTGAATTTTGTGGTATACAAACACGTGAAGCCATTTTTCGTCTGCAAACACTACAACGCCACATGTTCTACAAATTAATTGGAAAAACTAATGTAATAGAAAATATTTTATAAAAACTGTTCGGGTACAAACGTACTCATACTGATAACAAAACATAAGTTTATATATTTTTTTAATGGCACATAAAATGGCAGATATATAAATCTATCTCAGTATGAGTGCTACTCTTAAGCCTTAATTATTATTTCGTCTATGAGTATAAAATTAAATATTTGTGAGTTAGTTATTTAATGAACTAACAAACAAATATTAAATACGTGCTAAACATCATTTGACTAAATTTTTGCCATTTTAATTAACTTGTTGTCAGCCAAAGTGGAAAAACCATAGAAAATTTTCCACACGTACATAAATGTGTACATGCGTTTGTATTTGTGTCACTTTGTAAATGTGTTTTTGTTTGTTTTTTCAAACATAATATATAAATAAAAAAGAGAAAAAGCACATTTCGTAGTAGTTGTTGTTTTTAATATTTGATGTCAAGAGAAATAGTAAAAAAACTCGAATTAAATAAATACTTTATTCATTTTAGAAAAACTGGCTTTTATAAAATTCAACGTAATTTGCATAAAACCAGAAGCTCTTCATAAAATCATTAAAAAAAATTAAAATGAAAATTGTTTTGTCTTTTAGCATTTCATAAAGCTAATAATGGAAAATTTTCATTACACTAAAATGCCATATTCATTATTGCACAGCACAGTTTTACAAATATTTTACAAATTATTTTATAAATTTATAAATTAGAGTGTTCTGGACACGTGAAAAATCTATGCTCTAGATGATTGATGCATAGCCAAAGGCTGGATGGAATAATATAAATTATTTATTGTCTGAAAGTTTGTTTCGAATGATGGCTGATTCGCTTTTATCGGGAGTAAAATGCCTAAGTTGCAATGAATTCAACTTAAATTTTAACAACATTTTTAATGAACTCCGTCAGTTTCGGTGTAAAACAGTGTAATGTAAAAGTAAATACCTTCGTTAATTCATTTACAACATTCATCACATTTACTCATGTATTTATTTTTATATTTATTCACAATTTAATTTAGTGTTAATTTTTGTGTAAAAATATTTTTACTTGAGTAATTTTTCAAACTATTTCTTTATCCACATTTTTTCATCAAACAATCTCTATTCTCGTATTAAATAGCTCCAGTATTTCATGCATATTTTTAACATCTTTTATAAGCATTATATGTGCTTTCTATCTTTTTTTTCTGGTGTTATTTTAAAAGCTATTGCATTAAAAAAGATGCGAATGTTTTATTTTTCAACATATAAAAAAAACTCATTAGGAGCAACAGCTTGTCTAAGTAAAATTATCTACTTTTGTAATCCACCGCATACTTTCACTATTTTCATGGAATTATAAAGTTACTAATTAAGGAAACGCTATTGATTACTAATGATGATAAGGACTTTCACTACTACTAACCACAATGTATAGAATGTACTGGTATCATAATAATAAAGTTTGCAACATGATAGTTAATAACAGTCGTGGCAAATGTGAAAAGTGTGCTGCCTGCCACACATTAAGTATATATTTGTTTTCTAAGAAATTCTCAAATTTAAAAATGAAGCTAAAAAGCAAAAATTAAATTGCAATCAAACTGCAGCAAAAACGACGACTTACAACATCTTGCGAGTGGACTGCATAAATCTACATTACATGTACACGGTGACAAGGATCTTTCAAATCGACAAGAAGATTTAACTAAGAAAACTTTTCGTTTTCAATGTGTCTTTTCTAAAGAATTTCAATTAGCGATAACTAAATTTTTTTTAAATGTTTTGGAATTTTACAATACAATTTTTGTGTCCCTCTATAAAACACACCCTATATAATATCAAAAATAATTTTGTTATAGAAAAATACGAGTATGTTTTCGTATAAAAGTTGGTATCTTTAACTATGCTCTCTCTCTCTTTCTCTCATAAAACAAAATTGTTATTTTGTTATCGATGATTATATCTTCTTAAAACAATAGGTTTCGATAGCTAAATAACCGGAAACTATAATTTTAACAATATGTTGTAATCGATAGTTATATTTCCGTAAACAATTTGTCTATCGATAACTAAAATTTCGTTAATATAAATTTTTTATCGATAAATACCTATATACTATATATTTTAAAAAGAATTGTTTTATCGATAACTAGATTTTCTTAAGACGATAAAATATTTCATAAAATTTGTTAGAAGAAATTTTTTTTTATTTGCCAATCAAATAAGTCAGTATAAAATACAGGTTGGGTGTAGAAATTGATGTTTTCAGATGATACAATTTGATCATCCACACTATCGGTAAGCAAATAAGAAAATTGTGTAAATATAGTTCAGCATTAATTTTAGTATAATTGATACTTTAAAGAAAAATTGGTAAACAATCATTTTTTTTTATATTCTGTAGCAATTAATTATGAGTCGCAAAACAAAATTGTAAACTTACCGCATCCTCATTTTCCTCCAACTTACTATAGCTGGCACAGTCTTCACACACACGCTGTTGGCATTCAAAACACGTCTTATGAAAATCATCGGGCTTAAATGATTTTAAACACACCCGACATGCACCCGCTCGACGACCGGGTTCTGTATTTTGTTTAGTTGAATTTGATGTTCCACCACTGCCACTTGTTGCTGTTGTTGTATTATTATTATTGTTGTTATTTTGATTTGCTGCTGCATCCTGTTGCTGTTGATAGTTGCCATAAGTCGGATCCGTATCTGTAGGTATTAACGATGGACGTGGTGACATTTTATTCACTAGAATGCAAAAGGGAAGAGAAACATTAGGACAAAAAATAACTAACTTTGAATAAAATCCAACAGACAAGATGAATAATAAATTATGGAATAATAATGGCAACAAGTACAACAATAATAATCTAAAGGGAGAAATAGGTTAGAATAACAGCGAATAATGTAAATTAAATTAAAGTAACGGCAGGCAACGTGTTTTACATTTTATACTTCACAACATCTTTTAACAAATAAGAAAAAAAAAATCACTTTATTGCAATTGTGACCTGGTTTATGAAGTCATTGCGTTGTCCTGACTACAAATATTTATAAATTTTTACAGTGTGGAAATCTTTTTGTTAGAATAATATTATTGTTTGTGCAGTTTATATGCAAAACAATTATTTGTAAACACTTTTCTTAACTAAATTTTAAATTGAATTTCTCGACTAGACTAAATTAACATTAACTAAGTTGTTTAAGATTTGTTTACATAATAAAGGGAATGTTTGTGAAACGTTTAACTGCGTCAGACATTTCAGTAGTACATTTAAGGAAGCTACTTAATTGCGATTATGTATACACAGAAAAAAATATTTAATAATTTAAGAATATTAGTGGTTTTTATGGAAAAATGGTGATGTGTTGGAATATCCCACTATTACAAATGGTAGACCAGCAGAAGAGGTAGGATATCTGAAATAATCTTGGGACTTAAAAAAATGCAGTTTTAATCTTCTCCAGAAAATATTTTCATATGAAAATTTAAAACTGCATTTTATTATCCCTGATTACCTCTTCTGCATGATAGTAGACCCCCTGGACTACCATGTGCATATAGTGGAATATTCCTATACATCACCACTTTTCCATAAAAACCACTAATGTTCATGCGAAATGAGTTTCATCAACTTTTACTGCAAATGTTAAGTTTTAACAGTGCTCTGTTAACTGCAAAATTGGCTTCACTAAAATTTTTGATTCAAATCTTTGCTAGTTAAGTTTAAATTTATCTTCACACACATCATAAATTTTAGTTCAAGAATACCAACAACGGATCCTTTCAGTCAACATTGAACTTTAAAATATTTTCCTTATAACACATCCGTACATTAAATCAACGTATTTTTACACTAAATTAATGAATCTAAATCAATGAATGGAATTCAGTGAAATTACTTATATGTAAAATAAGTCGCTCCTAAAATTAAAAATTGTTTTTTTTTTTGTGTTATACAGTTTACTTAGCCATACATTTTAATACCACACATCCTTTAAAAACCACTTTAATGGAAAGATGATATTTTATTTATCTAGAGACCTTTTAAGGCCCACTACAAAATTGTTATTGCAATCAAGTGTTTTAAGTGTAAAAAACATTCGTTTCATAGACATTTCGCCAACCTTAAATGTATGAAAATATTTCATATTATACAAATGAATGCAACGGAAACAAACGACACAAATACAAGAAAAATAAAATTACATTTAAAATTTATGGTCACATTTCCATTTATGATTGCATACGAGAAATATTGCATTCTAACACACACAAACATACACAAAATAATGCTGGAAACTCTTGTAAAAAAACACCACAATGAAATACATTTAGAAAAATTTAAGCCCAGAGACCACAACAAAACTCTCGTAATTTTTATTAATGTTTTTTATTTGAAAAATATTTTTCTACTCTGTTATTTTCGTATTTTATTGTAATATTACGTGGAAAATTGTTGTTGCAAAACTTTTTCAAAATAAATATTGCAAACAGTAGGATTGAGGAGGCGATAAATATTTTTGAGAGACTAAGAATTTTTTTTTCATTCTCATTTTCAATAGATACAAGAGATGCTGCAATTTTTGTTTATTTATTAAAAGATTATGATAAACATACTAAAGTTGTGTAAATAATTCAATTCTGATTATCTCTCTGGTGCCATTGTGCAAAGTGCACGGTAAATTCCATGTTGTATTTTCTTCTTTTATTACTTTACGTGCTTAAGTGAATTTGTATGGCTGTAAGTTAGAAAAGTCGTAAATACAAATGCACTTTATTCGGATATAAAGTTTTTTTTTTTTGTCTAGATGTTGTGACAGGTACATAGGGAAGTGTGTAAAGTGCACGTTGTATGACCATCACCGCAACTCAATCTGCTTTTTTGCAGATGAAAAATATTTTAAGGGGGACTTTAAAAACTGTTACTTTAAAGAAAAAAGTTTTATTAGTAGAACGGACAGGAAACCCTAAATTTTTTTCACAAAATTAATATTTTTGAAAAAATAAAAATATTTTGTTGAAAGCATATTTGAAAAAATAGTCATTTAGGAAAAAAGTTTTGAAAAGAAGTGATTTCTTAAAATATTGAGCTTCATAATAAAATAAATATTTTTAAAAATGAAAATTTCGGTATAAATAAAATGTGATAAATTAAATTTTGAAGTAAAGTATTATATTAAACTTGTGTACATTTTTAAAAGTACCTACGTACAATATGTACTTTTTTAAAAAAGTTTTTTTTTGCGAAAGAAAAATAAAATCATATTAAATAAATGTGAATGTAAGTTTGTTTGTTGCGCTTTCACGCAAAAACTACTGAACCGATTATCATGAAACTTTGTACACATATTCTTGGAGACATTAGAAGTAACATAGGATACTTTTTATTAACAAAAAAATTTATTTCTTACGAACGATAAAAAAATTGTTTATCAATAAATCTTAAATTCAGTGCTGTAATACCGTCGCACTGTATTACCGACAGTCAATACTATTACTATAGTATGGCTTCAATGCGAGCGAAGCCGCGGGCAAAAGCTAGTATTCTTATAAAAAAAGTTTTGGGAAAACTATATATTTAAAAACAAGTAACTTTATTTTTTGAAGAAAGTACCTTTTTAGTAAAAGTAGCTTTGGTTTTAGAAAATTTAGCTTCGATTAAAAAGACGTAAATTTTTTTAAAAAAAGTTAATTTTTTTATAATAAGTACTATTTTTTTTTTGTTGAAATAAAAAAAAACACTTTGAGAAAACGTACACTTTCTTAGAAAAATTACCTTTTTTATAGCAAAACTTTCTTTTTGAATAAGTTTCTTTTTTAGATTAACTACCGTTTTATAAAAACAACTTTTTTCGGAAAAATATATTTTAAGCAATACATAGTACCTTTTTACAAAACTTCCTATTTAAAAAAGTTTAAGAGCAGGAGCTTTTTTAGATGATGGTTCTTTTTTATAAAGGTAACTTTATGTTATTTATAAAAAAAAATTCTTTTCAAAAATTATCTTGTTTGTTATGGGTTAGCTTACATATATGCTGTATTTTATTGTCTGCTGATCCAACTCATCAGTAGATCTTTACCAACATGCTTGAAACGTTTTCAAAGATCTACTGATAAGTTGTCTTACCAGCCAATGAAATGCAGAATATATGTAGATAATCCAACCCACAACAAACAAATTAATTTTTGAAAACATAAATTCTTGATATTTGTTAATATTTATGCAGGCTAAAGTTCGTAAATGTTGATAATCAGAGAAATATTAGATATATTTACATTGTTAACCTATTTCATTGAATAAAGGAAAAATTTAGTGTCTAAACATACCATTAGATTTGAACTACACGGCTAAATAGAACAGACGTTATTGTCGGTAGAGGCCAGTATTCATGTGTAAATGCTTTTACTACTTGTTAGGTAGCTCTGTTGAATGTGATTGCATATCCCATTTTTACACATTTCGAATGTCAATAAAGTACGAGAATTCTCACTGCTAAATATCTGTTAGCTGGTGATTTTTTATGTATCACCATATATCCTATATACATATACATATGCTCAATTTCCTGATTTTTTCTTATACTTTAAATCTTTAAATATTAAATTTTTCCATTATTGCTTGAAATAATTTAACAATGGTCGCGTTCAGCAGAAAAACCTGCTACTATACAGTTTAGATGTTGAAGCTTTTGATTTGATTAATTTTTCTGAACGATCTGCTCACTTTTTTGTCAAAAATATAAAAAAATTTTAATTTTCAATTAAAATTATAGAATTGTATTTTTTTAAAATTTTTTATATTTATTTGTGATTTTAAATGATTTAAAATTTAAAAATATATTATGAAATTTGATTCAAAAGTCAAACTGAACTAAAAAATCGTAATTTGATAAAATGTATCGTACTTTTTCTTTGCTTCCAAAAACAGTGAGCGCCCACTCAACATGTTTGCTCATCGCTCAGTAATCAAAGCGTTCAGCAGATTGTTGAGCAACAGTTGTGTAGCAAACTCTGTCTGCTGAACGCACTCAATGTTTTCCTAATATTTCTCTGATTAATAAATTTACGAAATTTAGCCTGTATAAATATTAACAAATATGTATTATTAATAAGCAGTTCGTAGCAATTTAAAAACTTACACTTAATATATGTACATATGTACATACATATAAATTCTTGAGTACTATTTTATAAAATTGTCTTTAAAAAAAAAAAAAATATTTTTCAAAAAAGACTGAAAATTTCTTATGCATTTATATAAAGATTGTACAATCGTAGAATTTTCAATTGTTGTACTAAAAAAATTACGTGTCCAATATTTCCTCTATTTTCAACAGCTGGTTTAATTAAATTATAAAAAGAAAATGATAAAAAATTAAAGTAGAAAAAAAATAAATTTTTCTCGTTTTATAATTCCAGATGTCACATGTAATAATAATTGTAAACCTTTACAACAAACATTTCTGAACTCAAATGCAGGTTTGCTGAAACACAGAGGCAGACAGACAGATAGACAGACAAAATACTAGTACCATTTAAACAAGCACAAAAGTAATTTTCTTTTTAATGTAAAAATTTCAATTTCATAAAGTGTCATTTATTTGACAGTTGTTAAATAACTTTTTTTCCCCCCTGTTATATAATATTATAATATAAACTGTTGTTGTCGATGCTAGAAATGGAGTACATTAAAAACATCTACTCCATTATTTCATTTATATTTGTTATTCTAGTTTTGTTAGGTTACTTTGGGTGAAAGCCACTTAATGGCATGGAGTTATTATAGTTGAGATGCGTAAATAAAAGTATGAAATATTAAAATGAAAAATTGAAATTTGAAATTTTAGTTTATTACGACGACCATTTGTAGGAAATTTAAGATAATGTTATAATTCGATTAGTGATTTCCAGTATTTAGTTATCACTTTATGTGCGAAATTGTTTAACATTTTAATAAACCATCGGATATATCCAAATTCAGCGTATGAGGAACATTAAGTACAGCGATGTTGCTCATACATACAGTGACACAAATACACAATGCAGACATTAAAGGAAACTTTAAATTAAATAAGTCTGGTCTGTTTTTAATAAAATTTCACACACCATTAAAAATATGTAAATGTAAATGACAACATCTCTTTAGTATGTATATGAATAGTCTAAGCGGAGACCAGTCTTTTGCATATAACTATTATCTGGGATACAAAAATATCAGGTCCAAGATGTACGACTTAAAAAAATTGTATTTTAAAATTTTCCATTTATTTTTTGACAGACAATTTATTCTTTCTTAGTTGTTGTCCTGAAAGTTAAATTTTTAAAGATAATTTTTCATGCGATTGACAGCAACGAATTTACATTAATTCAAATAATGAACCTTAGTCTAAATGACTTTCAAAACTAGGCATAACTTATAAAGCCAGAACTTACCTCGATCCTGTGCTGTTAATAGCGATGATGATAACGTCTGTTTCAGTTTCCCGAATGTACCACCAGTGTCAGTTGTATTCTGTGCAGATGCATTGTCATCTGTTGTCACCATCTGAAAAAAGTTTAATTAGTTAAAGACAAAACGTTTTACATTTAAATTTAATCCTGAAATTATTTGCTAATAAAACAACCGCCTAATGAAGACTTTATAATTTTGTTTTAACTACAAAATTATCGCATTATTCTTAAAGTAAATAAGTTTTTCTTGATTATCTTTTATATCTTTATTCATTTTGTAGTTGAGCTCTTTCAACAAAGAGAACTGCTTAATTTACAATCTTTTATATTATTTCATTTAATAATTTTAGTAATTCCGCACTTAAACTGCTACAAATAAAGATGAGATTGTGCCTTGCAAAATCACTGTCATTATTTTAGGAAGTGGATTTTTTTTTTTTTTTTATTTAAAGAAGAAAAGTCTATATCACACACACACACACATACACACACGCACAGGCACACTCTAATGAAATTCCTACAAGTCAAAGTGTGAAACGAGAATCTTTATTTAGCAACTACTACTTAACACTTACAACCGCCCACACACACGCCCACCCAAACAAACACAGAAATACACACTCCAACTAAATTAATATAAAATTGAAATTGTTGCGCTAGCAAACGTTATACAAAAGAGAAAAATATCATTATATACCCTAAGGCTTAACATTGTTTATACGTTTTATGTAGCATACTTTTGAGCAGCTTTAACAAAGAACTGGCAACTCATAAAGTTAAATGCTACAAAAAAAAATTTTTTTGAAACAAAGAAAATAAAAAAAGTATATAAATTTTTTTTTGTTTTGTGTTCCAGCCCGCTAAACAAATAGAAGTGATATTTTTGAGGAAAAATAAAAAAAGGCTACATTGTGATGTGACTCATGAACTTTGAAATATTGAAAGTTATATTTGTAAAAGTGCTTTTATATTTGCATAAAAAAAGTATTTTTCCTTTTTCTGTTGGGATTTTTTCTTTTAGACTTTAAGTGTCTTGGGTTTTTTTTTGCAAATATTGAAACATCCAAATAAAAATTCATGATTTAAATGTTTTTTTGCATATCTAGAGATTTTTTATGTATAAATTGATCTTCTAATGATTAAATTTTCTATTAGCTTTTTGTTTGCAGGTTTTTTCTTTTGGCAAGTTTTTTTTATTTTGTTTTCGTGTCATATTTCTTCTTTAACCGAATTTTTTTTTAATTTTTAACGTTATTTTCTGACTTTTTCCATGTTTGACGATCTTTTTTGTGATAGAAACTTTTTTTGGTTGATCAATTTTATCCAAGTCGCACGATTTCTCCATGAAGATTTATTTGATTGGCTGCTTTTAATGAGTATTTTTTTTTTTTTTTGTTAATTTATTCATTTGTTTTGGAGATTTTTTTAAGCTTTTCGTTTTTTTAATCTAAGCAATGTTTCGTTTTGGTGAATTTTTTGTAAGTGTGAATATGTTTGGTTTTACCAATTTTTCGTTTATGGTTAGCTGTGTTTTATAAGGTTTTCCAATAAGAGTGATATGATTTCTTAACAAAAACAAAAACACACTTATTGATAATGAATTTCAAAAGCTTTTGATTTAATGTGAAGTACAATCGATACAATTAAGTTCTAAATAAAACGTCATTCAAATGCCCTCCACGACTTCTTCTGCAGGGACGAATTCGATGAACCCAATTTTCGAGCAATTTTTCCACTAAATCAAGTTTAAGTGGACTTTGACTTGTAAAGCTTGAAGAGATTCTGGTTTATTTTGAAAGACCTGTGACTTCAAATAACCCCACAAGAAGTAGTCTAATGGTTTGAAATCACAACTTCTTGGAGGCCATTCCAATACACTATATTTTTAAATAATCGAATCTCCAAACTTTTCTCGCAATAATTCAATTGTTGCATTTGCTGTGTGGCACGTAGCCCCGTCTTGTTGGAACCAAATGTTGTCAACATCAACTTCTTCCAATTTCGGCCATTAAAAGTTGGTTAACATCGATCTATACCGCTCTCCATTGACAGTAACGGTGTTAAAGCTTCATTTCGAAAGAAGTACGGACCGATGATACCACCAGACTAAAAACCACACCAAACTGTAAATTTAGGTTAATGTAATGATTTTTCATGAATAATTTGTGGATTTTCTTCGCACCAGAATTGACAGTTTTGTTTATTTACGGCACCACTCAGATGAAAGTGAGCCTCATCGGAGAAGATGATTTTCTTAAAAAAATCGTTATCGTTTAAAAGTTTTTCCAAGGCAAAATCAGTAAATTCACGACGTTCATGATGACATTGTAAGCACTACTGAAAACAATGAAAAACAAGTGACAGTTCATGACATATTACAAATGGCCGAAACGTCACTTCAAAACCATATCATCCCTATTGGAAAACCTTTTATCTTCAACGATTTTTATTTTTTCATTTTCTTTTAGCGTGAGAGTATATGTAGTCTGTAATATACAGCTCATTCAGATTAAAAGTTTTGATTATTTCTCAACGCCAGATGACTATTAACCATGCGATTAAGCCAATTTAATTTATATAATGCCAGTACTGGGAATGAAGAGTCATGGATAGAAATATTGGCTGTTTATTTCCAGCAATCTCACTAAGCCATCAAGGACTCTATATATATGAATGTTTTGATGAGCCTCATCCCTCCAAGTGATCATAAAACGTCATCCATATTCATTGCTTCTTTGGCGCACAAAAGAAAAAATAAAGAAATGGAAATAAGGTTATCCAGGGAGAGGTTAAAATGGATCCCTTAACTTACACAAGTATTTGCTAAAAGATATTAGTCGGTCTGTCTCTAACACAACGCAAATGAGTAATTTTTGCAGACACGAGCATGAAAGTGCCGTACCAAGTTAAGGACGAGAGGACTTTTGTGCACTCAAATGTAACTAATTTAAATTTCTGGAGTCTTATGATGGCGTAAAATTCTTTCTCTTAATCATGAAATTGCAATGAAGTACGATATTTTAAGGACATGTGTTTTATGGCAAAAATCTAAGTAGAAACTAAATCTTCTCACATTTTCATTAAATTGTAATAAATTTTTAGGAATTCTGCTGTTGCTACTACTGTTGTTAGCTAAGACATGAGCTCATGGTGTGTATTCTATAGAGTTTTTCTTACGGGAATTCTCGTGTAAAAATATTGGGAAATTTATGCAGCATTTTCCCGGAGTAATTTTTACGATAAAAATAAATAAATAAATAAATAAATAAGTAACTAAACATTCCTTAAATATAGTCATACACAGAATTTGAATAAAAATATAAATACATACAACCATTTATAAAGAAAATTATGCGTTATTTCTTCAGATCTTTAATGGTTTTGGTGTATGCGCCAAAGAGTGGTACACAACAACACGACAAAGAAGATTTAAAAGGAGTTTTCTTAAAATATTCGCTATATTTTCACAAAAATTCAACTGTTTGTAATCTCTCTTTAATGTACCTAATATTCTTTTGATGAAAACAAAAATTTTTATTGTGTACCGCATATGTAGTATTTGTTCCCCCAAAAAATTGCTTCTTATGCTGCACACGAATTAGGAAATTTCATTACACTGGAATATAAATTTATAAGTTTCTAGATACGTTCATGAATCTTTTTAAAAATTAATATTAAATTGAAATATTTTGCTTTACGTCACTTATGCATTTTTGCGAAAAGACGCGAACTTTATCGAATCTTGTTCAAAAATAGTATAAAATTTGAAACATTACTTTTCTGTCACATCTTGTGCTGTATATGCATGCAAAAATATTTCATACTTTTGTTGTATCATTTTACTACGGGAAGAAATTCCCCGTATCTCAGGAATCACCAAACTAATCCCGATTTTCTGGGAATTAAAAATTATCCGAGAAAAAAGACTCTAAGGCAGTGTAGTGTGCCATCATTGTGTGATGCTGCTGGTGATAACATCTACAATAATGTCATGTCATTTATTGTTTGTTTTCTTTTGTGTTTTGGCCTGTGTTCTGCTTAAGGTTTGCTCTTCTGATTTTCTAATACCAACTTAACTGGATTTGCTTTGCAAAACTCCCCTCTTGTTTTAAGTGGAATTAATGCTTAAAGCATTTTTAGATATTTTGCCTCTTTTTTTTATATCCAGTAGTTGTTGCTGTTTTTGTTTATTACTTGTATTTTATGCCGCTTTATTATCATAAAAATATATGAACTGTGTGTGTGTACACGAACGTACATGTGTATGTGTAAATATATATATGCATGGACTTGAACACATTTACCCTGCCGTTTTAAAAGTAGAAATTGTCTCGAAATCGTTAATTATTTCGCTTACGAAAAATTGACTAACTACTACAGTGGCTACAAGTAATGCAAAAGTTCGCCATTTGACTCTCTCACTCATGTACATGTACACACACTCAGTACATGCATAAATGTTAACGCCTTCAATGTAAGTGTTATGATTTTGTTTTGGCATCAGTTACAATTGGAAGTTCGTGGTCAGTGAATGTTAAATTTTTAGTAAAAATTGTTTTTTTTAAAGGTAAAATGAGCAGAAGTCAACTAAAACGTTGCATAAAAAAAGAAAAAGAATTAATTGAAAATTTTATATATAATTGAAAAAGAAATTTGATAAATAAACAAAAATCCCAAAAAATTTAAATTTCTGTAGTATGTATTTTCATTAAGGAAATATCATTAGCGATCTAACTGGTACATTTTGACTAGCGAAATAGTTGGGAATTGCTGACCAGTGATCTCATCGGTCTGATCGTGTCAATTGACTACCGTCAATGTCATCCCCATGCTAAAATCGTCAGTCGAGTGCATTGCTAGTAGTTAGGCTGGTAGTTAGCCGACTACAGGGTATGTACTCGTACGTGTGTTAGGATACTTTTTGCTTAAGTGTATCTTTTCTCTATCTGAAAAAAAATTTAAAATGCAAAATGAATAAAAGTAAGACATAATTGCCATTATAATGCCACCATTACCTGCTCATTTTTTTTTTCTTTCACATTAATTTTTGTTTTGTTTTCGTTTTCATAAGTTTAAACAAAAGGTTTTTTGTTTTCTTTGCAAGGAAACTGTTTGTATGTTTGTTTTCTTTACCTGCAAAGATTATATGTAGGTACGTACTAATTGTTTATTTAACAGCTGTGTGGGTGACAGTATGTGTATGTGTGTGTGTGCGATTATGCAAAACTGTTTATTTAAGTGACTGTTAAAATTATGATGTAATTTATTCATCTTCTTGTGTAATAAATGTGAGTGTTAAATAGTGCATTTTATAATTTTTTTACGGCTGTTTTTGAAAAAGAAAATTGCAACGCGCTGGGAAAAAAAAGTTTAAAAATATTGATGAGTTTTTAATAAGTTGTTATGCAGGTCAAATCCAAATAAAGATTTAACTTGTCTTTACAAAATTATCAGCCTGAAAGTTTATTAGAAAAAAACTCTGAAATTCAAAATAATAGAAGGCAAAGTTTTTGAAATCCTTTAGAAACACTGACACATTGTTTGAGAATATTTATTGCCGAGTATGAAGGCCCGTTGCTGTTGGGATAGAAAGTTAATTAACTACAAAATCTGGTGTTGTGCCGTATAGATATTTCTTCACAAGTAGAAGTAGATGTTTATATTTTTCTAGACTTTCATGAATGTGGTTGGTAAAACTTAATATTCTGTTATAGTAAATTGTTTTGTGCCGCATATGCATGCTTTTTGTACTATATACGTTCACTATTAATAAATACTTTACGAGTATGCTTACAATATAATAGAAACTTAAATCTTTGTAAACCTTCTTTAATGAAAATGGAAAATTTTTCTGTGCCGTATAATAATACTTTTTCAAAAGTAGCTTCATATATTTACTATCAGGAAATGGAGCAAAATACAAGCCATATATCTGAGAATGCACAAAAAGGGCATTTAAAATATCTCGATTTTTTTTTTACCGAAATAGTCAGTGAGTTAAATCAATAAATCACGGACTATATGATAAATTTGTGCTTTGCAGCAAAATAATTATAGTAATTGACAGACATTAACAGACATTGAATTCTAATATTTCATTGTTAGAAATCCAATTTGTTTTTCTTTGCACAAAAGTTCATAATGACTGCATGGCATTTTTTTATGAAATGTGAAATGCAATATAATGTTTCACTGCGCTTAAAAAGAAAGTAATAAATAAATAAATTGCACATAAGGAGTCATAAAATTCTACATAAAAAAATTTAATGAGATTTTAATGGGTCTTACAAATGTACATTTATGGCCATACAGACAGGAATGGAATTAAACAGAAAAATGGGTGTGTGTTATTTATATCGAAGAATTTCAGGTTAGTGAAACATTTCATTAGACATTCCAATAGAGTTATTAAAATAATGGCATTCCTTTAACAGCAACAAATTCCAGTTAAAGTTCTATTATTATTTGTTACAAGTGGTGTTGTTTAAGCTATAAACGTAATAAAAATAACAAATAAACTTAATTATGTTAATTAATCATTTTGTTTACTTTTATATTTGAGCTGTTGTTGTTCTTGTTGTTCTTGTTGTTCTTGTTGTGTGTATTTGTGAGTATGCAATTATTTGACATTATCATATTATCCAGACTTGTTCGTAATGATTGCAGTCATAAACACCAAAAGAACATTAATTTTACTCCAATGTATTCACATGTGAACGATAAAAAGCAAACAAATAGAGATCTTAAATGTTCTTTGTACTAAGCTGACATACTAAAGGAAACATTATATGCATGAGAGCAACAGACGACAGTGGCTTAGATGGCAAAGGATAAGTCATTCAAATATCACAGCATACGTGTGTAAATCCAAGCGGTGTCAAAAAATTATAAAAATATTTTAATCATGAAAGCTGGCAAAAATTTAAGTAGGATCATGTCAACTCAACGTATTTTCACTTTAGCAATTCTATAATTTGCGATTTCTTTTGTTTTGACGATTCTTTTGCCTTAACGATTTTTGTGTTTTAACGTAATTTGATTTGTCGACTTAATAATTTTAGGTTTTAATACTGTTTTTGCCAATGGCTTAGTAGATTTTTACCGCTAGGGCATCTTTTTTTTTTATTTTAGCAATTTGTTTTCTTTTTATTTTGACGAATTTTTTTTTCATCGATGTTTTCATTCGGTTTTTTTCGTTTTAGCGATTTTTTCATGTTGATGATTGCGTTTATAAATGCCGCTAAGCTAAAATTTCCTTTTTTTTTGTTGTAGGACCTACACTCAGGGGATGAGTGTATGCTATGCATTGTTCAAGAACTAGGGAGAAAGAGATAGGATAGAGAGGTTAGATGGTGAAAATGTAGAAGGAGGCTTAATTCTTTAACAACACTGCTATTGCATTTTTTTTTATTTTTAGAGAAGTGCTGAAGCGCCTCTGGTGTTAAGTAGATGCATTAAATTTTTTGAGCTGTGTAGGGCAGTTATTTTATTAATTTTTTACTTTGCCGACGATTCTGCTAACCGACGAAGGAGGCCGCTGTTGTGTACATATGCTGGGAACTGTATCAATCGCTGCCGGAACAGTTTTTAGTGATCATCACTTACACAGTCCAACAACAATTAATACAATTCCGCTCTAATGCACATCAGAGAAATTTATGATTTTGATTGACTTGCTCTGACCAGGGTTTGATCTCATGCCCTTCGACATATTTAGCTTTAAAGCCAACGCGCTAACTACTTCAGTCAAAAATAAAAATTCGTTTAATCGGACCACTTATATTTCCTTGAAGCCTAAGTAATAAAAATAAAGTTTTTTTTTTAACTTTAAACTAACCAAACTACCGATTAATTAATTAACTTATTTAACTCGTATATAGATTTCATTTACAGTTTTGGAGATGCTTAAAGGGTTTTAAATTTTCACTTACCTTTTTCATAAACGTCATCACATTTGTTGGTAACATGTTTTGGCTTCTTACCGGTTTAATTTTGTTTCAAAAATTAACTAAATACAAATTTACACACTCTTTGCAAACTTTACCAAGAATTCTTTTGACGTCTCTTTGCTTTTGGAAAGAAATTTATTTGAAAGTTTTTTTTACAAATTTATCTCATATTTAGTTTAAAAATTTTAAATATTGTCAAGTCTTAATGTTTATTTTAACAATTTAACTGTTTATGAAGCTCTTTGTCTCATGGCTTTGTCTTGTTTATTTATGTGCACATATTTTCATTTCATTACAAATTTTTTTTTTTTTTATAAATTATTTCGTTTTTATTTTAATTAACAAACAGTTGTTGTAGTTGTAAAGTCCTTTTTGGTTATTTTTATTAACTGCATTTTTAGCTTGATGAATATTTTAGTTTGTTTGTTAGTTTTTTACTCAGAGAGTTTTCAGTTTTCTTTTGTGTGTTTTAAGATCCTTTTAGGTCAGAGTTCATTTGGCCTGTATTTAATTACGAGAATTTTTCACAAGAATATCATCTGCAAAAAAGAAAGAAAGCATTTTATAGTTTATAAATGTTGCAGGAAAATTAAAATTTGTAAAATGTATGTACATATTTATAATAAAATAGTACTTATAATATCAAATCTTTAATTTTGCCTTTTACGTATGAATAATGCTTAATAACTTTACATATAAGTTCGTTACTCATACGTCAAGTGAAAATGTAACGTGTATGTATAGATGTATATACTTGAATACGCAAATACTTTTTGAACGCATATACTACTATTTATTTCAGAAATTCTATTTTTAAACAAAATTTTTAGAAATAATGCAAGCAACTGCTTTCATTTAGCCTTCATAACGAATAGCATTTAAAACATTCCTTTTAACGATTTTTAGAATTATTTACAAATTTCTACTAGAAAAAGGTTCCCCACTGCGTATGATTAACGTGTAATAATCTTTGTGGGAAATGTATCATTTATCAATTTATCAGCTGGCAGTCTTTTAAGAAATCGTCTATATGTATTTTTATTATTTTGTTATGTTTTTTTTTTTGTTGATGGATAAAAAAGTTTAAATTTTCTGCAGTTTTCTCTAAATGTACGCCATTTTGGTCTACAAATTTATTTTTCTTGATTTGTTGGTACACATTTTATACATATTTGCTTTAAAAATTATTTAACCTATTGCAAATTAAAACTCCGTTATAAAACGATAATGATTGTATATAAATTAGACATAATTTTTTGTTATTTCAATACCACATGGTAATATATTTAGTCTCTCAGTTACAAAGCAGTCTGTGGTTCTCAGCAGAACACAATTAATAAGCGATGGAATGAACACTTATATAAAAAACTTTAAATGGAACTAAACTAAATGAGTTTATATTTGCTTTACTATTCAGAGTTTTAATTAAATTATTTATGCTTTATAAGCTTGAATTTTATATAGTTATTTTTTTATGCTCTTTTCACAACTGTGTCCTTGCAAATGTTTTTTTCTTTTCTTTAATACTAATTTGTATATGCATGTGTTCCCTTTTATTTGTTGTTTTTTTTTCCTTGTTAAGGTTGTCTAAATACCTAATCGTATAGATTTATTTTCTAGTAGTGAAAATAAAAAACACCCCATTAGTATTTAATGTGAAAAGATTTTTTTGTTTTCAAAGTTTGGTTACAGTTCAGTATAATAATTTTTCTTTAAAAACCCAGGGACAAGTTGATAATATATTGATAAATAGTTTTCTATCATAGTTTCCGCTGAGTGTAGAAAACCTGGTATAAAAGTGATGCCTTTAAAAGAAATTGTATAAATCAAGCTTGTGTGTTCGATACTGTGGAGCAATTATTGTTCAAAACTTAAAAAAACTACATTAGGGTCTATCGTTCGTACTTGTAGTATGCCGTTGTCATTGAAATAATAAATTATTGATTCTTCTTAATAACACAGTATGTAATTTGAATACATCGTTAAAATTATTATAATGAATGAATTTCATTAAAGTGAAGAAATAATATTTTTAAAATAATAAAACTTTATTATAGTACTGAAATAATTTGACTGAAATTATGATTTACTTTCATTAAAATAATGAAATGTTTCACAAAAATAATGAAATATTTGATATAAATTATAAAGTGTTCCATTAAAGTAATTTTGATAATGTTATAAATGTAATAAAATAATTTAATTAAAATAAATTAAAATAATTAAATTTAAGTAACAGATGTACTTTATTAAAATTATGTAATTTTTCGTTAAAATAACGTAATGATTTCTTTAAATTGCCAAAACAATAACTCTGCAATAACGGAATAATTTCACTAAAAAACTTATGTTGTTTTATGATTCTTGATGAGATGGCTTAGCAGCCAATGAAAAGCAACATATAGTTCAGCTGACCCATAACAAAGAAACTAATTTTTAAATACTAAAATAATTTCAATAAAATTTTCAAATAAAAATATATACTTATTAAGATATTGAAATAATTTCATTAAAATAATGAAATTTTTATGCCTGAATAATGGCATATTTTCATAACTATTTGCATATTTCTTTTAAAATAATTGCAACGAAACTTATTATTTTGTTAATCCAAAGACCCGTAAAGTTGGCTGAGTTTTAATTTTGTGTTTTATTTACAGAAACTATGAAGAAAATTATATCAGTGTAGCTCTGAGAAAATAAGCGTGAAATTTTTAATAATTATTTCGGTCGGAAACCATAAATTTTCCGTTTCCAGCTGACAACGCAACTGAGTTTCGGTTGCAATTCACAATCGACACATGAGATTATTTCTTAGATTCTTTATATTTTTCCAACAATACGTTGAATATTAAATATTGATTGAAGGTACATGTCTAACAGATTACTACAAACTTGTCGCTGTTATTCTTTAAAAAATTTATGAACCAGCTAATTAATTAAACATACTAAAACATTAGTTCAAAATTAATAAACAATTCGTTGTAAAAATTTATTTTTTTTTCCATTAATTATATTGTTGACTATAATTGCATTTTCCTCATGGAAACATTCTATATGATTTATTTGCAAATAAATGCGGTCTTTTTATTTACTCATTAATATGGAGTTTTGTCAGCTACTGTAAATAGCTGAAGAACAGTTCGGTAACTGCTCAGCAGTCCGATAATATTGATTAAATTTGATGTAGTTGCTTGTGTAACTAAATTAAAGGCGGCAACCGTTTACGTGCTTACAGCCCATCATGCGAGTTTTAATGTGTTTTTTATATTAATTCTTTTGTGTTTTATCTTCTTTGCATATTAAGAAACCAACGATTGTTTTTCCCTCCATTTAGAAGCAACAAGTAAATATTTTTCCAATTTCTTAACATGACATTGAAACAATTTTGGCCATTAATCATAGATTTTTTTCGCTTCTTATTTAATTTTGCTTTGAATACACTGAGCAAAAGGTTATTACTACATTAATTTTGGTGTTTTCTTTTATTTCTCTTAAACACACGCTTCTTTGAACTAATTAACTTTTAATATGCTCTAATTTTGCTTTTTATTTTCGTTTTTTTTTTTCAAGTAAAATGAAGAAAAAATATGCCCAACGGCCCTAAAAGCTTGGCTGTTGCTTTACTTTTGTGTAGCGATATTGTTTGAAGTCGATGAACGAAGAAGAACATAAAATTATTAAACATTAAAGAGGCGGAATTAAGATTTAATTGACCAAGTCTTCTTCCTCTTCTTTTATGGTGCAGTTTTTCTGTTTTTGCTTTTGAACTTTTGCCTGGCATAAAATTTCGCACGCGCCAAAATATAAAATTTATAAAAACATTAATATTTCTAATATTGGTGCGTGTTAACGAGCAGTAGAAGTGTTGAAATTGTAGGTTAGGCCTCTTTCGATTTATGAACATGTCTGAAGTACAGTGCGTTTCATGACTCTAGATTCGGTATATAATTTCAAACTAATTTCGTTGATAGTTATTATAGATGCCAACGAGTTTGGAAAATCTTTAAATAATATTGAAAAGCTAAACCGACATTAATTAATAGTTTTTAAAATTATTTTTATGTTGATTTAGTTGGTCTTTAAATATCGAATGTTTTTATATCGAAAATTGTAAACTTTCGATGGAAAAATAATAATTCTAAACAAAATGTTTCTAGATTTTTTTGTTCTTGCTTTCTTTTCTTACCTTGTAACTATTTGATAGATTGTAAATAAAATTGAGATGCATGTCGACATAAATACGAAAATGTTCATGTTAATGTAACATTAATTTAATATTCAGAAACGTAATATTCTATTGCAAGAAATTTTCCGCAATATATTAATTTAGTTTCTTTTTTCATTCATAATATTGTTGTATCAACAAATTAATATTTCACAATTTTAAGAATTTATGGCCAACAGCAAAGGGGTTAATTTTTTCAAGGGAGAATAAATAAAAGAAAAAATACATCGAACAAATTTTTAAGGAAAAAGTTCATTGTTTCTCTCTAATTTATTGAGAAGTTAAATCAATGAACATGATAATTAATTTTATTTGAAGAATAACAGTAACGCATGATATCAAGGAATTGTCGTACACTAAACTTCAATTAATATTTTCATTGAAACAATGTAGTTTCGCGAATAAAATTTACATAAAATGCAAAGGAATGACGAAAAATAACAAGAGTTTAATAGTCTGCAGAGAGACATTTTAATGACTTCTAAATATTGAAATTTTAAAGTTATTATATTTATGACAATGCGCTACGTACGTACATAAATAGACCATCTATTCAAGTAATTTGTTAAAATACCAAAAAATATGATTAGTGAAAAGTACTTTTACATGTTTATTTAACCATCAATATTGTTGCTAAGTGGAATGTGCCAACTATTTTTTCTTTTTTGTAATTTAAATTTTATCTTGGGGATAGCAGTGAGAATCTTAAAAAAAATTTCTCTACACATACAGACATACAATTCACAATTTTATACGTTTGTATGTGTGCACATCATGTTTTATGCAAGAACGAACCATTTAGAACAATCATTTGTACATTAAATTTTATTTACTGACTATCAACTAAAATGAACTGCACAAATAAAGAACTGTGATATTTTAAAAAGCAAACATGATGTGGTGTGGAATCCTTTACTCTAGTGCTATAAATAAAAGCAAACATTGTAAACACCCATAACGTTGTAGTACTCTTTGAAAAACTTATCAAAAATTGCATATATATGAAGGGTTTAGAATAAATATAGAGACAATACGTTTGGCAACAAAGAGCGCCGACTGGCATTTAAATATTGATATTGCTACACTATAACAGATTAAGGTAAAAGGACACAATTAGCATTTTTTCCTACTTTCTGAATAAATAAATTCGGTAATGAACGAATTCGACTCGCAAACGAAGTTTTCCGTACGGATAAAAAATATTTAAATCTAAATATTTCATATACAGCTTTTCTTCATATTACGTTTTTTTAGTTAAAAAGAAAAAAACCGTCAAAACTAAACTCTTGTAAAAAACAAGAAACATATAAAAAATACTAAACGACTTAACTTCAAAAAAAAAAAAAAAAAAAAAATAACTAACTGCAAAAGAATAGTTAAGAAAAAATCGTTCAAATAAAAAATTGTTTAAACGAAAAATAATAAACGAAAAATAATAAAATAAATAAAAAAAAATTGCTGAGAACAAAGAATCTTCAACCAAGAACTGGAACTGGAAAAATGAAAAGAACTGTAAAATGGAAAGAACTATAATGAAATATTGTGTCAAATTCGCAAATGGTTAAATTTATGTTTTACACAATATTTTAATAACACCGCTGGTTTTTAAAATAAATATAAGTTATCTTTGCTTTAAATGTAAAATAGATAAATTAACAGAGTTAATAACGTCTACCAATTGCCAGAAGTTGCTAACATATTTATTAAAAGAAGAATAAATTTGTGTGTGTGTTTTTTTTTCTTTTGTGTAAAACCTCAATCCTCAAAATATATTTAAGTAGATTGCTTAAGCCAAAAAAAATGGTTGAACTACATCCTTAAAACAAACATAGAATCAAACTCAGCTCTTGCCCCAATAGACCCTGGCGGAAATAATTTCTTGGGAAATAAATTTAATTAAAAAATCCAAACACGTACTGAATAGTACAACTAGTTTTTTAGAAAAAAAAAAAAAAAAAAAAGATAAAGAAAAAGAAAAAAAAAACAAAAACTTCTTTTTTTTTTTGCAAAGGAACATATTTATCTGCAAGCCTTCAATTTAGCTGTCGCTGCGCTGTGCTGCTGCTTTTAACAAAATTGACTTAAAAGTAACAAGGAGAAGAAGTGAACAATTTTGGGAGAATTTTCTGATTTTTTCTGTTGTTTCTTTCAATACAAAATTTAATAAGTTTGATGTAACCCAAAATCATTTACAACAATTTATATTTTATTGTTTCCATTTAAGTGCGACTGTGTCGTTGTATGATGGTGTTGGTCCCTAAATAAAATCTTGTAAATCAAGGTGAAGCGAGGTGATGGTTTTTTTTTACTTGTTTCGGTTTTTTTTTTCATATAGTCATCACATATTTTTTCTTTATAGTTAATGGCAACTTGAGATGTTAAAGGATTTCAATTACGGTAGCGGTTTGATTTTATGATTGCAAATTGTTTTTTGAGGTTCAAGATGAAGAAGCAACAGATTTTCAATTTTCTGTTTATACAATTGACAAATATTGTTGTATTGAATTTAATTAAATTTCATATGTTAAACACCTAAAGCACTGCTGAGACGTGTGGTGTGCTCGTGTGCTTTGTTGGAAATACATTCTTGTACAAAACAAATCTGATACTCGTACAAAACATCAATTCAGTTGTAAAACAAGATTTATAACAGATTTTAGCCCGCCCGTGGCTATCGACAACATGTCCATTGTGACCTCTAAAATTGCTTGTGATATTTTAGGAATTAAAAAAATAAAAACCATTGCTTTGAATAATAACAAGTCTTGGTTGGCGAAAGAGCTCTCAGTTCTATAAAATAATTTTCACAAGGTTGCAACGTTAACTTTCAAAAAAAGTTTATATTGTCGGAAAAACAAAGTAATTATTTTTTCTTTCATTATTGCAGTGACAGTTTTGGGTAAGTTCACACACACACACTCATACACACAACACCGCCATTTGACATGTTAATTAATTCTAAATGTATTAATATTAAGATAATATTGATCGTACGCAATTCTCAACAAACAAAAACGATTTAAGTCACATGTAGCAAGCTTACTAACACGAGTTTTAACTATTATGGATACTAATGTAAAGGGCTTATTTACAATTGTATCATACTGATTACTGAACCCATCTGATAATATTGCTTATTTCTAAATTATTATTATAAATTAATTATCACACTATTCTCGTAGCTTTGTACTGTTATATGAACACTCTCATCCCAGCAAAAACTGCTGCTTCGGCCGAAGCAGGTTTGTAAGGGAGAGATCCTTGTTGTTGTTGTGCCTCCTGCTGCGAAAAGCGCTTCGAATATGCATGATTTTTGTCCTCGATGTCCCATTTTGCAGCTCTTGTTTTTATCATAAAGGAGCGCTTCTTTCTAAACATCCAAAATGCGCTAAAATCATGTTTGAATTATCTGAATTATGCCTTCGTTTTAGAGCGTCATCTACTAACATACATAATTCATCTGTAAGCAAATACACAAGTTTAAATAAATAAAAGAGTGAGAAAGAGGCAGAGAGCATCTAAATGAAATTTTATCTTCCATTCGCTATTTGATTAATTATTCGTGTCAACTAAATGTAAATAGCCGACCAACTTCAACGTGCTTAAAATTAAGCTGAGCGATCTCTCTGCCTTCATTTTGTGCAGCCTCGCAATCGCTTCAAAACTGCGCATCTCGAAAGCATGAAATTTTGTTACTGCTTCCAGAAACATAATAATTTTTTGCTGGGATGTTACTTCTAAATTTAACCCTTTATAACATAGTGTAACATAGCTGTTTATATCTTTGTAGCATTATGGCAACACAGTTTTTATGAAATTCGTACACGATTAGCGGATAATAATACAAAAAACAAAATAATTGTATCAAATTATTTCAAAAAATATATATAATATACTTTTTTTACCTGTTGACTCAATGTTACAGAAATGTCAAAATCCTTAAAAAACTCAATTTTTATTAGTTCTGCGAAATATGTTCATTGTACAAACATACATATGTACATATGTATGTACGTGCTTGAGTTATAAAAGGGAAAAAGTGATTATCAAAATACGGTCTAACTACAGTTTGCTGTCATTTTCAATAATTTTTATCTGTTTCAATGTTTTAATTAAAAGTTTGTGAAAAGCTCGAGATAAATTACCTGCTTCAGATTATTTCATTTCCTTTTAGAGGTCGTATGTATGTTTGCTTTAGTACATTTCGTATGTACATACTTACAACTTTTTGAACATTATTTTGCATTTACCAATTTGCTTTTCTTGTTTCAATCTCCTCTCTCTCTCTCCTTGTCACTCAACCACTATTTCTATCTCTGAGCTAATCATACGCATACGTACTAGTGATGTTACGAATACTCGTATTCGTATACGATTATTCGACTATTCGCCCATTTTAAGATATTCGTATTCGTATTCGCCAAATTCAAGCGAATATTTCTCTAATAATTTGCACATACATTTTCCAAAGAAAATCATACAAAAAGTTTAAAACGTACATAAAATGTACAAAAATATATAAATTTTTATTTAAAGATAATAATTAAAGATAAGATATTGCTAACCCGCAACAAATATCATTTAAAAGTGAAAGTCTTATATGTAAATTCATATCACGTTAAGTTAGTAATCAATTCTCAGCAGAGGAATGTAGGAATGTGAAAGTCCACCGAGATATGTGGCTGACCAATCTGCGAAAATGTGATCTAATGATCTAATTAAAAGCGCAAGCAGAGTAAGAAAAACGAAATTTCAAAGTATGCATTTAGGTAAAATAATTTAAAAATGTTCAGTACTGGTCATCAAATTCGGCATCGCTCGTTTTCGCGAATACTAAAAAATCAATTTTCGTAACATCACTAATACGCACATCAAGTCGAATAGACATACAAATGTAAACGTTTTTGAAACGTTTTAAAATTACTGGTCTGCTCTAATGGACTTCCGCTTTGATTTATAGCTGCAGGTTATTGAAATTATAAAAAGGAACTGAAAGAAAATAAAGCAACTGAAGAAAATAAATACAAAAAGGTAAAGTTTTCAGTTTTCAGTTATTATCAAGATAATCATAGACAGGAAAAGTGTTTTGTTTCTATTTTCTACGAATTGGTTTTTTCTTTGATAAAAATCCCTGGAGTATTTTTAATCAGTTTTTATCTGTTTATATTTGCACATATGTACATACATACATATGTACTTTTTAACTACAAAAGTTATCAAATCCTTGAAGTAAATAAGATTTTAACTTAATGAAATAGTAACAAATCAGTTGGCAGTAGGTTTTGTATGGAACATAGATAGCATTTATAATAAAAATTGTCTAAAAAGTATTACGAAGACATTATACATAGAAATAGCATCAAGTAATATTTATCTACATGTGATATCATGTGAAAAACCATAAAACTTTCGATATAGAATTACTTACTAAATATTTAAATGCAAATAGTCTATAGTATAAGTATATATATACATGCGTTAAAAAGTGTAAAACTCTATATGCTGGAAATAAAACTTTGAAAAGAATTTTGTGAGAAAGCCAAATTTATGCAAGAGAATCCTGAAAAAGAAAGTCAATGTCACACAAAAAAAAACTTGACAATTTAGCTGAAAGCTTAAAATGTTCGTATGTGAGACACATAAGCATTCTTCTTTTTATGTGTATGCTTGTCATAAAATATGCAAAATATATGTAAAATATTATGGAATACATATAATTTTAAAGCAAACCCAACAAACAATTGCATAATAGTAAAATATATTTAAATTGTAGACTAATATTATCACAGTAGATTTCCTACAACTTTCTACAAGCATACTTATTATAAGCTTACATATTTAAGTTTTTGCACAGGACAATACTTTTTGCTTAATTTATTTTTAATATATCTGTGAAAGTATATTCAGTGGTCACTAAAGACTGTTAGCAATCGCTGCCGGATAATGTTCCAAGAAAAAGTACACAACATCGCCCTCCTTCTACGGTTAGCAGAGTAGTCGGCGAAGTATAGCAATTAATAAAGTTACTGCTGAGACAGCTTAAAAAATTTAATGCCTCTAATTAACACCAGAGGCGCTGCAACACTGCTTTAAAAATGAAAAAAATCGCGCAATAGCAGAAGTGTAAGAGAATTAAGTCTTCTACATTTTCAACATCTATATTCCTTACCCTATTCCTCCTCTCCCTAAGTTCCGACATAATGCATTGCACAAGTAGGTGTTTAAGGGATAAAAAAATATATAAATTTAAGTGGAAATAGAGTAAAATATTTCATATATTGCCATCAAAAACATAGTCCTGAACTTTACTGAAATTGTTAAAAGCATAAATCTCTTAAGTTTGTTGGGAAAAACATAAAATAAATATATGTATGGATGTAGTTTTATGTTAAAAGTACCTACAAGTATTTAATACGATACATACTGGAACATTAAATGTTAAGAACGTTATTTATATAATTTTAAAGAAGATCAAATCATGACAATAATCAGTTAGAATGAAAGTTGATAGACAACAACATCGTTATGTTACAAGGGTGAAGTGATTTTGAGATGTTATAATATTTTCATAAAAAAAATTAAATTTCATTTCTAAAAAATCCTATTAAGTACATTCATAAATTATTTCACTTCATCCAAATCATGTGCGCGTGCCAGCAGCATAGACACCCTTTCTTATATCGATCGCTTGACTAAAAAGAAAAAAAAATTTTTTTTCTAATAAAATCAGATTTTGATGACATATATTTAAAGCAAAGACAAAATGTAACTACCATTTCAAAATATGTCACATTCTTTTGGAAAATAACGCTCTTTAAAAGTATGAAATTAACCCTAAAACGCCTGTAATATTTGGTGTTTGGCAGGATCGCCATATTTAAATTGCCGGCGCTAATAAACGCCACTGGCAAATAAAAGTAAAGTATCCACTTGCCGATTTAAGGCAAAGATAAAAATTTAAATGTTTTTGAATTAGTAATGCCGATTGAAGGCAAAGTATTAATTAATTTTATTTTCAAAAACTTGTCTCTTATATTCTAAAGTTTAGAAGTTTAGAATACAGTTAGTTTAGAATCTAAACTAACTGTATTCTAAAACTACAAAATTTCTTATTCACTAAATATAATTGTAGTTTGAGAGAAAAAATATAAAATACATTAAGCATAGTTGTTGTATAAAAATAACAAACATTTCAGTATCGAAAAATACAATTGTTGTAATATAAAAAATAACAATTGTATTAAAGATAAAAATGGTTGCTGTAAAAATGGTAGTAATATTAACAGAGTGCCGTGTGCAAAAATAATAATAAGAACAGTATGTGTAATAAGTTTACTTACATATAAAATAATGATAAATATAATAATAGATTATTTAGGATGCACTCACTACACACCGTTTAAGATTTGGATGATTTCTGATGTTCATGTTGAGTTTTAAGCTTTTATTTGCTCCTAGTTTCTGCCATCTTTATCAAAAATATGGGAAAAACTATCCCAAAAAAGCTAACAGGCCACAAAATCAGTCCTAGCTGTATTTTACATAAAATTGGTAAAGGGATTTGTGAGATTTGCTACGACGAGTGTGAAGAACAATGTGTGAAATTGGAGGGAGTACTTTCACTTCTCCTTAAATAAAGGCTAAATGCCAGGTCTCAATATCCTGATTAAAAGTTTGTTGTTATGATTTTGGTGTATTTGTTTCACAACAATTTCTATTTCATCTTCTTGCATGTTCTTAAAACTTTAAAACTATTATTTTATTTAGATGATACTTTCTATACAAAATTTGTAACAAAAATTTTTGTTTTTACTTCAAAAAAAAAAAAAAAAAAGAATGAAAATTTATTTATATTTACCTAATTTACAAGCCTAGTTGTATCTCTTATACAAAGTGGGCCAAAAGAAGTCATCCGATGTTGTTTGGTTCTTATTTTTTTTCTAAATGAATTCGATTCTTTTTTTGATTATGTTTCTTTTAACCTTTGGACTTTTATTGGTCAAGTCGAGAAGATGATATCGGCCAAATGGGCGCCGTCACAATTGATTGCTATACGGACTCGTTTTATGGCATTTTTCATCACTTCGGCTAGAACATCGGCCGACAGATTCTCGCACTCGTTTCGAATGTTGTCCTTGAGGGCTCCTGGGTCTCGGGCTTTTTCACAGAAGCGATGGTTTTGCTTGTTCACGTACCCGCTGAGGTGGAAATGAGCCTTATCGCTCATTATGATTTTGGTCGAATCGTCCACTTCGTCCTCGAGATTGAGGATGGCTTGGGCGTAGGTTACACGCGTTTGGCGGTCAACAGGCAGCAGCTGATGCACGGAATGGACTTTGTACGGGAACATGCGCAGTTCTTTGACCAAAATTCGCCTTAGTGACGGCCGGCTGATGGAAAATCGCGAGGCACGAAGTCTGGTCGATGTTTCTGGTGACAGCCCGACATCCTCGGCAACAGCGGCGATATTCTCGGCAGAACGGTCGCTCCGGGGCCGGCCACCCTTGGCAGCGTCTCGTGTGGTCCCATGCTCTTCAAGGTTGGTGCCCAAACGGCGCAGTGTTTGCGCAGTCGGTGCCGGACGACCGGGGAATCGGCGACGGAATTCGCGCTGCGCCAACACCACAAACGAATTGTTACGCGAAAAAAATAGACACGATTATTCCGCGTTCTTGGGTAGTTTATAGCTCCATGGCTTGTTCACTTGTATTCTATATCTGTCTAGTTAACAAATGTCAAACCAGATTTGACATTGGCCGCCATTTGCAAAAACAAGAGCATTTTTCAATAGGGTGAGTTCTTTTGGCCCACCTTGTATTTGAATGTTGTATGTGAAAAGACAAATTTCGAACAAAATTTCTCAAAACTAAAACAATTTTAGAACAATTTATTTTTGTTGACAAAATATTTGCTTGAAATTGTCTTTTCATGTACAACAATAAGCGATACAAGTAGGCTTGTGAATTGGGCAATTTTTCTTTTGTTTTCTAACCTAAATGCAATTAAATTTTCTGGTACTTCATTTTTTTCCATTTGTTTAAAATTCTTAAACAGAATAATTTTTTTTTTTGTTTTTCTTTTTATTGAACAAGAATTTCAAATATTTTTATTTTATTGTTGATTTTAATCACATATCTTTTGTTGTTGTACATAGTAGAATACGAAATTGTTGTAATTGTCTTAATAGGGATAATTAAATTTTACTTTAAGTTCTTTATAAAATAACAAAATTTTAAATATTGTAAATAAAAATACTACAAAATTTATGGATGTTTTTTTTAACAATTATTTCTTACTTATTTAACAGGACAAAGAAATTTAACAGACAAATATTATCTTCTGAGAAAACAACTTAAAAATATAAAGGAGTTTGAAAGTTTTAAAAACAGTTGAATTTATTATTGAATAGACAACTTAAACTTGGCTAGTTTTTCCTTCCACCCCCTCCAAACTGTATTTGTATGGACAAATGTGCAGCAGGAGTTTTACAGATACATTTATTATTAGATTTAAAAGAAATTTATTGAAGTTTTATTTAATATTGAGTAATAGAAATATTATTGTCCTTGATAAATATTTTTTTTTTTAATATTTCAGCTTTGTTGTTAAAACTGAAATTTTTATTATTTATTGTATTATTTTGCTTATGTGGAGGAGAAAAAGACTGTGTTCTCACGTTTATTCTTTTATGGCTGCCAATAAACATGGTTTTATGTGTCACTATAGCATATCCTTTAATTTATTTGCAGCAAAATACCGCTTATAATTTTAATTAAATAGCAAGTGCAGACATACAAGATATGAGTTGTGTGATAGAAAATAAAGGGAACGAAATACACAAACACAGTCACACATCCATGTGTTGTTTCGTTCAAATAAACCATTGCAAATTTATTACAATCTTCATTACTTAAGATGATGCTTAAAATAACATACACGAATACCTGCAAACCACAGTTTAATTTTAGAAAATTTGTTTATGTTACTATTTTTTATGGGGCAAAAGTAAAAAATTACTTTAAATGTTTGTTCGGGCGATTCTTTTCTTTCATACTCGTCTTCCAACTGCTTTTGCGTTCTATATATTGATTTAACAACAATCCCGTTTCTATTACTTAAAGCACAGACAAAATTTCAGTTTTACATAATTGTCAGTTAACTGTTTTATCAGAATAAATATTAGGGGAAATCACTATTAGTATTGTAATCATTGCAGATCTTGCAAGTCTAGCTTACTTTCATCAGTTTGCAGCAATGCAATAACAAAATATGTAAATAAGCTATACCTGCAAGATCTGCAACGTATGCAAGAGTAGTTTTCAACCAAGAGTGATTACCTTCATTATATTTGATTAATTTATTAATTAAATTTAAAGCCTACGCTGTCTCAACAAAAATATTTATTGCAGCACTATCCAAAATGGTTAATTTAAAGCTCTATTAACAAAACTATGAAACCAGTAATGAACAATTTGTTAAAACAATTAAATTTTTTCTGCTTCGTGTTGTTAGGAATTTTTTCAAATTAAAATAAAAGGTATTTTTTCATAGAGTGACACAAGTTTAAATCATAATCAAACAAAGAAAAAATATATTTTTAACATCAACAAAACGGGGTTTATTGGAAATAAAATTTTATGAAACTAATGTTTAAATATGATTTCCGCCATGCAGTTGTCAACAACTTTTCGCAGCATTTGCGGCCGTATTTCGCCGATAACTCTTCGAATGTTGATTTCCAGGTGTTTAATTGTTTTTGGTTTATCGACGTAGACAAGTGACTTAACATAACCCCAAAGAAAATAATTTAATGGGGTTAAATCACAGGATCTTGGTGGCCAATTAATTGGGCCATTATGTGAAATTATATTTTCATTAAAGGTTTCTTTGAGTAAATCAATTGTAGCGCCCGCTGCACGATGAGTTTGACGAAAGAAATAATTATTTTGATTAAAAATTTCAACAATTTGCAAACAAAGCAGACTAAACAAAAAGCAACTATCAGCTGTTAAATGGGTGCTCAAATAAAGCAGTGATACCAACTCAAAGTTGTCACACTCTATAAAAAACACCCAATGTATTCGTAAATTTAAATTGAAATATAACAATAAACAACAACGAAAATTGCTTTTATGATAATTGTAGAAAGAAATTGTTCAATTAATACAAAATATTATAGGGACGGTAGAACATTTTTTTTAAACTTATTTTTAATTGCATCTAACTAGACTAACACACATACAAACAAATATGTATATGAGTACATATACAGCCATTTCACAGAACTCAATTGCGATCGAACGTGGTTTCAATTCTAAAAGTTGAGTCTTTAAAAAACGGAAATTTTGTTTGTAATCAAACCTTTTTTCTACTAATTTCATTTGTTCCAAACATTAAAAAACATGCATACTCTTAGGAGCGTAAGTAAAATAAGCTTTGCATGTTAATAAAAAAAGGCTTAATAATTAAAGCTAGTAAATATTTATGAGATATGAACAAACTCCTAAGGGTATCAAATAGTTTATCATTGTAAAATCAACATACAAAATAAACAGGATCTGAAGGCTACAAATAAAAAGCGATCGGGAAAAAATTATGGAATTGAAACCATTCTGAACGAAATGTGAAACTTGCCCGATATATAAAGTTTGTATGAAGTTAACAAATTCTCAAATAGAAACACACTTAGATTTGTTTTAAATAAAATCGAATAGCCTTAACGCTTGCCAATGGCTGTGTTTGAAATCATTTTGTTGTCATTTTGACATTTTATTGGCAACTTTTTCAATATTATTTGCCGTATTTCCAGTAAATGCAACTACAAACTTCATAATTACACGTCATTATTATAATGATACTAATGATTAAGTATAATCTAATCAGTTTAGTATTTAAGTTTTATACTTTTTGCACAACAGCACGTTAAAATGGAGTGTTCTACATATACAGATTGTCAAGTAAATGTTGGAAAAAAAAAATTTATTGAAAAAGATTTCTTATAAGAAGTGATAGTGGCAAATATTTTTGTTTAAGAAAGGGCCAAAAACAGAGATACCAAATATAGTTAGAATTTTAATATCTTCTATGAAATATTACTTATAGTATTGTAAATGAAAGTGCTAAACTCATTTTATTTAAATAATTCTTTGCCGATTTACTGTATAATAATGTACAGAAGAGGGGAATCATAACTTCTCCTAAATTGTGTTTCAAGTGTCAACCTTAAAATTTTAAAAGCTTTTGATTTTGTAATTAAAGTAGCCAAAGTAACTACATAAAATTAATCAATTTAATTAAAAAAAAAATCTTATATAGATCGTACGAGATGCGCAAACACTTAATTGTCAAACTGTTTGCGAATTTGTTGTCTATGTGGCAAAACACTATGGGTTATAAAAAAGAGAACGAAAGCACATATCAGCACAATATTAAATTGTTAACAAGTTCATAAATAACTTTTATTTGGTACACAAACTTCAGTTGGTTTTTGTTTTCATCTTCATTTTGAAGTTTTTTTTCAACCATTCATTTCAATGTGCTTCAGAGATGCACACAAGCTGAAAGACTGAGGAAGAGATACTCCAGAAGTTATTTTGTACATTTCATAATAGATTTCAGAAAAAAATTAATTTTCATTATACAAATATGCATGTGTATTCATTTGGAAATGTTTTGTATACTTAAGCACACACACACGAACACTTATATTATACACACATCAAAATTTAAACATTTGTTTTCATTATGCATAATCGTCATCAAGACCGAAAAGATACCGATCTAAAAAAGCCAAAACCAGGTTTATTGTTGACAAATACAGTTTCTATCTGTAAATCCATAAACCGGCATGCACACACACATATACACACTCACATTTATTTTATTTCATTCATTATTTGAATTTTTAATAATGATATATTTTTGGTATCGAAGTTTATTTTTACAATTTTTATATGTAAAGCAGTGATGGGTTTTGAGTTTTTTGTTTTGGGCCAAATTGACAATTTAAAAGGGCCGAAATAGCTTCGAGAGGGCCAACAAAACTTTTTTGGAATGTATTTGATAACAAGCTTTTTATTTAAATAAAAACAATAGTAGTACTAATACAGTATATGTGTTTTATTTTAAATAAATTTAAACAAATACCATTACTCAAAAGTAACACGAAATTTTATTTTTCAATACAAATTTTATTCATCAAGAATTTTTTACCGTTAGACAGTCTACTTAGTTTTTTTTTGTGTTTACTTGATATTGGTACTAGCCAAGGCGAATTCATAACAGGTGATCACACTAATAAAACAAGTACAACATGTAACAAAAACCACAAGCATTTTGTTTTCGTAAAATCATTGTACAATGTCAAACTCAATAAGCAAATAGTGTATTTTGACATCCGACAATGATGAATTTTTTTTTTTTTTTGATAAATTTTGTTATTTATTGAATCTTCAATTATAGATTAAATTATCAATAAGTTTTTCTAATCTCAAATCTAAAAAATATTAATAATAAGTTTAGCCGATGCCAAAAAAAATTTTAAATTTCAACGGTTAATTTGTGTTGTTTTACATATCTCGTGTACGGCTGAGAAAAAGAGTATCCCTCCTTTTCAGCCGGGTGTGGCCTCTATAATTTAAAATATTGCGTGCAAGTACATTTTGGTGCACCTCAAGTTTTTTATATATATTTTAGCGGTTTTTGAAAATACTGTCTTCACCAACGGAATATCTATATCTTTATGAATTCGATGATTTCGGACATACCGGGGGACTGCTTTAATTGTACGTAGAATTTTATTCTGTCGCCTTTGAATTTTTTCGACATTTGATGCTGAGGCAGTGCCCCATAACTGGATTCCATAGAACCATATTGGTTTCAGGATCGCGTTGTATAATAGTAGTTTACTGTCTAGGCTTAGTATAGAATTTCGTCCAATAAGCCAATTCATTTGGGCTGCTTTTAATTTCATTTGTGTTACCTTTGCGTCTATATGCGATTTCCATGTTAAACGACGATCAAGATGAACTCCTAGATATTTGACAACAGTGTGTTGCGGTATGGTCTCGGTGTTAATTTGTATAGGCGGTCATGTTTCCTTGCGCAACGTAAAAGTTACGTGTACACATTTCTGCCATTATTTGAACCATTTTTCCAATTTGGATATGTAGACTTGTAAATTGCGGGAAGCTTCTACAGGATTTTCGTGAACGCTTAGAAAATCTGTATCATCGGCAAATGTTATTGCTTAACTGTAAGTCAGAGGCATATATTAAATAAAGTATTGGACCGAAGATACTGCCTTGGGGAACTCCGGCTTCGATGATGAAAATGCAAAAATAAGTTAACAGCTGTACTTACATGTTCGTCTGTAATGAATTCGCCTTGGGTACTAGCACATTACAGGTTTGCAAATAAAAGTAAGGAGTTTTTTTTTCTTGACAAACGAAACAATGTTGTAAACAAAAGTAGGGTTCGAAACAGGGAGAAAATGACATTGAAAATGTACTGAACGCTCTCAGTACATTTCGAACCATTCGAACGATTTGAAGCAGTTAGTTGAATTTGAAGCTGAAAGTGCCAAAATAGTTTAGAAAGTACCACAGGGACATCAAACATTCAAAAGGGCCACAAATGGCCCATCACTGATGTAAAGCATTTTCTTATGTATGTATGCGTGTATCTGTGTATTTTAGACGTGCTGGTAGGCGTTTGTTCATTACATGCTTCAAAATATTGCTTTATTTATAATTTTACAGCACTGATTGATATCAAATTTCGGTCTAGATTTATTTTTAGTCTCATGGCAGGAAAATCAATTAAATCAAGATCTCTGATAAAATTTTAAAATTTCGTTTTGCAAATTTGTTTTAAAAGAAGTTAAATTATTTAATATGGACGTTCCAGTATCGGCTTAAAGAGTTATTGGAAATACAATTTTTCTTTTGGGAAATGAGAAAACGGTTACACTGTTAAATACAAAAATTTTAAATATGATATTTTTGAATGAGAAATTTTTTCACACTGCAACAACGTGCGACTAAAATCTAAATAACACGGGTTATACAATACGACTGATTGTAATAAAAATCACAAAAAAAAAAACATATATTTACGAGCGTCTTCATTAGATGGTGCTTAAGTTTAAAGAGAAATTAACCGATTTAAGAGTTACTGTTGCCTGACACCTGTAAAAATGTCAAGAATTTCAAAATAAATTCGATTAATGAGTACCGATCATATACAACAACATGACGCTTTGCAAGATCGTGAATTATTCAGAGAGCATTCAAAATTCAATAAGAAATATTTCTGAATCGCTAAAACGAAGAAATCACAAACAAAAATTTATCGACACCAAAATAATCGCCTGTTTTTAGGCAATGAAACGAAAATTTGTGTAAAATAAATCAGATTTTAGTGCTTAATTCTACATAATTTGGTGGACGACATTTTCCTTTTATTTTATAAAAACTTTCCAATAACACATGTTCGGATTTTTTTATATGAAAACTGAACGGTTTTTTAACATAACAAATAAATTTAATATTTAATATGCAAAAACAAAATGTATGTGTGAACGAAGAAATTTTATTCCAATTAAGATAAGAGTAAGTTAAAAAAAAAAAAAAAAAGAAAAGAAAAAAACTACTAAGCAACCATTAAAACCACATAAATTTTATTAAAAGAAAAAGAAAAATTAAAAGAAACCACTCATTTCATACAAACTTTATGTATTGCGGTTTAAGAACTGCATAATATAAATTTCACAACCTAAAAGTATGCTACTAGAAATACAAATTAATGGAATATAAATTTTTGCTTAAGTAAATAATATTGTTAAAATAATTTAAATATACAAATTCTTTCATGTAATTCTATTTGATCTGTGCTTAAGCTCATTTTAAAAAATAAATAATTTTTCACTTGCAATGCTTGATTCTGAAAGTTAATGCGGCATTCAATGTCACAGTCAATCGTAGTGCTAAAGTAGAAACATTTGTGGTAAATTGAAAATTGAATATACCAAGAAATTTTAACATTTTGATCGCTAAGGCGGCGGGGCGGTATGACGTTTTACGAAACAGTCGAATCATTAAAGGGGAAATGGATGTATTCCAAAGAACATATTGTCAAATAATTATTTTAGCCAGTAATCACATGCTCAAATAATGCATTATTTAAACAACTATTGCATTAACAAGCAGTGAACTAAAAATTCGTAGTAAATAAAATAATGATTTTAACATTAATCAAAAACTAATAAGCGTAAAATAAGTGAATAGGAAATTAATTGTAGACAACAAAAATTCAAATAATTTGTGGCCATGCGATGCTTGCAAGCAACCAGAAAATTAAATAATTTAACAATTAATCAATCAACAGTTGTTAAGACACTCAATTACTCCATAATTCATCTAAAATTTTATTTATTTTTCATGCAATCTATTGCATGTCTCATTATTTAATAATCAATCAATCTATTAATAAATTTATTTAGATTTATGATTTTATTGAAAACATTGTACTGCGACTAGTTTATTTGTAATATTTGCAGCTTTTTTCGCAGCAAACTGGATCTGATTTGAAAATGTCAGTTTTGGATCCAGTCTTATACCGTAATATTTGAATTCTTTTTTTGTAGTTAGTGTTATGTAGTTAGTGTTATGTCCCTGGAGCCTTCTCTTGTGCTAGATATGAGTACTCTGTTTTTAAAGTAGTTTCTTATAATTCTCATATGGTACTCTGGAACGTTGAAGTTTTCCTTGAGAACTTGTAGGACATCAGTCTATCTAAAACCATAGCTGCCAGATTTGACGATTTATCGTCATTTTGACGATTTTGGGTCCTAAAAATGACATAGTGACAATGGACGATTTATACCCTAATTTTGACGATTTTAAATAATTCAAGTTTGCAACATATATTTGTTCTATTAGAGCAACCTTGAACTGCTGAAAATTGTAATGAGAAACTTTTTAAAAAGTAGTTTGCTTAAAACTGAAAACTTTTATTTAACTGATTATAAAAACAAAAACAATTTTTTTAAATTTTAGGACATTTATTTAGGAATATTTGCCAGAGACGTATTGGAAGAATCACAAATAAATGCAAAAGAAAAATATGATATTAGCAATAATTGTGTTAATTTTTATATAGAGCTTTGTGATCAGATCAGATCAAGATTTGATTTTGAAAATATATATTATTATTATTAAATTTTTACATTTATATGAGCATGTACTCAAGTATTTATGTTTATTTATTTGTTGCGGGTTAGCAATATCTAGATATATATTTCGTTGGTAGCTATACCAATTCATCAGTAGATGTTTGACCCTTTATGTTTAAAAAATTCCAAACCTCATCTATTTATACAAAAACTCACAAATATATTTTTTGTGAATTACAAAGCATAAAAATTGCCTTTAAAAAAATTTTTCAAACACAAACAACAATAATTTTCCATTATGAATGTGTTTACTTTTCTACACCTATACAATTAGACAACCGCTGGTTGCCATTAAAAGTATTTTATAAGGCAAAAATGAAAAGCAAATCTCTCCGTTACAAAATTTTACATTTATATGAGCATGTACTCAAGTATTTATGTTTATTTAGATATTGCTAACCCGCAACAAATAAATAAATATTATTATTATTATTATTATTATTATTATTATTATTATTATTATTATTATTATTATTATTATTTATTAATAGATTTTAATTTACTTCATTTACAATCTTAGAGATATAAACTTATTATAATCTATAATAGGCATAACATATTGGTTGTGAGCCAGACTGGCAAATAAAAGCTGAGTGAAACAAAAAGGAGTTTGATTATTTCGTATTAAAGTTACATAAAATATAAGTTACGGTTCTGGTTAATTAAGAAACAATTATTCTTCGGGGTTGGAGAATTATTATATGCAAAATAAAATTTTAAAAAATAAATAAATAAAAAAAGAAAAATTATAAAGGAGTCTATTCATATTCAGTTAGTATTAGCTTTCTGTATTTCCAACAGTTTTCTAAATATTTATAAAGATTTACAAAATTGTTTCCATTTAGTATGTCTAGTACTTCACTATGGTAGAGAATGGTGCTACGGAAATATTTCAGTCTGAGTTCCTTGTATATCGGACAAATTCCAATAAAATGAAAAGTATTCTCAACAGCATCTAAATTACATAAGGAGCATAGGCCTATTGACGATTTTTTGAAAGGTCTAGCATTAAGATCTAACATTCCACCTTGTACCCTGATGATTAAACTTGCAGCACGAGACGAAAGGGAGGATATTGATAGAGGTTTGATGTCATAATTTAGCTCAGGATACAAATCATGGAGCTGAGAACGTCTAGCATCAGAAGTGAAATCGCATGATTCCTGTATTTTTATAAGTTGTAGGATTTGTGATGAATATGAACATAGTGGAATGGATGCGTCTTCAGGTACAAATTGGATCTTCTGACATATGTTTATCCATTCTTCTGTCCAAAAAGTATTTTTTGCGATAATCATCTCAGATAAAATTCGGGGGAGTCTGTGATTAGGTAAGTGGAGAGCTTTATTCACGTAATCAAAATGCAGCTTCAGGGTATCAGAGTACATCGAGTTGATACCTGTTTCTAGGTAGAGTATGTAGTTAGGAGTATTACTAGGTAGATAGAGCATACTTTTTATAAAGTATCTTGAAAGCTTTTCAACATCATAGAACATTATTGACCTTGAAGCCGCATTAAAGATTTTAAGTTTATTGAGATTTGATATCATAGGGTTCTTTATGTAGCTGGACCAATCTGGACCTGAAGCAATCGCCATTTTGGAAGAAGCTAATTTGTTTTCAGTGTGTTTTTTAAATGATAAATTGTAGTTAATATCTATTCCCAAGTATTTGTAACTGTTTACGATTTGTATGTTATTATCCCCAAAATTCCAATTAAGATTTTTCGAGATTCTAGTGCCAGTGCGAAAAACTATTATTTTTGACTTCTCAAGGTTAACTTTCAGGCACCAACGATAACAATACTTGTATAGTTCATCAATCACGTTTTGTAGGGTATGTGGTGAATCTGCTAATATGACAATGTCATCAGCATAAAGGAGAACTTTTACACGAACATCTGAAACGCATACTCCGCCGGGTAGTGCATTGGCTAAATCATTCAGGTACAAGGAAAATAATATTGGACTTAAAACGCAGCCTTGTTTTACCCCTATATCCACAGGGAACGATTCCGAGTACTCTCTACCGGATAGAATTTGACTAGTATTATTTTCATAGTAATTTTGTAAGATGCGTATAAATTTAGAAGACAAACCCATCGTAGCAAGTTTATAAAATAAAGCATTTCTTGGTATAGTATCAAAAGCAGACGAAAAATCAATGGAAAATGCATAAGTCATGTTGCCTGCTATTTTATTTAAGTGAACAATATTTACGAGATTAAATATGTTATCAAAAGTCGAGTACTGTTTTCTAAATCCAGCCTGGTATTCGTTTAATATATTAAATTTGTCAACCCAGTCCGTCAGACGATTTAATAGTATATTATTGAAAATTTTAGATAGGGTATCCATAAGCGATAATCCGCGGTAGTTATTTGGAATATTGGGGTCACCTTTTTTTAAGAGTGGAATCAGGATGGATGTTGTAAAACATGTTGGCATTTTTTCTTTTAAGAATATGTTGTTTAGGACATACAATATTTCCTTTACAAAACAAATTGGAGCGTATTTATAGAACTCGTAGCAAATTCCATCTTGACCAGGTGCCTTATTTTCCTTTAAAGATTTTAAAACCGATGTAAGTTCCCATAGTTCGAACGGAGAATCTAGAAAAGGGTCGATGTAGTACGGCATACACCACTGTATGGAAATGGTATTATTTGTATTATGCAATAATGACTTAAAATGTAGTAGAAAATCATCAGATTTCAAATCGCTTCTTATAATATAATTACGTGGCTTTAATTCATTAGCAAGATTCCACCACTCTTTACTGTATGTAACTGAATTCAGTCTAATTAAGTTATAATTATAAAATTCAAGTTTACTGCTACGGCAAACATTTAAATATTTTGAAAATATATATAAAACTCTTGGCCAAATTAATCCATTTAATATTATTAATGAAGAACAAGAGTTGGTTTTCTGAAATTATGTATAAAAAAATTTTCCTATTTTGTTGAATAAATTGATAACCAAGAGCTAGAAACAGAGTTCAGACAATTGAAATTATTGTCCTGATAAAAACATATAACTATTGGATTTTTGGAAAAAACTATCAGAGATGCAAACGAGGGATTCTAGTCTTTTGTTTCCGATTGCGCCTGAATTTATTACAAAAATCCTAGTTTTACCACATTATTCAGCAAATATGGAAAGAATATTTAGTCAGGATAAGACTAAAATAAGAAATTGAAAAAGTCGTATTTGTATATGTCTATTTTCTTAAAAAATTATATATTTATTGTATAAATATTATTGTAGCTTTTATACATTTTTAGAAAAAGTGTTACCAAAAATTAAATTTAAAATGCATATTGTACTAAATTGAAAAAAATAACTAAAGGATTTGAATTTTTTTATTTTTTTCCATACAATGTAAAATATATTTCAAAATATTGAAAAACATGCAATCTATTCACATGTGATTTTATTGTGAATTCTAAGTGAAGTATTTGATCTCTGTATTTTAAATAATGCTGTTTTTTAATAAGATTTGTTGATTTAAGAGTTTTGTTATGTTGTGCCTCTAACAAAAATATGTTTTGTTAGTAAAAAAGCGGTTTTTTCATTTGACGTTTTTATGACGATTTCAAGGAAGCATAGCATAAGCCACTTTTCCTCGATGCATATTTGCTTGTAATATTTTCACTGAGCCTGTTTTTTATTTTGTTTGCAGTTTCTTAAGCCGAGCAAGGGGTTTGCTGATATCACTCTATTGTCGGAGAAAATGCAACACTTTGGAGAGTTCTTAGACAATTTTAGCTGATAACCCTTCCGACCACTCCTGATGCATAAACCCATTCCTTTTCCATTGGGTCCTTAACATTCCCATTGTAAGTGGCCCGTTCCGCAACATGGGACACATCGTTTTGTTTCTTGTATATATTTGATGCGGCAGTTCGTTACTGTGATTTTGATTCTTCTTATCTTGCGGAGTTTTTGTGCTCCAATTTCAGGTTGAGTGACAAAAGCTCTTCTCTGTTCTCTATGGCTGTTAAATAAATAGTTATATTCTCTTTGGGCATGTTTGTTTCAATATGTACAATATGTAATACTTCTTCTTCTATAGAAAGAGAATCGAGGTCTTGTATCTATATTGTGGACTTAAGTTTTAAGTCCTGCACAACAGCTGTTTCTTTTAGTGTTATTGATTGATTCCCGATACAAAATACATGAATAAACTTTTCGAACAAATTTTCAGAAGTATGTTAAGTATAGTACACTTCTTTCTCTAACAAAAAAGTGATAACAGTAAAACTCCATAAAACCGCTTAAATAAATAAATACATACGTGCTTTACGGCCAATCACGGAAGGATTGGATGAATAAATTATGATTTCTAACCTGCAACAATTTGTCTGGGGAAAAGAATAAAATAAATGGCTGGACTAAATTAAATTTAACAAAATTATTCGAATAAACATTATTCGCATAACATTATATATATGTATGTATGTTTATGTATATGTATGTAAATAAAAGTTATTCGAACAAAATAATTATAAAAAAACCATTTCCATTAGATTATGCAAAACAAAAATAGTTTTTGTTAAAATAAAATATTTCTCACGAAACACTTTCCATCTTTTCTCCTTATTTTTAGTATTAAATTATTATTTTTTTATTCGTCCAACACTTAGGGGACGACCCCTACTTATGCCATGCATTCTGCCAGAACTAGGAAGAAAGGGATGGGCTAGAGAGGTTAGCTGGTGAAAATTTAGATAAAGGATTAATTATTTTTACAATTCTGCTATTGGGTTTTTAGTTTATATTTTGAGCAGTGTTGCAGTGCCTCTGCTGTCAAGTAGATGCCTTAAATTTTATTAATTACTACTTCACCGGGAATACTGCTAACCGACAAAGGAGGGCGATGTTGTGCACACATGCTGGGAACTGTTCAATCGTTGCCGGAACAGTTTTTAGTGCTCTGCCTTCATCACTTAACTAGTCCAACAACAATTAATAGAATGTTTCACTAACGTAAATTAGAGAAATTGTTGATGTTGATAGACTTGCGCTGGCCAGGGTTTAAACCCAGGCCCCGAGTCATAATGAAATAATGAAGAATATACAATTCTGCTATTGCGGGTTTAAGGAGCATGGTTGCTGCGTTTCTGGTGTTAAGAAGACTCAGTAAATTTCTTAAGATGTGCGACCAGTCATTTTTATAAACTTTTTTACTTCACCGACGTTTCTGCTACCCGAGGAAGGAAGGCGCTGTCGTGTACATTAGCTGGGATTTGTATAAATCGCTTCCGGAACAGTTTTTAGTGACCAGTGCTATGCCTTTTTCACTCAAAAAAAGTCGAACAACAATTAATACAATGCCACACTAACGCACATCAAAAAAATTTATGATTTTGATTTACTTGATCTGACCAGGGTTTGATCCCAGGTCCTAAGACATATTTTAGTTAGCAGTCAATGCTCTAACTACTTCACCCAACACCACCCTCATTTTTGTAAAATTTTAATAACTTTGAAACATTGCAAATATTAAATTGCATAACAAAAATCTAAATTTCAATAATATTTTCCTAAAAGCTTTCAATAACAGAAAATTTTCTTTAAATTTAAAGTGATTTTTATTTTAATTTTATTAAATTACATTTCATTTATTCAAACCACTTACGAAATATTACACACGTTTTGAAAAATTTACCCTTGGGCAAAGAAAAATACAAACGACGACATACCAATTAGAATAGGAGAGCAAAAAAAATGAGCTTTTATTACAAAATACGTACATATGTAGCCATGTAATTATAATAAACACGCTCATACATAAGAATATGTAAACTTTTACAAAAAAAATGTCAAAGACGAACTGAGTTCGTGGGTTGGAATTAAAATGAAATATAAGTTGTAAGGAAATACAAATTTATGCACAAGACGACGATAGAGATGGTGATTACTTTGCTGGGCCTTTCTGGGCGGGCCTCTGGTTGCTTTCTGTCTCTAACAACTGTTGTTTAGTATTTGTGCTTCTTGGTACGAAATGAAAATTCTATATTTTTGGATTAACTTCCGGCATTTTTTTTGCTGAGTTAAATAATTGACAGCACTTTTAATAGTTTTTTCATTGTAAATTCTTGAAAACGTGTAGTTCCTGGCCATTTTCCAGCTATTGCTTATACGATCGCTGGAAGGTCCTCTATAATTTCTATAAATAGAAACGCAAAAGTTTACCGCAAATTCTCTTATAAAACTTTAATAAACCGAGGGTACGGCGCACAGTGGGGATTTGTTCATACAAGTTTGGAAAAAACTATAAGGAGTGACTGCTCGTAGAATGTTGAAATTTTTCTCTGAGCCTTTGGTTAGGTCAATTAAGAAAAATATAAAGTTTAATCAAAATTGGGCATGCCCACCTCCCACAGCCCATAGAACACGAAATTTATTTTTGGCCCAAACTTTTTGAAATTTGCCTTAATTAAGAAAAATATAAAGTTTCATCAAAATTGGCCACGCCCACCTCCCACCGCCCATAGAAACCGAAATTAATTTTTGGCCCAAACTTTTTGAAATTTGGCACAGATCATTCATTATATTACCTTAATTAAGAAAAATATAAAGTTTCATCAAAATTGGCCACGCCCACCTCCCACCGCCCCACAATGGGGATTTTTGTATTGAGGTGAGGAAAACTAACAAAAAAAATGTCAATGATTTTTTAAATTGTTGTACTGTGTAATGCAACAAATTGAGAGGTGGCACCTGGTGGCACTTGAAATTGATTAAAAATGTAAAAACAGATATGAGAAGTGATTTCGAACTGTGGGAAAGTATGGCTAAAATTGCAGGTCCAAATGTTTGGAGAAAAAAGGGATTTTTGTTATATGTTCATAAAAATAAACAACAAAAAAAAACTTAAGTCTCTGCAGAGTTTATTTTTTCAATTTTAGTATACTGAAATATCCTACTTTAAATAAAAAATAAAAAGAAAAAAGTTAGCTCACATAATAAAATAATATTCGTCCTGAAATTCTTAGGTTTAAATTAAGTTGTTTCGGTAAAACATACAAGTGCTGAGTTTGAGACGGCTATAAAAAAAAACTAGCAGTCAGATCGGAGTAATTCTTTTTGATTTGATTGTACTATTTAGTCTAAAATTTCAAAATATCACTGCAAATTGCATGAAGAGTATGTTGACAATTTGACTTTTTTCCGCGAAATCCCCAGTGTGCGGCGTGGCATTTTTATTTCAACCCTGTGGATTTATTTCAGAAATAAAGCGATATCAGATGCTACTATTTCTGCATGGCAATTGACTTGACCAAACGCTAATTAAAGTAAAAAAGTCACATTTCACAGATTGCAAGTCAACTTTTGGCCTCGCTGCGAAAGAGAACTTTTATAAAAATAAAACAAGGGCTCGTTTTCGTGTCATTTGTATAGGCCTCTTACCTTTTCGTTGCTGTTAGACACGCCCAAAGTAGGTTAAAATATCTGGGAGTGTGTATTCTCATATTTCCAGCAATTTTGTTTGATATAATTTTTTCATACTCTTGATAAAAAAAAAAAAAAAAACAAAATGTTCCATCAGTTCGGATAAAATGAAATCCATATCCTCTTTTTAATACCAAAAAAAAAAATTTTATTTGATTGTTTGTTTTCTCTTTTTGGTTTTAATCAATTTAACGATATACTTATAAGTCCTTTAAGCTTTTGAGTAAACTACATTTTTAATAACTTTAGCAATCCCAATTAATTTTGTAAATAATACATTTTTTTCGGAATTGCTTAGAAAAATTCCTAAAATTGTCTCTATACAACCATAAATAAAAGAACTGTCGGGTTATTTTGACTGGGTGGAATAACACGTTAGGATGTGCTTGTGAGTGTTTCAAATAATTCCAAGTACTTTTTCATTTTATAGGAAGATACTAAGATTTCTTCTAACACTAAGTAAATTTTGTGGCTGAAAGTAGAAATAAAAGAAATGAAATAAAAGTCTGAAACTAACCAGATTTATCTTACTATGCAATTATTTCATTCTCGTTATAAGGGGCTGTGCACATATTACATAACGCTCCAGGGGGAGGGGGGGTTAAAGATTTGTTACGGATTGGAAATTTTGAACTGGGGGGGGGGGGGGTATAAAATCTCTGCAAACAGCAGAAAACAGGAATATAATTTCGCATCCTTTAAGAGTTTGTTTTTATTTTATTTTTTTTTTTGAGAGTCGTCATCAAATCTAACAAGGACTTGTATAGTTATATTTTTAATTAATAGTGTTTGTTTGTAGTTCAGTCTATATTTCTGACCAAATTCACTTTGAACACATACCTAAAGTAGGCGATCTGGCAACCCACGAAATTTAGCACAAGTTATACCTGTGGTGAAAAACAAAAAAAAAAATAGAAAAACCGGATCAAGAAAGGTATAACGCAATATATAAATTTAATCTTCAACCGCTTATCAAGCAATCAACAACTAAAGTTAAAGCAACCTATTGGTGTACTTACCTAAAATTAAAACTTAATTTAAACCTAAAGTGCAATTTAAAACTAAATACTTAAATTTAACTTCGTAAAACTTATATCTAAAACTACTTAAATTTAAACTCACAAGAAATAAAATTCAACTTATATAAAGTTCAATAGTTAAACTAAAACTAAAACTGTATAAATTAAATTTAACCTACACAAGGAATTACTATCAACGTTATAAATATTTACCCTAGTGGAATTAAATTATTATACATAAATACTTAAACCTAAGTAACTAAAACAGGATTAAAATTATTATACTTATATACCTACCTGAATATTTAAATCTACCTGGAACCTAACCTATGGAAATTAAATTATAATTGGAATTACTTACCTCAGAATAAATAAAGAAATTAAATTGTAAAATACCAAAGGTACCCAATTTATACTCTCTTGGAAAACGCATACATCAAAAGGTGAGCTTTATCCAAAGGAACTAGCAACCTAAAAGAAAACTATTTCTTTTCCCAATTTCCTCCAATACCTCTAAATTATAATTGCTCCATTACGAGCAATTATAACTACTTCTCCTTTTTTGTAGATTGGCCCTTCGCATTTAAAGTGACACCCTCTCTACCATCTACAAGGGAAAAGTTTACATACTTTTGCAGCAAACGAGCAAGAATATTAAATTTCAGTGGGGTCTTATAAAGTATTTTGGAAATTAACGTCAGGCGTTAAGTGTGTTTTCTCTAAATTTAATTTTTTTATAAATTAAATTCTTATTTTTAAATATTAGAAAGAAAAATCTAGAAGCTCGTAATAATTGAACAGGCAAAGAAAAATTAGACTACGCGGAGGGTTGAACTGACGTCATGATGTTTCGAGACTAACCACAGTCTTATCATATGAGTTGGTTACCGCTGCCATCACGGCAGCTGCAATCATACTAGTTAAAGATCCCCTATAATTAATTGAATATGCTGAGTTAAATGTAACTTTATATACTACAGCTATATCATTTTTAATGGTTTGGAACTTTAAGGTATTTTTCAAAGTCTATTTTGTTTAATTTAAGCTTTATTCTAGTGTTTTTGATTTCATTCCTAAGTGGCAGTCTTCGGATGTGAATACTCTAGGAGTTGTGGAGTGTGCTATGTTATATATACAGCTGTTTTATTTTATGGTATAAACAACTGTGATGAACAACACATTCAATACAATATTGAGTAAAAAGTTATTTTAATATAATTGGTTATGCCAACCGATTAATCAACCAAACCATATTCATTGCCAATTATTAAAATGTGCTTGCGATTTTGGGATTTATTAGCAGCAAAAGAATACATTCGGTTGACCTAATCAATTTAAGAATTGTCGCAATCGGATGTTGGTTACAATTTTGGTATTATGGTTATGATTATGGAATGTTGGTTGGAATTATAGAATATTCGTAGCGGTAACCGATATATAGTCTATGCAACTGATATCCTATTGATACAACCGATTTCAAACCAATAATTTTTCTGGGTCTGCGCTATTTAATGGCATGAAGATCGAACATTCAGTGCCTGATAAAAATTTTTAATTTTTTTTATAATTTTTAGTATTGCATTTAAAAAAAAATGTACCATAAGTAACTTTTTTCTTTTTATATTTGTTTCATTTAGTTTATGATTTATGATCCATTTCTTGTAAAATGAAAATTGTGTGGCTCTGTTGGCATTAGTAGTCTGCAATTCGAATATTTGTTCTTGTCTCCTAAAAATTAATTTTTGCGTACTTTATACACAAGAACGACTCCTTTCCTAGTCTCCAATATTACTGTTAAAGATTTTCAAATAACATTTTGTTTATGAGGAAACATTAAAAATTTATTGTTTTTAATAAAAAGAATTCCAGGGAATCGAATTATCATAAAATTTCTGGTATCTGTACTCCCTGTTTATCATTGCTAGCGAGAGCTTAAGCCAAGTATGTACTTTAATTATATAGTTTTTGCTACAACATTATCTTACTGCATAATTATATACGCGAATGCTTTTACTTTCATATTAAAAACTCATTTTCCATGCAAGATTATCTAATGAAAAATAATACATTCATTAAATTTATTTATTTATTTTGCTGCAATTTCTCCTGCAATTAATCTTTCGTTTCAATTCGAGAAGATTAAGAAATTTAAGTTTAATTGCATGCTTATTTGTCTCTTTGTAAATTAAAATTAAAAAGAAGAAATAAAGAAGCAAATATAATAAATACATTTTGAAATTAAACAAAATTTAAGTGGCAAAAGATAAATAATACAACGGTTCGGTGTGAGCAACTTATAATAATTTCGCCTCAAAATTTACACAAGTCATAAATTATAAAATGTAAACTTTTTTATGGATTTTTTATTGCATGTTAGGAAGCAGCAGTAATTTACAAATACAAACACATACACACAAGAAAACACTGAGCCATTTGCAAAGAGCAACACAACGGTGAAAGACGAGTTAAAACGGATATAAACACGCACACGCACATGTATCCTTAATAAAACAAATATACGTGAGCACACACACACTCATACTCGCATACAAAACGTTATCAGAATCTTGAATAAGTGCTTTTTTTGTTGCTGTTGTTAGAAACAAAATACATAAGTACAATATTCGCAACCAAAATACTGTAAAGGAAGTAAAAGTACAACCCCACGTATACACATGAACACAAACACCAAGAAGATAAAGCAACAGTGAGCCAAAATCATGTACAAGAATAATCAAGAGAAAAAGTTAAAAACAAAAATAGATATAAAATTGTGTTTCCTGTGTGTGTTCATTTAAATGGCTGCATATGGGAATATATTTGTGTAACATAAAAGAGAGAGGGACAGAGACAGAAAGCCAAAAAACAAACTATTAAAACTTAAAGATACGAATACAACTTGTTGATGGCAGTTTTGGTTTCTTTTTGTTTTGTAAATTATTTCAACAATATTTTCTTGAAAACTACTTAAGGACACATTTTAATAGCCAGCACACACTCTAAAAAATTTTTAAGATTTCCTTAAATAAATCTAGAGAAAAAGTTGAACATAATAAAGTCATTTTGATTTACTTGTAATTGATGTTTCCTTAATAAAATTGTGCTTGTTAAACTAAAAGAAGTTTGTGTTGTTTTTAAAGTGATTATTTTGAAGTACATAATATGATTTTTAATATTTTAAAAAAAGTTGTAGACATCGCAAAGAATGATGTGAAAAACCAACATCAATTTACTTTTCAAGGTACACAGCAGAACACAAGAATATTGTTGTCGCTACACAACCATTGTCAGAGCTCATCACTGCTGCCTTAATTTTAACACATTTGATTGGCAAATTGCGTTAATTCTTTTGATAATTTTGAATTAAAATTAATCAAACTTAAACCAGATGTAGTTGAGGCTTTATGTTCAAACTCGTTGCAGGAGACAGAATTTTACTACAAACCATCTGTAACACAAATTTCCTTTTAACTGTCATAATTTGTATTAAAAACTGTAAAAAATATATATTCTATTACATTAAATAAATTAAAATTAACAGTATACTATTCGCACTGCTACACATCGTTGTTTCGAAGGTAATATTCATTAAAGTACAGTGTAAAACGGTAGGATTGAATTTATTTGTTGAACAATTTGTGGAAACAATAAACTTTTTTCTTAAGAGTTTGGCTTGGCTCATTGTGATTAAAAACTGACTGAAATTTTAAAATATGGTAATTAAACTTTTACTTGTTATCATTTATCAGAAATTGTTTAAAATTAATTTATTTTAATTAATTGCCGCAAAAGTTTTTCGATTAACATTAAATAATTAAAGAAATTTCCATTTTATGTACTGAAAATATTATTGAAACATGATTACACTGAAAAACTTTCATTATATCACTTTCTTTTTTTGCAAAAATGGGTTAATTAAATGTACGCAAACACTTTTTCAATGAAATTATTTGCTGCAATTCAATGAAAAATGGTTAATTGTAGGTATTTGTTGTTGTTTCTTTTAACAATAATGAAAGTATTATTTCATTGATTTAACGTACTAATATGTTACATCAAAATGATTAAATAATTCAATAAAACAATGAATTTGGTTCACTTTTAGTTCAACTAAATTAAGATTGATCTTAATATTCATTAAATTAATGAAAATAATGTCCTTTTCGTTTTTGTTAAATCTAGTAAAATTACTCTTTCGTGTTGTTTAATAAATAAATAAAAAAAATTATAATTATAACATAATAATCATACTGACAACATAAGCGACATGTGCACGCATAACCTAAAGTCATGCAATGTTCAAGAATGTTCTTCCTTTGCAGATTTAATTAATTTATATATGAGAATTTGCTTGCTTGGCACAAATATATATGACTCTTTTACATGTTTATCCAGCAACGTTTTTATATAAAGCAGTGGTAAACATGATTGCTATCAAGTATATCTTGAATAAAAATCGATTTAATACTGGAATCCTTTTAATCAATTTAAAAAAATATGGTATGTATGGAAGACATCTTAATAATAAATAATGAGTTCGATTTCATAAAATAGATTTAAAAACCATTTAATGATTTTATCCATATTTTTTCACATGACAAAACATAAATATCCCCCCCCCCCCTTTAAGAACATTATGAAACGTTGCTAAAATAATAAATATTTCTAATCAAAATCTTGCTTTTCTCTATATTTTCAGATTATAATGGACATCATAAAGACAGCAACATATGGATGGTAAGTGTGAACATTCATTCATTCAACTTTTACATATTATTTTCTATTCATTTAAATTTCTAAATTGATAACATCATCATCATCACAAACAAACAAAAACCTCAATTGATGAAATTCTCTTTTGGTTTAAATTAGAAATCGATAATGATTCAACAATAGAATATAAATTCAATATTTACTCGTATTTCATACAACAATCGAGAACAAATTGTATTGAAAATTCATGGAAAAATTAAAATAAATAAAATATGTAGGAATAAAATATACAGGAAATACGGATGGATGAATTTTGAGTCAATATGAACTGAAATTTATTTATTCGTACATTAAATACAGAGTAATCGATGCAATAAAATAAATAATATTGCATAAAAGATTGTTTACGAATCCAGCTAAGCCATAAATTTTTTTGGAAGGATAATAATCAAACTAAAACGTTTTCAATTCTGCACTAATCTCAATTAATTTTGACCACAAAAATAAAATTGGAGTTCTTTCACTAAAAATAATTGTCCGAGGAGAAATACTGGCTCCTTGAAAAATGGCCCCAATTTAAATTTGGCACCAATTATATCCCATTAAACTCTTTGTTTCAAAAACTACCCTTTAAGAAAATTATTAGTAAACGCAGACGTTGTTCGCAATTCTATTGACTCAGGAAAAGTTGGGCACCGCCAAAGTACGGCTATGCACAAAATCCGTTAGTAAGCGACTGCCGATGTTAGAAGCGGCATGAGGAAAGTGCTTGCGTCGCATAATTGCAAAAATAGACTAAGTCCGAAAAGAATGCGAAATAAATCCCCAAAATTTTATATGCTGGTCAATTTTGGGGTCAATAACTGGCAATGCTGAGAATAATTTGTAAGCAACGCCGTGTCGGGAAATACCATTGTGAAGAAAATCCATTAGACCGGTAGAAGGGCGGCTGCGCGGAAAAACCTTTTGTAATGAAAATCAAGTATTTTAAAAATTTGTGACGAACTTTCAAAAACGGATACCCTGCTAAGAGATTTTCTCCACCACAGTATTTCCCGACATGGCGATGTTTACTTAAGATTTTTTGCAAAGCATTGGGGTTTTAGGTTGCAATAAATTAGTTCCAAATGGAAAGATAATGGATAATTTTTTATTTTAGGTCCAGTTTTCTTTTCAGCTTGTAAATTTTGTGTTTTCATAAAATAAAAATTACCCGATTGCAAAATGAAAAATGGCTTGAAAATAAAAATAAAAATTGAAAAAGTGTATCAAAATATACGGAAGCTGGCCCCAAACTTAGTGTGGTTGTTTTCAATACAAAACTTTGGAGCTAAAATACTACATATGTATATTTTGGAATATTCTAAGAAAAGGCAACAAGTTCTGATAGAAGCTGTTCAAAGAAGAAACAAATAATTTAACTAAACAAACCAAGATTTAAATTGTTTAGCTGATAAATTGTGTGAAATTTCATTTATTGCACACATCATATAAAATTCATAGCAGAAAATTTGAATATTCATTTTCTTAATTTTTTTTTTGCCGATTCAACAGTTTGTGATATCTACGGCAAATTAAAAATGTGTCTGTGTCTCATTAGTAAGTGTCAGCAAATGACTTGAAGGAAATAAATGTAGAAAAATAAATAAAATAACACAATAAAAATGTATTTTGATCCCATCAGCTTTCCAAACAACTCCTCCAGTTTTTTTCATTTTCTTGGCTTCATTATTATCTTGTATCATTTTGAGATCGTATTTATTATTTGTGCCATCTTTTATTTAATTTTTTTTATTCTTATACTCTATTCATTAAAATTCAACTTTAATTTTTCTCATTTAGCCTTTTTGGGGTATTTTTATATTCAGCATTTAATGCTAGATAATAAATTGTAGACATCTTAATGGGGTTTTAATTAGTTAAAGGAAATTTGAAAAAAAAAACATTTAAGAAAATAAATGTGTTAAAGATAATGGAAGAGAAAATAGTTATAAAAACTTCAATAAAGTATGAAAAACTCTTTAAACATATTCAAATTTTAAATGAACTCAACAACGAAACGTATTTAATGTAAGAAGAAAACTATATACAATCTACAATCAGAATTAAAATAAAAGCAATAGGAAAACTCTATAAAGTTTTTGAAAATCCATTAAATTTCTTTCTGAAATCTCAGAAATAAAGAACTGCACCGATACATGCGGTATCCGATCTCACAATCTTGTTATTGTTGTCTAATATTATAATTGTATTACAATACGTTGACAATTTGATATTTCCACAGAGCTTAACATATAACAAAATGTACGTATAATACAATAGATATTGCTTCTGATACTACTACCAATAGTATATTATTGCTGACGCTACTACTGCTGACACTACCACTTATAATACCTACTGCTACTGCGAGCGTTATTATGACCAATACAATATATGCTACTAGATATACTACTATTTATAATGCAACTGATACTAATACCTATAACATAACTACTACTATTACTTTCGACATCACTTATTATACCAGTAATTATACTGCTGCTACTATCAGTTCCATGTTCTTGCTACTACTCCTAGTTTTTCTTTTTTCCAAATTATATTATTCATTGAGTAAATATAATTGCTACGGATACTATGTTGTTACTGATAGCACTACTGATACCGCTATTGCTACTGATTATATTATTGATTTTGCTACTTATACAAGTTATCACACATACTGCTACCACTACCACATCTTTGTTTGTGATACTGATACTATAAATTTTCTTAGAAGATATTTTTAATTCATAATTCTTGTTTCCAATGATAGAGGAATTGATACCACTGCTGATACTGATGTTATAAATATTTGTGATATTTCTAATGATACTGCTACTAATAGCATTATGTATATCGCTACTGATACTATACTCATACTTTTTTGTAAATATTTTTTTTTTAATAAATTTTACTAGTTTTGCTAGTAGCACATGCATTTCATATAAATTTGTTTTTAAGAGTATCCACACTCGAGCAGTAATGCCTAACAGTTATCTAATGACGTGTTGTTTTCTTTCAGAAAGAGATAGCGTAGAGAGAACGCAGGTTAAAGTGCCACAGAATTGAGGACTAACTAGTATTTTTTTTTCCATGTCGGCATTATCTAGTGTCCAGCGGTGTGCTTGCGCCATTAAACAATCCAACAATAATTAACACAATTACACACCACTCTCTGCGACCACCACTTTAGCCAATATTGTGCTCTAATATTGTATCTAAAATTGAGATGGTCCTTGCACTCTTCAATGCAATACCACTGGTGCTAAGTAAACATATTAATTTGAAAATGCTGCAAGCATAGGATTGAAATGCTACAAGTATATGATTAAAATGCTACAGGCCACTGTAATATACAATTGAATCGCTCTAACAATTGAATTAACGTTCTCACATCCTATTTGTTTGTTGCACAAAAAAATTTATAAATTTCGCTTATTGCATTGCAGTCATAATTATGGCTAAAATTCACTTTTGCTATGCAGATTTTTTGTGTTAATTGATTAGTTATTTCAATTGTTTTATGTCTGCTTTTCATCAGCATTTTTCTCTTACATATTTTATGAATTTAAGAGTGACTAAAAGTTAATAAATCATATGCCTCTTGCAAAAATTTAGCTTTTGATCTGTGTAATTGCAGGTCTTTCTCAGCTCTTCGATTCCAGCAAAGCAATAAATAAATTTTGTAATAAACTTCATTTGTTCGATTGTATGTCAGAATATCTTTGACTTTGACACATGTCAAAACTCAACAAGAATCTTAAGTAAATTCAACAGTAAATAATCTCAAGAGCCATAATAAAACGTGAGATAACAGTAAATAAATCACTCCACCCATCCATCTACCATGTTTCGCTTATCAACGCAACACCGTGCCTTTATTTCCCCCAAATTCATTTTGCTTGTTTACTTTTAATAAATACTTGTTGACAACATCATGATTTATGGTCACAATTATAAAATCAACATTTAAGAAAGATTTGTATTGAAAATTTTTTTAGCGGAAAAATACAACTTCTGGTAGATTTTTGTCAGACAAATTTTTACGAGTATTTCAGTGGAGTAAAAATCTTCTTAAGTTCACCATTAAGATTTATAATGTTCATAAGAAATAAAGCTTTTTGATATAAGATTTTTTTAAAAGTATACATACATACATATGTACCTACATACATACGTACATTCATTCTTATATACATACTTATATATGTTTATAATTCGACTTTTATTTTCTTCAGTAAAACCTGATTGTAGCAAATAGAAGAAAAACATTATTATTGGATATTAGAAAACAAAAATTAATTAAATATTTCTGACGGGTTTCTTTATTAGTATTTTTGACACGTTTTTGCCAAAATAATTTTTATTTTTCAATGAACACATTTTAATGACTTTTTTTCATTTCAAAGCTTAATGATTTATTCTACAAATATTTCGCTTCTAAGTATGTATGTATTTCTTTGTTTCTTTGACAAACGTTTTATGTCGAACGTTTTACTAAAATAAAAAAATAAAGAACTTCGTAAATAAAAAGTTATTAAAACACGCAGTTTGAATACTTTGTCGGTAATAAATACTGTGTTAGGTATTAGAAATGTTTTCCAAACTTTTATTTTTGTTTTGTGTCTGTAATAAAATTAATATGTTAATTTAGAAAAAAAATATACAAAATTTTTTTAGGTAAATAAAAAAAGTTTTCAAATAAATTACAATCATATTTACGAATATGTAGTGACTAGTAAAATGTCATACATACAAACAGACATATTTAGTTTTTAATATAAAAAAAAGAAACAAACTTTGCTAAATTCATGAGTGCCTGTACGTATGACTAATATTAAGTTCATTTAAGGCCGTGCTTCATTATCCTACACAATCGTACGATTCATTCACAGGAAAATCTTACAAAAATCTGACCGACCGCATGAAATCTATAATTTTATAAAAATTTTCATAAAGTTTTACAAATCGCACCGACTTTCCAAAAAATCAGTCACACAGTTGCATTTTTAGTCACACTTCCATACTTTTTCAACACACATCTCATATTTGGCAGATCGCACGATTGTGGTGGATAGTGAAGCACGGTCTTTAAGTACACAACATTTATGACTCATACGCATCCATAGAAATGTACTGGTAACAAAAGTTATAAAAATCAACTAATAAACAGCAACAGACATACCTGTGAGCTGCAGCAAGTGCTTAATTTTCGTGTATACTTAATTATGCACATTGATTTTTATGATCTAATCGTTTTTGTTCAAAAGCAAAAAACATTTGTTTCAAACATTCAGTTTTATTCACTTGTTGTAACATGAATGCTCCGACTGTGTCGTTAATAGTATGAAACTCATTTTGAATCGAAGCCAACGTGTTGTTAGCGGAACAAGTGTTTTATTCAGTTGTTAAAGTAATTTTGTACTCGTATTTGAATAAATAATTTTTATTTATATAATTGTCACAGTTTGAAACATGCACACATACATATTTATACTTCCGAAATCAAATTTTTCACCAACAGGATACATAGAGTTGGTGTTTTTTGTATAACTGCATATGCCTTATATTCATTGTATCACGCAATCAGATCATGCACATTCGCATCAAATGATCAAAATGATTTACACTTGTTAATGATCGATCATACTTGTTGCAGCTCACTGATACAAACGTACATACATAGGTTGATTATATTTTTATTAAGTGCAGGGTCTAAATTACCGAAAATATTTCGTAAATTTCATAGTTAATATCTTACAGCTATTTTTAAATTCTCGTGAATTGTTGCCTACATTTTAAAAAATTTTTAGAAATTTTGTAGGTGGTGCAGAGGAAATTTTTCAAAATCGGAAAAAATATTTACTAAAAACTAGTTTAGTGGTTATTCAGATGTGTACACTGTACATACTGAGAAAAAATTTTCGATAAAGTGAGTGCCATCTGGAAATAATTCTCTCTCATTGCTATCTTTTACCCTTGTATACGTCGTTTCCTCAACGTACACGTGATGATGCTGACGTTATTTTTTTTATGTCAGGAGAGCGTGCTTTAATGTACGTTGGCGTCTTCTTTTAGAATGGAATTTGTGTGTGTAGAATTGAAAGACTGTTAACTAATATTCAAACAGTGCGATGAAAATTGTTTTTCTTCTACCGGGATTCGAACTGGGATCCTTCGGTTTTGCAGCACTATACCACCTTATAGTTGACCTGAGTACAAAAATTTCATAAATTCTTACATTAACTAAGTTCTGAAAACTTTTTGAAAGGCATCCACTAAAAATATAATTTATAGAATTTTTTTGTTTAAAAAAATTTCAATACTAAAAATTATTGTGAATATAAGTTTTATGAACTGTTCAGTAGTTACTCATTTCCTAAACAAATTTTTAAAGCTAAAATTATATTACTTTATTCTTATAACTCCTTAAGCTTGCTGATAGAAGCCTACTTTTAGAAAATGCCCTCTTTAATTAATTAATCAAAGAATTATAAGTAACATTTTTATGATAAAATTGAGAAGAACAAATTTCATTCAATTTTAACTTTTTGATCCACTTAAGCTCAGGGTTCTCAGAAAAAACAGAAGTATACAATGAAAAACACAAATATTTCGGATTTTAGAGTTCTGAAAAAGTTATTAGAAAAAACTGATAACAAATTAAAAAAAAAAAAAACAACTGTAAAATTTTAAATTTTGTGAGTGTACGTACGTGTGTTACATGAAAATTTAATAGCATGTCTGTTAAGTCCCTTTACAAAATTTTTAAAACAGAAAAAACAATAATTTATCTTATTTGTAGTTTATAGTATAATTTTTTACTGTAATAAATAAGCCCCAAGTCAAATTTTCGGTTTATATTAGTAAGAGGGTGCATGAAATTCAACGAAAGTATCAAACAGGATCGTGCATGAGCACCCAAGGAGTATTTTTTTTTTTTCTTTTGCTCTTAATCTTGCCCATCATATTGAGTGAAAACTTAAAAGCCTTCTTTTGCTTAGACTAATACTAGTCGCAGAGGGACGGCTAAATAAATACAAGATATTCTGGCAAGGAGCTTCGTCACATGCCACAATAATTACATTCTTGGATTTTCATCTTGGTCAGATGATATTTATAGTTTCCTTAACACCACACTAAAAAGCACTATAATCTATGGCACACTTACAATTTCAGCCTATAAATTGTAATCTGTTACACAGTGATACGCAATAATAACACTTCAAATAATATTTTACAGGATATTGGTACTCTTCAAGTAATATTCAGGCAGGTGGCATTCCCACTCAGTTCTCTTATGACACTTTTCATACGTCTTACTACTTACTGCTGGCAGTTAAGAGTTGTCCCTTTTCAACCATGACAAAGATTAATCTGGCCAAAACAATAACATTTACCAACTCCCAGATAGAGGATACGAATAGAGATACAATTGAAATTTATTAATGTGGGGCGGTGGTGTATAAAAACAGCCCGTCGCATTATCTTTGGTGGAGGTTATAAATTTCTGGTCTTTATATATGTTCGTATGTGTGTGTGCTTAAATGTATGTACGTGTTGTGTGTGTGGAAGTGTGTAGCCCATAACATATACATTACAATTGCCGTTATTTGTTGTCTTCCTTTTCTTTTCTTGTTTTTTTTTTTTTTTAGGTTTTAACAGGTAAAAGCACTTCTCTGTGATCAATTTTAGTAATTTGTGTCCTTTTTGTGTAGCTTTTTTTTTTTTTTTGTTTATGTTGTTGTTTGCAAAATGCGTATTTATATTTAACACCATCAGTTATTTTATTCTTATGTCATTCTTTTTGGTCTATCTTTAAATCTTAATGTTTCTCATCACACCTGCTCTTTTTAACCTTTTTTAAGGTCCTCCTTCCTTTCCACTGGCTTAAAACTCTTTTAACCATTTTTATTTATTTTTAATATGCTGGTACTTATATTAGAGCGTAAAGGTTGAAAATGTTTGTAAAAATTATTTTCGTTAATACAATTCGATGGTATTTGCTATAGTTTGGGCCAGTGTGTGCAAAAATTAATATCGCTCGGTAGTGTTCAATTGTATTTTTAAAATGTCATAATTTTAATTTCTATTGTTTTTATTTAGCCAACATTTAAGTTTTTTCAAACATTTCAATTAAGATGTTTATCACAACACACGAAAGGAATTGAATTACAATAAAAGCAACAAAAACTTTGCTTTAGTCCTTGTTGCCTACTGCTTCATGATGAGTCCATTTATAGCTGCGATATCGAAAAAAAAAAACAAAAGACAAAGAACAAAATAACATACAAAAATTGAAGCACTTAATGAAGCATTAAAATTGCTTACATTTTACATTACGTTATGACTCACTCCCCTTCTACAACGTTTATTTGTTGGCACACGCACCTGTTACTTGCCAATAAATAAAAGACCTTGTGTTTCCTTCAGAATATTTATGTTGTGTGCGAGAATTATAAGTTCGTTGTTAAAATTCCTAGAGCAGTTAAATCATAAATTAGAAAGTGTAATAAAAAATTTAGTTGTTTAAATATCAAAGCATACTTTAAGGATTAGAAATATGGAAAAATTATTTATTTGTTGTGGTTTATTTGTTAAGCTAATCTTTATGACTGTATGTATATTGTTGGTGTTAATGACAACTCATCCTTAGCAATAGTGTTGTGCTAAATATATATATTTATACATATATATACGTATATATGTACAAAACTTTACCCAGCAATCAAACGAGTAGCAAGAGTAAAGGACTATTTCTTAATAAAGCGATTAAATACGACATTTATCGCAATAGTGAACATATATTTGTTGGACACTGCTTGAATTTAATTTTCATAATAATTCCCATTGATTTCGTAAAAGTATATTTATATTTATTTTAAACATACGAAATGAAAAGAAAAATTCATGACTCAAAACGAGTCAGAAATTTTTCATTCCAAGTGCGAATTTAATTAACCGTTAAAAAATCTGTTTACACGAAGTGATGTAAATCAAAAAAAAGGGCATTTACTTATGTTCCCTTGGATCTTCAACATTAATTATTCGGGCTTAATTTCGACTTAAATAAAATTATATTAATTTAAAAAATTAATTTATTACCGTCGAACTGAACATCGGAAGCCTTTTTCCGTCTGGAAAGTTTTCCAAACAAACCACAACTCTTTTTGGTTGCTTAAAAGTTTTTCAATATTTCACTTTTCTTTTCGATATATGTCCTTAAATTAAATGTTTCTTACAAAATCATTATTGTAAACTCAGAATTTAATATAAATATATACAAAGTTTTTCCTTTCAGTGTACGTGCATACGTTCGTATATCAATGTATCATTTTTTTTTTAATTAGGACCAGCACTCAGGGGATGACCCCTACGTATGCAGTGCATTGTGCCGGAATTCAGGGAGAGGGATAGGGTAGAGAAGTTAGATGTTGAAAATTTAGAATGCTTAACCCTTTTCCAACTCTGCTTTGCCCGTTATGTTAATTTTTATAGCAGTGTTGAGGCGCCTCCGGTGTTAGGTAAACGCATTAACTTTGTTAAGCTATATTAAGCAGGCATTTTATTAATTGTTTTACTTCGCCGATGTTTCTGCTAACCGACGATGCAGGGCGATGTTGTGTACATTAGCTTGGAAGAGCATCAATCGCTGTCGGAACAGGTTTTAGTGACCAGTGATATGCCTTCATCACTTAAATAGTCCGACAATTAATAGAATGTCTCACTAATGTACATTAGAGAAATTAATGATGTTGATTGACTTGCTCTGGCCAGGGTTTGAACCCAGGCCCCACGTCATTGTTTGCTTAGTAGTCAACGCGCTAACCACTTCAGCCAACCCCACCCCAATGTATCACTGATAAAATACAATTGATAAAACAATAAATAAGTAATAAATAGACAGTATAAGTTTAGCTGAAAGTGAAGACCATAAAAACGAAATTATACACATGTACACACACACACTCATCACGCATACAGCCATAAAGCCTTGCAGTCACATAAACGAAACTTATCTTAATAAATTATTAACTACGAGTGGCAAATAACCAAGCATCATAAAATATCGCTCACTAAAATGGTTTTTTCTGTGTGTAAATACAAATTAAAAATCATAAATTTTTAGCGTTATTGACCAATAACAACTAAAATATAGTTAAATCCTGTACAGGAAGCAGTTACAATTTCCAATCTACTAAAATCTGCTACTAAAACATGTTCAATCTGTTGCCCAAATTATGTATATTCTTTTGTTTCCTCGCATCCACACACACGCTCACATTTGTGTGTGTGTGTGCGTGCATAGATGCCTCTAATGCTAAATGTAGTCGGGTGCAACTGAATACTTCATTCAGCATGTTTGCCTTTTGTGTTTTTCCCATTTCATTTTTGTCAGCCATGATTTTACCAGAATATTGCTGTTTTTATAAGTTTATTTCGTTGTATTAAAACAGTGGCTGCTTGGCAGTTTTTGTTGCCACAAATGTTGCAATTTGTAATTTAATGGCCAGCATGTGAATACTGTAAAACAAACTAATATAAAACGACTACAATATCAAACAATTTATTGTGAGTATGCGAGTATGTGGGGGTGTGTGTGTAAGTACATGTTTGAAATGAATTTTTGCAAATTATTGAATAATAAAGCCACCAGTTGCTAAATGAATGAAAACCAACAATATAACAACAATAGCAGTAATAGCATTAGTAGCAGCAAAGATATAAGAATGCTACAATATTAAAAACAAATAATTCAAACACTCCAATTTATGTGCACAGACATAAAAAAATTTAAAACTACAAAATATTTTTGCGTTCTACGGTTCACTTACTAATTTTTCTTGAATTTAATGTTAATATTAATATTAAAATACAATAATAAAATCCATTATTGATTGGGTCAGTAATGATATTGAGCTCCACGTATTTTTTTATTGATTCCTTAAAAGACTGTTTTGTATTTAATGGTGTTTTCTTTTCTAAAAATAAAATGTTACATATATGTTACATGAGATTTGGCAACATTTTTAAATGTTCCCACGACTTTTAGGAAGTGTTGCATATTTTAAGTTTACAAAAGAACATAAATGTTAGCAATAATCAATAAAGTAAAGAAACAATAACAAACCCAGCTGTTAATACAATGCTGCACTTATGCCCCTTTAATTAAAATGAGTTTTGAACATGTAACATTTTTTTTCTTTTTAAGGGTAACATCATGAGAAAAGAACTCGTTACACTTTTAAAATAGCACACATTTTGCAGAAAAGAACAGAAATATATGTAGAAGGCAGAATAATTGCAACATATTACTCAGAAAAGAAAACGCCATAAGTTGTTGATTTTTGCCGTCTTATAAACTTCTTACAACTCACATCCTTAAAACATTTTCCATCGCATCAAGATAGATCAGAATATGAAGGCCAATTCTTTTTCATGATGATAAAATTATTTTTACATAATTTCAATGAAAAACATTGGTTATATTAGAATTTTTAATTTTTTGCAGGAATACATTGATTTAATGTACACATACGTTGTTTCAATAAATATATTAATTGAAATTCAATGTAAACCATTTCGTTGAAAGAATTCGTTGTTGTTATTTACTCTTCAAACAGAATATATTAAACATTTGATTGATATAACGTAATAATACATCAAAATTAAAATTAAAATTTGTTCGACCCACCATTTTCCATTATATTATGAGCATAGAGGACACTTTAAAAAGTTTATGTCATAATAAAAATGTATTAATTTGTTGCGTACGAAATCGTTCAAACTCGTATGGTTAAAGGTCTACTGATGAGTTGGTATTAGCACCCAGCGAAATGCAGCATATACATTGATTAGCTAACCCACAACCAAAAAAATAAAAGTTTTGAAATTTTGTTATAATCACGAGTTCGTTATTTTACAGATCTGATAGTTTACATTTAAGCATCGTCGTGTCTGTTGGTTCTCGGCATTGATTAAAATTAATTAAAATTCTGAAACAGCCTCTGCCTTCTGTTTTCCAAAAATCGATTGATCGAACGAAGGATATTTCACACCATGCCTTAACTTGTCCTTTGCTGCAAAATATATTTTTCCTTTGTTCTTAAGTCGCGAAAAATAAATTTTTTATTTATCTGGTCTATCGATATAACCGGTGTCGAAAATATTTTAATTTTTGCATTTGTGTTGTTGTTATTTAAATATTGAATTTGTTGTTATATTGAGGCGAAAAGACCGCGACTCGTGTTCAAGCTTACGTCCATTTTTTTTTTTGAGAGTCAATTCAAGTACATAAATTTGGTTGTGTTAGTTCGTGTGTATGTATACGAGATGATGATTTTGGTTGAAACCAACAGAAGTACTAATTTCTCTGCATGGAAAAATTTTTCAAGCTACTGGCTGACCCTCTTTAATTTGTTTTGCCCAAATGATATGAAAAACTTATTTGAAAAGTTATGTGTCACGGTGAAGGTTATAAAAGTGAACAAATTACAATGCTCTCATTTTACTAGTTGCCTGCTGTAGGGGGCATGAATTATTCATAAACCTTAAAGTGCTTGAAACCATTATCCACTTTTAGCAACATTTCCCAGAAACAGAATTTAAAAAGCAAAAAGAAAAGTAATATTCAAAATCTCTCTTATTTCACCATTCTAGTTTTAATTACTAGAATATTTCGGACTGACCCAATGAAATTTTAAATTTCATTTTAAATCCATCAAATGTCAGGACACGCACAAGAAAACACACACATAAATAATTACATTGTTTTTGTAATTTCAAATTGTTTTTGTTTTCCACAAAAAAATTGTTGTGAGAATTCTGTTATTTTTTTTGGCACTTTTAAAATTTAAGTTTTATTTTTTTTTTGGTATTTCATCACGTAAATGTATTTCTGTTGTCGGGCAACATTCAGTCAGTCTTTTGCCGAAATGTTTAAGACTGCCATGAAGTAAAAAGTGAAATAAAATTAATGTAAAAATTAAAAAAAAGATGCAATAAACAACAGCAAATACTTTTGAAGACTTTGTGCCATTCGGCAAAGCAACCTTTTCTTTAACTATTTCGACATTCCTGGTTTTTTGTTTGTTTTAATTATCCTTTGCCACAGATGGAGGGACTTCATTCAGTTAAATTAGTATTATCGTTCTTTTCTACAGAATTTTAATTTGCTATATTACGAAGTTAAAATACTGCACGTTTTTTAAATGAGAACTTAGCCCCACAATTTTCATACAGAGTTTGACAGCCCTCGATCGGTACCAAAAAATCATCGTGGCCAATGTGAATTAAGTGCTGAATTTGCCTTGAGAGTGGGCTCTTGTGTTAAAGAAAGTTGTCTAAATAAATATCGGAAATAAAAACGGAATTTAATCCGTTTATTTTTAATCATTTAAAATGAATTTGGTTTTTGCTTATAAAAAACTAATAAAATAACACTGTGATAGTCGAAAAAATGAACTTCGATGAATCCTTTTCGAACTATTATTTTTCATGGATATATACCGATTTCTCAAAAACTGGAGCCAATCTGACACTTCCAAATGTACTTTAGCACTCAGGGGACTCCCCCCTAATAGTTCGAAAAGGATTCATCGAAGTTCATTTTTTTAACGGAATTTAATTAGTTATTTAGGTTGTCGTGCACTGAAAATGATAAAGGAAAACTATTCCAACCGTATGTTCGCTATGGCTGTGTTAGTCCTTCATAAACTACTATCTCGAGAACCATGAGAGCTATCTTAAATTTTGATGGAATATCTGGAATAAAGGTCGCTGCACTAATAAATAAATATAAAAAGTAAAAAACTAAAAAAACAAAAAGAACCAAAAAGCACCAAAAAAACCCATCTAAATCGAAAAAATCACCAAAAAGAAAAAAATCGCTGCAAACAGAAACATAGCCTAAACAACAAAATATATTTTTTTTAATAAAGGAAATTAAATATTTGGTAAACTTATATCATATAAAACTTATGAAATTTTCATGCAATTTTAAATAAAAAATTATTGAATTGAAATCGACAATAAAATAAAAATCTTCTATTTTAACGGAGTTAAATTTTTATAAACTACAATTATCTAAGACTTTTCTTTAAAGAAAAATGTTGTAGACTGATTTTCAAAACTTTTTAATTGATATTTGAACGTAATTTCTATGAACATAATATCAAATTATGTAAGTTCACATTATTAAGAATGGGACTGACAGAACGGATCAGTACTGATTTCGATGCTACTTTACCATCTCATCCTCGTTGTTTATTCAGTTTTGCCAGTGCGAGGGAATATCAACTATTGAAGAAACTTCTTTTTCACTAAATTTACCCATGATAGGCAATGCAAATTTCAATTTCCTTTAGTTAACAGCATCAGTATCAGTTTAATTAATTCCCACAAAATATTACAAAACATAAAAATTGTACAGTACCATTTTACCAAACATAATTTTCCTAAAGCAAACATTTTCCTAGTTTTTGTTCCTTTTACTTCGATATTTAACAAAACTGAAAATAAGAAAGGATTAATCAGCATAAAAAGGGATTAATTTCAATTGTTGGAAAATAAAATGTTTAATTAAAAACTTGTAATTGAAAAAAAAAAAAATAAGCAAGAAAAACCCCATCAATATATATTTGTAGAAAAACTACCCCACGCCTATATCACAAACCATTCTAAATTAATTAAACAAATAACAACAAAAATAAAATCCTTAAATATCTTTTGACTTTTTTGTGACATTCTGCTGGGATAGAAAATTGCTTTTTTTCTTTATTGTGGAAATAAAAGACAATAAAAAGTTGTCCCTGTACGAACTTTTCTGGCTTCAACTTTGATATATCACCCGTTTGTTACAATATCGGCATAACTCTAAAAAATCTGAATTTTTGTTATTCAACTTTTGAAAGAAAAAAAAAATTATACGAAAATGTAATACTATTTATTTAATTTATTTTAAACTTACTGCTAAATATAAGATAAATATACACTAAAGCCCCGATTTGCGTCTATCCTTTTTGCGTCGTTTCGATTTGCACCGCTTTGCGTCGTTTTAATTCCAATTTGCGTCGAAACATACCTACTTATGATTGAACTTTTTAACTGAAGTGCTAATTACAGTGAGGAATGGCAGTACCCCGTTTATTCTGTAAGTACATTTTTATACCATATCACTTTTTTTTATCAAAAATATAATTTTTGCACAGAAAAAATTTATACGATTTGAGTTGTGTCGTTTTGCGTCGCATTTCTCCGGTCCCAATTACCAACGCAAATCGGGGCTCTAGTTTATACTGGTACAAAGCACAGGCTAAGCGGCAATCGAAACAATATAGAAAGAAAGAATAAATTTAAACATTCATCACTATTTATCTTGACAAGTGTTAAAAATTAACAAAAAACTCTAATGAAATTGTGTAACGATATCGAAATCAGTACTGCTACGTTCTGCTACTCGAATGTGATATTCTAAAATTCATGTTCTGTTAATTCAAATATCATCTTAACCCGAAGTGAAAACTTCCGACTTAGACAGTTTAAAGAAAAATTGCATACAAATAAAGCTTAACTTTTAAGTTTTTTTATTTTTTTATTTGTGATTCGCTTGAAAAGAAACCGTAAGAATGTAGCGTACCTTTAGGCAGTTTTTTAAAATTGTTTAATAAACAAAATTTAAGAAGCAGGTATTTGATTTCGATCGTCCTTCAAATTAGACATACTTTAAAAACTTAAGGTATGTTTTCGACAAAATCATATTGTTGTCAATTAAAACAGTATTGCATAAAACAGTTCTGTCCTAAGTTTACCTAACATACCATCAGGCAGCGCTCTAAAATTTCTTAATACTCTAAAGCTTTAGAACCAATAGTTTATTTGTCGCTCATCAAAACTATGCACATTTTGTTCTTAAATATATCCAATATTAAAAACTTGTTATATATTTTGTGTTAAGCAGTAGGCAGGCACCAAAGCATCAGTAGAGTTTATTCACATGTTGAAACTTGCAACATTTTTAATTTTGCATTTTTAGAGCAGATCGCTGTGAGTGATTTTTATTTCGCGAATTCCTTTTCAAAATTTTTTTGGAATTGAGAACTATTTCCAATGAACAAAATATTGTTAAAAAGTAGCTAAAGTAGCATAGAAACACACTAACAATATAAAGTTGTCGATCGCAGCATTAGAGAAAGGGAATAAAGTTCACTTGAGATTTTATTCACTCTTAGGAAGAATAATGAGTTGCCATAAAAATATATTTATATAAATATATACATATGTATATATAAAAAGGTGGACAGCAGCAAGAAATATACTGTTTCAAATTGTCTTCATTAGAACTTTTTATTTATTATTTTTAATACTTTTTCAATTTAGTTTTTATTTACTTTTTCTTTTGGAATAAAAATTTACTTTTGTTTTCAGCTAAATTAGCATTTGCATTTCAATGAAGCACTCACAGTTTTTACTGCACGAATGTTTTACATTAAACTTTTATAAATAATTTACTACACTTAACAAGAAACATCTGTCAAAATTGAATGTCAAAATCATTTGCTTGTAATACAAGATTTGATTGGCAGTTGCTCATTGTTATTGCGATGGCATTGTTGTGCGCTGTTAAGAGATAAAAATCTTAAGGCCACATTGGAAAATAGAAACAATAATTATAGTAATAATAATAAAAGAAAATTACGTTTTGCTTATTTAATGTAGCAATCAATACAATATTATTAATAATTAATAAGAATGGAAAGAAAAAACTGTAAAATGGGAAAAATAAATTTTGCTGAAGGTTGTATAGTTTCCAAGGGAGTTTTACTTTCGCTGTTTTTTCTTTCTTCAAAATATGTTTTAATATGAAAACTTTTATGGCTTTCCTTTTTTTTTTTTTTTGTATCTAAAAAAGAAGGTTTTAACTAAAATAAAAAAAGTAATCACCTGTGCTCAAGGTCATATTTTACACATTTTGCATGATTTTTCTCTTGAAACGTTTAACTGCTTGCTGCTGGCCAAAGTGGGATGATTACTACGACGTTGCTGGTTTTCCTTTTTCACTTTTATCACTTAAGCGAAAAGTTATATTTTAGTAAGTTTTTCTTCTTTATTGTTTACATTTTATTTAAAAATTTTCTTTTAAAAAACTTCGAATTTTTTAAAAATTTTAAAATACTTTTTTAATTGCATTTTTGGAATCTCTTTGAAAGTATTATTTATTTCTTTAACAATTTTATTTTTTGTTTTTGTTATAAATTTTAATTGAAATTTATTTCAAAAATATTTTTTACCATAATATTTTTACTTAAAAACATTAACGCATCAGTTTACTTTTTAATATTTTCTTATAGAATTTATTTTTTTTTTATACAAAAAATTTATATTTTTATTAAAATAATGTTTGTACATTTCAAAAAATTAAATCAAATACATACTGGTTTTCATGCACAAACTAACACTTGCAGACCCAAACACAAACACACTTTAAGTTATCCTCTCACACGAACATGGCAAAAAAATTTAAATACTTGTTGTTGTTATTTTACTTTTTCTATACATACACTTATATATTTTTACAAAATTTTTTAAAATTTAATTTGTTTTTTCCTTTAATTTACTTAAAGTTTGCTATCAAAGATGCGTGCTTGCTAACCTACACTCATAACGGCTCAACTCGAACTGTGCTTTTGCAGGCTTACGATTTGCCTTCAATGTTACTTATTCTACTCACTTTTACTTTATTTTCCCACATTAATAATGTTTTCTTTTTTGTATTATTTATTCTAGGTGTCGATGTCTTAAACTCTCTTCAAGCTTATACTCTCACTTTTATACTCTTTGCATAATTTTTATGTTTTCTGGTTTCCTTTGCCCAGTTTTATGTTTTACGGTTGCTTCGTGTTTAATTTTTTGTGTGCCTGAGTGTGTAAAATAAAGTATTTTTGCTTTTCAGCCAACTTTCTCCACACTCACACATACACTCACTTACATATGTATATGTAAATGTATTAATATGAAATTGTTTTGCAAATTGTTTCGTATGTGTCTGCCTTTTTTTAAATAATAACCTGTTTAACTTTACAAAGTCATTTAACACGTAAACAGCCTAAGTTGGTTTTTTTGCAGGCCAATCTTTGCCTCTACAGGGCGGTGGTTAACACGCTTCTTTACTCGTTCTCAAAAAGACAAATACTCAAAGTAACGGTAAAAGCGCTAAATTGTGCGTACCTTTTCCGTTGTCTGCAAGCCCGTGGAAGCAACAGCTAACTGTTGGTCTTGCTGTTTATGGCCAAATTTTTTATATGTTCAATCTTTGCAGCAATTTAATGAAATACAACAAAATTTTTACTCTTTACTTAGCTTTACTAACAAACAGTTATCTCTTTTCTGTTCTCTGCGGGGATTTTTGTTTGTTGTTTTTTTTTTTTGTTGGTTAAAGAGCTATTAATAGGGATATTATTTTGAAATTTAAAAGAGTGGTAGTGGTGTGTAAATATGTATTAAAAAACCTGTAATTTGGTTTTGTCGTCCACTGTAAGTCCAATATTTATTAAAAAAACAGCCTTCTCCTTAGTTTTTGAGCAAAAAACATTTATAGTCGAGGTCGGCTAAAAATATAGTTTTGATACCTTTTCTGGTAGTCCCACTTATTTTCTCTTTGATACTTTTTGGAACCTTTAATTTCGATCGGAACCATACTTTTTGAAATACTTATTTCTTTTCTTTTATTCTTTAAACTATTTAAATTTTGAATAAGTTAATTATGTGAAAAGGGCCTCTTTTAATATGCATGCAAGTACTATTTTACGAAAATACTTTTTGAAAAATGTATATCCATACTCGGTATTTAAAAAAAATTGTTTTATTTTAACACAACTTTTCTTCGCAAGCGTATTTATGGGACAATAAATATATTTTAGGAAAAATTACCTTTAAGGAAAAAGTACTATTTGAAAAATTAGTTTAATAAGTATGTACCTCTTGAAGCTGCTTTTTGGAATAGATATCTTCTAGAACGTGCGCTTTTTAAGAAGTGAAAGGAAAGGTATAGTTTTTGAAAAAAATTATTGTTTAAAATTCATAAGTAAGTGCCTTTTGTGAACAAGTTAGTTTTCGAAAAATTTATTTTTAAACAACGTATCTTGTGAAAAAAAAAGTTTTAAGAAAACGTACTTTTCTGAAAAAGTACTTTTTGAAAAAGGTACATTTTAAAAAAGGAACTTTTCGAAAAATTACACTTTCAGAAAAGGTTTTTTTTGTCAGTATACCGTTTGACGTCCGCCATTTCAAATGCGCATTTTTTCTTTTTTTTTTGGAAAATTGAACTTTTTAAACCACAACTTTAAGGCATTTAATTTGTTTTACATTTTGCGGTATCATTCAAAAATATAATGAATAAAGTTTTATTATTCACCCCTATCGTGAACAAATTTTCCCTCGTAACTTTTTCCCTTTTCCCTTAATGGCAATCGTGAACAACTCCCATGAAAAAATTTTATTCAGTCCAGAATAATAACGTGAAAAAATGCTCCCTTATCGTGAATAACTTTTTTCCCACAAGTTTTTTCACTTTTCCCTTCGATTTATTCACTTTATTTTTGATGGGGAATAGAACAAAACATGTATGTAATTCTTCATACAACTTGAATATTAAAGCTTAAAAAGTTTATTTAAAGAAAAATATTTAATAATAAGGTACCAACTGATGTATTGGTCAACAAAATGCAAAACAACAAGTCTATTGCCTGTGAATTTATGAAGCTTTAATTTGTTGGAATTTTTTCGTTTTGTTGGTTTTCCAAAAGTAGCCGAACCATTTAAACACATAAAAGTTAGAATGCAATAAATAAAAGCTGCAAATAAACTATCGCTCCAACACTGAATACTTAGCTTTCCTTTTTTTAAGTTTTCTTTAAAATATATATTTCCAAGTATATTTTATAACAAAAATTTCTTTTATTTTTTATTTTTGTTATCTTCTTTCTTATTTAACATTCACAACGAATTGATAGCGGAAAAAAACGTTCCCATGAAATTCACGATACCAAATTTCCTTTCATGGGGAATGAAAATTTCATGGGAACAAAAATTTCACATTTTGTTCACGATAGGGGTGATTGATTTCCGTCACTACGGTTTGTTACAGTGAATAATTAGGTAATTCTAGTTGGAAACGTCGAAACAGCTTCTATTAACTCAAATTCTTACATAGTGATGCATTGCAACGCCTCCTCTAAACAGTCTGTTAAAAAAATTTTGCCTCTGTCCGCGCCTTGTACACTTCTCTTGCTTAGATTCGTTTTTTTTCAACAAAAATTTGTCTAAAGAACTGCTCAAATATGGCCTTTGATATCTAATATTTATTGATCCCACCGACTGTAGTAAGAAAAAATATTTTCTTTATTAATATTTATGCAGGCTAAAGTTTGTAAATTTAATAATCAGATAAATATTAGAAAGATTTTATTAACATATTTCAAGCAACAATGTTTTTTTTTTAATAATAAATCTCTGATTTTAAATTTACGAATTTTATTTAGCCTGTATAAATATAAACAAATGTTAATAATTATAAGCAGTTCGTAGGAATTTTAAAAATTACAATTAACATACAAATATTTTTTTTGAATTTTTATTATACTTAAGTTCCATCGAGTGTATTCCAATCGATGATGTTGTTAAAGCATTTGCATTTTGAAGGATTTTCAAAGGAATAATAATCCCATTAACTTTGTTAAAAAAACAAATAAATAATCCTAAAGTAACAAAAAAAAAACGCAACTGGAATATTTAACTAAGAAAATATATTTTCACAGTCTGATACATAAGAAAATATAAGGACACAATAAGTGGCTGCTTCTGCTAACGAACATTCTCTTAAAAACTATCCAAGCACATCAGCAACAATTCAAAGAGCATGACATTGAAAGTATGCAACAGATTTTTTCCATTTGGCGTATTTTAACTGTGTGCGTGTGAGAGAATTTTTGTTGTTGCCTTACTGTGAATACATTAAAAATATAAAAAGAAAATATTCAACTGGTAGCAGCAGACGATAAGAGTATGAAGGACATTTTTGCAAAAACAGTCACTCTCACACTCACCTTCATACATACACACACTTCAATGTATATTATCATGTATGTATACATATAAATACGAACATAAACAGACTGGAAAGCACAACATTTGTAAGGGAAAAAGCAACAGGATTAAATGGAAAACATCGCCATAAAAAACTGGTAGAAGAATTTAACACAAACAATAACAACAACCATAAAAGGCAAAAAACAAAACAACAGTTAAAATTAGTAAAGGAATTTTTTGTTTGATATTTTTTCTCGCTTTACGTTTTTCACCCCCTTCGAGAGCTTCTTTTTATCCCTTAAAAAGGGAATATGTTTAAATTCAATAAATTGTACATACATACACACATGCATACATATGTATATAAAAAGTATATTAATGGAAAAGTAACATAGAAAAATAAAAATATGATGGGAAATACAACAAAATTAAAGTTTTATGTAAAGAAATTAATTTAATATATTTTGATAGCAAAATCTGAGTTTATTGACTTTAGATAAAACAGCTGAAGGACGATGTTATTTTAGTAAAAGAAATTTTTAAATCGAATGCAAATATCAATATGAAATGAATTGTTTGATAAAGCTCATGATACACTCGACAACAAATTTAAAATTTTTGCAAAATAACATGGCTCTAATATAATCACGTTTAAGCAAATTTAGCTTCTATTTCTTTTTTTTTTTTTTAAAGGTTCTTTCTTTAGACAGAGTATTTACAAAGACTTTTCATACATGAACATCTCCCAACCATTCCGTTTGCTTCACATTGCAAAAAAAACACTAAACGTCTTAAGGTTGGTTGTCATCGAAAACACATTTTAGTTTTCATTTTTGTACGTGTTGTTAAGTGTGTGTGGGTTATAGTGAACTTATTTATTTTGTATACGTATATTAATTGTAATTTTTGAAATTACTACGAACTGCTTATAATCATTATTATTTTGCTAAAGTTTGTAAATTCAATAATCATGCAACAAAGGAAGATTTTAATATCTAAACATCCCTTTAGAATTTAACTACACGGCCGAATAGAACAAACGTTGTTTTTGGGAGAAGCCACTAAACCTCGTCAGTATTCAGGTGTAAATGGTTTCACTGCTTGTTAGGTAGCTCTGTTGAACGTGATTAGATATTCTATTGAAACATATACGCGACTTCTCAATATGTTTACAATGTTTTTCTAATAATTCTCTGATCATTAAATTTACGAAATTTAGTCTGTACAAATATAAACAAATATTATTAAATATTTATTTTATTTTAAGAAAATCTCACGTATCATATAGAACCAAAAAATAAAAAACAAAAAACAATAGTTAAAGCAGAAATAAAAATATCAACAAAATATATAATGCCAAAAGCGTTGGCTATACGCCGTAAGTATTTTCTTTAGGAAAATGTGTTCGTCTTTTTTACTTAAGGGAAAGAAATCCTATTTATACTTGACGAAAAACTTTTTAATGAGATTTAAACTGAATTTTTATTTTCCTGCTTTCATTTTTTTTATCCGATAATTAAATTAAAATAATTGAAGACTATTAAAACAGGCACGAGGTCGTTAACTTGCATTTGTACACTGGACAACGCAAGGAAAATTTATATAATCGAGGCAGGAAAGAAATACGTGCTTAAGAAATACAAACATGCTTTAGCAGTTTCAAAGTTTACGCCTGTCAACTAAAATTGGTCTAGGAAATCTTATAATCTTTACGTTTACGGTAGAATAGCTAGGGGATAATTTTTGTGACACATATTTTCGCCTTTTAAATAATTTGGGAATTTAAAAAAAACTGCGCAACAAAAATTGCGAAGTACTAAAATTAAAAGCACAAAACATAGAAAAAACTTATTGGTGCAAGAGAGCCCAAACTAAAAGATTTAAGCAATAGTCTGTATCTGTTCATGTACTTTCCCAGGAGTATTTTTACTTTAGGGATATACAAACTTATATATAGCTGTGTGTCCATAAATACATTTAAAGAAAGAAGTTTTCTTTAAAACTACACATTTCAATAAAAGAATTCAGAATTTTTATTTTTTACAATTTTCCCAATTTACATATTCAGTTTTTTTTTCTCCAAAATAAAATAAATAAATAAACAAAAAAAGTTATTTCCTGGCAAAATGTCAGGTCAAAGAAATTGTGGTTAACAAAGATAGAAATAAAAAAGCGAACATTACTACAGATGTGTGTGTACTCGAACTTTTCAACATTTTCGAATTGTTAAAGTTTTCACTCTCTTGCCACTATTTATTATTTTTATCATGAAATAAAATAAGTACTTTCAAAAAACATAATAAGAATATTTGTACAAGTACAAGCTCAAGTACCATGTGAATAAGAAAAGAATCGAGGTACCCAGCAGTAACAGGAATGAATGTATATAATTAAAACAGTCCAATGGAAACCTTTTCACTAACCTAAGAAAGACAAGCATTAAGCATTCGTAACTTTCGGCAGGCCGATGGCTACTTTCACCTTAAAAGCCCGGATCAAGCCAGTCTACTCAGCAGAAGTGAGTCAAACTAGAACTAGAAACTAGAGAATTTGATCGATCGTTTATAATAGACACTAACATTTAACACTACTACTACATTGGTAAAGAGTTCTTAGCTAAAACCGATATTAAAGCACAAATTTAAAATTACCCAGCAAAACTTGGTGCAGTGTTGCAATTATGAAACAATATACCTTTCAGCACATCCTACATACCGTTCGCATTATTACTTTGCAACAACTGAATCGATGGGGCGTAACAAACAAGCACTGTTATCAAATGATTACCAGTTCAATGCTTGGTAAATTAAATTTTATTTTTTACCCAACATGGGCACAACATGCTGATAACAAAAAACTTCAAATCCTTAACGAAGTTGTGTTGCAGCAAACGTAACATAAAATAAAACATTTTTTTAAAATGACACAAGTATGGTGCACAGAAGACTTCCAAACTTCCGCCAATTGCACATTAATTTGAAAAACTTCTTTTGTATTTGAAAGAAGTTTATTTCCAGTTTGAAAGCAGTTTTTTTTTATAATTTTATATTCTTCCATATCTTTATTTCTCACTGTTATGGAATCGGATGTTTTTGTTTTATTCAAGAGTTATAGAAAAGTAATTATTCATTACTTTCGTCATAGAACTGCTGGATATTAGTGGAAACACAAAATTCCTTGTGATACTGTCAACTGATTGTTATCGTGAAGTGTTGCTTTTCAATTTCAACACTAAATTTATACGATAGTATTTTTAACAAAGTTACTTGGATACATTTTTTTAAACTCTTACAGAAAAAGGTCATTGGAAAAAAAAATTTAAAGATTTTACAAATGCAATACAAAATATTTGTATTAGTTTAAAAATTTAAGACTTATGATTCAAGAAAGTTTCCAAACTAAAATAGAGTAAAATATTGTAATGTGAAATATTCAAATTCATTCTCGACTTTTTGGTGGCACAATATTATTGTGTCCTGTTACTGTGAAATGCTACTCGAAAAACGAAGAAGCATTAATGTGGCCCTTAACTGTATTTTTCGGGATTTTTTTTATTCTCATCCTTCAGGTCGGTTCCAATTGGCAACAAACGATTACACAACAAAATCCTTCCTGGCCATATAAAATTTACATGCAAACATTTTGCAAACATCTTTCCAATTCTTTTTACCAAAAAATTTTCTTCTACTCCCTTTGCCTTAATCGAGCTAATACCATTCATGCAATGTCTGATTACTTGTCATTCCTTGAACGCTGCTTTTAATTTAAAAACTAATGACGCCTTGTTAAACAAAAAAAAAAACACTTCACAATTGATTCTAGTTTCTTGTTTCTATAAATCTATCCTTTTTTTTTGCTAAATGTTATTTTTTTTTAAGTTTGTCTTCATTAAATAATTTATTGATTTTTCTAACCCCATTTAATTCGTTAACTACATGTCATACACATACACACCTACATATACATGCATACATATGGATCTTTGTGTTCATTATGACATACATATATATTTTTTTTTTTTATTTAAAACTTCTAGGTACTTTTATCATTATCGTCATTTAAAAGACACCCATGAACACCGTGCAACAACACTCGGGTCTCGTTAGTGATGTGGCTTTTTATTGTGTTGAATGTTTTGAAATTCATTTCATCTATTACCTCAATTTCGATGCTTTAAGCCGATTAAAAATTAAAATCACATAACTTATGAAATATCTTTAAATACAAAAGTATTAAATTCTCGTATCTTTAACCTTAAGAAATAACATTTAAATATTTTCTGCAAAGAAAGAAGATATTAAATGGCAAAAATTTAAATGATTTCATTATAGGTATTCACTATTTAATGCAAATAAACTTGCAAAAGAGAAAAAGGAAAATATAGCAGCTTTTTTTTATAAAATTTAACGGCAATTTACTCTGTGTATTTTACAAAATATCTGCAATATTTTGCAGTTGCTCTTTTGCAAAACTATTTGCTCCGAATACTGAATACTGTCATTATTGTCCAGCTAATAATATCGCTCCAGCCATCTGCTTTCACCAGTAGCAAATTGTTTTGTTTGACAATTAACAATTGTTATGATAAATAAATACTAGCAAGCATTTTGTATTTTAATCTAAAGCAGTCCATCCATTGCACAATATTATTGAATATGATATTGGCAATATTATTTCCGGTTTTTCCAACTTGGCACAATAAATAGCATAATCATTTTAAATGAACTATGATACGGTATAAAAATATTGCACAATATTGCACAACACAACACATTTGATATCTTTTCCTTCAAGTCTTTTGTTTTTTGTCAATATGTCGCTGCACCCGCGAATACTAAATATACATTGGCATTATTATTGTGCAATTATATTGCAAGTGTGTAGGTTTTTAAATGAGTAACCAATTTTACAGATATAAATGTTAACAATTTAGCAAATGCTCTCTTAGGCAAAAGGGTCTTGACGCCACTTCTGTGAGATGGATTAGGTCAATGCTTGAGAGCAGGGACATAACTGCTTCTATGGGTAACGATAAGGTTACTATTAATGAAGCCAAAGGGTGTACCCAATGTGGTGTTTTATCACCACTCCTTTGGTCAGTAGTGATGGATAAACTTCTCCACGTTCTTAGTGAACAAGGGCATGAAGTTATTGGCTATGCTGATGATATGGTGGTGATGACAACTGGAAAATTCGGCAACATTCTCTCAGACATCATGAATGATGCATTGAGCAGTGTTATCACATGGTGTTAGAGACACGGTCTACTACCAACTCTGACAGGACTATTCTGGTACCTTTCTCTCTTAAGAGGAAACTTGGTCTAGGGACAATACTGCTAAATGAGGGCATTGTCCCTTTCTCGACCGAAGTCAAATACCTGGGAGCTATGTTTGATAGCAAGTTGACTTGAAACCGACATGCACCTGGGGCATGAGCCCAAAAATTATCATGTGGATCTATACAATGATTGTCAGATCAATCATTACGTACGTCGCAATTGTATGGTGGCAGAAGACTCCAGACTACGGCGAAGAACAAACTCTGCAAGGCTCAGAGAATGGCGTGTATATTTTCTACAGGTGCAATGAGGTCATGTCCAACTTTGGCCATTGAGGCCTTGATTGGGTTAACACCTATACAAATCTTTATAAGATCCTCTGCGGCAATGGCTGCTTATCAGATGGGTATCGGTAACTCTGCTCTCTGTGTTGGCAACAGGCATTCATCGATCCTGAATACATTGTCCTGCAGAAAGCTGTTAGGGATGCCTAGCGACAGGATAATTTGTGAACGAAGGTTCAACAGGAGATTCAATGTCACAATTCCGCTTAGGGCCACGAGGGAGGGTAATGGTTCCTCTATGGATTCCAGAAGTTTATGTTAGTATACGGATGGATCCAAAACTTTAGATGGAGTAGGCGCTGGAGTCTGTGGACCCAACGTGAAAATCTCAGTGCCCATGGGTAAATGGCCCACGGTATTTCAGGCGGAAATATAGGCAATCACCAAATGTGTTCATATTAATTTGAGCAGAGGCATTAAAGGCGCGCATATAGTCAGGCGTCTAAGCGTTCACGAAAATCCTGTAGAAGCTTCCCGCAATTTACAAGAATATATATCCAAACTGGAAAAATGGCTCAAACAATGGCGTATTAAAGTTAACGAGCAGAAATGTGTACACGTCACTTTTACGTTGCGAAGGGAAACATGCCCGCCTATACAAATCAACACCGAGACTATTCCGCAACATACTGTAGTCAAATATCTAGGCGTTCACCTTGACCGCCGTTTAACATGGAAATCGCATATAGACGCAAAGTTGATGCAAATGAAATTAAAAGCAGCCCAAATGAATTGGCTTATGGGTAGAAATTCAATACTGAGCCTAGACTGTAAACTTCTACTATACAACGCGATCCTGAAACCAATATGGTGCTATGGAATCCAGCTATGGGGCACTGCCTCAGCATCGAATGTAGAAAAAATTCAGAGGCGACAAAATAAAATTCTACGTACAATAACTGCAGCCCCCTGGTATGTCAGAAACCATAGAATTCATAAAGATCTAGACGTTCCGTTGGTAAAGACAGTATTTTCGAAACACGCGAAAAAATACATTAAAAAACTTGAGTTGCACCCAAACCCACTTGCGCGCAATATTCTTCATTATAGAGGCCACACCCGGCTGAAAAGAAGGGATACTCTTTTTCTCAGCCGTCCACGAGAGATGTAAATCAACAAAAATTAACCGTTGAAATTAAAAATTTTGTTTAGCATTGGCTAAACTTACATTTAATATTTTTTAGATTTAAGATTTGAAAAACTTATTGATAATTTAATTAATAATTAAAGATTCAATAAATAATAAAATTATCAAAAAAAAAAAAAAAAAAAAAAAAAAAATATAGTCAGGCAACCCTTAAGTCCCTAGTTTCATGGGAATTCCGTTCTAAGCTTGTTTTAGAGTGCTTGACTCACTACAGAAGCTATCGATACGGAACAGAGTTTCCATTTACTGGATACCTGGCCATAGCGGTCAACCGGGTAACGAGGTAGCGGATGAATTGGCCAAGAGGGCCTCTGCCGCACCTCTTATAGGCCCAGAGCCCTTTTGTGGCGTAAATTGGTCGACTGTAACAACTCTAATCAGAGATAATGGCATGTCCATCGCAAAGATAGTTTGGATGGCTTCTCCTGGTTTAAGGCAGGCCAAATCATTCATACAGTCATTCTCATACAGTGGCATCCTGAATTTCAACAGGAACGACTTACGGCTAGATAATGGACTGAATTGGACTGAACTACCATCTTTGGAAGACTAACCTCTTTCGCTCATCCTTGTGCCGTTTACGCCTGGAAGAGAATGAGACAACGGCACACATTCTCTGTGAATATATAGTCTTATGTAATAATAGAAGGCGTATTTTTCTTTCTGAATTTGTGTGCTCGGATGATATTAGGCGGGCTTCTCCAAGCTCTGTGCTGACTTTCATAAGGAGAGCCATTGAGAGCTTGATTTAATTTTAGAGATCCATGGCACAAAAGATCCAATAGGTGTCGCAGTGCCGGTCCTTGTACCAGATCTATCCACTTTTCTATTCTGTTCTATTCTATTCTAACAATTTAGCATATTGTTTGTTCAGTTTACACATTTCTTCAGTACGGTTTAAGGCAACAAACATATAAAAAAAAATTAAAGAACTAAATAAAAATAATGATTTTATTTGAACAATAAATACAAATCACGTTGTCTATCTTTTAATCGGATAACTTTTATAATCCTTCAATACTCTTGTGATTTACAAGAAATGTTCGCTAAAATTTGGTAAAATAAATTTCGTATTTCACTGATCAAGAGTGTGTACACTAAACATATAAAACTTGTAAATATAAACACACATACTTCTTACACATAGAATAGCTTTCCCTAAATACGGTACATTGTCCTTTTATGAAAAATAGTTTATAAGTAGGCACTAATGAAAGTGTTACATTAAAACTGTGTATGTATGCACACGTGAAATGGTTTAGGTCTAGCTTTTATATTTATTTATTTATTTATTTATTAAAAAATTTAGTCAATGGATTTAATCCTTACAGACTAATAACAAGGTACTAAAGATTCTATTGGGATTGAACAATATTACAAAAAATTACAATTTAAGAGTTAAGAAAAATAATGATTTTACGTTTTATAATAGAGTCAAATCCCGATAATTCTTAGTGGCAAGGGACCGGCCATTTCTTACGAATTATAGGGGTTTTCGATTTAGCGGGATTTCGATTTAACGGGGTTAAAATAAAATAAATACGAATTAAAGGGGTTTTTCAATTTATTTACTAAAACGATAAGAAAAAACATATAAACAATTGTTTTTGAAGGATTAAAGTATGAGTTGATGGAGCAATTTCCAATCGCTTAGCAACGTCTATTTTTCTCTCCATTGTCAGTGGCTGCAAATATTTCTTGTTTTTGTAACATCGACAGAGTTTTATGCGTGCGCTTAGATATTTTCTTTATTATTAATGCAACAAACTGATCTTAAGAGAATAAACACACACACAAGCAAAAGCAGCAACCCTCCAAAAAAAAAAAAATTGCGGTAAACAAAAAATCACTCTTTCCACGTTTCTGTTATTTTTATTACGAATTGTAAGTAGTAGTTAGCAAACAATTACGATTTATAAGTGGTAAAGAAGATTTTATTTGAAAAAAAAATTGGGAATTAGCGAGGGGACCAAAATGTATGGAAATTTTACGAATTAACCAGATTTTTTCAAGGGACCGTCAGTTTATTACGAATTATCGGGGTACGAATTATCGGGATTTGACTGTATTAGAATTTAAAGATAAATCAACAAATTCAGACAAGTAATTAAATTAACAACATAACCTTGTAAACGGATCAGCCATAGCATAATTAGATCTACAAAAATTAATAACCAGAGGTTTATAATGCCCAGTTCTACAACAAGGAACATTAAATTTAACAGCATTTATCACCATTGATAGGGTTAATCATAAAAGACACATTTAACATAGTCCGTCGACTTTCAAGCGTAGGTTAGGATGGCAGACTTGTTGAGGAACTCCATCGAAGAATTGTTTTTGTACCGATTCAATACGTGTGTTATGAATGTTGTAGTACGGATCCCATATGATTGATCCGTATTCCAAAATAGGTCTAACGAGAGACACGTACAGCTGTTTTGTAATATAAGGGTCTGAAAACTCTTTAGCCCAACGCTTTATGAAGGCAAGAACTGCTCTTGCCTTATTAATGGTATGTTTATACATACATACATATCGACAAATAATATTAAAATTATTACAACAACTTTCGTAACATTTTCGCTGATTTTTCATACATTTTCTCATGAACAACGTTACCACAATACAGCAACAAGAACTGGTTTTTTTATATAAATTATAGCTAAAGGACAGTGAGCGTTAATAGGTTTACCCTTAAAATTAATTTCTGTTTAGAAATTTTCTGTTTGTGTCACTGCTGTTGAGTGTCTAGCTTTCGTGTCTTAAAAAAATAAGGAAAATTTGATGACTAATATTTTTGTAGAATATTTCACATTCTTAAGAAAATTACAAAAGGGCCTATAAAGTTGAAGGATTAAAATATACCACAAAAATATAAAATATTTCTTGTGCTGTTTTAAATAAAAGTGCTGAGCACATCTTATACGAGTATATTAAATATACATACACTAAAAAAAAAATTAACTAACGTTTGGGAAACTTTACTTTATGATTAGAAACATAAATTCCTCTTTGAAAAGAAATTTTTCATGATTCTAGGAAAATATTTAGTAAAACTTATGGCTCGAGCGAACTTCAGTTTGGGGTTGCCAGCCAGCAACTGAAAATTTATGATTGCCAGAAAAGCACTTAATAGCAACTGAAACTTTCAGCTCTCTCTCTCTCTTAAAATTTTTCCAATATCAGAAGAATTATGAACTTGAGTTGCGGACAACCGTTTTCCGTTCCGTTTTTAAGTATGCAAATTTCAATCAACTATTCAGAAGTAAGTCATAAACTAAAACATTATTTTAAAGCTAATAAAAAAAGAAAAAATGTCCTTAAACTTTTTAAAAAATATTCTTACTTTTAGAAAATTCGCTCTCAATTCAATATTAATATCTTTGAAAGTAAAATTTTTTTTTTCAGTAACATTATGAACTATTTTCAAAGACATGCACTATTTGATTTTTGTTTGTATTCAATTTAAAAAAAATTGGCAATTTTAGAAATTTAGAAATTATTTTAAAGTATCTTTTTATTTTTAGTGCAAGGATTGCAAGATTTAATAGACCAATTTAGAAAAAGAGGCGGACGACAAACAACGCCCCTTCTAAAATAAAACCCAGATGCACACATTCAAAATTATGAAAGACATATACTTGCTGTTCTGCTCTCTACCAGAATCAGTCGTTAGAAGCTTGTAAATTTGTTTTAGAGATTTTATTCGTTCCGTGTCAACTCAGCTCCATGATTATTAATCTTAAAATAGCAATTTTATTTTTAATTAAATTTAAATCTTTTTCTGTACTAAAAATACTTGAACTGCAAAATATAAAAACGCAACGCACATAAGAAACGGCAACAACAATATTGAGTTTAATTAAATTCTAAATGTATTGTATGTCGTCATCTATTCTTTTCTCGTTCAAAAATTCGTTTTTACTTTTACTTTCTTTAAGTACTGTTTTGTTTTATACCAACTGTTGCTTTGCCTTTAGGGGCTTGACATAAATATTAATTGCTTTTCTGGCTGCAGCTGACAATGATGAATCAGCAACAGAAGATGTTTGTTATCAACAATATACAGACAACGGACGTTATATGACACCCAACTAACTTAAACACAAACACATATAAAATGACACAGTCGCAAAATGTGTACTAATATGTAATGTTGTGATGCAAAAGTATGGTTGTGGCAATCATAATCTAAGCGACAATTGTAATTATTTAATCATATTATTGATGGGATTTAAATATACAAAATACATATTCTACTTACTTCGCTTTTAAATTTTTGATTAAAACACTTTTTGGTTTTTGAAAAAAATAATAATGTTGTTGTTGTTTTTATTTATCATAATATTTTATCACTTTGTTATTTAAAAAAAAAAGAAAAAAATTATAATAATGAATTTGTTTGTTTACCAAATATAATTTCAAACATTGTAATTATAACTATGGATAATAGACTGTAATAATAAGAGTGTTTAGTTTTAATAAACATAAACTTTTTATTAAAGACAATAAAAAAGCGAACGAAAACTTATTAAATTATTTTAATCAAATATTTTTATTGTTTTTTTGTTGTGGCTTTTTTCTTATTTTAACAAAAACGCATGAATAAATGAAATTTAAAAATATATTAAATTTAATGCTAAAACTTAGACTTCATTTACTTTAAATTATAAAGTAATTAATTATTAATAATGGAAATTATCAAATATTGATTGATTTGAGTGATTTCGATTGTTTTTTTATGTTATATTATGAAATGTGCGCGTTAAAGTCATAACACAAATTAAATTTATTTTTTAATGTGTTTCGGGTAAACTACAAATTATATGAAAAGTTTAGTTAAATTTTGTTGAAATTTAATTGGATTTAAATAATACGGATCGTTCTTCGAGTTGGCATCACTGTTTTCTTTGATAACAGCTGACAGCTGCTTAGTGGTTAATGTGCTTTGACATTTTGATAAACATTCTTGATTAATGTTCAAAGATAAATTATCATACAAAATCTATTAAAAAAAACAGCCGTGCAACAACTACAACTACAACCCATTAATGGTAAATTTCCATGAATTTGCATATTTATATTAAAAATTTAACAGAACAGTAAAATGCCAATAAAAATTACCTTCCAATAATTGATTTTTTCTTCTTTTGTTCCTACAATTATCCCACATCCAAATATGAAAAAAACGTAGTCTTTTTTTTTTAACAAACATGCATTAGTAATACACATACTGAAACTGAACCCTCAATATCTTGTGCACTTCTGTGAATAAATAATTTTAATTTGGTAAAAGTTTTGTTAAAATCGGTTGAAAAATGTGACCCTAAAGTCCATCACAAAAAGTGCTATCGCCTAATAATTATATAAGATGCTTGAGCAATACCAGGCAAATACCATAAGCATAGCTAGTTAAATATTGTTTAAATTTCTTTCCTACAAAGCGAACTCAAAGCTAATTGGACAACTGCCACTTGCTTAATATGGTTAGTTGGCTTAAGGCTGAACCCACACCGCTGTAAGACAAACCAGTTTTTCTGACTAATACGACAACATAACATTAGTTGTTATGAGACAGCCAACATCGAATAAAACAAACGCAAAACTGTCTGTTTGACTTACTGCGGCATAACATTGGTTGCAGAAAACAAATCTAATTTGATACAACATACCCAAAGAGAATGAGAAAAAACAGACTGAAACGAACTTCGTTGCACATACATAATTAGGTGCTTTCTCTTGATGTAATTAATAACCCACACCAATAAAGACTATTCGAAAAAAAAATATATAAGAAAAGCATTTTCGCATTGTTGTTTGTTTGCCGGTTGTCTTTCAAGGTCAACACTTGATGTTAGGTCTTTTTTTTTTTGGCATGGGTTAGCATCAAACTTTGACTTAAATACAAAAACATTTTGTCTTTCGTTGGTGTCCCGACAATGATGACAATTACGTACTCGGGCTTGCTGGCAGCCTCGCTAACTCTTCTCTATGGCCAAGGAAATAACAAGAGGTTTCTAAAAATCCTCAATTGGTATCTACATCGAGGTCGTAACGAATTTTTATATTTTCTTGAACTTTTCTTGAGAAATAGTTACGGAATAAGGATGATTGCAAAAGCAACTTTTTGGGCGAAAAGATTTTATATGAAAAAAAGGAGGTTATTATTTCGAGGAGTATTTTCTTTTTTAATTTGAACCAATTTTCAAAATTTTTTATTGTTTTTTCTTTTTTTTTTAATTGTCTAGGAGAAATTTTGTCTTCATCCCTAAAGTATAATTCCTGCATTTATGGACAAATTTTCAAATTACTTTTTTTGTTTGAACAGGTTTACTTGCAGTGTGGTAAAATTTAAATTTTATAAAACGTAGTTCCCTACCACCCCAAAAATTTATTATTCCAAAAATTTTCAATATATTGGCTAAATCCTTTGATTTGATTTCCAACATAGTTTTTCTTTGGTCGCGTTTGCTTTCAGTTGGATCCCATAAAATTTGTTTGGTAAAATCGGGTAGATTTAAGTAACATAGCGTTTACACATGAAAGTAATTTCATGAAAGTCGCAATACACTCACAATTCCTCACAAACACATTTATATATTTGTCACTTTCAGTCAACTTTCAGCTCTGCTTCATTTCATGAAATTACTTTCATGTGTAAACGTAGCGTAAAACTTTAACGCGCACGCACCACATTTATTAGAAAATTTATCAACTTATTTCTTTATTTCTATGCATATTTTCATTGATTTGCATTTGTTTATATATCAATTGGATATTTATTTATTGGGTTATACCGCTATGTATGTACGAGTATGTAAGAAATTATTTCAAATAATATTTATATTTGTGATTAATTGCATGTGATTTTGTGAAAGAAAATCGTATTATGGATAACGATATTATTTTTTATTTTCCATTTTTTTTTTTTTTTTTCATTAATTTATTTAGTATAAGAGTTAAAGTAAAAATATGTATTTTTTTATATTTTATGCATAAATACGAAAATTTTTTGTTGTTATTAATATTTTTAAGTATTGATTATAAATAAGTTTATTATAATATTTAATTATGTCTGTGTATGCATATAGTTTATATGAGGAATAGTTTTGTTTTCGTTAAAAAGACAATGAAATTTTCAATGCAAATTTCAAATTATTACATTAAATTTTTTTTATTTTATTATTTAATAATTATGAATTTGTGAAGCTTTTATGTAAAAAAATATATGTTAATATTTTTTGTGTGTTTCAAAAGAATGCTTAGCATTTTTGAAGTTATTTACTTTTTTGTCACAAAATTTCACTTAAGTACATTATTTTCTCAAGAGGTTAGGGTTGTTTCCTAACCTAACTTTTTAAGCTTGATTGAAATTTATTTATTTTTTTTTATAACTTTCAAAATTGTTAATGATGTATTTCATTTTAAATTTCAATTTATATTTAAATTATTTATTTTTTTTATATAAATTGAAACGGAATTCCATTTTTGCTCAACTAAAGTAAGTTAGTAAGTAAGTAGCAGAGCTGTAAAAGAATGATTCTTTTTTTTACTGAATTATGACTTTTTGCCAAAAATATGAATTGATTTAACACATTTATCATAAATTACAAACTTTTAAAATGATTTTTTGTCAATAAAATGAACAGATTCAAGAGATTTGTTGAATTAATTTTTTTTTTTTTTTTGGTGATGATGTCAATGCTTGAAAGAATTTTTTAATTAGTGCATTTTGAGTAAAATCAATTAATTAAATTTTCTCTAACTCATTGCGAATCAATCATTCACAGCTCTTGTTAAGTATTTATGTATATTTTAGCTTAATGTATATTTTTATTGAAAAACAAAACAAATTTTTATGTTACGTATATTATATACATATATTTATTTTTTATTTTTTTCCATTTTTTCTAGCATAAAGGCGTTTTCTTTCCTTTTAGGAAATACTTTAAATTTAAAAGTTTTCAAGTATGTAAATATTTCATTTTGCTTAGTTTTCATAATCATGATCAAAAAAAATGTAATTGGCTCTGAAAAATGTTACAATTTTATATTTTAATACACGGCCAAACAGACTGTTTTAAAAATATTTGGGGATTGAAAAAATTTGCAATTAAAACACTGCTTTAATAAACAACAACTGAGCCTTGTAATGGAACTAAATGAACGCTATCTTTTTAACAGCAATCAACATATTCTCAATGTGTCGCTGATGGTGTCTTAAAGAAGTGGCTCAACCGTGAATTATTCTTTTGCCCATACATACATACTTACAAATATTATAAAAAGATTTTGGCTCATAAATAATAAACAAACAGAGAACCTTAGTGAATTCGACGCCCGTTTATTAATCGTTAAATACCCAATACACCTATTATGATTCACAACCAAAATTATTAATTGCGTCGTTTGCTTTTTGTCAAATTCTTATCAAAGATTACATTACAGCTCAAATCAGCTTTCAATCAGCTCTTCTATTGTGTTATTGATTATTAATATTCAGCTTTTTATTTCATATTTACCCAACCTAAAAGAAGACACAAATAACATAAATACAAACTACATTTTTGCAATCAGCAAAACAAACAACGGAAAAAATCCAATTTGACATTTTTTTGTTAAATTATTTTAATTTTGAATTTTTATTAAAATACTTAATTTAACATCATTTTGTAAGTAAAATTAAAATTTTGGTGTAATTAATTATAATGATATTAAGTTTTAATTTTTTCAAATAGACGAAACCCTTGAAAAAGTCAACATACGATAAAATTGACGAAACGTTGGGTAAATATGAAATAAAAAGTTTTTTATTGTCATAAACTGCGTTAGGCCTTAATAGCTGAAGATTAATAATCAATAACACAAACAAACATAAGCTGTTCTATTGTTATTCATTTATTCTCCGATAAGTTGTTAGTATCATATATGTACATACAGAAAACAAATGGTTGTGAATCATCTTAAGATAAAAAAAAAAATAGTTGGGTTGGGAATCATAATAGGAGAATATTTTTCACTAACAACAACTAATTGCCCTAAAAAAATTTATTTTTTAATTCTCAGGTAAAACTGTAACATTTTTCATTATTGGCTTAATTCCTATCTTTTCTTTTCTTTTGTTGTCATAACAAACTGTTTCAAATTATAAAAAAATATTGTATATTATTTTTCAATTGTTTTAACTTAAAATCTAAAAAAAAAACTGAATGTGTTTAAGAGTTACAATTTCACTAAAAATTGTGTTAAGTTTTAGTGAATTGAAAAAGAAGAATAAAATCAAACAGCATTTGAAATGATTTAGTGGTTTTAATTATGATGTCTTCTTAGATTTTTATTCTTTTCTACTAAAATTTATTTTTAAGTTTAACCTAAAAAAAATTTCATTTATTACATTTAAATTAAATATTGTATTTATTAAAAATTGATTTATTTAATTATTTCATTTTATCGACAACATTCCTGCTGGTGTGTGTATGTATGTGTGTGTGTGTATTCTCAAGTAATCCTTTCGCTCTCATACTCTCTCGCGTAATTTTCCATATTTTTTATTTCGATTCATACAACATTTTCATACAAATTTATTGACTTTTTCTCTTGTTTGTTTTTATTTTCGTTTATTAAATTTTATTGTATTCTTATTTATTTGGAATGCTCTTAATTAGAAACATAATTTTAGTTTTACAAAAATATATGTAAATTCATTTAGAATATTTGTGTTAAGATATTTTTTTTTTTACTTCATGTTTGCGGTATTTTAATTTTTAATTTTTTTATTTTTTTTTACACTTGGAAAGAATTATTTTTGTTTAGATTACGAAAATATGGTGACTCCTTTTCTGTTTATAAATATAATTTGGTTAAATGCATCAAAACAATGTGTTGCAGGGATTTTTTTCAATAACTTTAAAATTGAAAGTACCAGTGTTTTTCTAAAGTCTGGGTTGGATTTAATCAAATATTTAATAAACATTTAATTTTTTTGTTATTTAGAAAATGACTCAGAATAGATTTTTGATTGAAAATTATATTTAAAATGTAATATTTTATTTTATGTAAACGGTTTATGATTTCATAAATATCTCTGCTCCAGGCCGATATAATTGCTAAATCATATTAAATTAGAAGAGAATTTTTAAACAATGGCTTTTATATTTCTTTTGAAATAATAATTTATCAAGGCCACTTTACAAGGTCTATGTGTCGGCGAACATAGTCAAAGTCAGATAGTGTGTTAGGCACAGTGGGGCGTAACGCAAAAATAATATAGTCTTCTGAACTAATTTAAGCTTCCAGAAACTGTGATTTCTAAACATAGAAAACTATCCGGAGAGTGTATTTCGAATCTTGCAACTCCCACAAATATAGCAAAATGTAAAATTTGTTGGATTTTCTTTTTTTATAAAATAATTTTTTAATAATGATGAAAAATGAAACAAAAGAATTACAAAATATTTTCTAGTGGTGTTTATTAACTTGCAAGCACTGTAGTTTTTTATTTTGACATTAGCTTTCAAAAAAAATCAAACATCTTGTAAATCGGTACACATTTATGAGAGCTACTCTAAAAAAAAGAAAGAAAAAACTTTCATCTATATAATAACTACTTACGTTACAATAATGGTGTTGTTATTGTTTTTAAATAAAAGTGACGTTCGTTTATTTTGCGTTTGGTCCCACTGTGACAGTCACAGCAAAATTACTTTTTTTCGTCGATACCTTGAAACGTTAGCAAATGGTCTGTTAATTAACATCCATTTTTTTTTACAAATTTTAATTAAAGTTAAAAACTAAATTAAATAAAAAGTTATAAAAATTAAATAAAGAAACAACAAGAAATAGAAATAGAAATAGAAATAAGAAAAGTGGTACCAACCATTAATTTCAATCAACTTCAACAAAATATTTACACCGCAAAATCACCCTCGCCCCAGGACATTTTATAATCATCAATATTAAATAAATCAAATATATCCTGTGAGTTTGAGCTAAATGTGTCATTCGCATTGGAGCTACTATCGCCGCTCATGCCACTGACCATGCCCTCAATGCCATTTGTGTTGCAAATAGACATTTGTTCATGGCACTGATGTTGCAGTAACAGAGAATTCATGGCCGAGATACCTGATGATGTTGAAATGGAAGATGTGGTCGGCATTAAGTTGCTGCACGATGTTGATTGTGCTTGTACACCACAAGTTGTTAAGGAATTTCCGTTTAGTTGTGCTGCTGCGCCCGATGCTGTAGCAAATGCGGAAGATGTTGTTGTTGCTGATGATGGAGACATGCCAAAGGGATGTGGTGGTGTATTGATGTTTGAGTCCGGCGATAGCGTGGAAAAATTAAAATCACTTAAAGGATTATCGAAATCATCACACACATCCATGGGCGTAGAAGAGGAGTTATTATTATTGCTGTTGCTGTTGCTGCTGTTGCTGTTACTATGATTGCTTAGTTGACCATGTTGTTGCTGGTGTAGCTGGTGATTAAGTTGTTGAAGATGCTGTGACGGCTGCTGCTGCTGCTGCTGATGATGATGATGATTTTGTTGTCCCAACTGTTGCACAAAGCAATCAGTATCAAAATCATCTAAAATATTGTGTGCATGTGGCGAGGTTGTAGTTTCGTCATTGGCTGATACACTTGTGGGTGATAACATCTGGCTGTTTATAAGTTGGGCCAGCGAAGCTGGATATGTGGTATTCATATTGTGATTCAAACCGTTACAAAGTGTTTTATCATTGGAATGCTGATTATGTTGTTGCTGTTGCTGTTGGTGTTGATGATTTGTATTTTGTTGTTGGTTTTGATAAGATGAATTATCCTCCTGTATATCCATTTCCAATTGTTGTGACATTAATTCCAGTAATTCAAATTCATCGAAATGATTAAGTTTGGCTTCCTCTGGGGAATTGTTAGATTGAAGGGAATTTGAGGGCCGTGTGGAATTGTTATCTAAACAGCAGGCCTTACTCAACATATCGTGGTGTGTAGGCGATGTTTGTTGCGTTTGCTGTTGTTGGTGCTGCTGCTGCTGATGATGATGATGATGATGGTGATGGTGATGGTGATGATGTCGATCTAAAAACATGTCCAAAGTTTTAGCTACACTTTCATTGTCTGCATGACATTCTGGCTGTAGTGGCGAGGCCATGTCAATATTTTCTATAAAATTATTATTGTTGTTGTTGTTGCTCTCATTATTTGGCTCACTATTGATGGGTTTCTGATAAAAATCATATATTGAATTGATATTTAAATTACTATTGTTGTTTTCCATTTCCATGGAATGTAATTCATTGCAGCTGTGCTGTGTTACTGGCATTAGCTTTTTATTGTCACCCTCCTCCACCATCAGATATTCTTCTTTTACAATATTCTTGGTGTCTGTCTCCTCCATTTGATTGTACAGTAAATTGTCAGTTAAATCATTCATGTGGGCGTTGGTTCCGGTTGGTGTTAAGGGTGTTGTAACTGGAGTTATGGGCTCCAAGTCGTTTTCGCTTAAATCTCCTTGCTTGATAAGTATATCCAAGACATCGTTTAATTTTTCCGATTTTATAGATGATTTCAAGGGCTTTTGTTCGTTTAAAGTGGCAGTTGAATTGGAATTGGAATTCGAGATTATGGCATTTACGCTGCCACCACTCACGTTAAGCGAAGTTTTGGTTAGGGGTTCTTCTTTGATTTTAATTAAGGGATTTAATAAAATTTTTTGTTGCTGTTGTTGTTTTGCCTTTAATTGTTTGGTGGCTTCTTCGTATTGTGGTGGTGGCGGAGGCGGTGGAGGTGGTGGTAAGTTTTGTGGTTTTATGTCTAATTGTACAATTTGCTGCTGTGGTCGCAATTGCTGCTCCTGCGGTTGCTGTTGCTGCAGTACTTGCAGCTGCAATTTATGCAATTGTTGTTGTGTTATTGTCGGCTTCGGCTCATTGAGATTATTTCCGCCAGCAGGCACTGCCACAGGTTGTGTAGTTGTTATAGGAAACACAATACTGGGCAGGGAATTGGTTCTTTGATGACCATTTAACAATTTCTTAGTGGCCGGCGTGGCATTGGCCAAACTTATGTTGCCAATTGTATGAGCAGTCATATGCTGATCGTTAAGACCCACCAAAAATATTGTTTGATTGCCTTCATTCCAAACTAAACCCAAATTGTTGTGGGTCTTTGTCAGCGGCAATTGATTTGTGACAATAGTTGCCGTATTGTTGTTGATAGCTGGAACATTGCATGTATTGGCTTTGAGAGATGCATTCTTTAGTTTTAGTTTATCCTCATTTGCCTTTGTTGCGGTGGTACTGGTGGTCGTGGTTATAGTTGGTCCGGTTGGAATGAGTACAGTTTGTGTCTTTTGAGTTAAGAGTCTTACCTGGGTTTGGGCCTGAGCCTGGGCTATTGCTTGTGCCTGAACTTGAGCCAGCACTTGTGCCTGGGCTTGAGCCTGCGCTTGTGCTGCTGCTTGAGCCTGAGCAGCAGCTGCAGCTGCTTGTACTTGTTTTTGCTTTTGTATTTTTGCCTCCAGTTGCTGTTTGACCACCATTTTTTGCGTCATTACCGGTGCAGTTGTTTGGGTGGTCGTGGTGCTGGTGGTACTTAAATTGGCCACTATGTGCAACTGATTGTGGGGTTTCTTATTGACTATTGGCACCGGCACCACCATTGATTTAACTGGGTTCGTATTAGATTTTATAGTGAGTTTAGCTGGTGTGGAAATGTCCTTCAGATTTGGCTGTTGGAAAAGTGTTACTGTTTGTGGTGCATGACCTTGATGACCGTGATGATTGTTATTATTATTGTTTACACCCGCAGGATTGCTAGTTGTTGCTATTAAAGTGATTTGTTGTGTTGGCATGGCATTTAGCAGCTGAGCTGTTACTGTTTGCTGTTTATAGACTGAAGCGTTTGGTCCCACACTCTTGTGAAAGGCAACAGTAGTGGTTGGTGGTTGTTGAATGTGCACCTGTTGCTGTTGCTGTTGCTTTTGTCTTATTTCCAGTAATTCTTGCTGTGACCTCTGCAGTTGTCTTTGTAATTCATCGATTTTTCTTTGTTGTTCCCGCAACAACTCTTCGTTAGACAAAATAATGGTAGCCGTTTGAGGTTGTTTTACAGTCTGCAGAGTCAGGGATTTTGGTGAATCAATCTGCTGTTGCACCACATCCATTTGCTCCTGCTCTAGTTGCTGGTTAGATGGCTTGGGAGAATTAATGTCCGTCTGATCCATGGCCTCTACCGAATTTGTAATATTTTCGGTAGTGACCGAGTTCATGGGTGCAGGGAAAGTATCTAAACTGTCTAAAGGTAAATATGGCCTGAGACGTTCGATGAGTTGTGGTTTGGGTCCTGATACCGGCAGATTACGCTTTTTCAAATGCATTTTCAACTCAGACACTTTCATTTTTTCCAGTCGAGTGGTTTCGGGCAGAGACGAAGTGCAAGATTCAGCATAACTTGTACAGGGGCTGGGTGGTATAGAAGAAGTTACCGATAAGGCTGGTGAAGGCAGAGGTAGAGGTCTGTTTGCTATCACCGTAGAGCCAGAAAATGGCCCTGCTTGGCTGCTTGCTAGATCTGTTTGCTGGCCTATTGCGGAGTTAGCCACGTTATTGGGTGAAGCCAAAGCTAAATTGCTGGTGGAATTAGCTGTAGCTGTCGTTACCGTGTTTACAACATTGCTGCCCGTTTTCCCAGCAGTACTCACCAAACTCGAGGTGGGCGTGGTAGTGGCTGCACTGGTGGCCGGTATAATGGATTGATTTTTATTTAAAGTTTCCAAAAATTTCAATAGACAATTTTGTTGCTCCAACATTAATTGATATGATGTTTCTTCGGTGCTGGCAGTACTTTCACTAGACAACTTATGAGCCGCACTCGGTGGTCCCTTGTACTCGTGGAATTTTATAGTGCGTGCTTTCGATACCGGTTTAGATTTGGATTTTTTTCGATTTTTATCCTTACCGGGGGCATCTGATTTGGCTATCTGTAGAGCTGGCGACTGCATGACAGGAGGACATGGTGTTAAACTTAAAGGTGGTGAGGAAATTGAAGACAGAGGACTTAGTGTTGATGTAGAAGAGGCAAAAGAGCAGGGAGAGTGTACCATGGGCATGTAATGGGAAGTAGCTGTGCCAGTTACAGATTGACAAAGTTCCTCATATAAATTCGAAGTTTCTTGTTTAACTTTAATGGGTAGAGGAGGAGGCGGTGGCGGAGGTACATAACTTGATTTTAAAGAGCACAGTTTTGTTTGATCTAATGACGTAGGGGAAACCATTACCTGGCCAGCCGTTTTGGGTATACTTAAGGCCACTGTTACTATGCCGGCTGAAGCCGCAGCTGCTTGTAACACATCTGTACATGTTGTGGGGACCGTGCTAGTGATAGGAGTAGCACTTGTAGTGCCAGCAGCAACTGTCAACTGACCCTCTAATCTTGGTGGTGTTTGCCTGGTATCACTTTCCGATGACTGCGAATCATCTTCGAAGGTAACATAACTATTGGGATGCTGAGGTCTAGTCAATAGACCCTCACTGGTTGCCTTAAACGTAACCAAACCCTCTTTTACAATTTTTTCGATGGGCTTTTCTGTATGTAAAATATTTTTCTTTATCAACTCCAAGGGCCCCGGACGATGTTGTATTTGTGAATTGAGTTGGTCGGCCAAGCGTGCCTTCTTAAGCATGCGCTGCTTCTCCGCCAAACTCGGATCAATATGGCATTCATCTTCTTCAAGTATATGGCGTCTTTCTAAATCTTCCCTATTGGGTCGTTGTTGGATTTTGGCCTTCAGTAAATCACTGGTCTTGGCACGTTCCAGTTGTTTGCATTGTTCATGAATGGCGGGAGAAGTTTTTAAGGCTGTGAAAACGTGCAAATGGAAAGAGAAAAAAAAATCTTTTATCTTTTTTATTTTATTTTGTGCAACAAATTTATTCAAATCATTCTTCCAAGTACTTTAATGTGAATTTTCCTTTTTTATTTTCTAAAAGAACGTAAGAAGTTTTCTTATGCTTCACAGTGAGTCATAAGAAAAAAATTACTAGGAAATAATTCGAATTTTTTTCATTTTTTTTTCTTCAATCTTTAGTAATTTTAACTAAATCCTTTGTCTCATGTTGTAAGTGGGGGTCTACAAATAGAAAAATGTAACACTATTTAAGGACTACAATTTGGGTCGAGAACGAAGTGCTGGCATATAGAATGGCTACCCCCATAACAAATAACAATTTTTCTAATAATTTATTTCTTAAACTTCTTCATATGCCTCTATTATTCGTCGCAGCCTAACCTAAACCTTAGTATGTATTGCAATTCGACTTTCAATTGGCTGTTTAAATAGTTGTCTACGATTAGTTGTGGCTCGTATTATGATTTACAACTGAAACTGAAACTGGTTGTGAATCATGGTACACAAAAATAGTTGAGTTTATATTCAAGTCTTTAAGATTTAATGGAAAATAAGACTGAAATTCGATTTATTAAAATTAATTTTTTTAACAAAAGAAATCTTGTGAACAATAAAAATATAATAAAAATCTTCTCTTCACAGTCGTCACTTGTCACTCTCAGTTTTGTTTATATTTTTTGTTTTTTTTTTTTTTTTTTTTAATTCGATTGCTATTCGTATCTTTTGTTTGAAAAAAATTTGTATTTCTCGTTTAAGCTTTGCATACCTTAAGAAGTTATTAAAAAATTAGAAACTGAAGCATATTTTCAGACACAATTAAATAACTTCATGTGGTTTTTAAAGTTATGTACATTTATTCTATTTTACAATTCAAAACAATTATTTATAAAATACTTAGAAAAGTAAATGTCTATTAAAATTATATGTATATAGAAACGAATAAACAAAGAACAACAACAACAAAAATATAGAGGGACAAAAGCAATAAAACGAAAAATGTATAAATTACTTACGTGGAATAATGCCTTGTTCAACAAGCTGTGAATGAGGTCTTCTAACCATTAATTTGACTTTGAGCGCTGCAGGATATTTGTTATTTTTTTTTCCAAAAAAAAATCCAAAATATTTTGAAGAAAATCCAGCCGCAATGACACATATAAAAAAAGAATATAAAAATTTATAAAGATTTAACTTAAAATGTACACATATACATATATTTTCATTAATTTTTAAACATAGAGAAATTTTAAGATAATATCTAGGCGAGAACACAGAACGATCAGATTATTATTTTTTTTTTCTTTTTGGAAATTTTATTTCTAATAAAAATTAAACGAAGTGAAAGTATGAACATTGGCTTTGATCTGATTACTAGTACAGCACTAGAAGCCACTATTCATGTGCAAACTCTTTCACTACTTATTAGGTAGCTCTGTTGAACGTGATTACATATCCTATTAACCACATTAACGCCCTAATTCATAAACGATTATTAAAGTTATTGTGGCGTTAATGTACGAATTTTTTATGGGAAAACCGGTTTTAATGTGTACTTTAATTTTATGAATCGCTTATGAATTAGGGGTTAAGAATGCAAATAGAATACGCGACTTCTCACTACTAATTGGATGCTATCTGGGGAATTATTTATTATTTTATTTTTCAACATATATTAAACATTACAAAGTTTCCAGCTAATTATATTCTCCAATGCCCAATCTCCTAATTTTTTGTTCTACTTAAGACAAACTTTTTTGGGTTGATTTTTTAACTTAAGTATATTTTTGATAAATATTCGTTTGAGCATATAATAAGAGGCTATATGTACATATGTATATATAGCACGGTGAAAATTGCAAAAAATGGCAAAACCTGTATTTTTTTTTTAATTATCGCCTGAAAAAAACTACCACGGATGTAATATTTGGTATATAAAAAATACTACAATTAATATAAATTTTTTTTTAATTTTCAAGCAATTTTAATATCTATTAAAATTGGGGTAAATAAAAAAAATGCAACTTATTAAATACTAACACCAGTTCATATGTGTAATATGTCCTTTTTACCATGCACCACTTTGTACATCTATAGTACCGAATTCACCTACTCCACTAACTGGACGAGTAGATAAGTTTGGGCCATTTGCCTGCCTACAAGTTTTTCACAGTTTAAGTCTGTCTAGCTTTTAAAAAATCGTTAAGGCAAAAGTATATTTTTCTTTATGCCATCAGTTTTGCTTTTTATTTTAAAACATAAAGCAAAAACAAACAACCAACTTGACAATATAAATCTTAAAGATAATACGCCACCACAACTTAAGTTTTACCATTAATTTTTATATCCTAGCAAATGTGTGGTTTATATTTGTACGTAACTCTTGAATTTGCACATTACACAAGGCTTCAATTATGAATTCAAATGTGGTCACATAAACGACATTGTTTATGGCAAAAAGCAAAACAAAAACAAAAAAGTGCAACAGCATAAACGTTAGTGGGTGGTTAAAACAAAAATAGCAGAGATTGCTTACGAGCGCTAAATTGTTTATTTTATGCGGGTAGTGTGGATATAAATAAAATATGCGAGGGTTAGTTTTAAAAGCGACTAATGAATATTCATTTAGAACAAAAGTATTGGCAAAATAGACTGATAATATCAAATTTCGTGTTTTCCCTTGTGAAAAATAAACAAATTTTAGAAATATATATAAAAAAGACAACCCTCGTACATACAGCAGCAACGAATTATCGCAATATCAAGCCATTTTGTAACAATGGAATTTTTATTAAAACTCTACTAGTAGAATTGTATGGCTTTTATTTTTTTTTAATATCCAAAGAATTTATGTGAAAGGAAATATAATGCTGCTTTCGAGAAGGGAAATTGTTCAAAGTATCATTATTAAAATGTCGCTACGCAAAGAGGAAAAAGTTTGCCCTGTATGCTGGTTATTTAATTTATTTATTTCAAGAAATATATTTGCAGAAATAAAATTGAAAAAAGTTTCGTAATGATTTTTTTTTTCTTTTTCAAATCAGCCGCAGAGCAGACCCTGATCATTTATTATTGTGGTTGTGGCGGAAAAACAAAAGATATCAACGCAAAAATACTTTAAAAAAATGTATTTTCCAAAATACAGATTTATTATTTTTATTTGATCAATTTCTTTCCCCAATTATTTATTATACAGCAAAACATTATTTTAACAATTAATAAAAAAAATTTCCTTTATTTTTTCTTTTACTTTCAGTTAGATGTCGTAATGGAAAAGGAAAATAAAAACTATTCTAGTTCAACATTATCTTACAAGGATATTATTGATTATTCCAGCTCTAAAGATGATTGGCCAAAATGAAACATACATGTATTTTATTATAGCAAAATAAGTAACAAAATTTGTAAATAAAACGTAGTAATTTTCTAAAATGAAATGTTGTTTTATTTCTTGGAAACTTCATAAATTAGTTTGCAGTAGAAATCTTTAACAATTCACAAAATTTATTTGCCTTCACAATCTCTTCTAACTACAATGCAGAAATAACAGTATTTTGAATTTTTTAATTTTAGCTGTGACAGTTTGCGATTTATGTCGATAAGACGACATATTTCATGAAATTCCATTTAAATATTCGATATTTAGTGATTCTTCTATTTTTGCGGACAGCCTAACTCTTTTGTGGCCGCTAAATGTTGATACCGATATTTAAATACACGTAAGAATTATTTAATAATCGATAAATTTCAGTTCATGCAAATTCCTTTATTATTAATGGCGATATTCGATATTTAGTGTAAATCAGTGATTTTGCTATTTTTGCGGACACCCTATCTTTTTTTGTGGCCGCAAAATGGAAAATGCAAATTTCCATAAAATACCAGGCAAACAGAATCAGCAGCAGGTGTGATTTTTCAAAAAATGAAAAAAATTTCTATTACATAGTTCTAGGCGATAAATTATATGAGGCTGCCTGTTGTAAAAATGTACAACAGAGTGACCTATATAAGTTTCTGATAATAGCGCCCAAAGGTATGTAATGAAATTTTGTTACTTTTGCCTGAGCTGGAAGTTTGTATACATTCTACTTTATTATTTATTGCTTATTGACTGACAATTTAAAATTTATTTATTACAAGGAATTAATATGGAAATTTCAATTACAATAAACTATTATGTATACATATATTTTAGTAATCAATTTATTTAATAATTTATGTACATAAAATTTACATGATTAAATGGAATGGAAAGGTGTAGTTATTTGCAAGAGTATTTAAAGAAAGCAATTGTTATTGATTGGGCTGCGGGTGTAGGTAGGTTGGTTAAGTGTTGTGTGATTTTGTTGAACTGTGTGTTGGTTAAAACTTTTTGTGTTTTCTGCAAAAATAAAATAAAAGCAAAATTATTTAAAATCAATAACTCATTTCATATAAAAAGTTCTCCTTTTCCAATTTACATGAACTTTTCAACCAATTTTATTTTGCTAATTCCATAAACATCTTCCATTCCTAGCCAGCTTACAATCATTTTATTCGATTGTAAACGGAAAAAAAATAAGGCAGTCATACACACATTCTAATACATACAATTAAATATGTATGTATGAATGTATGAATGTAGATGTATTTATGCGCATAATTCAAATAAAGTCAGTTTGGACATTTCGACTGACAGTTTTGTGGTTTTACACTGCGTATTGTGCAAATAATGAATTTTTTTTTTTTTAAATTTGTTTTTGATGTTTTTTTTTCTCTTTTTTGTATGTGGCGTCATTAAGTGCAGAAGAGATGTTGTTGTTATAAATTCTATACAATGAGAATTATACAAAACAAAACAAAATATTCAAATAAACAAAGTTAACGACAAGTGTTATTTCAATAGTAGTTTTTAGTAAATGGTGAAGGGTGATTTCTTGCAGTTTTTTTTTTTTTTTTTTTCAAATTTTATTTCTATGGTATCAGATATTAAGCTAACTACACTCACTATAAAATACATATTATACTATACACATGATACTTTTTCTTAAAACGATCTTTTTAAGGTAATATTTCTAAACAAGGACCTTTAGAAGATAATTTTTCTGAAAAAATGCATTTCTGTTGAATCACTTTCAGTTGACGGCTGGCAACGCAAAAGACGTTCGGTTGCTATCCATAATCGAGCCATAACTTTGTATGTATATACTGTACTAACATAATATTGTTTATTGTACGAGTTGATATACACACTAGTGATGTTACGAATATCAATTTTTAGTATTCGCGAATACGAATACGAATACGAATATTTAAAACAGTATTCGCCGAATACGAATACGAATACGAATATTTCTTTTGAGGTTTATATTTCAAATTTAATTGGAAAAAATCCCTGCCTTTGCGTTAGTAACTATAATTGAAAAAAAAAATTTAGTGATTTAACATTATTATTGCATTAAGATGCCGAATTTGAAAACCTCTACAGAACATTTTTTAATTATTTTACTTACATACTTTCAGATTTCGTTTTTCTTACTCTGCGTGAAATACAATGGGTTTTTTTTTAATAAAAATTAATATATTTTTTTACATTTTATGTACTTTTTTAAACTTTTGTATGATTTTTTTTTTGGAAAATGTATGGGAAAATTATTCGAAAAATATTCGCTTGAATTTGGCGAATACGAATACGAATACGAATATCTTAAAACAGGCGAATAGTCGAATAGTCGAATACGAATACGAGTATTCGTAACATCACTAATACACACATGGGCTGACTTCCAAAACGTTCGTATACAAAGTTTGTATACAGTATTGCTACTGTATTTAAATCACATACATATGCAAAGTTCCGAAACAATGCAACAACTATAAAACCGATGCCTTGTTTGCTTTCTTACTGCGTTAAAAATACTTAACGGCGGCGTTTTGAAATGGTATGCATTGTATAACTATTGTACTGCGGCGTTATGAAATGTGATGCTTTGTTCAAACACAAGGCAATTGACGTTTTGGAAGTCAGCCATGCACACATGAACTTATATCCAAACAAACACATTAGACACAGCTGCGTATGATTGTTATTGTTAAAGAAAAAAATAACACAAAAATATTAATCATACGCTAAAGTTAACAACAGCTAAAAGCAACATGGTTTGTTGCACTCAAACCAAGTTCGTTAAACGCCTTGAGAAGAATATCCCGATCGCTTCAAGTCCAGATTTAACTTAAGCTTTAAAACAGAAAGTTATCAAGAACAATAACATTTATTTTTAATTTCATTTTGTGAAAGAAAACAACAAGTTTAAGTAGCTTCACTTTGCCTTTTTTTTACTTTTATCAGTACTCTTATATCCATTAATTAATTGCACATGTCTTAAAGAGGATAGTCAACATATCATAAGTCAATGGCTACAAAATTATGTGTAGTTTTTAATGGCGGCAGTTAATAGAATCCCAGAAAATAATTCACCCAAAAATATGAAATAATTTCCCAAAAATTAAGAAATTGTTTAATACACAATAAATCCCCAATTAATAAAATGAAATAAGATCCCAACGAAATTAAATAATATTCCAAATAAAAGTAAAATATCCTATTATTGTCTTGCAGCTTTAAATCATGATTGAAAAAATAACTAAATAAAAATTAATTTTCTTTTCTTTTTGATTGTTCTCAATAAATCGTTATAGAAATAAAATTTCTAATTAGTCTAATTTCTGGTTAGTCTCGAAACATCGATGTCAGTTCAACCCTCCGCGCAGGCTAATTTTTCTTTGTCTGTTCAAATATTAAGAGCCACTAACTAGATTTTTCTTTCTAATTTAAATAATAATTTAATTTATAACAAAATTATATTTAGAGAAAACGAACTTAAGCCTGAAAAATTAAAAATTTCTTTGATTTCTAATTAAATGCAAAAATTATTCACTCAAATTTACATTTTGAATTTTTCAAGTTGCTTCCGCTAAAAAAAATTTTTAAATTTTAAAAGCTTAAAAGAGTGAAAACAAATATGAGACAGACAAGACAGCAGGCGACAATATTATTTTTGTACTCCCATTGACGCCATTTGGAAACTACAACAACAAATAAAGCAACTTAAAACGAAAAACAACAACAATAAAACAAATGAAAGGGAAAACACTTGATATTTATTTACTTGTTGTGTATAATTTTGCATTTCTTGGAAAGTAACCCCATATTTTAAATCCAAAGGGAAATCAAATTATTACAAAGTTAACCGGTAGACGTAATAAGACTCAGAAAATGTTACCATGGTCACAAGAGTTTGAAAACGTGTGGCCGCAACTTGTTGTTGATGTTGTGTTTTATTTTAAGCAAAAAAAAATAATAATAGGAGTGTGTCAATTCTCATTCATCTTAGGACATGATGGTCTTGTTTGCTAAATATGCACATATTTGTACAAAATGTAAAAAGGTCACAACTGTTTGGCTTATTTTTTTTAATTAATTACATAAATTGATATGTAGGAATAAATAACATTAGTGGCAACAGTATTTTTGAGGATAAGAAACTCAAATAACGCAAATCTGATAATAACAAAAAAACTCTTATTTGACTTTGGTTTGAATTAAAAAAACTTTTATAAAAGATTTCTGTTACATAAACTTTGTTATTGTACCATTTAGTCTCATTATATATAAACATCTGTCACAAACTTAAAACTACTAGGAAGTAAATACAAGTTTTATTGATTTAGTGATAAATTATACGCAACCATTTTTATTTGCATAGAAAATGTATCACAATGATACAATAAAATTTTTTAATTGTCCCAAACTGAAATTTTCATTAAAATAATTTATTTCGACTGCAAAGCATTTGTACTTGATTTTTTAAAAATAAATTTGTCCCAAAAATATTTGTGACAAATTCATGGCAAGTACTTTTTATAAAATATTTAACAAAAGGTTTGTGTGAATAAGTATTTCTTTCCTCATTAAAAAAATTTTAATTTTTGTCCCAAAGTATTATACATAATGTAGGCATAATAATAAATAAAAAAATCGTTTATTTTGATAAGAATATTGTTGCCTTAAGAGTGTTATTTTATAGATAACTTTGTCTTATGATGTATTGCTCTCAAAACTAAAATTCAAATTTCTCTCCCAATTTATTTACTATGCAAAAATATAGTTAAAAACATGTTTAGAATAAAAACATAATATACATAACTTAGTAAGAAATTATGTTTATACAAACATGTAATGAAACAAAAATTGTGTCCCAAATTCACACATACATACATATGTATAAATACATATATATTTTTTGGTTACAATTTTTTTTTACGAATAATCCTTAAAATTTTCATAAAACTTTATATTTCATAGAAAATGTTGTCCCAAATAAATATCTATGTACATTTTCTATGTATATGTACTATATATCTATTTATATAAAACCGAATGTGTGTCTGTTTATTTGTTTGTTTGTTCCTTATAGGAGGCCAAACCCTTGGACCGATCTTCCTGAAATTTTCAAAGTATTTAACTGGAACTCTCGGATGAATTATAGGCTACTTTTTTTTCAACCACACCCACTTTTACGCCCACTTTTTTAAATTATGTTACTCCTACTACGTAGTTTTTAACAGATTTTATAATGTAAAGTGAGCATAACTTCGCCATTTGTGAATCAATTTTCAAAATTTTTGCAGCATATGGAAAAGGTGCATTAAATTTTTTTGTTTTTGAAAATTGTGCGTAGGGGCAGGGTGTCGCAAATGGCCCGCCACAATTATTGTTTATCAAATAACTTCGCCATTATTGAGCCAATTTTCAAAATTCTTTTTGCATATGGAAAAAAGAATATTTTTTTGTTTTTAGAAATTGTTTATTGTGTCGAACGGGGGGGCGGGGCGGTAGGGCGTTGCAAATGGCCCGCCACAATTATTGTTTATCAAATAACTTCGCCATATTTTGGGCATTTTTTTACCTACGTCGAGATTTTTGGTACATATGGTATTGGCATAATTTGGAATACGTACCAGGAGAAAAGTGGGTGGAACCACTACCCTTTTTAGGAAAATTAAAAATCGTAATATAGTCTTAACTAGGATATTCTTACGAAATAATAAATTCTTGACTATAACGAGCGGAGTAGCGAAGCACACTGGGTTCAGCTAGTAATTCATAAAGTTAAAATTTATTTTTTTGCATTGCATTTAAAAAAATTTTGTCTCAACTAATATAGTAAGCAAACATTTAGTCCAAAATCTACTTCACACTATAAAGTTTAAAGGAAATGACAACTTATATTTATCAAAATAGCTCATGTGTAGTAAAGTTTGTACCAAAAAATCTTTTCGTTTCTTCCGAAAATTTTTGTTAAATTTTATTAAAAATTTTGCTCTTTATAAAAATAAATTTAATAAAAGTAATAATAATAATATAAAAATATTAATTCCGCTTGGGCACGAGCTATAAATACCCTAATAACAGGGGTGACAGTAATATGTGAATTTTCCTAATATAGAGTAAAAACAACAAAAACGTTAAAATGCAAAGTAGAATACTTTGATGATAACGGACTATGAGTTTGTGTTGATTATTAGTTCCAAACAGTAATGAGGGAATTTCGTACTAACCAGCACTGTTTCATTGTAGAATAAAAATTGAATTAAAAATTAATTCTCATATTCTATTTCTGTTGAAAACTGGTTAAATAGTTGATATTCTTCTCAATTAGTATCCACTTTACGAAAATTGTAAAGATGGACAATTGAACGCTGATGAGAGGTGTAGCGGCCTTGAAATCAGTACTGATACGTTCTGCTAAAAACTGATTGGATATAAATAATAATATTTTCCAACACAAAAAAAAAACTCTTAGTAATTTTGAATTTTCATTAATTCAATAAAACTGAACTTGAGCCTGATAATATTACTTTTCATATGTAAATCAATATAAGTTCAAATAATAATTACGTTTATTCGTAATAATAATAATATAAAAATAATAAATTTAACTATTTTGCAAAATGTGTGTCCCAAACATAAATAAATATATAAACAGCACAACCAAAAATTTATTTTTATGTAATATATCATCGAATTCTTTAAATGGCAGTTCGTTCAACCCATTAATGTTCTTTACTCTGTCGAATAACCTAAAAGATAAGAGTCCCAATAATCAAGCGATTGTATTTAACTCTTCTTTAATGAATAGTTTTTATCACAATTTAATTACATTAATTTGATTGTAGAGTCTAATTAACAGGCGAAAGAGAACTTAAAAATAAATGTGTATTTTATCAGCATATAAGTTGTCAAAAGTAATAAAAATGCCAAAATCTTATAGATCAAGAACAAATAAAAAAAAATACAAAAAGAAAAACAATTATAGCGATTTTGATATGTTTATGTTGATAATAAAACTGGTGCGTGGTGTGACTAGAAAAAAAATGTTTAATATAAAACAATACCCACCGGCCGGCCGACATTTTACATGCAAATATTTTCAAATATTTCAACAAAAAAAAAAAATTTTTTTAATTCACAAATATGTAGAAAATCTCGTAAGCAACATTTACGTTTTAACTAAATCGTTTTATTTGTTGTTGTTGTTTTTTATTTTTATTTGTGTGTTAATTAAAAATTGAATTCAAAACACCTCCAAATACCACAAAATTTTTATTTTTTATTTTCTGGCGCTTAATCGATTTGGTTTGAAAAACAATATTGTAAACAAATTAAAAAGAAGAGACTTATTACAGATTATTGTCTTCAGTTTTTTTTTTTTTCTTTTCTAATTATCTTCTAAGAAATTTAGTTCATGGAAAATTATATGTAAATAAAAGCTCGTTCGAGACATTTTATGTGGTTGTAACGTGGGTTGTATTGTTGCTAAATACAAATTCTAGGAAAATTTTCATTTTTTTTATTTAACTTTTTTTATTTTGCAAAGTCACACCCACCACTTCTTTCGAATGTGTTGTATTTCATTAATTTTAATTAATAGAAATATTTTAAATGTCTGCTGCGGACAAAATTAACACCGTGGAAGTGGATTTCCACGTTTTTCTGTTTACAATTTTTAAAAATTATTACTCTTTTTTATATTATTACGAATAAACATAATTTGAACTGTAATAATATATAAATAAGAAATTACTATTATTAGGCTTAAAATTAGTTTTATTGAAATAATGAAAATTTAAATTACTAAGGTGATGTTTATACAAGACGAACAAGTGATTTGAGTGTAAATTTTGTATGGAAATTACTAAAAAACTGAGTGATATTCATACAAAATTTACACTCAAATTACTCGTTCGTCTTGTATAAACAGCACCTAAGAGTTTTTATTTGTGAAATCATTAGCATATCCAATCAGACTAGCAGAACGTATCAGTACACCGATTTCAAGGCCGCTACACCTCTTAACAGCGTTCTTTCGTCCATTTTTACAAGTTATGTAAAGTGGATACTAATTGGGAAAGAATATCAACTATTAAACCAAGTTTTCAACAGATATAGAATACGAGAACTGTTATAATTTCTTTTTGCTCATAACAGACACCATAGTTTTCAACTTGAACACTTACATACAGATTAAATTCCCATGGCAAATTACATTGTTATAAAAATGAGTAGTACCATGCCCATCCAATAACACTTCTGCTTAAGCGATTCTTATGAAACCTTGATCGCACATTATGAACCCTGACAACACAATTTAATGATAAATGAAGTGGCCAGTACCACGCTCGTGCATGTTAAATATAATTGTTTTATTACTTCGGCTTAAAACTTTGCAAGCACATTGACTTCCTTTAATTATCGAATTTTATTATAAAAAAAAATTGGTAATGTCACGCCTATGCAGGGTAAATATCGTTTTTAAACAAAAGCGATTTTTATGAAACTTTAATATGGAACTTCGCTAAAAATACAATTCTACTATGTTCAGACATACAAATTTTATTGAGTCAATATTTGGTTAATTGAAAAAATTATTTAAGTGTTCACACATACAGAATTAAGCTAACTCAATAAACTTTGCTAGGTGGAAAATATCTTTGTTTTTTTTTAAACTGGCCTAATTACAGCCCATTCTCTTTTTCTTTATTTTATTTAATAAATGTAATTTAATTTATTTTCGTGACACTTGTCATTGCAGATAAATTGCGAATCATTTTCACCAAGTTTTACTCAATATTTATAACAATTTCGTATTTATTACGCAATAACTTAATTACAATTTTACAGGGTATTGATTGTAAAAAATAGTAGGCAATACCACTCCAATGCAATTTTGAGGGTGGTGTTGGCTGAACAAACAATGACTTGGGGCCTGGGTTCAAACCCTGGTCAGAGCAAGTCAATCAACATCATTAATTTCTCTAATGTACTTTAGTGAGACATTCTATTAATTGTTGTCGGACTATTTAAGTGTTAGCAGAAACATCGGCGAAGTAAAACAATTAATAAACTGCCTGCTAATACAGCTTCACATAGTTAATGCGTCTACTTAACACCGGAGGCGCCTAAACACTGCCTTAAAAATTAACATAACGCGCAAAGCAGAGTTGTGAAAGAGTTAAGTCTTATAAATTTTCAACATCTATCTTCTCTACCCTATCCCTCTTTCTGAGTTCCGGCACAGTGCACTGCATACGTAGGGAGGGATCATCCCCTGAGTGCTGGTCCTAATTAAAAAAAAAAAAAAAAAAAAAAAATTAAACATAGTTTTTCAACTAGTTCTACTTATACGAGTACGATTCTTGTCAATCTTTGCACGATCATTGAGATCACCTATAACACTATTAATTGGCCAGAAAAATGAGAAGAGCCACTCTTATTGCATAATAACATTAACTAAAGAGTAAATTTAATAATTTTTTTTGTTTTTATAATGCAACAAGTTACTTGCATAATTTTCTAAATTTTAGTGCGTAATAAAAATTTTTTTTTAACTACTCAAATGTGGTTTTACTAAAATATTTATCAGTCTCATAATGAAATTTTCTTTCATATTTTATTATTTTATTACCTGTAAATGACACTCGTTTAGATGATTGCGCTCGGTGGGTATTTTGGATGCAAATTATTATTGTGACATAAACCATCGTTATGGTTTTAGTGTCATTATTTTATTTATTTTTTTTTTTCTTACTTGTTTTCAGTTTGATTTTCTTTATATTTTCGTTTTCATATTTGTAGCCATCAACACGACATTAAAAAAATATTAACACTATCAAATCACCAGCGACGACTGACTGCTGTTAGCCAGAAATCACTCATACTACCAGCATTTAGTACGAATCCATAAAGTATTATTCCAACTATAATACTTGTGTTTAGGAGTGGAAATTGTTTCTAGAAGTGAATGCATGGTAACTGACATTATGGATGAAAGCATAAAGGCATTCTATTCATAGAAAATGAGATACTGATAAAACATATACATACAATGTATTAACATACTCGTACTGTATTAAATTTTAGAAAAATTTTGCATTTGCATGGGTAAGTTGTGTAAATAAATCTTTATTGAATAACTTTTTAGATTTTCTAGCGTTTAAAATTATAGAAAAGGTCCTGAAATGACCTGCAGATTTTAATGAATTCTTAATTTTTTTTAGTGATCTTTGGACTCATCGGTACTGCAACAAAATTATAGATTTTCAATAAATTGCGAAATTGCGAAACATTTCAAATTGGAACATTCACTAGGGAATATGACGTATGAATCTCCGATAGAAAGATAGATTGACATAAAGATTCGTTAGTAGTCAGACAAACGTATAAAATAAAAACAAACACCAAAAAAATAGTGACTTTAGAAGGTCAAGGTCACAATTGGACATGCATGCATAACAAACTGAATATAAATTTATATTAAAAATTTTCCCAAAGCACTTCCCACTTCAGCTTTGTTTTTCTTTTTTTGACTAACGGCTAAGAAATGATTTTTTCCAGCAAAACATACACTCTTTCAAGAGCCTCCAACCACTGATTTTGTCACTCTAACCGTCTAAACGACCCCAACTCAACAACTTTGAAATAGATGCACGCATACATTTGCATTAACAAATAAGCAATTTAAGATGAACAAATAGGCAGGCAACAAAAGATTCCATTTTACTAAACCAGCTTACTTAAAGGGCTAAGTGAGTAGGCAGTGAATAACATAGAAGGAGAGTGAGTTTAAAAAAGGAACAATTTTAATAGTGTTGGCGGCAGCACAATTATTATTATTATTGCCTCTTTTTAATTTCAGTGAGTGAATGTGTTTAAGTGTTAGTTAGTGGCCAGTTGGTTTTATTTTTATTAAACGAAAAGCAAATGTATTCAATACAAGAACACGAAGAACAACAATAAAAACAATAACAATAATGAACTAACAACAACTATTGTTGATGCAAATCACGTAATCGATTACGTTTGTGTGCGAGTAATAACAATAAAATAAAAGATCAAGAGTACGATAATTGTGAAAGAATAAAAGAAACAAAAAAAAAACGGCATAATAAGAAAAACGTTATAAACCAACAGAGCAAACAAATATTTTGTTGTGTGAAGAAGACTACCAAATGTATGTTTATCACAGCATTTTTGAGTCGATTTCAAAACTATTCGAATAAAAAATATTCAAATAAAAATACTTCAAAAACAAAATGTATTCTTTTTTTATTTAAAAAATTATTCGAGTAGAAATACGATATTTATTCCCAATAATATAATATGAAAATGTGTAGAGCGAATAGATGTAATAAGGCCAAGTTCCTATCCAAAATATTTCGGCCGTAAAAAGTACTGAGATCAAAATAAGGACCAAGTTCTTGATAGTTACAATGCCATCTCATTTCTAGGCAACCTTTAAGCTTGGCAATATTTTTCCAAGAATTCTTTCCCATATTAGAAAGGCAAAAAAATTTTGCCAAGCTTACAGGTTGCCTAGAAATGAGATGGTAGTGTACCTATCAAGAACTTGATCCTTATTTTGATCTCAGTTCTTTTTACGGCCGAAATTTTTTGGATAGGAACTTGGCCTTATTTTCACATTTGCGTTTTTGTGTGGATCTCACTTCTCTTTTTTAAGTTGTTTTTGTATAAATATTTATGTGTATTGCTTATCTGGGCCTACCTGTGTACGAAATTTCAGCTTTCTAGCTATACTGCAAGTGCCCCATACAAAAAAGGGCCATGATTGTCCCCCAAGATGAAAAGTGCCCGTTTTCAGATTTTTTTCTGGTTAATTTCACACCAAGGTAGGTGTACCAAGTTTTACCTCTCTAGCTTTACTGGAAGTGCCCAATAATATTGATGAGTGAATATGTACTAAAATATGTACTTTTCACACCTTAATATCTCGCGAAGCTTTAACGGTAGAACTTTCAAATTTAACCTGTGAGGTCACCTCTGTGGGGAAACCTTATGTTTCATTATATTATGATCAAGAGGAGCAATGTCGCGGGGGGGGTAAAACAGCTCGAATGGTTTTGTGTAAATATACAAACTGTGTGGCCGAACTAGATACGAATATCGTTATCGATGACAACCAAGTAAACAGATGATTGAAAGTTGTGTTGAGTTATAATAAGACAACTGACACCAAACTATCAATTTAGGTTGTGAATCACAATAGGAGGATTAGTAGGTGATACAATTACTGTATACAAATTTCTCTTGAAAAAATTTTTTTTTGGACCAGCACTTTACGAAAGTTTAACGTAATATAATTCTTCTAAACCTTATGTTTCATTCTATTATGATCAAGAGGAGCAAAGTTATGAGGGGGGTAAAAACAGCTCGAATGGTTTCGTGTAAATATACACACTGTGTGGCCGATCTAGATACGAATAAAAAGTTATCGATGACAACCAAGTAAACAGATGATTGAAAGTTGTGTTGAGTTATAATGAGACAACTGACACCAAACTATCAATTTAGATTGTGAATCACAATAGGAGGATTAGTAGGTGATACAATTACTGTATATAAATTTCTCTTAAAAAAAATTTTTTTTTGGACCAGCACTTTACGAAAGTTTAACGTAATATAATTCTTCTAAACCTTATGTTTCATTCCATTATGATCAAGAGGAGCAAAGTTATGAGGGGGTAAAAACAGCTCGAATGGTTTCGTGTAAATATACAAACTGTGTGGTCGAACTTGGCCTGGCGCACTACCGTGCGCCTAGATTATACGAATCCAAAAATACAATTATTACTTGAAAATTACTACTCGAATAAAAATTGCATCAATAATAATTATTCGAATAAAAGATGGCATGCGAAAAATATTTTTTTTAACACAATTACTCATATGAAACTATTCAAATAAAATTTATTGATTTCTACATATCTACTAAAGATATTCGAATAAAAAATTTCACGTAAATAATCCACTCGAATATAACAATTTTTTTTTTTTTTTTGGTATGAAAATCATTTAAATGATTTAATTGGAATAAAAATGGTTGTAATTAAAATTATACACCATCAAAACTTAATCGATAATTCGTATAATTCTAGAAATAAAAATTTCATGCGAATAAAATTATTGAAACTTAATGGGGCGACAGCAGAATTTAGGCAAGCAACGCACACGAAGTTTGTTTAATTATTGCGCGTAATAAATTTGTTCATCAAAAAATATATAATGGTTCAAATGGAAATTATTGGCATACAATTATTCGAATAAATTTTTTGGCCAAAAAGTAGTGCATGTGGAATTTGGACGTTTAAAGCTAATGTGTATAGCATTTTTTACAAAATGCAACATTACACGACTAAAGATATTCGAATAAAAATTTTTTACATAGCTTAAAACTTTTACATTATTCGAATCCACATAAAAATTAAATTTATTCAAATACAAGAAATAATATTTTATAAGAATAAAACTTCTTAGAATCAAATAAATAGAAAAATTATATTCGATTCCAAGTTATTAAAATAAGTAAGATTCGTTTGGAACATTTGTTATTCGAAAAAAATTAGTCAAGTAATAACGGTTTGATTATAATTATTCGAATAAAAGTTATTTAAATATACAGGGTGTCTGGTGGCAAATTTATATTTTAAAACTTAAATAAAAAACGTAATATGTATATTAATTGTAATTTTTTAAGTTACCACGAACTGTTTATTATTAATATTTGTTAATATTTATACAGGCAAAAAATCAGGAGATTGGGCATGGTAGGATATAATTCGCTGGCAGCACTGTAACGTTTAATACAGGGTTACGGGTTCTTGGAGACCAGTAACGACAGTTTTGCTTGTTGACGTGGCCATTTAAGTAAAAATTAGCCTCGTCGCTCCAAAACCGAACTTTGAACAAAATTGTCAATGAGCAATTACGTAAGAATCATTACTCTTAAAAAATGTCTCCACAGCAAACGCGCAATGCTCACTTGACCACTGCAACATCATGACTGACAAATCCGCACAATCGATTATTCCAACGACGCTACCCTCTCTCCGAACCGTATATTACTTTTCGAAATAATCGTATTTAAAAATATAAATTTGCCACCAGACACCCTGTATATGAGTCGAAGTAGAATTGTTTGAGTGCAACTAATTGAATAATAATCATTCGAGTAATATTATTCGAATAAAAATTATTTAGAAAAAAAAACAGGGCCCAAATCGTTACATCCGTCGACGTGGGACTCGTCACGTAATAACTGTATCCAGTACGTTCTACATTCCGAGTGAAATTTTCACTTCTAAATTGTTCAAAGCATTGTTGGTAAAAATAAAAATTTACAGCAACAATGCTTTGACAATTCAGAAGTGAAAATTTCACTCGGAATGTAGAACAGACCGGTATAATAGGTTGGGAATTTACGCGACGTGTTATACATTCACGGATGTAACGATTTGGGCCCAGATAATAAAGCCATTCGGATCATATTACGCACGCATAAACATTAGCTGAAAAAAATATTCGATTAAAAGTTATTCGATTATAAATTATTGGAATACAATTAATTAAAAAAAATAATTATAAACACTATTAAAGACTATTTATTATATTTTTTTCGTATATTCCGTATATTCAATCCAAGTGCTAAAAGAAGAATTTCAAAAAAGTTCCCCCGTTCTCTTTGAAAACTCCAATTATTTTCTGCCACAAACCATACACATTCTTCTCTTGATACTTTGAACAATATTACTTTTCAGTTTATACCTTCTTGTGTTATTTTATTTAATTTCAGTGTTTTTATTATTATTTTTTTGTATTGAAAACAAACTCGACACAAAGCCTCCTGATTCAAGAATAGTAGTTTTAAGGTTTATAAAACCAACAAAGAAACAATAAAAACACAGGCATATTTTCCCAAGAGCAAGTTTTGTTACATATTTAAGGCAGCAAAACAAAAAGGAAACCGTGAACAGAAAAAACAACAGCAAAAATAGACAAAGGGAAATAATTTAACTAACTAACCGGGCATTCAGGACAACCAACAATAAATATACAAAATACAAAATTAAGCGGAAGTATTATCTTTGTAACGCAAAGCCCAAACACACACGTACAAACATATAAATATGTTAAATATGTATGTATTCGAATATTCGCACGTATAGAACAACAGGGTTGTAAATTGGAAATTTAAAAAGGTTTACAAAAGAAGACGGATTTTATGTGCAACCAGCACCCACTGTTTGTTTATTCACTTAAATACATCTAATTAAGCGTATAATCGAAAGCGATCTTATTTGAGAGATAGTTATAATTTATTTTAATCTTCCATCTTTTGTTTGTTTAGAACAAAGTTTCATTTTATACTGACTTAGAATTTAAATTCTGAATTTATCAGATAATTTTACTCAATCTCAAAATGTAAAGTCATTGGATTTGAGCCCGTGAGCTCTTGCCGGCTGAGGTCAAACCACGAAGTTCACGATGTTTGTGAACACGCTTGCAAATCCAATTGATCTTGGGATCGCGACGGATGGCATGAGTATCAACTAAAATTACTTCGAAGTATTTGTAGGAAGCATCTTGTGCAACCCAGTACGAGTTCAATACACGTAATCCTCCCAATCTGCGACCAACACGCTCCTCAGCAATGGATTGCAATCAATGGTATGGTTTCAATTCGTTGACAGCATGACTCTTGCGCTTGCCGTAAGTACAAGCCTTGGGTACTGGTCGTTTGCGACCACCACGGCGTACACAAATTTTTTAGATGACAAAACCTTATTTGGCTTTGTATCCTAAATGGCGAGCTTTGTCGGGACGAGTCGGTCTGGGAGAACGATGCAATTTTGTTAACTGACGGTATTGCCACACGCGAATACGAAGCAAATAGCGCATAACATCGCTTTGCTTCTTCTTGTACAATTCCTGCATATAACGGTAGGCACCCATGATGAAGATAGATCTTCCACGAGTTGCAAATATGTTTTAGAGTTAATTTCATACTTAATCAAAATTAAAACTAAAAATATTCCCTAAAACAGGATGTTTGAATTACAAATTTTTTTCATGTTAAATTTTACTATAAATCAATTTCTATTTTTGATAGACCGTAATATTATCAGGCATGTTCCAGAAAAGTAAAAGTAAATGAAGTTTACTTTTTACGATTTTTATTTTCAATTTTACATAGAAAAGACAGATCACTATCACTATTTCTGCTTTCGTATGGAATTTACATACATATGTAGATTCATTACAAACAGCAAACTTTTGGTTTTGCAAAAAATCATGCCTGTATGACTTTGCTACAAACATATTATTCAATCATAATATGTTCATTCACCTTAGAGTATGATAAATTCCACATGTGAATATTTTAATAAATGCAATTTTCCCGTTTTTAGTATTTAAAAAAGTACCTTATATTTTAATGTGGGTAAAATTTCATCCTAAATAATTAAGAGATTTTCTCAAGAGCAAAAAAGTACCAATATTAAAAAAGGACCGAAAATAAAAGAGTGCCAAAAGTACCAGTTTTCTCTCATCCCACAGGAAGTAAGTTATTTTATAAAAAAAAAATTTTAAATATTAAAAAAGGACCACAACTAAAAACTAAAACAAAGTATGAAAAGTACAAGTTTTCTCTCCTCCTTTCCCCCAAAAGGTACATACATATGTTATTTAAAAAATTTTAGTACAAAAAGAAAAGGTACCAATACTAACAATTCGTACCGTCTGTCGTCTTTAAAAAGTATCTTATATTTTAATATGGGTCGCGTTATACTTTCATATTTATAATATTTAAAGTTAAACAAGTCTGGTCTTATAAAATCAATTTTATTTGCAAGTTAGCAACAGGGATGGAAAGTATTTGGCTTTTTAACATTTTTTAAAACAAACAAAAACTTTACAACAATAATCAGTGTACGACAAAGAATTGTCCTGTATTTACAACAAAAATATATTTATATACATATATGTATATGTATATAAAACAGTTATTAAAAAGTTGTTATTTTTCTTGTTGATTACATTTACATTTTTCTGGTATAATGATGGTATTTCAACTTTAAAAATTATATGAGCAAAGAACACAAAATTCTTGAAAAATTGAACTCTTAAGATTACGAGTATTTTATGTTCAGATACTAATTGAATTGAATCATATGTATTTCCGGAAAATAACAAGAATTTGTAGTTTTTTTGTAAGGTAAAAAATTTTTAAAAAGCTTTAGCCGCAAGGTAAAGGAAAGCACAGTGATTTACTGTTTTGTTTGTTTGGCTCATAAGAAAATCTTGAAATATAATAATTCTTAATGACAACAATAGAATTCAAAAAGATTTCGTTATTATGATGAGAATCGTAGTAAAATTCTGGTGGTGTTTTATCATTTTTAAAAATATTTATTTAAGGACCACAAGCATCTTTAAAATAAATAAAAACTAAAATACTTTAAATCAGTTTTGCTTTCCATGCTAAAATTTTCACTGTAGACAATAAATTTTATTTGCTTAACAGCCCCACAAAGAAGCAAAAAACGTTGTATGTTATAATTGTAATTTAAAGATAAAAGAATCTAAAATAAAAAAAGTTTTTACTTAAAACCATCATGTCCTTAGTTTTCTGCTTCAATGGTCATTAATTTAAAAAATTGTAAAAAGGACAACAACAAAAATTCGCACACACAAAATTGTGATCTTTTCTTTTCAAGTGTCTTTAGAGTTGAAAAGCTTCAACAAAAGTTTTTTAAAATTGCTTTTTTTATTTAGGAAGCAAAAAAAATATAAATGAATCACTTTTTGTTGAAAAACAAATAAAAAATTATTATTATACAAACAAACTGTTAGTGCCGCCCCCCAAATATTTAATGACAAAATGGCAAGTTTTGTATTGGAAAAAAAAATATTTAAGAAATTATTGCCTTCACTTACATTCTTTATTTTTGTCCATTTGAGGCTGTAAAGGACTAGAATCAACAATTGCCTTGGGCGGCGACTGCCTGGGGTCGTAAAAATCCGAATTTGTGCCATCATCACTGCTGGCTCCCAGAAATGATGCATTTAAACGTTGTTCACCTGGAAAGAATAAAAATAAATAAATAAATAAAATAAATAAATTTCTAAAAATTTTTTCTTTTCTCGTTGCACATGAAAACTTATCACTAAGAAATTATATTTCACACATTCATTTCAATTGCTTAATTGTGTCTATTACACAAATTACACTGTTCAACAAACAAGCTGGCGTTTTAACAAATTGTTAATAATTTTATTTTTAACAAAAAAAATTGCTTTTCAACTAGAAACGCTTTGAAACAAACTATTTATTGAAAATACTAAAAACAATGTTTTAAACAGAATATAATTTTGGACAAAACAATATTAAAAAAACAGACACACAGGAGAGCTTTTCAACATAATTCTGGCAAAAAAAAAAAAAAAAAAAATAAAAAAAAAAAAAAAAAACATCGGACGAATAGCAAAAAACATCAACGTAACTAAACGAAAGGTTAAAGGCCCACATTATACATTTCCAGTTTATGATTTACTACCATTAAAGATTAAAGAAAGATATTGAATACAAAAAAAAAATTAAATCATCCAAATCAATCCATATACATTCCTATGGGATCTAACTGCAAGCGCACACTTTCAAAATCTGTTCATAAATAGTGGAACTTCGCAATTACCAATTTTTCGGGTGAGCATCTTGCCCCTCCGCATCAAAAACAAAGTTATAAATCCAAAGTTGAAATATACGAGTAAAGAGTAATTTGAAAATCGGAGCATAATTGTACGAATTATGGGAAAACAAATCTTATCAAACAAATTACAAAAAATAAAACTTTGAAAAGCGGTCCATAAATAGAGAGTAATGCGATAACTTTCCACCCGATTTGCCAAAAATTAACTACAAGCAAACCCGATCAAATAAATATGAAATTTAAAAAATCGGCCAATAAAATTATTTGATTATGCGGAGAGTTATTTCTGGGACCAAAGACTGCAAATATATATATTAAGTGGGCTCGCGAATATATGACTTAGTTCAAAAGCTTTAAAATGTGAACAACTTATTTTTGCATTTTTTAACGGATTTTCAACTAAACAGTGATGAAATCTATGTACACAGGGTTGTAGATAAATTCTGCTTCAACTACATAATAATTTTGGGATTTTCCAAATTGTTTTTGAATTGCTCTCAGCTGAAAATCAAAATTTCATACATACACTTTTAGTTAGTGCTCACATTATTGAGGCAGTTAAAAGAGCGAGCCCTTTTATATGCGATTGAGCAAAAGAAACAGCAAAAAAAATATCACAGATTTTTTAACATAACTTGGTATTTTCAAAAACAAATTATTTTTAAATATGTACAATAAACAAGAACAATAAAAAATTTAACATAATAAACTTTTGTTTTTATGGGAAAAATTTTTTTTGGATGCCATTCGCAAATATGAACAATCTTGCAAAAGTGAACTTGCTTGGATACAATTAGTTCATATTATCGCGAGCGCACTGTATATATGTACTAAAGGGCTGCAACGAGTAACTTTTTTCTTCATATGTGAAACTCGCTGTCGAATACAGTAGATATTTGCTCTGTCGCTCAGAGCACAAGCAGTGAAGAGAAGAGATTGTTTGTTTGACAAATACTAACCAGTAGCAACCGCAAATTAAATGAGTACCGAAAAATATGAACATACAAAACCGTAGCCAACAAAAAAGAAGTACCTTAAAAACTATGTTCACTTCATGTGGTACTTCAAGAATTTTTCATGCAATGCTGAAAATTAAAAATTTTCAATTTTAGCCTTTATATCCACATTGGCTAATATGCCGGCGTTTTAAGTCTTCAAAATAAATAATGGAAAAATTATTCATACATATGCATGATTTTTTTTCATAAATTCAATTAACATTTTTTTAAAAGGAAAAAATGCCTATTTTTTAATACCTTTAAACATAAGTAATTAGTAACTAAGTAACAAAAATCTTAATAAATAATATTATGTATAAACTTGCCTCACTTAATTCCATTTTTTTACTACACTCAACAGAAAGAATTTTTTTTTTATTTGCCAAACTTCACGTAGTACTGCAAGTACCAAGTGAAGTTTGGCTGTCGCATTATGTTCACCTCGTTCTGTTCATACATGTTGCGAGTATGATAGCAAAACACACAAGCAGTGAACTTACACACGCTAAGTCGAGTAACAACAAGAAGTGACAACAAGTTTTCGGTGTTCTCAAAAATATGAACATTGTTTCTGTAATTCATTTCGAGTAAGTGTTCATGCTTTGGAAGTACACGTGACCTTGCTAGCTACACATCTATTTATGCAGCATTCTAATATGTACATATATAACCGTATACATTTCGATCTTTTTTTTTTTTTTTGAAGTCGGTTTAAAATCTAATTAATTTGAACTTAAATAAAAATATTAATACTTGAAATAACCTTTCAGTTAATTTTGAGTAACTGAATGCAAGTACAGGACGGACCATACTCAGTTTGTACATGAATGCAATTATCCAAACTTAACCGACAATCAAACATATCAAACCGAAGATCAACATATTTTTGGTGAAAAAAATAACTCTAAATCTTTTCAAGATGTTATGCAACTTTAAACAAAAACTAGATATTTAATCTTAAATAAATTATAATTTTAGCGGCAACGCAAAAAGCTTTTAATAAAAACATATGCCCTTAATATGTATGTTTTACAACTAAATTGATACTAGAGTGGGTTTTGAATCATAATGGGGGCAATATGCGAATGCGCATAAGTTCAGTAGGACACTCTTTCAATAAAAAGTTCAGCTATTTTTTTTCATCGAAAAAAGTCCGAACAGTTTAAAAAAATGAATGCATTCATTGAAAAAAATATTCCAATCTATATATGTATATAAAACAGGATGTGTGTATGTATGTAACGTATGGACTCCATGGGCCGATTTTGATGAAATTTTCAGGGAATCTTCAGAATATTTAGACGGGTGACACTGTGAAGTCTGATTTTTGATTTTCGGTCTGCGGGCGGAGGGGCGTGGCAAAATCCAATTTTCATATTGCACCACCAATGACATATATGTATGTACATACATACATATGTATATTTATTTTTTTTTCTTTTTTTATTTTATTTTATTTTTTTTTAAAGCCGTTTTCATGTTTTTCAAAACGAGATATCGAACTCTTAAATCGGTTATGTAGTTCCGAAGATATTTAAAAAATATCTATATATATATAAAAATGAATGTCTGTCTGTCTGTTTGTTTGTGCCAAAACTTTGGACCGATCTTCCTGAAATTTTCACAGCATGTTACTGTGACCCTAGAAGGAATAATAGGCTATATGAACTTTTGATTGGACAAAGGGCCGTGGCACCGCCCATATAACCCAAAAATTTAAATCGCCATATTTTGGGCATTTTTTGACTTACGTTGATGATATTTGGTACATCTGGTATTGGCATAATAAGGAATACGTACCAGGAGAAAAGTGGGTGAGACCACGCCCCTTTTTAGGAAAATTAAAAATCGTAATATAGTCTTAACTACTAGACCGATCGTCATTAAATTTTCACAATAGGATATTCTCACGAAATAATAAATTCTTGACTATAACGAGAGGGATAGCGAAGCACACTGGGTTCAGCTAGTAATATATAAATTATTAATAATCCCACTTACCCTCTGACATATCGTCGTAGGCTTCCTGCAATAGTATGATATCGTGAAATGAATGCTCGAATGCACTTTTTCCACTCAAGTGCGCCGATGTCAGTAGACCGGTACAGGATGAATCGGAAATAATTTCAAATCTTGTTGCCGAACCCGGTGATGAGAATGTTGCAAGTAAAGAGCCACCACTTAGGCTATGTAGTGATGGTGATTTTGGAATTACTCGTGTTATTGTTGTGGCACCAACAGATGCTACCGTTTGATTAATGCCAGCAGCAAAACTACCTACTAAAGCTCCAGCTGCCCTTGAAACAGCTACTGCTGGTCCAGCGACTACTGTTGTTGTTGTTGTTGCTGCTGCTGCTGCTGCTTCTGCGCCTTCTGTTGATTTTGTTGCCGACAAATTTATTGGTGATAATTTTGTTGTGTGACCGTTAAGGATCTTATGTGTCTTTGCATGTGTTTTCGTTGGAAATTCCAATTTCGATGACTTTGCTGAAGCAACTGAAGAGCAACGTGAAGACGTGGACGAGGCTGACGACGATGATGAACTAGATCTGGAGGACGACGAGGAGGAGGAGGAAGAAGATGATAATGGTGATGACGAATTATATTTCTTATTCGCTTTAGGATTTGCTGTACAATTTAAAGACAATTTTCCGTTGCTTAAATTGATGGGTTGTTGTATTGGTGACTTTTTTGATGAGATCGTTGAATGTGATTTGTTCGAACAATTCGATGTGATGCTGGAGGCTGGCGAAGCGGATGATGAGCACGTTGCTGACAAAGTTATAGCTTGTGATATTGAGGATGATTTGCCGCTATTGCCAGCAGATGCTATTGATAGCAAATTTGTGACAGCCGCACCGTTTAGCTGGTGTAAATGTATAGTATTGTGGTTGTTGTTGCTGCTGTTGTTTTTGATCTTAATGCCGTTACTTGATAAATTATATGGCTGCTGTGCATGCAAATATGTTGCTGTTGTCGCATCAATTGTTATTGGTGTAACACAAATTGTATTGTTTATTAAATTTATTCCGTTTTGTAGACCAGTTGCTGTTGCTATTGTTATACTGTTGCCGTTGCAAGTCTTTGTTGCAGGTGCTGTTGCTGTTGTAATATTATTGTTATTAGCATCAGATGTAGCAGCTACAAAAGAAGTGATACTGTTGCTGCTATTAATCTGGTTATTGTGATTATTAACAACCGTTGTTGTTGGTGTTGTTGTTGTTATTGTTTTATTTAATAAACTGTTGGTTGCCTGCGGTTGAAACCAACTGGGGAAACTGCCTTTAAGCGTGTCTATAAGGTCCTGATCGAGCGTTAAGCGCCACGATACAGGGCCGTCCACGCCGTGCGTAGACTCTGAAAATAAAAACAAATTAGAAAAGTTTAGTTTCAACAAAATTTAGGAGCATTTTTTTGTTAAAAAAAAAATGGTTTTTATTAAATAAATCAATAATATTTTTATTACGCTTTACGCTCGAGTTCATGTTAATTCAGTTGGCTTTTCTTTTATTTATTTATTTATTCTAGTTTTTCTGTTGTTTTTGTTTTTCTTATTGATTTCATTTTATAAATTGCCCTAAAAAAATTATGAGAAAATTTGTTTATTGTTTAAACAGTTGTAAACGATTAAAATTTGTTAAAATAATTTGCTGGTATTACTTTCGCATTTTAATTTAATGAATGAATAGACGAGAGATATTTAGAGCAATTTATTACTGAATAAATTTTAAAGAAAAAAAAAAAATATGTTTAAATATTTTGTTTTACAACAAAGAGTATGAAAGCGTCAGCATAGATGGCGTCTACAATGTTTTACGTTTTCAAACAATTAAGTAAAAATGTGTTGGTTGTAATATTGATATTTTAAAAATATTTTTTCTTAATTCTGTTTATGTTTTTGACGTAAAACTATTTATTTTTGCTTACAGGTTGCCTAGAAATGAGATGGAATTGGACCTATCATGAACTTGGTCCATATTTTGATCTCAGCACTTTTTACGGCCGAAATATTTTGGATAGGAACTGGGCCTTATTTTCACATTTGTGTTTTTGTGCGGATCTCACTTCTCTTTTTTAAGTTGTTTTTGTATAATTATTTATATGTATTGCTTATCTGGGCCTTCCTGTGTACCAAATTTCAGCTTTCTAGCTATACTGGAAGTGCCCCATACAAAGAAAGGGCACCCTAATCCCCACGGGTGGAAAGTGCCCATTTTCAGATTTTTCTGGTTAATTTCTCACCAAGACCTACCTGTGTACCGAGTTTCAGCTCTCTAGCTATACTGGGAGTGCCCAATAATATTGATGAGGCAGTGAGTCAGTGAGTGAGTCAGTGAATATGTATTAAAATATGGACTTTTCACACCTTAATATCTCGGGAAGCTTCTACGGTAGAATTTCAGAAATTTAACCTCTGTGGCGAGGTCGCCTCTGTGGGGAGACATTATGTTTCAAGTTTCACTATATTATGATCAAGAGGAGCAAAGTTATGGGGGGGGGGGAGGGTAAAAACAGCTCGAAGGGTTTCGTGTAAATATACACACTGTGTGGCCGAACTAGATACGAATAAAAAGTTATCGATGACAACCAAGTGAACAGATGACTGAAAGTTGTGTCGAGTTATAATGAGATAACTGCTATCAATAAACTATCAATTTAGGTTGTGAATCACAATAGGAGGATTAGTAGGTGAGATACAATTAGTGTATACAAATTTCTCTTAAAAAAAATTTTGGACCAGCACGAAAGTTTAACGTAATATAATTCTTCTAAAAATTTTTTTTTTTTTGATAACTTTATTATTTATTGAATCTTCACTTATAAATTGAAACATCAATAAGTTGTTCAAATCTTAATTCTAAATAATAAAAAAAATGATAATTATATGTTTAGCCAATGCTAAACAAAAATTTTTAATTTCAACGGTAGATTTTTGTTGATTTACATCTCTCGTGTACGGCTGAGAGAAAGAGTATCCCTCCTCCTCAACCGGGTGTGAACGCTATAATGTAGAATATTGCGGGCAAGTGGATTTTGGTTTTCAACGTTTTTTTAAAATATTTTCTCGCGTGTTTTGAAAATACTATCTTCTTCTAAAATTTAAAAGTGTTTCACAATAGACTCAGCGACTCTATCCAGTTACGCTGCTTTTGCTAAATATAAATGAACCTTAAATGAAACCAACAACAGCATAAATGTCTCTACTGAAATTACAAACATATTAATATGAAAATTTCATTGAGCCTGGGAAAATATCATTAAATGTAGCTGAAGGATACGTGAATTGTTTATTTCTATTATTCAAGGCAGTTTTGAGCAATTTCATTTACCACATGAAATACTGTCGGGGGCGAGTAAATGAGTAAATGTGCAAGTAAAATTCATCAAATACCTTGAGTAAAAAAATTGTGATACTTAAATCCGCCATAAATATGTTTTGTACAAAATATAGTTTTTGTACAAAGCAGCAAAAAAAAGTAGTAATAAACATAAAAATAAAATTTAGCATGTAAACGTGCGTAAATAAAAATTAAAATAAATGAATGAAATATCGCGTACTTGCGGCACTTTGCTTTTCAATTTCTTTTCGATAAAGAAAAACCAAACAATTTAGGAAACTGGGTTGCTTAGCAACACGCGCAAACAGCTTTGATCGTTAAAATGTTTACTGCGAAAATAGTTTTTATGATGATCTCTTAATTTGAATATTAATAAATACGAGTATATTTTGTTAATATTTGAAATGAAGTTTTCAAAGTGTGAAATTTTTACGATCAAACGTGATCATGCATGAATCACCGCAATCACGAAAGTTCCCCATCAGTTCTTCTTTTAATAAATTAAATAATTGAAATTTCTTTCAAGAATATTTTTATATTTCTAATAAGAACAAATAATTCTTCTACTATAAATCTATATAAATAAAAATGAAATAATGTTCGTTGCTAAGCGCATCACTCGAGAACGGCTCGACTGATTTCTATAATTTTTTATGTTTAGGGTTTGAAATATTCCGAGGATGATTTTTACGGAAAAAAAAGTTGGAAAAGTTTCCCGGAAAATTGGAAAATTGGGAAAAACAAAATTTGTGGTTTTCTACTGCAATTTCGGCAGAACAACGTCTAGCTGACACGAAACAGCTACTTATTAATAATGATCAATTAAATTTAAATAATAACAATTATTAATTTAGTTATCGTAATAAAATGTTCAATTACTTTCTGTTTAATAATTAAACATCTTATTAATTGACACAATTAAGTTTTTTAATTATTGTAATTAAAAAATTTATAAGAAACTGGAAAATATTTCAACTAAACTTTTAATTGTTATTGCTTCAATTAAATTCGCAACAAAAATTTATATTAATTTTTATTATTAATAATTTTCATTTAATTTTCAGTGTATTTAAACTGTCCTTGCATTTTTAAAACAATTAAATATCTTTTACCATTCACTAATATTGAATTCAAGCCTAATTAAATCACATACTTAATAGTATTTGCAAAATACACACACACACACAAAAACTTGCACACAGAAAACCATATTCCAATTAACAAAATGCATACAGAAATACCCCTTTTGTTGTAAATTAATTGCCATACAAGACATTGGCAATTTTGTTATACAAAATTATCAATATTTGGTATTTTATTGAATGGATTCGAACACAAGATGCTTCAGTATTAAACCGACATTGTTGACAACTGACAAAATGTTTAAACGTTTGAGGGAAACCAAAGTGATGCAACATTGCATCAGAATATTGTGTTCTGTGAATTGCACAATAAATAAATTTTGCACAAACAAAAATTATAGGAAAGAGAACACAGAATAGCCCACAAAATTTAATAAACAATAAACAAAAGTTTTCTGGTCAAAGATGGAAGCGTGAGAGATTTCAATAACAATTCTATCGAAAAGTAAAAGTTCTAAAACTGGAACCGTTCGCTAACACGTGGCAACAGGTCACAGGTTAGATTATTTTCTCTTTATAGAATAAAAATACGTATATACATATGTATTTAAAACTTTTGCATTTCTCATGCAGATATTTGAACGTAATTTTTTAATGCAAAATTAGAAATCAAACTTTTAAATTTAACTGCGAAAATTGTGCAATTCATAAATGAAAAGTACGGGTTTACAAAATATCCATGAAAAACAAGCACAATCGTGTGAGTGAAAGAAAATATTAAAATATGTACACACGTGATCGCACGTGATTCTCGTCAAACACGTGAGAGATGTGCCCATCTCTAATGAACACTGCAAACAAATCGACAAACAAGATGCAGACAAGAACAAAATCTGATATACGAGTATACGACGTGTAGACAAACCACTAGTAAGTACACACTTTTGCCCATTTGTAACCATAGAGAGGGTAATTGTTCTTCAACAAATTGTTAACAGGCTTTATTGCACTTATGAATACTTCAATATAAAATAATGAAAAACCATCAATAAAAAATACACATGTTTTACAATCGCGTGGCTCTATGACTGACAATCAGCCTTGTTACAGAACTCAATTCCGATCGAAAGTAGTTTGCAAAAGTTGAGTCATTAAAAAGCGAAAAACGAAAATTTAGTTTGAAATCAAACCACTTTAAATTTCCTTGTAAAACCATAAAGAACACAATACGAAAAACTTTCTCGGCTTCTTGGTAAACATCCAGATGGCAACTAGTTGAAATCTAAGAAATCTATAATTGTTTCATATGTGAAATATTCGCCACGTGATTCTGGTTGAAGTAATTTTTTAAAAAAGTAGGGACCTTTAATACAATCACCCTTTTTTTCGCCTGTAAAACAATGAGATGAATTAGGTGCTAGTTATCAACTACACTTTCTACGCAGTTTAATGAAAAAGATAAATCCTAATTTAACAGTGCTATTTAAAAAAAAAAAACAAGAAGATCCAAGAAAATGTTTCAATAATTAAATGCGTTTTATTACAAAAAAAAAGGAAAATCAATAAAAAGAGAAACTAAACAAATACTTGTGATTTTATGCTCCTTCTTTTATGTTTCATTTCATTTGTGTGCAAAACGACTGACTGACATTCACTTGTCAATTGTAAAATGCCCGGTTATTTTTAAATTAAATAACACACACACACACAATGTCAAATATGTACGAGGGCGGTTCGGAAACTTCTTAGCCTAGCACAAAAAGCGCGGTATAAACAGAAAAAAGTTAAGTATTTTGGAAACTTCCATCTCTGCTATGAACACATGTAAAATTTTGTTTCGATCTGGCAACTCCTTCATATAGAAACAGGAGTTCACAAAAGACGTATCCGCGATTTTTTTACAATGGAAAAATTAGAAATGCGTGGTGTCATTAAATATTTACATAAAAAAGGTTTATCGGGACAAGAAATTCATAATGATATGGTGAATGTGTTAGGTGAAAGTGCTCCGTCATATGCAACAGTAAAAAATTGGGTCGTACAAGCATTGAAGATGAACTACGTAGTGGACGTCCAAAAACAGCAACAACAACAGAAATTGTAGCCAAAGTGCATGATATGGTATTAAATGATCGACGAATAAAAGTGCGTGAAATAGCTAATATCATGGGCATCTCAAATGATCGAGTCCATTTAATTTTGCATGAAGAACTACAGATGAAAAAGCTTTCTGCAAGATGGGTGCCGCATTTGTTAACAGTCGACCAAAAACGCATAAGAATGAACATTTCTCAAGCTTGTTTGGATCGTTTTAAGCGAAATAAAATGGATTTTAAGCGTCGTTTCATAACTGTTGATGAGACATGGATCCACCACTATACTCCAGAGATAAAAGAACAATCCAAACAATGGACTGAAGCTGGAGGAAGTGCCCCAAAGAAGGCAAAAAGAATTCAATCGGCTGGTAAGGTTATGGCAACGGTTTTTTGGGACTTCAAAGGTATTTTATTGATTGACTATCTGCAAAAGGGTAAAACAATAAATTCAGAGTACTATTGCAACCTTTTGGATCAATTAAATGTACAAATTCGAGAAAAACGTCCTGGCTTACAACACAAAAAAATTATTTTTCATCAAGACAACGCACCAGCGCACAAGAGTGTTTTAACAATGGCTAAAATCAACGAATTAAAGTACGAGTTGCTTGTCCACCCACCTTATTCTCCTGATTTAGCTCCCAGTGACCTTTACCTGTTCCCAAATCTAAAAAAAATCCTTGCTGGCAAGCGTTTTACCACAAATGAAGATGCAATTACAGTTGTAAACCACTATTTTGAAGACCTTGAGGAAAACTATTTTAATCAAGGGATAGAATTGCTAGAAAAGCGTTGGACTAAGTGTAATGAAGTTTCAGGAGATTATATTGAAAAATAAAAATATTTTTGAAAAACTAACTATTCTCTTTCATTGATAGGCTAAGAAGTTTCCGAACCGCCCTCGTATGTACCTAATTCTAATGTGTGATCGTGTATGTTAGTGTTTACGACTGGCGGCACTGCACAGTGAGTAAATTTTAAGTTGAGTTTTGTTTCGAAAATAACGAAATTTCAATAGAAACAAATATTTTTTTTTTTTTTGTTTTCATGCAGAAAAAAATTCTTACATTACAACATTTTTAATTTAGAAAAAGAAAAATCTATTTTCGACATGTCGCACGTTCAATCGCGCCGTGTATTACAACAGATAATATCGAAATAGAAATAAATTAAATAAATTATTCCCAATTTTATTTGAATTGAAGCCAGCTATGCAACCAGCTAAAAACAAGAGCAACTAAATAAATACAATAACGAATAAAATAGATTTATAATAGACGAAATCAAATGAAATGATTAAAAAAATGCTGTTTTAAAAATAAAACTGCCTTATTTTCTATTTTGAAAATTTGAATTAAAAATTTCAAACATCTTATGAGGCATGGCGTGACATAAGTTGGCGCGTCCATTTATTTTTATTCATCGTGTTTTTTTTTTCAATTGTAGATTTGATTTTAGTTTTTTTTTTCTTGGCTGCATTCCTGTGGCAATTATTCAACAAGCAATTTTTGTGTGTGTACCCTTACCCAGCACAATATGATTTTACAAATAGGTTTCTGTAAATTATAATTTCTTCAACACCCACCCAAAAAATTTTGATAATTCATACTAAATTAAAAAAGGACACATTCAATATTTCTCAAGAAGAGTTCCTGTTACAGAAATGGTCACGTGATCGCTTTCCAACTGATAGAAATATGTGAAATTTATTTGTCATTTAATAATTTTAATTTAATGGAAATTATCAGGAAAAGTCCATATACATGTTTCAAATAAATCCAAGAAATCAAATACAAATAAAATTAAAATAAAATTAATAATAAATAACAAAGAAGATTTCATTTTTATTATTTCGCTGAAATTGATATGAAATGTAAATTAGGAAATTTTGCAACAAAAATTAAATATTTATAAATTAATTCAATTGAAGTGGAAATAATTGAATGCCCAGCATAAATTGGTTGTTACTTGAAATATGATTTTCATCATAAACTGCATGCCGTCTGCATTACTTGCAGTTATCAGTGGTTTAAGCTCCGGTAAAGAAAAGTAGACTTTTTTACTTTTAGGTTAAATCCATGTCCGACAAAAACAAACATGTTGCAAGACCGTAACAATATATTTGTACAATAGAGCAGTGAGTAAGTAAAACACAAAAATATCACACGTTCAATTTTCAGCAGAAACACATTTTTTTTTTATCCAATAACTTTTTTAAAATTAAAATGAAAATTGAATCGCCATGTTAATAAAAAAAATCTAGCAGTGGCCACCACCTGCCTTGGAAAACTTAAAAAATTATGTTAATGGCTTAGAATTCGTAAATACGAACGAATACGAATACATATTACTTTTAAAATTTGGCGCCACTTAAAATTTCGAATTTAATTGGAAAAAATTTCTCTCTTTGTGTGAGTAACAATAAATTGAAAAACACTGTAACACTTCTATTTGTATTTAACATATTTATGTCATTGTGATGCCGAATTTGAAGGTCACTACTGAACATTTTTAAATTATTTTACTTTCATACTTCCAGATTTCGTTTTCCTCACTCTGTTTGCGCTTTTAATTAGGAAAATTCTGTGATGTTTGGGAGAACAAATTTTCTCAGATGGTGGCTTCGCCAATGTCGGCGGACTTTCACATATAAAATTATGTATAGTTCTTTTTTTTAAGTTCAACATTCCTCTAATGAAGTACCATGACTGTAATAAAATGCTGGTTGATGTATTTTTGTTTGTTTTTTTAAGAAGGTTATTATCTTGCGTCAAAACAAAGGCGGTTTCTTTAAATAAAAATAGGTTGCCTAGAAATGAGATGGAATTGTACCTATCAAGAACTTGGTCATTATTTTGATCTCAGTACATTTTACGACCTAAATATTTTGGATAGGAACTTGGCCTTATTTTCACATTTGTGTTTTTGTGCGGATTCGCTGCACTCTAGCGAATACGAATATCGTAAAACAGGCGAATAGTCGAATAGTCGAATAATCGAATACGAGTATTCGTAACATAACTAATGGTTATAACAATACCAGCCCGCTTAGCAAAAAAAAAAAAACATATCGTCAGCTCATTATGGAATGGATGCAACCAACATTCTAAAATCTTTAGCTATTTAAGTGTAAGCTCAGTTGAAGCAACCCTCGATATACGCAGGTTTTGATTTTTCTAAAGTTGCGTTAACAGAGTCACCAATGTTGAGAATTTGGGTGTTGCGATTATTGAATTGTTGCGTATATCGAGGGTTGCGTTAAACGCTATTACACTGTTGTAATTTTAAAAATAAATGCATATGCAGCAGAAAACAAAATTAATCATTTTCAATAAAAGATTATACTCTTTTTCATGAAAGTTCACAAATTGTAAATATGTACATATATTACGAAGATCCTTTTAAAGAAAAGATTCATGTGCGACACACCTACATTCACGTAAGATCAAAAGCAACTTTTGAAAAATATGTTCGTGCGCCACACAGAAATTAATTAAAAAAGTAAATGCATAGACGGCACAAAATATGCCGAAAGCTGCAGCATATGCGCCAAACCAATAACGAAATGGCGAGCGTCTTTCTCTGGTTATTATTATTCGAAGATGTAGAGGACCGATTTTTTAAAACTTCAACAATATGAGAAACAAAGCAAAAAAAAATTGGTGTTAAATATTTTGCAAATAAATTTTTGAACGTGAATAAGCTTTAATCGATTTATTTAAAAGCATATACCCTTTTTCTTTTTTAAATTAGTCATGTGAATTTAATAAACTTTTATTTTGTAAATTTTCAACTCGAATAATCTGACAATACTAACAAAGAGTAAATATAGAAAAACATGCTCCACCTGCACAAATTATTACTATTATTTTATTTTAATATCATTTACCTTTCAAACTATTTCTAATTAAAAACTTTTAGTATACAATTTATCTGCAATTTAAATACAAGGAAAATTAAACAAATAACTAATTTATGCTTCTTATGAAAAACTATTGTATTATTTTAAATGTATAAAATGCATAATTTAATAAAACTTCAATTTCATTAAATCAACAGCAAATTTCTGTAGAAATACTTGTCCTTTAATATTTCTTCATGTCCCCTCAAGGCACGTATGTAACAAATATTCAAGTTTCATATTTAGCAAAACAATCAAATTTATGTCCAAATCTTGATTGTTTTCAGCATTTCAAGCAAATCGTTTGCAATTAATCTTTGGACATACAAAATTTTTACAATTCGCATCAAACGGAAATAGGAAAGAAGGTAAGGAAAACAGAAAGAAGAAAACAGAAAATATAGTTAATAACGTACACAATAAGTTTTCTATAAGCAACTAATCGATTACTTGAATAAAATGGAATGTATGTATGTATGTATGCAGAGTAAGTGTGTAGTCATCTTAAGCCAATGTGGTTCATACTTATAAATCTTTATAGACGTGTAGGCGTGTTAATTTCATTTTCATGTAAGTAAATATTTTTATATATTGAAAGTTACAACACTTTCACGACAGCAGTACAATCCCAGACTTGTTTCCTAATCATTCAAGCATATACATATATAAAATTAACTTACTTGTTGTGCTCATGAATGTGTGAATGCATTAGTTAGTTGGTGAGTTGTTGTATGAAGAAAACTTTAACGCACACATTCAAATAACAGGTGAAGCAAATTATACACGAGTACCCTACAAATACTAAGATTGTAAAGTGAATTACATTTAGCCGTGTAAATTTATATTTTATATTAAAATTATAGGGATTTTGTTTTTTTTTTCTAACCTTGGCGATCTAGAGTTAGCCACCTTACCAAGTCTTCTGAAAACATACAATATTGTAAACATTATTTTGAAAATTAACTTTAAAAAGATCATTTGTTTCAAGGTAAATTTTTAAAATAAAGTTAATTTTCAAAAAACTGATTTTTAAAGATTTATTAAATTTCTTCGACCTTTTTATTTTATTTTTCTAATAATAATATCAAGCACAAGCTCTTTTTATAAAAGTAACAGTAGCAATAACTTTTTATTTTTCCGATATTTCGCTATCTCAATGGATAGCTTCTTCAGGGAATATTTTTTTCTATTGTGACCACGCCCCTTTTTAGGAAAATTAAAAATTGTAATATAGTCTTAACTACTGGACCGATCGTCATTAAATTTTCACAATAGAATATATAAATACTTTTAATTTTATTTTATAACGAGGGGGTAGCGAAGCACACCGGGATAAGCTAGTTTTAATATAAAAACACGGTAAATAAAAAGTTATTTTTTAAAAAATGTGTTTTTTTTTTTTCAAAATGGTTCTTTTAATGAAGTTTTTGTTAGAAAGGTACCCTTTTTGATAAGATACTTTGTGTCGAAAGGTTCTTTTGAAACTAAGTAAGATACTTTTTAAAAAGGTAATATCTATTTTAATAAGGTAATATCGCGCCATTTGTGCAATAGGGTCAAAACACAAAAATAAAATAGCTTTGCAAAAAACTAGTTAAAAGCTTTGTATTCTCTTCTATTCGGATGAAATGTTTTCACATTATGAAGAGCGACATGACAATTAATGCTGCATTATTAACTCAAAAATCACAGTTGTTTAGTTAAGGCTCTATTGCAGCAGAATCTCGATTTTGTATTTTGACTTTAAACATGTTACCAACTCTAAAATAGTTTATAGAGAACTACACAAAAATTTTCATAACTATTTCATAACTTGTCAGATATTAAAACATTATTTTTTTTTTTAATTTTGAATTCAACTTGAACGTTTAAAAGAATAATTTCATGAATAAAATGCAAAAATATTCTAAGCTGGCAGAGATAAATAGAACGATATCGAGTTATTTTTATTCTATTTTGTTATTTTGCTTTCCAAAAATTTTAAAATCTGGGGGGTTACTCTGTATTGCGATGCGATAAGAAAACTGTTCGCATTTGTAACTTATTTACATTGTTTACGCATCGCATTTGTTTTCGCATCCCAATACAGAGTAACCCCCTGGAAAATCGTTTCATATTTTTCACAGCAACTAAGATTCTGTAGCTGAAAATTAAAATTTTTAAAAACTATTGAATAAATCATATCTTCTCAAGTCGCATATAGAATTTGAAGTGTAAAAAACTATTCGCCACTGCTTAATAATAATCGTTAATCATCTTATCAACCAACTACGAACGCTTGGAAATAAACCCTGGCAAATAATTGAAGAAATATTTGAACTTAACAATTTCATTAACGACTTAAAGGTTAAACTGATATTGGAAAAATCCATTTAATGGAAAAGAAAAAAAAAACTCAAGGAAATTACTTGTGTGTACGCAACCACTCAACAGACACAGACACACACAGAACCATACACATATACGTAAAGGCACTCATTTGTGTAGTACTTAACTACTCATATGCTCAATAGTCTTGTTGCATATTTTAGGGGATGTACGAATGAATGAATTAATCTTTGTTTGCATTAGTTACACACATCTAATCTTATTTTTACATAAATTAAAATTCTCAGTTGTGTAACGTCTGCTCTCCGACGTGCTGATAAAAGATGATGGGGATATAACAATGGATGAAAAGGAAAAAAAACAAATATATACGAAGTCGGGATTGTGTTGAAGGCAAATACCATTAGACCCACGATGGTTGTTCAAACAAATTTATTTAAATCTATAATTTGCTAGCATATTTTTTATTTTCTCTTTTGTTTTCTTTTTTCCATAAGATAGCGATGATGATGAGGTTGGCAAGGAAAACATTAATTATGGAAAATAGTTGTTATTTGCAAAAGGGGAAAATGGAAAAATTTTAAGAAATTTTTATATACATATCTTGTATTTTATAACCAATATATTTAATATATTTAATATTAATTAAATTCTCTTGCAATTTGAAAACCGAAAATAAAAGTACAAGGTCTTAAAATTAATCAATCAATCAAATGCTTCAAATCAGATATCTTGTGTGCAATTTCTCATTATTACAGAAAATTTATACCCACTGTTCATTCATTCAATGTATGTGAAATTAACAAGTTATAATTTTAGCTGATATATTTTACAACATATCACCTACATGATACGACAAGATATTTCAGCAGTCTGCGGCTGATTCTCATGAAATGCTTTCATCTGTTTTGCATTTTAGAACATTCATTCAAAGTCATTTTTCAAAGCAGACGAAAAAAAGGAAAATGTTCATTGTTTCAATGAATTGTTCATTAATTTTTACCTAAAAAAAAATACAACGAATGCTTGCGATGAACCATTTTACATTAAACGTTAATGGATATTTTCATTGAAACAGCGTATGTGTTCATTACAGCAATGTATTTTTGTATAAAGTTTATGAATCAAAGTTTATGAACACATTTGAATGAAAGTATATTAAAAACAATTTTAACATTATGATGGTAACAATTAAAAGAAAACACCTTAAAAATTTTTGGAAAAAAAAATATATGTAACCACTATTTTGCATCACACTGTAAAAGGAGATGAATAATGGGTTCATTGAAAAAACCTCGTTGTTACGACAACATAATACGTGTGCCAAATTAAATATTCAAGGTTTCCTGGTTGTATTTATCAGCTGGCCGTTAAAAACAGCAAATGATTAGCGGCCACTAAACGCACATAAGGCGCAACGTTGCAAGCAAAACACAAAAAAAAGGCTGATGAAGTCAAGTTGTATATCGATAAACATTTTACGTTGTTAATGCGCTTAAACTATTCAAAACTCACGAGTTTCTATTACAACTAAAATGCGGAAATAATAAACCACAAACAGAACAACAATAATAATAAAAAAAAAAAAAAATGCAACAATAAACCGCCACTAAAAACAAATTTTTAATGTCAGCTACAGTTTGAAAACTAAAGAAATGAAAAGAAAAAATATATTTTATTTAAACCAAAAACACACGAAATAAATATTGAAAACAATCGTAATAATATTTGTTCAACATAAAATAAATGAAATTTTGAAACCACAACATGAATAATAACAAATTTTATATCGATATTAAATTGAAATATTTTAATGCAGTTCCTTGTTAAAATCGTGCGAGTTTATTTTTTTTTTCTTTAGCACCTTGGGAAGGGGGCGGGTTGCTGCTTGTCTCGTTGCTGTGGGTTGGCTGGTGGTAGTTAAAAACAAAATTAAAAATTTAAATTAAATTTGGCAAAGTGCGAAAATTGTTGTTGTTGTTGTTATAGTTAATGCTGTTTCTATGGCATATGGCTGGTGTTTTTTCGGTTTTTAGTGCTGTTTATATGCAATAATTAGCTTTTTTTGGCAATAAACGAAATAAATAGAAAAAAAATTATATTTTGCAAAAGATCTCAATGAATAGTGTCAACATTAAATTCTAATGAAAAAAATATGTAAATAATTTTTAAATACACCACCCAAACACACATACCAGGGCGCAGTACATTGTCAGAATAAATAAATAACATAATCAAAAAAATTGGTCACATATCAAAGTACTTTAAACACGAGTCCAGCTTCATAAAACAAATTTTGAATGCTATCTGATATGAATGACTGAATTTTGGTATCTTCAATCTTTAATTAGAATTTACAGCCTTATCAAAGAACACAATTCCGATCGAAAGTGGCTTCAACTCAAATATTTGATTAAATGTATTTATATATAAAGTGGCTTTCAAATCTGTATACATATTTAGTTTCTTTTGCGAAATCACCATGGACGGAAATAGCATTCAACAACACGTGCAAATAATAAAATCATTTTATCAAAGTGGGTGATAAATGGTTACGTAAACAAAGAAAATTGTCGAACTTAGGATAATACCAATGCACATGAGATCCAAGAGCGGCGAATGCATCCCGAAAAAATTTCTGTTTGATGTGGATATTGGGATGGAGGCGTCATCGGTTCGTATCGGTTCCTTAAGAACGATGCTGGCCAGGCCATCGCTGTCTACGGCGATCACTATAAGTCGATTATTACCAACTTCTTTTGGCTTGAATTCGATAACCTGGACAGAGACGATATGTGGTTTCAACAGGACGTGGCACACAGCTCATGCCACATTGGATATTCTGCACGAGCGATTTTTGGGCATGGTCGATTCACGTAGAAGTGATGGGAATTGACCACCGAGATCGTGCAATTTAGAATTATTCAGGCGTATGCGAATAACCCACAAACCCCAGCGGTTCTCCAGGCCAACATAACCCACGCCATCAGTCAAATTCACCTTGATTTCTGCTCCACTCATGGAAAATTGGACATTTCGGATGCGCACTGTGGCGGACATTTTGAACGAAGTTATAATCCAAACATAATGGCAAAAATAAAATGTTTTGATAATATCTCACACCCAATTTGTTTTATTTAAATTTAAGAAACAAGTATCGCTTAACGAGTGACGCTTTATAACCAATCCGGAAATAAAGTTATTAAAAATACATATGACGATGACCCAGTATTGAATCTTGACTCATCAGTACACTGCTACTGAGGCTTGTTATTTCATCGTCTTTTTTTTTCGTTCAAAGCTCCTTTTTATTCAGGGCTGGAAATGGTCAGAAATGGAAAATTAAAAATTTTGTTTGAAATTCCAAATAATACAATTGTATTAGAGTATTAGAGCTAGTATTTTTTCGACCACTTCAAACTTTACAGCTCATTATTTTTTAGAAGCTTAACAAACGGCCGACACAATCGATCGTATTCTAGATGTAAATATTTTTTTTTTAATGTTCCAAAGATAATATATAAAAAAAATCTCTTGAAAATCAGTCATAGGACAACCACAAGTTCAATGGTAAATGGTAAATTTGCATGAGTTCACATTTTTATATTAGAATTAAAACAGAATCTATTTACAGAACTCTCTTCTTTTTTTCTCCTTTAACATTTCAAAAAATTCTTCCACATAGCAGAAGACATGCTCCTTAAGACTGGTGCTTGGCAGGCTAAAGGTTATGCAGAGACGGGTCAATCATTTCTATTCACCATTCGCCACTCAAATGCATGTTAATGTAGATTGTACAGGGACTAGAGGTAGTGCCAAAGTAGCTAGCGAATCTACACTTACGAAGATGGTCCCTTATAAAACAAAATACGTATGCATTAATTAGTACCAATTTTAAAAGCTTATAGATCTCCTTCACTTCTGTATATAAATTATTGTAATTTGGTAATAAGTTTTGTTAAAATCGGTTGAATAATGTGGCCATAAAGTCTTGCTATTGCCTTTTAAAACGAAAAGATTTTATAAGAAGACACCTGATAATAAAATGTAATCATTCTAAATTCAAAATGGCGGCCACCCCAAACACCAAACGCCCAAAATTGTATGTTTATTATCTCTTAAAAAAAATATCATAAAATGTTTTTTAAATGTTCGACAAAGGGAGTGGGGTTGGTTATTTATCACAATTGAACATTTTTATAGCCGCTTTATAGCTTTATTTCTTTTCAATTATCAATTTATAATCACATTTCATTTTTACTGACAATTATAACACTCATTATTAAAAATTTTTTTTCTTTTTTATATATTCAATAATTAAAATGACATGAAAATTTTAACATTGATTAGTTTGCTTTTAATCAACAACGAAAAATAAATTGATACATAAAGTAGAACCGTATTGATTTGCATTTAAAAGAAAAACCAATTATCTCATTTATTAATCAATAATTAAACAACGATTAAAAACACTTTATATTTTAATGTTTTCTTTTTCGATTTTGAAGTACGATTAAATTGCGAGTCTGATGACGAAAATATTAATACACCAGTACTTTTATTGCTGATTTTATGCGCAAGGAATGAATAAACTTTTACATTCAAGCTAGCATTTCCATTCAATATAAAGCTGGCTGATTGACTGACTGATCAAAGTTAAATTTCAATATGTGGCTACATAAGAGTACTAATGAGTATAAAATGTTTTAATGATGCAATTGAAAACAAAGAGAGAAGACGGGGTGCATCAAGGAGATTCACTTGAAAATACATACAAATAAGCTTTTGCGGTAAATTAAAGCTTTAGCATAATTTTTAAATTTTCATATTTGAACGTTGCTGTCTTTAACGTGATAAAAAAATTATGTAGCTTAATAAAGAAAACATAGATTTACGTTTAAAATATACTTTCACCTGTCTATAGTAGACCAAGAGTATGTTTTAACAAAAATTAACATTGGAACTCTTAAAGTATACTTTATTTATGACTACGATTATGCGCTAAAGTGTTTAAGCTTTATTTGATACAAAAGTACCTTTTAAAAACTTTTTCGTAGTTTGTGTTAAAAAATTTTTTAAAGCTTTCATTCCGAATTTGTTATAGCTTAATAAAGAAAACATAGATTTACGTTTAAAATATACTTTCACCTGTCTATAGTAGACCAAGAGTATGTTTTAACAAAAATTAACATTGGAACTCTTAAAGTATACTTTATTTATGACTACGATTATGCGCTAAAGTGTTTAAGCTTTATTTGATACAAAAGTACCTTTTAAAAACTTTTTCGTAGTTTGTGTTAAAAAATTTTTTAAAGCTTTCATTCCGAATTTGTTATATAGAAAGAAAGGCAATTTTAAGTCAGTTTGGTTTTTGATCTCTGTGTTGTTTTTTTTTCTACTAGCAAGCTTTTTAAAATTTATTTCCCTAAAAACTTACAGTAAAAAATTTTTCTAATGTTCTTAGCTTTATCAGTTAAAAGCTTGTAAAAGCTTTTAGAAAAATTTGAGTAAAAAGCCTGAAAATGGTTGACAAATGCAGAGGTTAAGCAACATGGTCGTTTAATAACTTAAGTTATTTCTACTATGCAGCCATTTCTTCTTTACGATTTGATACATCGATCCTATGCATTACTTTGAACGTGAAAAAACGCGAAATAAAAAAAAACCTTGAAAATAAATTTTTGTGTCAACAGCAAGTTAAGATAAAAAACTGACAATATAAAACTTAAACAATGTATAGAATAATAAGTACCTGCCTGGATTTAATTGGGAAAACTAAATTTACATTATTATTATATGCTTTTGATAATGAACGTCGTCGTGACGCAGTGTGTATGATAAGTGACACGTTTATCAAAGCGCTACCATAAAAAAGGCGGCATGTAAACTTTAAATGTAAATAAAGAAAAACACAACTTTCTAAAGGCTGACCAGATCAGATTTAAGTTCTCGTGGCCTTGTTCCAATTTTTTGCCAAATTCTTTTTTTTGTTTTGTTTTGTTTTTAATTGATTTCAAATATATAAAAATATTAAAAGTCTTAATTTTTATGAATCATCATCAGTCCCTAAATGTAGTTTATATGAGTCATAAAATTAATTTCAAATTCAATTTATTCTAAATTTATTTCTAATTTTCTGACATAATATTTTATTGTACTTTTTGATATTTTTGGCAAATTCGTAAGTTTGAAAAATATGTACTTAAATTGCATGTGTTACATTTTTCACAGTCTATGAAATGAATATTTTTTTCATTAATAATTAAGAATAAAAACAAATTAAAAATTTTATATATACATACGTAATATGTAAAAGACTATAGAAAGTTCAAGGAATAGATGGATATGAATTTTAAATTAAAAATGTAATAATGATTAGGTTTTATTTATGAATTTTATGTATAATCGAAATACTGCCAGTGAAAGCCGACTACATCATATTTTTTATTTTCACAGGATCTTTATGTTTGTGCAAAATTTCTTAAGGATTGTTAAAGTATAAGTTCTAATTGAGTATTTTTTTATATGGGTGTGGCACCACCCTGTTTTTTCGTCACAATGTTGTATATAAACGACAACTAGAAGAATGTGTAAAGTTTCATTAAATTAGTGGAGTAAAAATAGTTGAAAAATACCATTTAATTTTCATAGGCGTGGCACTTCCCAATTTTAAAATCAATCTCTTATATTTTTAAGAGAAATAAATGTGTATACGAAGTCTCATAAGAATCGGTTCAGTAGCAGTGACTTAAAAGGAATATTTAATTTCAATGGGCGCGTCACTGCCCACTTTTCTAACGATAATATTGTGGTGTAACGAGAACTAAATGTATATAAATAAATATATATATATATATATATACTATTCTATTTTTTAAGACGATTAAAAACTAAACAAATCAAAAAAAAATTCAATAGAATCATTATTACGTGATGTAGGGCGCAACCTTATAAACTCAAGCAAGCCAACAATAGTAATAAAAATAAAATATATTTTAGCTTTAAAATAAAAATTATGTCCCACAACTTTAAGCTTGAGTGTGCCCTTAATATTTACATACTTCCAAAGCTCTTGAGACGAAATCTACAGCCATAATTAGAATTAAAAATTAAATGGGAAAAAAGAAAAAAAAATATTAAAATAATAAAAAGTTTATTCAATTATAGATCATAACAACAATATTGGTTCAATAACCCAAGTATTATTGGTTTTGTGTAGAAAATTATTGCATATAAAAATGTTAAATAATAATTTTGTTGCCCCTCCCAATTGCACGCTATTCAATGATCAAGAAAAATATTTAAGTACAAAAAAGAAGAAGAAGAAGAAGCTAATAAATAATAGGAATAAATTATTGAATTTTAATGCCAAATAAAAATTGAATATTGAACAAATAAAATTAAAAATCTCTTACCGAATTGAATTAAACTTTGATTTATTTAGGAAATTGCATAAAACGTCTTTCTTACCTAAAACAATAAGAGAAACATACAAAAAAAAATTAATTAAATAAACAAATTTAATTATATAATTATATATGTATGTACTAGCTTTTTCCCGCGGCTTCGCTTGCCTTAAAGCAATACTAAAGCAGTGATGGAAAAATGAAAAATTTAAATGGTACTGTGCGTCAACAAAAAGAGTACTTTTTTCAACATTGTGGTACTTTTTATGAAACGTATATTTTTTTATTCAAAAATAATATTAAAAATGCCATTACCCATTAGAAGCAGATTCCATATTTTGGAAAGTTTTAAATCACTATTTTATTTTAATTTTAAATTCTAGCACAAAAAGTGATTTATTTCTTAGTTGTGTGCAATATATATATGTTTATTGACTAGTAATGTGTAAAGTAGAATGTTATCGAAACCATGTACATAGTTAAAACACATTAGAATTGGTTGCTTGAATGGTCCAATTTACACGATATTAATTGTGCTGCTATAACATGGCAGCTTGCTGTTATTTACGGTGAAGAGAGTCGTTTTTGGTTGGCATAATTTATCAACCAGGTTCAGCCCCGCATTAGCAGAACAAAACCAATACATGTACATTAAAAAAAAAAACAAATGTATGCAAAATACACTAATACACACAAAGCTCTGTATATGTATACAACTTTATGCCAGATTAATCATATGTTTTCGAACGAAGAAAAGTTGTGCGAACTAAAAATTAATATCGTGTAAATTGGATTAATAACATTAACAACTTTTGCAAAAAACACACACCAACAACAACATGAATAACGAATTTTGTGCATTCCTTATGTTCTTGTTTTGAAGCAAATGTTATCAATGATTATAAAAATAACGCAGATTTCTAAACAGAGAACAAAGCAAAACAAAAAACTAGTACTAAATATGACGTGGGGGTACTGTGGTATTTTTTTTGTGAAAAAGTACTGAAAATAGTACAAAAGTACTAATTTTCCTTCACTGTACTATAGTAAATTGGATTGGATATTGACGTGACTGTCGGTAATACAGTGCGACGGTATTACAGCACTCAGGGTTGGAGTTTAATTACATTGAGCTATTTTACACTGGATTAATTATGCTGGCATAACATGACAGTTTTTGGCGAGAGGGGTGAAGAGAGCGGTTTTTCGTTGGCACAATATTTCAACCAGCCTCAAACCCGCATTAGCAACACATAACTAATACATACACACTTACGAATACACAGGTTCTGTGTTTTCTTTTTTCAGACCGTATTTAGTTGTTGGTTAGCTATCGTCGAGTGAACATAAATTTTAAAGAAAAAAACAGTATGAAACATTCTCAATTCATTTTTAATTTTTTTATTTTATTTATAAGCAGAAAATATTTTTTGTAAATAAGGCGGTTTATGTTTATTAATTGTTAATTGATTAAATTTCTCAATAAATCTGTTAAAAAACATGAAATTTTTTAACGATTAATTATAAAAATGCTCACAATTTACTTAAAGAGAATCATTAAGTTACATACACAATTAAATTAAAAACTTAAAAATGTTGGCTAAAGTTTTTTTATTAGTAGGTATAGAAGTTGTGAAGCAATTTAAAAACTTTTTATATTGATGTTTAAAATTTTCCCTCATTGCAAAAATATTCAGTAAATTCGCTTCTTATACTTAAAATTCCTCTTAAAATAATTGCCAATTCACCATCACTTATTATTTTCGCAATATTTCTCTCAACTATATTCCGTAATGTGCACAACGAAAGACAAACTTCAAATGAATAAAAAAAACTAACACACACAAAGCTGAGTACATGTATACATTATATGCCAGATGAATTAGTCTAGTGTAATTTGGAAAGAACAAAAATTGTGCGGCTTAAAAATTGTTCTAGTGTAAATATGCTCATTAAAAAACATTTTTTTTTATCTTTTTTCTAATAAAAAGTATCCTATGTTACTTCTAATAGCTCCAAGAATATGTGTACAAAGTTTCATGATGATCGGTTTAGTAGTTTTAGCGTGAAAGCGCTACAAACAAACTTACATTCACATTTATAATATTAGTACCTATCTATTGTACATGTGTATGTAAGAGTATATGAGATTACTTATACAAGTGTAACATAATTGCTGATTAGTGACCAACCGACCGGAACTTAAAAAGTTAAAGTCGAATGTTTTTCATAAAGCCTCTCTAAGAGATGGAGAATCTTGTAAATATATGCCCGCATGTCACATATTTGGATTTTAAGCAGCATGTGTCTCAAAAACAATATTTTCACGATATCTAAAACTCCATATAAATTTGAGGTTATGGCCTCCGTAAACATGCGTTCGATTTTTTTTTTAATACTTTCTTAATATTTAAAAAAAAATGTACTTTTTGAAACGAAATATGCGCCTTATGACCAAAACATACCTTCAAAAAATCTTTTTCTAAAAATGTATTTTTAACCAAAAAAAATTAACAAAATGTACTTTTTGAGAAAAGAAAAACAATGAACTTTTTCTTAAAGATACTATAAAATAACGATAGTTTTTTAAAAAATTACGTTTTTAAATAAAAAAAAGAGTGTATTGCAATGTGTTTTGTAAAAATCATTTTATAAAACGGATTAAACAAAAAATCTCAGATAAATTTGAATGGGGTTGTATAGCTAAATGTGCCCCAAATCCGACCCCTAACTGTCATTAAAGTCAATTTAGAAGTTTAGAGGCTATACTCTTTAGAGTGCAAAACATATTCACCGAAATTTATGGAATTTTTGTGAATAAGGTACTTTTTAAGTACTTTTCTGGTCAGTGATAAAACCTCAACAACGTGTTGCCCTGTTCATATTAAAAGCACAATTTTACGGGAAAGTAATGAAAACGACTCAGAAGTAAAAATCCATTTAATTGTTTTATAAAATAAATGAAAATTTAACAGAAGAAACAATCGGTTACTTTTCATAGAATCCAGTTGGTTATAAACAAATGACCAATTGAACTCAACTAGAATTATTCAGATGGTTCATTTTTTAAATATGTAACTGTTAAGTGTTCTTAAAATGTTGTCTAACTTGTGATATTTATTTTTAGTATATTAAAAAACAAATTGATAACATCATGGCCTAGAAAATACAATTTAATTTTTATAATTAAACAAAAATCAAAAAACCATTTTCCCTTTATCTGTGGTCGCTTGCAACAGAGAAAGCTTTGTATACCACACCTGCTATAAAAAGAAAGGTGCCTGCTATTAAAGAATCGTGTAGTGGGCGATACTGAAAAAATTATGGTCTATTCTTGTCATTTGAAATGATTCATTGCGTTTGAAAATATATTTCTGATATAAAAACATTGAATAAAGATTATAAATAAAAGAAATATTTAAAAATATATTTATGATTGTTTTTACTTTTTAAAAATGCAAATAATTTTGTTACAAACAGCTTTTATAAAATATATAATATACGACAATTAAAATCCATTAGTATGAATGCCAGTATTGACGACACCCTCATAAATAGTTGAAATAAAAAAACGAATATTTAAAAAAATATTTAAAAAAAAAAATTATAAAAAATATTCACGAGCAGCGAGCCAAAATAAATATTTTCGAAAAATAGTAAATTCATTTAATTTTGTCAGCAAAATATTTTAATTAATCAAACGTATTGAAGCATTGTTATTAAATTGTTTAAATAAAACAACAACAAAAAACACTCAATTGTCACATAATGAAGATGAACCATATCGAAAATAGCACCAAGAGTGGGCGTATTCTCATAGTTTCCATTTTAAAGTAATTTTTTTTAGATAAACGACGTATGCTAAAGCCGGGTAAGAGCTTTTATTTAAAACTTGTTTATATAATTCTTTTTCCAAACAACCCAGCCAAGGCAAATTACTACTTCTGATGCCAAAAAATGTACCGAAAAAGCATTTGACACAAAACAACTGGGTAACATATACAAGGGGCGACGAAACAAGGCGAATATAATCAATTGATCTTTCGAGACTACATGTTATGAATTTTCTTTTAACCCAGCTCAAAAGGTTTTTTTATAGAGCATATATCATTGGATACAAAAATTGAGGATATACGATTCATCATATCGTCGCGCCGAAGTTATCTTTATGAATAGCACAAAACCAAACAAAATTAAATAGGACCGCTCTATGTACTAAATTTTACAGATCTGTCGATCTGCGCAATCCCCAGCTTTTAAAATATTATAGAAGCGTTTGATTGTATTACCATACCAGTCTTTGTATGTAATGTTGAAACATTAAGACTCAATTTCCCAAAAAAAAAATTTTGGAGATACATGAAGATAGCTCCGGCACGATGATATGTTCTTTATATGTATATTCATGTATAACTACATATATGATGATATATACTCGTATATGTATATTATTAAATATGTATGAGTAATATCTGGAGCATATGCCCTAAATTTTGGGATCCAATGATATAAAATCGTTACAAAACTTTTTTTAGCACGGAAACTATTTTTTATTATTATTTTTATTGGTCTAATAAGTGTTCCCGACCTATGTCAACATTATCTTAAAAATGCAGTACAGTTCAGCACCGACCTATACACCGAGCTAATTCTCACACCCACTTTATTACCGCAATCAAATATTGTCAAAGAAAAATTACGAAGATGTTGGTATTCACTTGAAAAATTACCATCATGGCAATTACAATCTAAATTTAAATATTTCTAAAGTAAAGCAAAAATCCATGCACGACAAGAAATTATAAAGTAATTGCAATAAAACTGTCAGCAAAAATCTGGAATATAAAAATGCAACAAAAAACCAAAAAGAATTTATTTTAAATCAAAATAAACAACCGATAATTGAAATAAATTTAAAAAACAAAAACTGGAACGAGGATATCCGTCAACTCTCAACTTAGTTCAAACACACGAAAAATTATAAGCAGCAACAACAAAACAGGCGGCTTATTATGGCAGCAACAGCAGTGACAGGAAAATTGTGTGTGAACAACATAATTCATAAATCGACAGGCTTAATATCGTGAACAACAACAACAGCAGGCAGTAGCACCAGCGACCAAAACTCCACATACTTGATGGCATTTGCAGCAGAGAATACACATGAAAAAAAAATATTTATAAATAAATTGTATCACTTTCTTTTTTTGCTAAAAAACAAATTCGATTGAAAAACAAATAAATTTTTGACAGAAAATAATCCAGAAGTTCTCAATGTTATGAGAAACCAACTTCTTTATCGCTCACACAATAATTTTCTCCATTAGCTTCTATTATGGCAATTGAAACTGGTTATCGATGAGTTGCATTCTAAAGAGTCGGTGGGACCGTAGACAGACAATAACGAAAACAAGATTTCGTTCATCAGATTCAATTATTTGAAGTTGTTGATTGAAGCTCAATCGACAACCAAAATTATTGAATGAAAAAATTCAACTTTTTTTTTTTTATTGAAAATTTTGCGAAATATGTTGAATTCTCACTCACTATTTTGTTTTCATTTTCTAAAAACAGGCAGTAAAGCAGTCCAATTTAAATGTCGCGCGGATATGTCAAAGAACAGAATAAATAGGGCATGTATTCAGATGGAATTTGCTCGCCACTAGGAAGCCCTCCAAAACCTAAGACTAGCTAAACAATTTATTACGTTATCCCAAAAGTTACTACTAATGAAAAAGTAAACAAAAATACCTTGCATTACTACGGTCTAAGGAGACATCAATTCATTAGTCGAAACTCTGAGAACGATCTATGTAGACTATGCGAACCGCAAAAAGATACGCTGGAGCACATTATCTGTGGCTGCCCTGCCCGGCAGTAACATAGCACAGAATAACGTTTCTTGGAGGTATCTCGATGACTCCAAATGAGCTATACAATCTCTTGCCTTTTAGAGTAGAGAGAGCAGCCTTAATTTATGTCGGTGAACGTTTTTGCTGCAGAAAAGATCCTTACGATCGCAGTGCCTATGGCCTCACTTAATAATAAAAATAATAATAATAATAACAGGGGGCACAATGTACCGATTTTCACTGAAATAAAGTTATAAGTAATAACCTAAATTTGCATTATTTGTCAACTAATTTAAATATAAGACATAATTGCACCACACTGCATTGGTAATAAAGCCATATAGACTTATTCCAGAATTAATTGAGAAATAATGCAATTTTGGTTTAGTACTTATGACTTTATTGCAGTGAGCCGACGAAAATCGGTACATTGTGCCGATAGTGGGATCTAAGCTTTATAGACATAGGAGTACCCAAAGACCACAATCAGTTGGAATACTATGCGGAGAAGAACAGAAAATATCAGCAGTTGGCAGAAGAAATGAGGCATACATGGCACCTTGAAGTGGATGAGATAGTACCGATAATCGTTTCAACCACTGGAACTATATTAAAATCTTTGGTTGAAGAATATGTAAATTCTTGGAATTAAACTTAAAATGCCAAACATCCAGAAAGCAGTGATCTAGGCTACGACGACGATAGTCCGCAGATTTATGGGAACCTCGATGTCGTAAGGGACATTTGAGAATGTGATTATATAAATTAAAATTTCATATATTATATCTAAATATGTATACCAAATGTATATTATAAGCTAATATTAAGTCTTGTTACTTAGTAACCGACTGATGTTATTGTACAAACCCTTAAAGGCGATAAATAAGAATAATAATAATAAGAACCTTATAAAAAGTATATCATTATTTTACCGAAATGATTTCATAATTTTAATGAAATTATTACGTTGTTGTAATAAAACAAGTTCATTACTTTAATGTAATTTTTTCATTATTTTATATCTTTAATATAAATAATTTATCATATTTATAACAGTTTTATGATTTTAATGAAATAATTTCATAAATCCACTAAATTAACAAACATATGCCATTCTTTTAACGAAATTTTGGTATTGAAGTCGGTTTATTGCCGGAATTATTTTAACTGTACCCATGCCTCAAATCAATTTTTTGTTACTGTTAAATAAATCCAACAAATATTTTTCTCAGTGCATAGAAAATGAATATCGTCATTATTATTAAATTATTTATGAACATGATAATAAACGAAAAACAAAATATATTTTTCAAAATGTGTCACCAAAAACGATATACAACAACAAAAAAAATATTGGAAAAAAATTTATGAAATAAAAATAAACAATTTGTTGTTCTACTCCAAATGTTCGAGTGTTTTTAAATGTTGTTCACTACTTTGATACGTTTAAAGTGTTTTGCTATTAAAATGTCACCGAGTCATGTCATCAGCCAACAAGCTGTTGTAGAATTCTATTTTTTCTCTCTCGTTTTTTATTATTTTAATTTTTGTTTTTATTTTTATTATTTTTTTATTGTATTTATTTATATCTACGAGTATTTATCGTGTTTGTATAATAATTAAGATTTTTAATATTAAAAAAAAACAAAACGTGTTACTAAGAACAACATCGAGGCAAGAATGAAGAAAGTGTAAGTGTTATTTACGTCACGGATGTGATGGTAGAGGCGGGCTGCGATATAAGTTGTATTAATAAATTTTAAAATTATTAACAAAGCTTTAAAAGTATAAATAAAAATTTGTTATTTAAAATTATAGAAATATTGAGAAGCTTCTAATGATGACTAATTCTGGTAAAGGAAACTAAACAAAAGTATACTCGGTTAAGAAATCTACTAATCTGTGCGATGTAAGTAAAGGGTGCTTCTTATAGAGGTAGATAATTTTGAAATGGAATAAAGCAAAGATGAATTTTTAAAATTGTCATTAAATTTAATTTATTCGAAAGAGAATCTTCTGGTATTATAATTTAAATATGACTTCTGGTATATGACCGCCACGGCTGTGTCGAACGTATAATCTGGGAGTCCACATTTCGATGATTTCTTCCAACATTTGTGGCCGTATACCGGCAATAATGCGGCGAATGTTGTCCTCCAAGTGGTCAATCGTGTCGGGCTAATCGGGCGTAGAATAGCGACTTCACATATACCCACAGAAAATAATTTTGCGGCGTTAAATCGCACGATCTTGGAAGCCAATGCACGTTTCCGAAACGTGAAAATATGCGGCTTCCTACGTTTCCTTCAACTAATCAATTGTGGCACAAGCTTTGTGCCATGTTGCGCCGTCAGTTGAAACCTATGGACCCGACCAATGATTCCACCAGTCCATAAAGCAAACCAAAAATAGTCAGTATTTCTGAATGTAGCGGTGTCTAAACATACACTTGAGGATTATTATCACTCCAAATACGGCAGTTTTGTTTATTGCCGCATCCATTCAAATAAAAGCTTGAGCTTGATCGCTTTACAAAATTCGCTTATGAAAATCGATGAAGCATGATGATACACAACTAAAAACGCAATTAAATTCAAGGAAAAAATTCGTTGATTCAACGTATTCATACAACAAAATCAACGTAAGTAATATACAGAAGAAACAGGTTCTATGAATCAAAGTATTTGTTCATTGTGCTTAAATAAATGAACGAGAGTCTTAAATTCAACGTATATTACGTTGAATCAAAAAACTAGTTCATTGTTTAATTCAACGAATAAAATCAAATAATGGTTTCAACGTTTAGTTCGTAAATACATAAAATTTTACTTTTAATTTCAAGGAATATTTTACTGAAACAACGTATAATACGTTGAATTTCAAAGAATTTAATTCAAGGAACGGGAGTTCGTTGAATTAATGTAAAACTGTTTTTTTCAGTGTAGAGCCATGACTATCAAAATAAATTTGCATAATTTGGAAGCGTTATTCAGGCGTCAGTCTATTCATGTTGAAATGCCAAACGAAGATAAACATAAATCACTTGACAAAATGGCCGCCAACTTAAATACTGTTGCCAACTTGAAAGTTCTATACTAATAGTTCTCCATAAAAGGATCCTTTACAAGCTGCTTTTACCGATTTTATGTAAAACTCCACGAGGAACATTTTCGTTCTGCTCTCTATGGGTCTGTTCTATATGTCTACTCGTCTGTCTCTTGAAAAGGTGCAAGAAAAAACTTTCGTTAAAATGCCAATATTTCTAAAATTTTACTATAGATCTTCACAGACACAAAAGTTTTAATCTAAGCTTAAACGTAATTTTTGTTGGGGTTAATTTAAAACTTAACTGTTTGTACAGTGTAATACGATTAACTTCTTTGATAAGGGGCTGTGCACATATTACGTAATGCTCCAGTGGGGGGGGTAAAAGATTTGTTACGGATTGGAAATTTTGCACTGAAAAATTAGCAAAAAGCGTTACGAAGGGGGGTGGGGGGGTATAAAATACCTGAAAACAGCGTTACGTAATATGTGCACAACCTCTAACGCTTGATCTCTTTCTTTTTAAAAATTGCTTTAAAAAAGTTATCCTAAATTCAATTAATTTTTTAATTGCATTTTATATCAGTATACTTTTTTTTTATATAAAGAAAAACAAAGTATTTCACCAACAAACACTTTCTTATGAAGATCAATACACTTTCAAGGTTTTAGTTACGGTCAAATGAAAACATAATTGCATTAAGAGAATTAACAATAATATTTTATTAAATCACATCACATATTTTTTTAATAAATTATTAAAATTGTCAATGCTTTGAATAAAACACACACACACACACAAACTAACAGCATGATTTTTATTTAAAATGACACATAATTTTTTATTAGCAAAAATATAATGAAAAATTTGTGCAGAAAAATTTAAAATATTTTCATATATTAATTTGGATTTCAAAAATAGTTCTTTTCATTCATATAAATTTTATAAATTTCTAGCTTTCGATTTGTGCAAAAAAAAGGCAAAAACTAACAGCAACAAAATTAATAGTTTTTGAGTGAATAAGTGAGTATTGCTTCATTTACAGCTGTTGCAATAATGAATATTTATTAATTTCTATTTGTTACAAATATTTTTATTACAAATGAGTTGAGCGAGGCGACGACGACGACGTGTTGTGTTGTGTTTATTTACATGTAAATTTTACATTTCAAAATGTATCTTAATAATGTCGTCACTTGCGTAATTTGCAAAACATGAAAACTGAATAGTAATTTAGCAAATAGTAAACAGTGTGTGACAAAACAATTACTATTTTAGTAAGGATGATAAATTTATTAAAAAAATACACATTTTCAAGACAAAGACTGAAAATATTATTGCAGCGAAGAGTTAAGAGGTTTAAAATGTTTCTCAAAAAAATTTTTCCTCGTAGTAATTTACATAAAAGTTCTACACTTCTCAACTCTGCAAGAATCACATATTATAACATTCTTATTTTGTAAACTTAAAACAAAAAAATTTCAAGCTAATTATTCTTTGTTTTTGTTAATATATAATTGATTTTGTTGCACAGTGTTATTAATTCAAACATGATATTCTCTATATACCCAGCAATCCTATAATGTATTGTTTCTTAATATATATATATATATCGCTCCTATTACGATTCACAAAATCAAATCAAAATTACATTGCATATTGGAACACCCTTTAAGCTTAATAATATTTTTTTTTTACTATTCAATAATAACTTTAAACTAACATGTAACTTTAAAATAACATTATTTATTCACACATTCTTTAAATTGACTAATATTTTTTTTTAATTTTTAACACATTCTCCCTTAAATTTTATGGGTCTTTCTATTACGATTCCTTAAAAATTTAATCTAGTGCAAAGGAAAAACCAAAACAGTGTTGCTAACTATAAATTCTTCGGCTCCAAAAAGTTAAAATATTTTCCATCTACAAGATTTTTTTATTTTTGCATTTCATTTGGAATATCGTTAATATTTTGCTGTTTTTCATGGCCCTGAACTAAACGATAAATTATCTATATATATAGAAAAATGAATTTAGTTTGTCTGTTTGTCCGTTTGTCTCTTTGTATAAACATTATAGGAAGCCAAACGGTAAGACCGATCGTCTTGAAATTTTGGAACCATATTACTGATGACAAGGAGAGTAAAATAGGATATTTTTATTTTTAAATTCGATGGGGGAGGGGCACCACCAAACAAATAAAATATTAATATTCCTATATTTGTGCAACTTATATTCCGTGCGAATGTTTTAAAACTCGGCGTGCGTTCCTATAAGAACAAAACACAACTTCCAGCGATAGGACGAGGGGAACGGGCACCTCCCATAAAATATTATTATTCATATATCTGGGCAACTAAAGCACAGAATATCTTTAAATCAGGTGTGTTTTTTATGTGTGTTTTATCCTTTCACAAAAAGGATAAAAGAATCATTTATTTATATTTTTTATAAGTGCTGCAGCGAAGCGCACCGGATGCAGCTAGTATGAAATAAAAATATATTAGATATATAAAAATTTCAATTATTTTAGTGCAACAATGTATCTAAGCAGCTTACAGATTAGTTTGCTATTTGTTATTTAGTAATTTTTCCACACTGATTCATTTGAAATAGAAATTTCTTTGGGAAACAAAACAAACTGCCAAAATATTTTAATTTAAAGTACTTATACTCATACAATGTAATCGAACGGCAGTGCCCTGCAGTTTTGGCAGTTTAATATAAACAATGGATTATACTCATCATACAGATTATTGTTTTAGTTTTGTTTATTTAGTTGTCCGCATATAACTGGGAAGCACCGATTAATTGAAAGATTATCATACAGACCAGATGAGAAATTGTTCAGAATAAGTAAATCAGTTAGTTTATGTCTTTCCCAGTAATATATGAGACAATGGTTCTTGTTTTTTTTTTTCGCCACAAAAATAAAATTTGAAGACATTTTTGCTTTAAATATGTAATTGTATTCTGTGTACATTCTAATCATGCTAAATCTTAAACGAACATACTTTAAGTTTAGTTTTAGAAAATTTAAATAAAGTAGTAAGTACATACAAGTTAAACATGATGTTAAAATTTCACAAAAGTCCTTCATATGAAATTGAATAAAAATAAAACAGTTTAGGTAAAAATATTATGAAAACTTCAAAGAGACTTGAATTGTCTTTGGGTAACGATCTCAGAACTGCTGGGTATGCTCCCCCTATAATTGTGTTTGCAAATATGCGTGCATTTTTGTATCTGCCCAACGTGCCGTTAAAATTGTAAAATGTTTAGGATGAATGAATCGTATTTCGTTCGATTCTCCTCGAAACTAAATGATAAAATGTTAGCAGCTGTTTATTCTTTAAACAGCAACAACAATAATAAATATTAACTAATAATATAAAAGAATTCAATTAAATTAAAATATTATGATTGTATCAATATCATATATTTGCACTAATAATAATGAAATTTATTTATTTAATTAAAAATTTCTTTGATTTATTGCAAATTTAAAAAAAATAATCAAATAAGAAGCTGGTTAGCAATTAGTTTGCACTTTTAGGGTTCCGTCTCACAAAAGCGTGATATAGCAACCATATTATTGTTTTCGCTTAAAATGTTTATCTGTAGCCACTACAACAACAAATATTACGAAAAACAAATAAAGTCTCACCGTAAAGGCTGTGTCCTAGCAAGTTTTAAACTAGACCTGCTTCTTTGCGTACCTATAATTCTAGACACTTACACGCCCAGTGGCTGTATATTCGACCACTTGATCTGTAACCCAGTTTATTTGCAATCGGTTTTCTATCCGGGTTTCTTAGTCATAAAAATATATTGCGCAAAACGCACTAACTAACAAAAAAAAATCGCGAATCGATTTTCTTATAAATTTCAATGTACTCGTATTTCATCAACACACATCACTTTAAAAGAAAAATTAGACATCACCCAACAAAAATAACAGTTTAAATAATAAAATATCAAAGAGGAAGTAGACCTGACCCCAGTAAATTTTTAACTTTCTTGAATTTTGGCAGAGCATCCATAATAATACACATTCTGTAAGAATATTACGGCTCACAGATATATTGCAAATTAATTATTTCCTCTAGCATGATTTTTATTTTTTCTGAAAAATAATAAAAATGTTAGATAGGCCGTTTTGCGTTTCATATAACGAAATGTTTCATCAATATTGATGTACAAGAAGATAAAAGTGTACAAGAAATCGTTTCGCCTACTTATACATATGTACATATATATTTATACATATATTATGGCAACTTCAAATAAATTGAGATTTTATAATAAAGGGTGTTCTAGCAAGTTATGTAATTTAAACATTTTAAATTACATAACTTGAAATTTCGTTAAGTAATGTGTAAATTTTTATTAAGACAATAAGGATGGATAACGAACAATTTAAAGTTACAAATTAAAAGGTGTTGCAACAAGCAATGTTATTTGCGAAGAAAGCCGTATCTTGTAAAACAGAAAAGTTATTTAATATAAAGATTAAACAAAAAAAAAAATAATAATTTGAAATAAAAGACATTAAAAACAAAAGTGTATCCGAATATAAAAGCAAAACAGCTTTTCAAAAAACTTTACAAACATCACAACAAACAATTTCATTCATTTAATATGAATGTGGTTACTTTTCTATAAACCTATATATGCAATTAAAAATTAAATTAAAATTTGAAAAGCTATTTTGCTCGTGCTTTTGTAATACTCAAATTTTATTTGTGTGTTCATGTATGAGTAAATGAGTTTTGGAACTTTTCAAACATAAATTGTAAAGATCTATGGATGAGTTGGTATTTAGCAACTAACGAAATGCATATAGATTTGCTAACCCACAACAAATAAATAAAATACTTTACTTATAATTTGTTTTATTACTGCGAGTTAATAAAATACTTTACTGGGTGCAAAATAAGGAAAACCTGATAATTTTGGTACTTTTCGCTTATGGTACTTTTTTGTATTTTGGTCATATTAGTTAAACATAAATGTTATGTCTTTATTAACATGTAGCCTGCACTTAGTATTGGGTAAAATCAAATTTTTAATACAAATGTTGAACTTTTTCATTACATATTCGCTGAAAAGAAACTAATAAAAATTCCTTTAAAAATTCTAATAGAATAATCATGTTTTATAAAAACTGCAAAATATTCAAAGCCATTTATGTCTCATAAATAATAGAACCTTTTTTTTTTTTTTGTTAATATTAAGTAAAAATGTGGTATAAAAATTTAGAGGTAATACGATTAACACAATTAGGCAGCCAGCTTAGTAGCTAGACTATATAAAACACGAACAGCAGCCCGGTCATGGTGACCGTTCAAATTGCAACAAATTAACAAAGACCCAAATATATTCGAAATAAAATCGTCTCCCAACAACAGTCTGTGAGGCAAAATACTTTTCCTGCCACAAGCAACTAAATAAATTATATATGTATGTACATATTACGAGTGGCAACAATGTTGTTGTGCATTTTTTTTATCTTCTACACAAATATTAAATAAATTGTAAAATAAATTTCATTATAGAATAAATTACACTGTACAACAAAATCAAGTTTTTTATATAACTTAAACGTTGTTTTCAGACGTGGTGGATTTTGTAATCCTTACTTTTAAGGTACGGGGATATATTCAGAACTTTTATATAAAACAGGACGGTGAACTCTCTAACGATTTGCTGTAAAGGTTTTTTCCTCCTCTGTTTAGTTTAAAGGGATAAAAAAATTGCCTTTCAGCGTTAAAACAGCGGGCTATAGTGCGATCTCTATTCAATTTTAACGTCAATTGAATTGTTGAAAATTTTTAACAGCTAAATTAACGTCGATGTTATTCAGTACGGATTTTAACAATATCGTTTAGCATTATATTCAATTATAACGTCGAATTTTTCAGTTAACTTAACAGCAATAATTTTTTCATTGTTTATTCTTAAAGTTGTTGTTATTTTAAAATGTTCCAAAAATATATTTTCGAACGACTTAAAAAGAGCGCACTCTCCTGTACACTAGTCCGACTAAAAATTTATTGCACAATACATTTATATTGTTTTTTAACACAATACCTGCACGCGCACAAACTGATAAAGCAGCACCGATCACTGAGTTGGCTCATAATGAATGCCCAGCGCCCAGTGAAAGCTTAACCATTGACTGTTTACACAATACATACCATCAAAACTTGCAAAATCTGGTATCAAAGTTTGGTGAATTTGCGATGCCAAAAATGCATATCCACTGCACGCTGAAATTTATACTGGCCAAGCAGCGTCCGGAAGAGAAACGAATCAAGGGGAACGAGTTATGAAAGATTTGGCTAGCAGATAACAAGGAAGTGGAAGAAATATTATAATGGACAATTTTTTCACGACGTTGCCAGTTGCAGACCTTCTTCTCACATGGAACCTAACAATCGTTGGACCTTTGCGCAAAAACAACACGTATATTCCTGGGGAAATGAAGGCGCACAAGGACAGGCCAATTGGTTCATCATTATTCTGCTTCAGAAAAAATGTGACGATCTGCTCTTTCGTCAATGCACTATGATGGCGAGATAGCTGCGCGTGGGAAGCCTGAAATCATAGAATTTTTTAATATGACCAAGGGTGGCGTTGATAAAATGGCCCAATTGTTCAGTGAATATCCTACACAACGACAGAAGAAGTGTTGGTCATTGTCATTATTTTTCAACATGTTGAACATAACGGCTCTTGCAGCGTATAAAGTATATGTAATGAACAACCCAATGATGCCTGCTAAATCAAACAAGCGTAAGCAGTTCCTCCGCAGCTTGGATGAAGCATTGTGTATGCCAATTATTGAAGAACGTGCAGTAAATCGGCAAGTCACGCGAAACTTCTCCACTAAAATAGCGATTGAGTCATATTTTAACCGACCGCTGGAATCAATGTTAAACACGGAACCATCGACATCTGCCGCAGCCCGCACGCCTCATCTTATCTGCGGTTCTTGCTACTTATGTTATGCTCAAAAAACAAAACGGCATAGAAAAACCAGAAAGGTGTGCGGCAAATGTAAGAAGCCAATGTGTCTTTCACCAATACCGACGTTCGATCACCAATACCGACTGCATCATATGTAACGATAATTCATATTTAATAATTTTCATTCTTCACATAAAATAATATAATTTAAACACACTATAAAATGGTTTGTTGCCTTTTATTATGATATAAACTGGTGTGGTGCAAACGTATCCCGAGTGTATGTTTACGTAGGTCTCGACTTTGGAAGCTCGTAGCTCCTGAACCACTGGTCCGAGTTGATCAAATAACCTTTAATAGATTAGAAATTACGTATATTTCCTAGATCCGAAATCCATATGCCTTAAGTTAAGCCGTTTATGAGCTACGGCACTACAAAGCTGCAAGTGGATACGGGTGTGTGTTCTAGGGTCAAAACAGAGTCAAAAAAGACCTATACAGATTTACAAAATTTCCTTCGTCAATTAAAATGAATTCCAACAAAAAAAAATTCAAAACGCCAAGATATAAATATTTTTTCCTAGCAGAAGCAGTGGTTAGTTAGAATCTTGAAAACTTGATTTTTTTTTTTTTTTTTTGTTGCACAGTGTAATCAAACTACAGAATTTGAGTTTTGCTGTCGCATTAAAAGATTATTTAACGACCACCACGACCAGTCGAGGTAATTTGGGTGTATTCTACAGGTGTTTTTAATTGCCAAAAATGATTCTATATAAATTTAATTAGATTTCAAATTATATGCACATTGAGATAATTACAAATTTAATTAACTAATATTAATTTAATTTGTGGTGTACAACATTACAAGGCATTTGTGTTTTTTGGAAAGATTATATATGCAACATTTTTATTTTATAAAATTGTGCCTTTGTTTGTGCAACAAATGCTATTATTTTCTGCTACATAGATGATTTATCTGAAATTAGTGGTTGATTTTTTGTTGCTGCATTTTTTAAATTTTCGACATTTAATTTAATAAATTTTGAGTAAAAATTTAATAAATTTTAATGTTTCCCATAAATAAACGGATGTCATAACATAAATTTCCAAAAAAAAAATTTATAACAAAAAATTTTGTTCATGTTGTTTTGTTTTTCTTAAAAATAAATGGTAGCAACAGGATGAAATGAGAGAGTGTATAAAGTTAGAAAAGATGAAAATACAGCGAATTTTCCTCTTATCCTGGATATATAAATATTGCCAAAAATGTCGAACTCTAAATGGTATAGATGGAACAAAAAAACTTATAGCTTTTTTTAAATGGCCACCAGATATGACCTCCCGCCTTAAAAAAATTTCTAGCACAACTGCATCATTCCGTCACAGTTTTGTGTTTTATTTTTTTTTTTTTTTTAGTATATAAATTTAAAATCTTTTAATTTTCGTAATTTTGTTTCTTTTTTTTTTGTTAATTTTAAACTGTATGTATGTATGTCCGTACCTTGACGAAATTTTTATTTTGAACAACCTTGACGAGGTGGCTAAGTAGCAAGTTCTCTTTTCATACACACCCACCCACTCACATCGATCTTTGAATTTTATCCGCATATACCAAAATTAATACTTTGTCAAGTGTTTTTCAAAAACTCATTTGTGTGTTGTTTTTGCTGTTGTACAATGCTTTTTTTACGTTGACAGCTTAGAATTTTATTTACTGCATGTGATTACGAAACAATGAAAAATTTATGAAAACACCGGCCGGAATTTTCGTTCTTGAGTTTTGTCTTCTACTTTTTTTTTTCTTTTTTTTTCAAATTAAGTGCCAACATTGCTGTTGTTGAGCAATTTAGAAATCAAAAATTATGTATATTGTGCACATAAATATTTCTGTTGAAAAAAAATGTATGTTAATTGGATAAAAAATCTATTTCATTTTAGCTATTTGCATTTCGTAGAATAGAATAGATGGCTGGATAGATAAAAAGATAACACTGGTCAACAAAAGGAAAAAAATTGCTTGTTTCCTTTGATATTTTTTCTATCTTAAATTGAGGCGTATTTTCTAAATACTTCAACAGTTTTTCCCTAAGTACCTAGTACCCACTTTTACTATTTTTACTTATATTTTCGTTTTATATTGAACACTAAAGTATATTTTGTTGATGTTTTAGATATTGTTTCTTTAAGAAGATGCTGTATGCTTAATCCAGATTGTTTTTCTATATCTCTGGAGAAAATATATTTGAAAAATTTAGAAAACCTATATCCGACTTTGTGAAAACAGCGTATCAAAAGTTTAAATTTTCTTTCACCCAAGTTTCCAGCATTAAGTACAGAAAAAATGAAAGCTGGTATTTTTGGTGGGCCACAGATTAGACAACTCGTTAAAGATCGTATTTTTTTTGGAAATCAATGACTGAAGTCGAATCCAAAGCTTGGAGTTCATTAGTTTTGGTGATGAGTAATTTCCTATGCAGAAGGAAATCAAACGATTATGTGATGCGTGATTTAAGCGAGGAGCATGGTGAAAGATTTCATCAGGTTCTTCGGACTATGGAAGAGCGTTATCAGGAAAAGTGGGACTCACATATGAAGGCAGACTACTGCTGATGTCTGCAACGAGATCTACGTAAAGTCGTTCATTCAAGGTAATCTTATAAAAGATCATTTGATAGCGTTCGATAGACATTTTGGATTTTTTTGTCAAAATAATAAAAATGCATATGTAATTCAAAAAGTAAAGCTGTTAGTAATCTCCCAGTATTTTTTCATAGTCAGGGCCAATACCCAATAACAGAAAAAAAAAGTAAAGGAAACAAACGATGTATTGACCAGTGTAATAGACACATTTAAACGAAATTAAAGCGCCCATTATTTAATATGCACGATTTGCATCATTGGCTAATTTACATGGATATACATTTACATACACACAAGGTTATATGAAAAATTTCCATAATCTAAAAAATTAAAAATGGCACTAAAATAGGACAAATTGCACCAAAAAAAATATTTTTGGTTGCTTTCAAAGGAAAGATTTTGGTTGCATTTTTCAATTTGGGCCATTTTTATGAAAAATGGCCCCCACTTTAAAATAAAAAATTTGCCCCAAAACTAAGAAAAATTGTAAAAAAAATTAGAATAAAATATATTAAAAATAGCCCCAAAATAGGAAAAAAGGACACAAAGTTTGTATTGCTGTTTTCAATACAAAACATTATTTTTGGTTTGTTGGTTCATAAAGCAAGTAAAACTAACACCAGTGCTACCAACAACTGACTAAGAATAAATACTATACTTTTATAAAATATGTAGATACTAGAATTCGTTAAAAAAAAAACTTAAAATTAAAAATTAATAAAACTATTTCTTGTGTTTAAATAACAAAATAAATGCCATTGTCATTTTTATAATACAGTAGAGTTTACTTTTTTCTTAACAAACGGCCTGACTGTCTAACCAACAGAAGAGCCCAACGTACATTTATGGGATCGGATATGCTATAAAAAACGCAACATGCTAAATCAGTTTAAACTATGCTAGATCTAACATTTAATATACTAAATTGACAACGCATAGCCAATTTAACAAATAGAAATACATTTATACCATATTTACGTTAAAAACTTTTAAGTTGTCCACTTCAGAACTACCGCAACATATACATATGTATACATATACGAGTATGTAAGTATGGCTGACTTCCAAAACGTTCGTATACAAAGTTTGTATACACTATTGCTACTGTATTTAAATCACATACATATGCAAAGTTCCGAAACAATGAATCAACTATAAAACCGATGCCTTGGTTGCTTTCTTACTACGTTAAAATGGTATACATTGTATAATTATTGTACTGCGGCGTTATGAAATGTGATGCTTTGTTCAAACACAAAGCAATTGACGTTTTGGAAGTCAGCCTATCAGAGACCTGCAATTTGTATCAAAATTTCGGGTACATATATCGTATTATATATAACAACAACCAACAGTCTTTGTAAACGCAACAACTCATTCGTATGGAATGATTGTAACCGCAACGGATTGAAACGAACATGTTGCATTCTGCAACTATTAAACCTCTTTCAATGTTATTTTTCATAAACATATTAAATGTTTAGAATGGGTGATGTAAAATGGAATATAGTGAAAATGAAAAATGGAGACGAGACTGAGATATTTGTTAATTCGTTGTTATTTGGTTTGTATATGAAACTCGAAAAGGAGCCAAACTGCCAGTCAACAGTTACAATATGAAGCTTTTAATACCAAAAATTTATTAAATACCCTTGTGAAGCTGAAAGAATGTATTTTTTACAAATTAGTTCTCTCTTCTTCTTCTTATTTTATCAAAAATGCCTGCATGTCTCTCATATTTAAACTAAAAAATTTCACAGTAAAAAATTTCATCATGTACAATAAAGCATTCAATGTTAATTAACGTTTGTTGCTGAGACGACACGATTATACTGGTATACGTAGCGTATACGCTACATACAAATCACTTGTTCGGCTTGTATAAACCGCACCTTAATTTATTAAACTTAACGTTTCTTGTCTTATCAGCCATTTCATAGTTTAGTTCATACAATTGTGCAGAAGTTTAAAATCGTTATGACTGACTCACCTGCAAAGAATTAAATGCAAAAAAAAATTATATTATATAAAAAAATTCTATGAATTTAAATGCAAAAAGAACAGATACAAGTATTAATTGCAAATGTTTAGATTCAACATGTGGCACAAATATAAACAAAAATTGCAGAAAATGTATTGCAATATATATAATTAAACGAACATTTTTCGTGATTTTTCAATTTCATTTAAATGGAAATATTTATCGTGGTTTGTTTAAAGTTTATAGTTCGATTTAAAAAAAAAATAATGCACCAACTTAAGAGAATTTATTCTACATTTTTTCTCTTTGTTATCTTGTTTAAAGAGAAACAACAGCGTATTCATAAGAGTTTCACAAAAACTGGCGGGAAACAGCAGGTATTACCAAAAAAAAATCTTGAGCCTTGAAACACAATGTCAAGGACTAAAATATTTCTTCTGTACTTAAGTTCTACAACATTGAAAAACAACTAATTTTTCTTGTGGCAAAACTCACATTTAAACAGAAAAGGAAACACAAACTTTTTAATCAACTTCCTGAACACTAAAGACTTTATACTTTTTCAATTACTTAAAATTTTCATGCAGTGCAAATCACACCACACACAAGATGACAATTTTGTGATTAGAAAAAATGTTTCAAAGTATTAGAAAATATTTCAAATAAAATGTTTTTAACTTTCTTTAAACATTCTACTGCATGATCGTACACAAAACATTAGTTTTCATTTCATTTCATTGTTTGAAATGTGAAAGAAAAAAGGTATAAGAGGGGAACATCTATGTACACATACATACGAGTATATTGTCGTCATTCCATAAAAATTCATGACACATGATAACGTTGCATGTGGTAAGAAAATCTGACAATAAAAAGTTTAAGATACAAAACAGTTTATTCGATTTATGTTTTTTTTTTTTTTGCATTTTACTTTAGTTTTATCAACGGTTTTTACAGATGACTAAATCAATTGATTGATTTCTCAGGTGTGCTGAGTCAGACAGAATTCGTTTCATATTTACTTTTAAATGAAAACTGTTGAACAAAATATAAAAAAAAGAAGTAAAACACAAACGCTTAATGTTGAAAAGCCACAAAATCATGTTATACCAGAAATAGACAGTAGAAAGAACATTAAACGGAGACTCTGAGCAGTAAATTTTATTACCAAACACAGGTAACTTTTCACATAAAAACACCATTTCCAAAAAAAAATTAGTTTTCTAAGAAAAAAAAAAACACCTTTAGTAGAACTTTTATCTAAAAAAAATCCTTTACTGAAAATATGTCTTTTTTAAAAAAGTTTATTCGAATAAAAATAACATTCTACAAAAGTTTCTTTTGTAGAGAAGTACTATTTCCAAAAACAGTTGTTTTCTGTAAAAAAAAAAACTACCATTTTTAAAAACCATATTTCAAAATATGTATATATATATATATCTTTTTTTTATAAAAGTACTTTTATTATAAAAGCATTTTTCATAAAAGTACCTTTTCTAAAGAGTATTTTTTCGGAAATAAAAAGTAACTTTTTAAAACAAAGTATCCTTTTTACAAAGATACCTTTTTAAAAAAATATATATATTTTTTATAAAACAACATTTTTTGATAAAAAAAAATTACTTCATTTCTTTTTTGAAGATCTTTTTTGTTTCAGTCAAATTCACTGGCCGTAGTTAACTAACGACACAGAGGTGGTTTAACTAACGATTATTGAAAAACGCATCACGGTTTTAAACCACTATCAGTAATTTACTAAAAAAAAAATTAATTTGAGCATTAGCAATATTTCTATAAATCAAGTTGATTTTAAAAAATGTTTTGCAAATATTGTCCATTTTTTGGATCATCGTCTTTGTTCAAAATTGGCATTTTGTCAAAGTTTGTTTCATTAATCTTTGAAAACTTAACTAAATTTAGACAATTGCTTTACAAGAACTGGAAAGTACATGCCAAAAAAAACTATAACCTTTCCAAAACACTCAAAAAAAAGGTTAACTAAAATTTGGCGCCAATGTCGTTTTTTTGTTACAGAAATTCTGTATAATTTTTCTTTATATTGGGAAATACAAATTTCACCTTTCGCATGAATATATCCATTTTTGGAAAAACGTTTCAACTCTGTGGTGTCAAAATTTAGGTGGGACATTAATTGTGGATTAACTTTTACAATTCATTTCACATGAAGTTTTTCATAATTTTACCAAAATTTTTCGCCGAGGCTAGAAAAATGTTTTCGCGTTATTTTCTAGTGTTTCTATTCCTTGTTATGTGGTTGTTGATCTTGCTAAACATTTCGAATTTTCGTGTTTTTCCTCCAGATGGCACTCCTGAATATCAGTACATCTGGTACCACAAAGCTTTTGATGTCGCCAAGGCGCTGCAACGTCCGTAGCTGCTTCTTTACAACAGGTAGATGAATTTTATTGGGATTCGAACCGTGGTACTTAGGTGAAGTACCACACTAATACATCTTGCCACCTCTTACAAGCCAGTTCAGATAAGAACAAAATACTTTGTAAATGTTTTTTATTTATTGAAAAACTTGTGAATTTAAGACCGCAAAATTATAAAGACAACCGTTTTCGGATTAAGTAATTTTCTCTATCATTGTTTTAAGATAAAATAAAAATCGATTCATTCGTTTAACAAAATTTTCTTAAAAATTTTTAGTTTTAGCGAATGAGCTCCCAAATTAAATAAGCATTTCCTTGAAAGTTACGGTCCGCCCCACGATGTCGATCGAACGAAATAAAAGAGATTTACGACCTTCCATTTTATTTATTTTTTTAGCTTTTGTGGGGCAGCTAATAAATAATAACTTAGTTTTTTTTTTTCATCGTGCATCCAGCGAACGATATCGTTTGATATCGTGGGCCAGGACGTGGGTTTTTTTCGGAGAAACATTCCGAACTATTCTTAAAGACATGACTACGATTTGGATTTTTGCTTATATTAAGGAAATTTTATTTGATTTTTATAAAATATGGTTAATTTTAATTATATTTAAAATTTTTTTTAAAGTATTTTGAAGGAATTTTTTTTTTGCTTAAATTTAGTGCATGTCTTTTTTTTCAGTGTAGACTTTCATTTGCCCTTTGTGATTTCTTCTCAATTGTTTATTTTTATTTTTTTCCAGTTGTTGTCTCTAACATTAAATACACATTAAGAGATTAGACTAGTGAGTGATATTTTTGGCTAAAAAAAGAGCGAAAAAAACACATTCACTCCTCAATCTGGCAGTAAATATAATTTTTTCGCAATTGTTTATTGCATTTACGCACCGAAAAATATTCAAAATTTTTAAACAAAAAAAAATAGAGAAAAAATTTACACAACATTTTGACGGATGGCACACGAACGAACGATCTTGCTAGCTGGTGCACATACAGCAACCATTTACAATGTTGGGCAATACAATTGACGTGTCGTTACATGATTTGCTTTGCGCTGTGTCTTAAAAAGTGTGTGTGTGTGTGCTTGTGTTGGTTTCTAAACACCAAACGGCAACTTAAGCTACGTTCACATTTATCAAATATTTGTCCAAAAAAACGTAACCACTAGTTTTGCTTAGGATACTGTCATTTAACTTGGTTTTATATTACAAAATAATATTAATTATTCTCCAAAAGAGTACTTTTATACAGTTTTTAAAAAATGCGAACCCAAAATTAAAAAAAAATAGTGGTATTAAAGGAAATAAAATATTATTTTTATTCTTGGTTACGTTTTTTTCGACAAATATTTGATAAATGTGAACGTAGCTTTAGCAATAAAAATTTTGTAACAAATTTATAAATAAAATTCTATAATTTTGTTTCTATAGACGGCCATTAAAAAAGGTACTCACTCACTCACTCACTAGCACAAACAAAACACATACAAACAAAATAACAAAATTGCAATTAAATGGAATAAAAAAAAAGATAGAATGCAAGAGTAAGTACATTAGATACATAAATAGATTTATTTTTCGTATTTATGTGTTTTATTTCCAACATTTTGCATAAATTCAACAATTTATGGGCATTTTAAGCTTTTTTGTGTGATCAGTTCTTTTTTTTTTTTTTTTTTATTTATTTTGCTTTGTGCCGTTAAAAAAAAACCTCCGAGAAATTTTAGCAAAAAATAATACAGAACTGAGTGCCAAATAATTTTTCGTTGTGATGCTAGAAAATTAATTTTTTTTTTCATAATTAAATATAAAACCAACAAGAAAAACATATAAAATTTAAGCAATAAATTACAGCCCTTAAGAAACTTCAAAATTTTTGGCCACTAACAACAACAAATTTTAGCGCATCTGTATTTCTTCTTATTTGCGTAACAGAGTAATTATCCTGGATTTTTTTTTTTTTCTAATTTTGATAGACTTCTTGTGTTGTCCTGATTTTGGATTATTAAATATAAAAATATTTTGTGATGTCAATTTATTTCACAAATTCCCCTAAATTCAAGAGATCAAAGCATTGTAATGGTCAGTTGTTTGTGGCCACAAGTTGTTATGTATCTATCAGGATTCACAACCTATGTAAATTGATAGTTGAGTTGTTGTTAGTTGTCAAATTATTATTAATAAAATTACAACTCAACTCAACTTTTAATCAGCTATTCACTCAGTTATTTTTGATAAGTTGTTACAACTTAAACTGGTTGTGAATCATTATTTAAAAATATATATGACTTGAGTTGCAAGATTGACAGTTAAACTGAGTGGGATTGTGTATCATAATTTCTCTCTACTTATATCTGTATTATTCGATGTCAATTAGATAACTTCTAGACTTCGTGCTTATATGCGCTTACAAGAGCTTTAATATGGTATCGAACGAATGAGGTTCAGAATCGGACTAGATTAGGACTATTTTAGTCGTAGAATGATACATCATTTATGCTTTAACCTTGACTAGACAAAACTTTAAGTGATTTTTTCCATTCTGTAATAATGCTGGTCGGATGTCAAAACTATTATTGAAAGCTTTATTATGTTGTCGAACCGAATGAGGTTTAGAACCATTATATTGCCTTGAATAAACGTTATGAGTAAATTGTAACTAAGCTATGACTAGATTATGTCTATACTATGACTATGAGTAGACTATGACTAGACTACGACTAGACAATGACTGCAACTACACTATGACTAGACTATAACTAGACTATAACTAGACTATGACTAGACTATGACTAAACTATGACTGTGACTACACTATGACTAGACTATGGCTAGACTATGACTAAACTATGACTGTGACTACACTATGACTAGACTATAACTAGACTATAACTAGACTATGACTAGACTATGAAAATGACTATGACTAGACTACGACTAGACTATGACTACACTATGACTAGACTATAACTAGACTATGACTAGACTATGACTAAACTATGACTGTGACTACACTATGACTAGACTATGGCTAGACTATGACTAAACTATGACTGTGACTACACTATGACTAGTCTATGACTACACTATCACTAGACTATGACTAGACTATGAAAATGACTATGACTAGACTACGACTAGACTATGACTACACTATGACTAGACTATAACTAGACTATGACTAGACTTCGACTAGACTATGACTGTGACTACACTATGAATGTGACTACACTATGACTAGATTAGGACTATTTTAGTCGCATAATGATATAAGATTATGCTTCAACCTTTACCAGGCAAAACTTTAAGTAATTTTTCCATTCTGTACTAATGGTGATCGGTTTTCGAAACTATTATTATTATATGATTCATGGGCTAAGAAAACAAAATACCTATAGAACCCATGAAACAGCAAATTATTTAATATATAAAAATAAACTTAACAAATAAAACATTTATTGCCTCATTGACAATAAAACAAGGTGTCCGTCCAACAATTCCGCTGTAGTAAAATTTTTAAGAAGAAAAAAAAACGACACGAGGAATCCATAAACAAATGTTGGGAAATAAAAAATCACTACAAAAATTAAATGTTTTAATTTATTAATGGCATACAGTTTTTTTTCTCTAATATTTTAATAGTTTTTTCCTTTTGAAATGTCCACTTTAATGTCGACACCAAGTTTGAGACACAGAGAATTCTGAATATGAGTATTCATCTTTTTTTATTTTAAATTTTTCAATAACTAAAACCATAGACCATGGTCCATGCGCTGTTTTTTTCTTTATTTAAAAAACACATTCAAATAGTTTTTACACAATAAAAGAAATTTATGGTTTTGTTTTGATTTTTTTTTTTAATATTATGAATTATGTATGATTTTTTATATTTTTATTGGCTAATGATCGCACAAGGTATTAAATTTTACAAGAATAGACTATACGTGCAAAATATGGAACTTTGATCAGTCTATATACATATATATATGTATTGCTCAACATCAATAGAAAAATTTGAAGAAGATTTACAAGAAATTACATTGATTTACAATCTTTGATTATCATTTCAATGATATGTGAATTTTTTGTAATAAGTCGTCGCCAGAAGATCAATGTAAAATTTTAAATAAAACTTTGTTGAAATAAGCAAAACATTTTCCTCACCAATCATATTATGTTGAATATAATTAAACTCATCCATATTATACGTATTTCAAAGAGGAAAAATAAAATAGTCTTGATATATAATTGTGCAAGTAAATAAACTAAAGTTTTTAACATCGAAATATTTTTAACTATTTCTTATTTTCTATTACACTTTTTCTAACTAAAATTGTATCAAATGTTTATAATAAATGATTAAAATGTTGTGTGGTATTTTTGTTTTATATTTCCGTCATGTTTAACAAAAAAAAAATGCGCCTGTTTGTCTGTCTATAAGGCACACAACAAGAAACACCAACAACAAAAACAACAACATAATATTATAAACACAAAAATCAGAAACAACATCATTATGGTGATCAACTATAATCATTATGATTATCAGCTAGAATATGATCATTACTTAATACAAGAAAATTGTTTTTCTTTTCATTGGATAGAAACTCATATCTACTGGCTGATTCGATCTTTTTTATTTAATTAAAAATTTAGATTTAATTTTTTTTTTTGGTTTATTTTTTGTTAGTTTATGTTAAATAAATTTTATTATTTAAACGTATTTTTGTTTATTCGTATTTATTTACAAGATCTTGTTTATTTCTATTATTTATAAATTTTTTTTTTTTGGTTGCTGCTGCTACCGATGCTGAAGATCTGTTACTTACAAAATTATCAAGATCATGTATTATTTTATCATTTTTTTTTTTTTTAACTTTATAACAAAACATATATTGGCATTAACCTTGCTTATTTTACAATTAAATTCAAGAATTTCTTTCAATAGAAATTTACTTTATATATATATACATACATATATATACAATATTTTCTTTTCTTACTTGATATTGTAGCATTTTTTGTAGATTTTACAACTACGATTTTTGTAAACGTTCGTTAGATTATATTAAACTCAAAGTTTTTTTATACCAAATTCCTATTCATGGTCAAGTAATAATTTAGTAATTAGGCTGATCACAGTGTAGTCACAGCATATTTTTGGTCTAGTCAACAGTGGATCAGTTTTAGTATAGCCATGGTGTAGTAAAATCTTTTCAGATTTAATAGGCAAGACCATTTTTTGTGATGGACTGTATGAACACATTATTCAACCGATTTTTACAAAACTTATACCAAATTAAAATTAGTTATTTGCAGAAGTGAACAAGCGTTGTTATAGGTTTAGTATTTTGGAAGCTATACGCATTTAAAATTGCTACTGATATATGCACACGTATTGCTCGTGCATTTAAGTTAAAGAAAAACAATATAATATCTTTCCCATTGGTTTTGGAAAGATATTAGAAATTTTTTTTTAATGTTTGGATTCCATCCATAGCCTAGTCATGACTATAATCTAGTATTAATATGGTCACACTATAGTCACAATGTGGTCATTGTTTAATAACAGTTAACTTATTGTCATCTTATAGTCTAGTTACATTATAGTCATTGTGTGATCATAATATAATCATTATCTAGTCAATGTCTAATCACACTACAGTCATAGTCTTGTGTAGTCTACTCATACTGTAGCAATAGTCTAGTAAGCCTTAAAAGTTCATACCGCCTTATTCATAAACGATTATTAAAGTTAATGGTTGATTTAACATATCCCTAGAGGGAAAAAAAACCTGCCACAGGACACGTCACGTGACTGGTTACCAGGTTACATATAAAAAATGTATTTAAAAAATAGAAATTTTATTAATTCATTTAAATTATATTAAAGTGGGTATTAAACACATTTTTATTAAAAACAAAAATAAAAATAAAAATAAAAATACTTGGTATTGATTCACTACCCTGCACGATTAAACGATTCATTAAAAATAAAATTTTAGTGGTAGTGCTAATTTTTGCACTATTAGTAAACTCAGATTTACTGCATAAATCTGCACTCACACGATTACAAAATTTTAAACTGCAATCACCAAACATCTGCATTTTCAATTTTGGTTTAAAATAACCAAAACGGTAACGCTGTCAACATTGATCAGGAGATCATATTCTATTATATGTGTATAAAATAAATACATACATATATATTTGTGTACTTATATGTAAGAATGTATATGTAAGTATATCGATGGTTTTTTGCATCAAAACTTGACAAAATGCGTACGTATGTATGTGCATTCATATCGATGCTTTGTTGCAAAGTAGTTATACATGTGTATCTCATAAAAATGAAATTTGGCAAATTCCGTTAAAGTTTTAAAAGTGTTACTCGTAGCAGGTATGGGTAGGTACAATCGAAAATGTATGTATACATAAGTATGTATGTAAATCTTTCGATGAGACACTAAGTGATAGAATTTTGTTAGCACTTTTGTTCTAGTTTTGTGATATGTCCTCTTTTCACCAGTCACAACTCAGGAACACTTTGTAACATTCCCATTTTCACCTATCATTTTCACCCGTAGGGTATGAATTATATATGAATAATCCTGCTTCAGTCCAAAACTACCCTTACTCAGGCCCTTGCTAATTAAGATTCTATCCAAAATCCACTCACAGTTTTTTATTAGATTTTTGTTTAGACTTCAGAAAAACCCTGACGGTGTGTGTTTTTTATAGAATGACACAAGTATAAATCACAATAAAACAAGGAAATATATTTTTAATGGGCGCGTTCAGCAAAAAAATCTGCTACTAAACAGTTTAGCAGCTTTTGATTTGCTTAATTTTTCTGAACGATCTGCTCACTTTTTTGTCAAAAATATCAAAAAATTTTACTTTTCGATTAAAATTATTGAATTTTATTTTGTAAAAAGATTTTATAATATTTATTTCTAAATTTAAATGAATTAAATTTTAAAAATATATTATGAAATTTGATTCAAAACTCAAACTGAACTGAAATATCGTAATTTGATGAAATGTATCGTACTTTTTCTTTGCTACCTAAAACAGTGAGCGTTCACTCAACATGTTCGCTCATCGCTCAGTAATCAAAGCGTTCAGCAGATTGTTGAGCAACAGTTGTGTAGCAAACTGTGTCTGCTGCACGCACCCATTGTTTAAATTTGATTTCTGCCAAGTGGCCGCCACAGCTGGCGCGTAGAAGGCGCAATCTCGAACACCAATTTTCAACAACTTTTCGCATGTGTGTGAAAATAAATATGCCGAATAAAATATGTTTTACGTAAGAGATTACGTCATGACATATTTAACTTTTGATGTGAAAGTTAAATATGTTTAGTCAGGACATTGCCAACATAGCTTGATGAAACTTTTTCGTTTACATCTTTACTAGTTGATATAAATGTATCTTAACATGGTCACATTTTTATTTGTCACTCATTTGGACCAATGGGAAATTAAAGCCAAGAATCCATACTTATTGACTACTTAAGTCCGATAACTCTAAGCAGATAACTCTTCAAGTGTTGATTTCCAGGTCTTCAATTGTTTTTTTTTTATTATGACCAGCACAGGGCTTTTTTAGGACTAGTACTAAGGCGATTACCCCTACGTATGCAGTGCACTGTGGTAGAACTCAGGGAGAGGGATAGGGTAGAGAAGATAGATGTTGAAAATTTAGAAGACTTAACTCTTTCACATCTCTGCTTTGCGCGTTACATTAATTTTTTTTTTTAAGGCTGTGTTGAGGCACCTCCGGTGTTAAACAGACGCATTAACTTTGTTAAGCTGTATTATAGCAGGCATTTTATTAAGTGTTTTACTTCGCCGATGTTTCTGCTAACCGACGCAGAAGGGCGTTGTTGTGTACATTAGCTTGGAGAGCATCAATCGCTGTCGGAACAGCTTTTTTAGTGACCAGTGCAATGACTTCATCCCTTAAATAGTCCGACAACAATTAATGCAATGTCTCACTAATGCACATTAGAGAAATTAATGATGTTGATTGACTTGCTCTGGCCAGGGTTTGAACCCAGGCCCCAATTCATTGTTTGCGTAGTAGTCAACGTGCTAATCACTTCAGCCAACACCACCCACCATCCTTTGTGGTTTAGTGACTTAACATAACCCAAAAGAAAATAATCTAATGGCGTTGCATCCCACGATTAATTGGGCCATTGCGTGAAATTATTTTTTCACAAGTTTCTTAGAGCAAATCAATTGTAGCGCCTGCTGCACGATGAGTTTGACGAATAGAACAATTATTTTGATTAAAAATTTCAACAATTTGCACGCGTTGCTGTGGTTTAAGTCGATTCATAATGAAATTTCAAAGCAAATTTAACAAAAAGCAACTATGAGCTGCTCATAAGCCATAGAATGGAATCCGCAAGGCAGTAGACGTATAGGTAGACCATCACACACATGGAAACGGCAAATTGAAGCTGAAATATCCCAATTACACATGAGTTGGAATGAAATCAAATACCATGCATCAGATCGAATTTATTGGAACAACCTTGTAGCGGCCCTATGCTCCTAGTAGGAGTAAAAGGAAGAAATATATATATATATAACTATGAGCTGCTAAATGGGTGCTTAAATAAAGCAGCAATGCCAACTCAAAGTTGTGACACCCTTTATTTAATAAATGTATTGTAAAATAAAAGTTTCAAAAATTTCCAGTCAAAATTGTTAAAAATCGTCAAAAAAAAGTTCGAAAAATTGACCCCACAAAAAGGGAGGAACAAAAATCAACAATCTAAAATGTTTTGCATTTCTTGTTATACCTCATTTGATTGTTTTTAGAAATTACTTGCTCTAAAAAACCACTTGGATTTTTAGAAGCACAAAAAAACATACACACACGCAAACAAATTTCGAAGAACATGGACCAAAAGTTATTCCATTTCTAAAGTCAAGTTACTTTTCGTGGCACTTTTACACCAGTTTGTTTTATTGCGGTTACATTAACAATAGAATTGTTTGTGGCAGATTGCAACCAGCAACTTGTTGCATATACAAATTGAAAAGAAAAAAAAAACAATAAAATAAAAATCACAGTTTCGTATGCCAATAAAAAGAACTTAAAAATAAAAAAAGAAGAAAGGATGGTAAATATGTAAATACATTTAGACTCTACATTGTAAAGTTTAAATGTTTTGGTTGTGGTGGTGGCAAGCGAAAGTTAACAGTTGTTTTCTATAAATAAAAATTTTTTGGTAATTTAAGGGAATTTTAAGCAAAAGATGTGTGGAGAACTATTATTGCAGGGTTGGTGTTTAGGACGAATGAAATACAAACAAATATTTTTGGTAAAGAAACAGATTTTTAATTTAAATTTAATTTTTGTTTTAACAAAACAGTAATAACGATTTAATACCTCCAAATTTATTTTCGGCATGAATGGATACATCCAAGACAAAAAAAAAAAAAAGTTGCATTAAAAAACCCATAAAATATTTGTGCAAAATATAACAGCGCAAACACACACACCGTACACAATACTGCCGCCATAAAATGTGCACACAGCAATTCTAAGAATTACTAAATCATGACAAAAATACAATAAATCACAGACAAATTTACTATAAAAACCAAAAATTAGTTTAAAAAACAACAAAGTGAATTGAATTATAGCAAGTTGTGTTATTGATTTAATTTTAATTTATTGTTTAAAACATAAAAACAATATTTATTTTAAATATTGGGATTTTGTGCTGCACGTACGAACATCAGAGACACGATTCAAACATTTAAAATAATTATGTTTTTTTTTTGGAGGGTTTAAAAATTTCCAGAAAAAACAGCAACACCACTTTCTGTAGGTTGAATACTTATTTTCCAACAAACAAATAAACAAACGCATCATAAGGGTCTTAATGGAAGATATAAAAGCGTTTCTTTACGCTGCATTATTTTATGACAAATTAAATACGAATTGTAGAGTCAATAATCGTCAGCACAATATTATCAAAACAGCTGTTTTTGACATGAAGACAGCTTTATACAAGTATGAATGTATTTTTATTATTAGTTTTGAATACAAACTAATCTGGCATGAACAACTATCAGAGTCTGTTTCATTTAATGATTGGAAAAAAATTGGACTTTAACAAACTCAGATATTTTGTGTTTCTGGCAAACATGAATTTTTTAATTGCCGGCTTGCAATGCAACTGAAATTCGTTGCTACCCACAATCGAGCCATTAGTTGAAAGTTGTATTTCTTATTTATTTTTTGTATAATCAAACTTTTCTCATAGAAGAACAATTTAACGAAAAAAAATTGTTTTAAGTAGAACAGAACAAATTAAAAATAAAATAGGAATGAAGCAAAATAAACCAATGGCAACGGTAGTTAGTTACAGTGATAAAAACCACAAATAAACAATAATTAAGTATGACAATTTCTCACGAGATTATATCTTCTTCTAATGTAATATATAAAAATCTCGTGTCACGATGTTTGTTATCGAACTGCTCCGAAACGGCTCGACCGATTTTAATGAAATTTTTTATGCATATTTGGTAGGTATGAGATTAGGTTTTAAAGTATATTTTAAAGCGCTAGGGGCAATTCGTATTTCAAACAGAACAAAATTATTTTTGTTGCGAGAAGCGTCGCATCATATTGACTGAAAGATGGCGCCAAGCCGGCTCATTCACGAGAAGCGTCATCGTTCGTATTTCAAGTGGAACAAAATTATTTATGTTGTTAAAGGACAGATGGTGCTACGTCCGCCTATCAAAATTGGAAAAATGGATTGATGAGTGGGGAGAATGGGTTCCCCATATAAGAAAATAGCTTCCGGGCGAAGCCGGACAATCATATAAAAATTGTAAAGTACTGAACATAGAAGGCAACGTGGCAAATTTTGAACAGAATGTTGTTCTGTTCTGTTGTGTACGTTAAAACAGCAATAATTTTTTATTCCTTTTTCTCGGAATATTAATCATGTTTAATTTTTTCTATGTATAACATCATAATTTCTACATCATTTTAGTATTTTTTTTCGCCTGGACAATTTTTGCCTTTTTTTACGATGGTTTTTTTTTTATTTTGTCAGTTTTTTTCGCATTGACTTTCTCTTTGATATTTTTTTTTTTTTTTGCGAATTTTTCTTGACAACATAAATTTTTTTTTTTAGTTTTAGCGATATTTTTCGTTTTGCCAACTTTTCTTGTTTTCACGATTATTTTTTCATTAGCGTTTCTTTTGGTTGGGCAATTTTTTATTGTTTTTGCGATTATATTTGAGACGATTATTTCAAGATCTTTTGTTGATTTTTTTTCCTTTCGAATTTTTTTATTTTGGCGATTTTTGCCAGTAAGTATAATTTACTTTTGTCTTGACTATTTTTGGATCTTTTTTTTTATTCTTTTTCGATTGAGCGATTTTTTAATTTTTTACTTTTTTGCATTTTTGTTCTCTTTTTTGCAATATTTTCCAATTAACCACAAAAATCATTTTCACAGCGAATTTTATTCGCTTTAACAATATTTTTTCTCTTTAAAATTTTTTTTAGTTAACTTTCAAATGCGCAGTGTGTATAAGTTTCAATACAGCCGCAAATAGCCTGCTGCCTTACTTTTCTTTATATTTTTCTTCTTTAAATTACACACAGACGTTCGGTTATACTTCTTTTTAGAGTCATTGAACTTTAAGCTAATTTTCAAAAAGGAAAATATTATTATTTCTGTTAAACAAATGGCATCAACTGTAGCAACAGCAAAATTGAACAACAATAATTAAGTAGTTTTAATGCGTTCGTGCGAAAAACGACACACGACAAAAAGTTTAGCAAAATCTAAAAATAAAAACAATGACTAACAATTAAAAAAAAACTGTTTAAATGATTGTAAAACTTCCCTACACTGTAGGGGGAGTAATTTTTATTGATTTTTAATCTATTAAAAATTAACTAACTGCAGCTTTATTCAAGAACGACGATTAAAGTTAAAGTAGAGAGTGAAACCGGTTTTCACGTACTAAATTTGGTACGATATAGTTAGTAGTTAGTTTGATAATCGTTTATGAATAAGGTATAATTGTTTAGTACAATTGATCGGTCATTGTTTCAACGAATTGTTAATTCAAATTTTACATAAACGGTAAAACATTGAACTGGTTCACTAATTTTGTCGAATAATAACAAAATGCTTTTAATGAACCGTTTTACTTATTGAACTACAATGAATATTTTCATTGATTCAACGTATGCGTACATTGAATCAATATCTATTAAATGATCCATGAATAACTTCTCGTCTGCAACAATACCATTTATACAACAATTCTGTAAAATTTTCTTATTAAAGAAATTTAATTTGGTTTAAAAAAATTTTTCGAAAATTAAATGATTATGTTTAGAAATTTATTTAAAGAATTTCCAAGATTAAATTTAGTACATGTCATTTTTTTAATTATATATCCGAATTATCGTTTTCTTATGGTAAACTTAATATACCATTTCTAAACTGTAGGGCTTTCAAATAATTTCGAACACTTAATAAACAAATAACACCCTTCTATGAATTTATATTTTTTTTTCTAAAGTGGTAAAAAGAGGAAGAAAAATTTTTTTGTGCTTTTCCGTTTAGACTTGGTGCTTTCTGTTCATTGAATGCCTTAAGACTTTTTGAAATTGGTATGGGATTTTTTTTCTTGGTCATAATGTTAAGACAATAAACAAGTGTTTATATTCTATTCGTTTTTTTTCAATTGAGTATAAGAAAGATAGCAAAAACACAATTTGAAAGATGGTCATTGACTTTACAAATGAAAATTATCGATTAAATAGAAATAACAATACAGTAGATTAGGAAGGCAGCAAAAGATTTGGCAAATGGGTGTTTGGCTACATTTAACTTTAGGAAGCTTTCCGCCGTTTAATAAAAAACAGCGCCATCTGTAGAGGAAATTAATAGTTTAGGGACGATAGTTATCATTAATTAATTCTTTTATTTCTTCTATTCAACTGAATTGACAAAATTAAAATGAACAAACAAATTGAGAATTTTTAAATATCAACTTTAAACTAAAAACTATTATCCACAAATCTCGATTTTGCATGAGCCGAAAAAATAAACGAGAATTATGCAGTTGATTTTACCTCACACTACATTTTTCGTTCTTGTGTTTTTATTACCTTAGCTTTTACTATAAGAATATAATAAATATAATTCTCGTATGACAATTTTTGTCATTAATTGTATAAAAATAAGATTTAAATGCGGTTTGCACAAAATAACCAATTTAATGGAGTAGAAAATTTGTACGGTAAATCAGTCAATTGAGAGCTTTTTATATAAATTTTCAACTCAAATTAATTTACTGGTATTAAAGGAAACGCCAGGCACACTTTAAGCTCATATACAACCAAGCCACCTGAAAAGTGAGCGAAAGTCTTGAAATACACGGGAACACTTGTTGTTATGTTCTGCTGTGTAGTAAATTGTTCATTTATGCCTTGATACTCCAAAGATTGTTTCTAATTCCCTAATTAATTCTAATTACAACATACATATTAAGAATAATTACTTTGGAAAATTTTTGGCAAGCGTTTTATTAATTTTATTAACGTAACTACCCTCGTATGTAAATAAATTTCTTTTTTTTTGTCTTCTTTGGTAGATAGTAAAATGATCGATTAAAAAACAATGTCTGCAATATGTCGGCCTTTTTGATTTTTTTTTTTGTTTGGAGGGATAAAGATTACAATTTATTGACAGATTATGTGTTTTAGGTCATAAGAAAATAAAATACTATATAAATACAACAATAAAAACAAAACACATGTTTGCCAAATTTGTGTATAATTTTCTGGAAAAAGACTAAATAAACATAAAATTCTTTACAAATTAGCGCCACTCATCCTGACAATTTGGCCATTTGTTAAAGTATTCGTAACCAAAAAAAAAATATATAAAAAATTCACAATAACAGCAACAACAAACACATAATTTCAATGATTTGCAGATACATTTTGATATTTTTGCCCCAAAAAAAAATGTATGGCCACTCATATGAATTCAAAAATAAAATAATAAATTTATATTAAAATTATTTAAAGTACATTTAACGTCTGTCGAACATAAATTTTTACAATAATTTTTTTATTAAAGCTTTGGTTTTTGCGTATCGAAAACTTATGAAATTAATAAAAAAAAAAAAAACATTTTCATTATGACTTCAGATCCAATATCAAGTACCTTCTGTGTCATCCATTTTTTTTAACAATAATGTGACAAAACTATTATTAGGCGAAAGACAATATGACATCTTGTCTTTGTATTCAGATGACACTTAGTCACCACATACATTGCGACTTTATGCTGCCCATATTTTAAATGGTGATGTGGTCATAAAAATCTATAAAATGTAAAATTGAAATCGAAATAATTTAATTTTCATTCTATTGATGACAGAATAGTTGTAGTCATTTCTAATTATGACAAAATAACCAACTGATAGAAAAAAGTTGACATCGCAATGATGACAAGTGCCAGTGGTGAACTAATTAAATTGTCACAGTACTGATGGTAAATTATATCAGCGTTATATTTATTTATTTATTTATTTAATAGATTCATTTACTAATATAATAACAAAATTTGTTTAAATTTAAATAATGATCTATAACTGGCATAACATATAGTTGTGAGCCAGATTGGCAAAAATTAAAGCTGTTAAGAATAAAAATTCAAAAAGATAAATTTGTAAACATATTTTAAGCATAAAATTGTTTAACACAAGAACTAAGTTCAAATATTTATATAAATTTTAAAAATATAAAATGTAAAAAGGGACTAAGCGAATTCATTTAATATCAATTTTCTGAATTTGAGGCAGGATTCCAGGTAATTGACAAGGGAACCAAAATTAAAGGCATCCCCATTCAGAATATTTAGAACGTCGAGTAGGTGTAGTTGATGTTTGTTGAAAAATGTATTTCTAAACCCACTATAAATGGGGCATGTACCAATAAAATGTAGAGTATTTTCCGTTGCGTCTAGATTACAGAGAGTGCAGATTCCGTCTGATGTACTTCTAAAAGATCTAGCATTTATATCCAAAAGACCTCCTCTTGCTCTTATCAATAGACTTATCGCACGAGACGAGAGTTCCGTAGTAGTGATTTGTAGTAGAGGGTAATTTAATTGTGAGTATAAATCATGAAACTGAGAGTTTCTAGCGTCGGCAATAAAAGTTTGATTTTCATAAATTTTAACAAGAGGTAAAATTGATTTGCAATGTTTGCTTAGTGGTACAGAATTATTATCTGGTACAAAATTAATTTTAGCACACAAGGTCCTCCAATCTTCAGCCCAAAAGGTTTGTTTAGCGATTATCATTTCTGCAAGCTTTCGAGGTAATCTGTTGCAAGGCATGTTAAGAACTTTGTTGATGTAATCAAAATGCAATTTTAACGTATCCAGGTATAAAGAGTTTAAGCCCGTTTCTAAAAAGAGCATATAGTTTGGAGTGTTGCTAGGTAAAAGTAACATCTTTTTAATAAAGAATCTAAATAGTTTTTCAACTATTTCGTATTTCATGTAACCCCATATTTGGGCTCCGTAAAACATGATTGACCGAGATACAGCACTGAAGATTTTAAGTTTATTTTTATTAGATATTATGGGATGGTTTATATATTTTGACCAAGATGAAGCTATTGCCATTTTTGATGTAGTTAGTTTATTTTCCAAATGTTTTCTAAATGATAAATTGTAGCGTTATAATAGCTGTCCTTTCAGTATACAAGGAAGCTACTTTCATTGTCGTCCGATAGCTTACACATTCTTTTATAACACCTTCTGTTTAATCGATCCCTAGCAAAGCTTACACCACATTCTCACAATTCCTAACACAAAATGATGAGAAAAATTGTGACTGACACACCCGCTGATAGTAGATATTGAACCCCGAGTTTTATGAATGTTTTCTCACATATTGACAATTAAATTTATTAAAAAACTAAGCAGTGCCACAGGCATATAAAGAAAATTTTTGCAAATATGTATTCTGAATTATCTGATATTTGTGAAATATTGCTTGGAGAAAAGTTGGGCAGTGCCACACTTACATAATAAATATATTATTATTATTCAATTTGTCTTTTAACTTAACCAATTTTTATGCAACTTTCAACGCACGTAAAAGTGTACTAACAACACACAATGTCCATAATGGGCAGTGAGTGATACGTCCACAACAAACAATAAATATGTCTATTCATGTTTTCGAAGTTCGAAACATCCTCTTGTCAACGTTCAAGTTTTTATTTTTATTTTATTTTCCACGTCAGTTGTTACGAGTATGTGACTCCTTTACGAAGTGAGTGCATAGTAATTGAATTTAATATTGAGACTTACTTTGAGAGACTTCTAGTTAAACTTAAGAACATCATTTGATGCTTACCTGAAAGGAAGGAACAAAAACATTAATTTATTAATAAAAAAATATTTAAATAAGTCAAAAGTTTAATACAAACAACAGTAAGAATAAAAAAAATCAATGAAAATGCAAAGTTGTATTTAAAACTAGTTAAAACCGGGGTGTATTCGCTACCCCGTTTCTGATAAAAGAAAACAAAGATGTAGAAGTTTAAAAAATATTTGTTGTTATATAACACTTTTGATACATCAATATTTTTGACAATTACAATTTTAATCTGAAGACTTCGAATAGTATCTAACAATTCACAATTGTAGCAAAATATAGATTTTAATATAAAAGAGAGTGGTAAGGAGAGTAAAAAGGTAGCTGCCAGCAAATTCTTTTAAACAAAAATTTATTTTGAAAGTCGGTCTAGTTTTGAGGAAGTTATGAGATGCTCAATTTGGATTTGTATGGGGATAACCTTTTCCGCTTTTATCGCTTCAAGATTTCTCTGGAACAATTATTAAATTCTATGAGTCGCTCACATTGAATTTCAAAACATTTACCGCCGATTTTACGATGTCGAAAGAATTTTGAATTTTATTTTCATTTGTTTTGTCTCAAATTTCCTTTCAAACGAATGAAAACATATGGAAAATTTCTTTCGACATAGTGAAATTGGCCGTTACTATTTTAGTTTTTCAAATATTTGAACACATACGAGTATAATTACTTTGTATGGGGAGTACCCGTTTCCTCTGTCCTATCGCCTTAATTTCAAGACCTTGGTTGTGTTACTTGCGCAGATATGTGAATATTAAAATTTAATTTGTATCGGATGTACTAATACTAAAAAAAAAAAATTATCCTATTTGAATTTCTGGGTCATCAGTAATACGTTTCTAAAATTACAAGATGGCTTCCAATGATACATATAAAATTCTATATGACTAACCCGTTTTCAATTATCATAATAAAATCAAAAATTTCAAATTTTGCCTTTAATTATAGTTCACATATAAATTGATAGTTGAGTTGCAGCTGCCAAATTATTAATATAAATTTCTGTTCACTTAATTGTCTTCGATAAGTTTTTACACGTCGTATTATGATTTACAACTAAAATTGATTGTGAATCATAAAACAAATAAAAAATAAAACAAAATTTGCTCGATTCACAAGTTTAGTTGTATCGCTTATTATTGTATCAGAAAAGGCAATTTCAAACAAAATTTCTCAATTCACAATTAATTCTAAAACCATTTTTTTTTTTTTTTTTTGTTCACAAAAATTTTATTTAAATTAAGCTTTTCAAATACAACAATAAGCGAAACAACTAGTCTTGTGAACTAAGCAATTATTTTGAGTTGAATTGTATCTAACATTGACAAGTCAATTTAGCCGCAGTTATAAAACAAGAAAATATGCTTTTCAAAATTTCTAATAACAAAATAACTTTTGTTACAACAACGAATTGTTAAACAGTTCCAAGTTTTGATAAAGAAAATTATTAATTTTCCATGGAATTTCTATTTTAGAAGATTTAAAGAAAATCCCATTTTCCATAAACTTTTAGAATCATTCTCATCATAATTTCAAGTATATTGCGTGTGTTTTTAATGTGTGTGTGTGTATGTCTGGCTATGTGTTACAACAGAATATGTTCTTTATTTGATTGGAGTATATTTACTTCATTTTGTCTTTATTTATTGTTCATTTTAGCTGTAATAGCTCAGATATGACCCATATACGAGTAGTTCCCGTATGTACATAAATTTTTTTAATTTCATGTCTTTTTTCAGGACTGCAAATTAAATTGCACGCAACAATATATTGTTTATTTATACTTTGTTGGTGTTGCTATTGCTGCTGCTACTTTTCGTACTTGTGCTTGCTCTGCACATTCGTGTATTTGTCATACAAATACAAAGTAATAATTTATTTACGATGTAGTATACCCTGTAGTTTTTTCGTGACAATTTACCCCAAAAGTGGCAGTACTATACAATGTGGACTGGTTATAAAACTATCCACATTGATCCTATACTCGAAAGACTGGTTATAAAACTATCCTTATTCATCCTATACTCGAAAGACTGGTTATAAAACTATCCACATTGATCCTATACTCTGAAGACTGGTTATAAAACTATCCACATTGATCCTATACTCGGAAGACTGGTTCTAAAACTGTGGAAAATTTTACTGCCACTTTGTGCACGCACTTAGCTGTCTTTTTGTGTCGCAGATGGTGGATAGTAAAAAATGTATGTCATTAAGCACACATAGCTTAAGTAGTACAATGTACAAGTACCAGTGAGTGTAGCTGAGTGGGTTGAGATGTTGATTAGCAGTCGGAAGGTTGCTAGTTCAATTCTCAATACAGTCAAAATACATTTACAAAAATAGTGCAATGTTACGCGTCCTTACTAAGTTACAAGTGGGCTGTAGGAACATTATTGTACTGTAGTGGGAATAACCAGGATGAAGATGACTAGGATGAAGATAAATAAAATAATAAGAATAATAATAAAATAATAGCTGAAAGCAAAATTTAATTATTATATTAATTAATTATTATTATCTTTTTAATTAATAAATGAATTTGTTATGTTTTTTTTTTTTTACGAAATAATTTTTTTTTTTAAATTAAATAAATTAAAATATGACTTTTATTTCATAAAAAATAGGGAATGATTTGGGGTTTTTAAGGGAGTGGTTTGGCTGGCATAAGGAGACAGTTAAGGGTCAGCCAAGAAGAACCGGCTTATGAACTGTCTTTTTGTGGCCTCTTGGTGACAATTAACCCCATCGTAGGACATCCCCTTGTTAAAGTGGCCAGTCATATGGCTAGCATTCGGACTGGTTGTGTCATAAAGGGGCTAGTATTATAACCAGCTCGGAGACAGCCACTTGAACTACAGGGATGTACATTTTCTTACATACATACATACATACATACATACATACATACATACATACATACATACATACATACATACATACATACATACATACATACATACATACATACATACATACATACATACATACATACATACATACATACATACATACATACATACATACATACATAGCAACATACTCATATGTGCATGTGCATCTTTATGCGCGTGTATATTGTAGAGTAACAACTTTACTCGTATTGTCAAGATAAGAATTGTTGTAACTAGACAATGAGAATACTCTATTTTTATTAACAATTATGAATACTATTATGCGAATTGAATCGTTTTAAATTAAAGAAATTATTTTAAAAAATTAATTAAAATAGATATTTTAGGTAAGGTAATGAAATTGTACATTATGGTAGTAAAAATGTTTATTAAATTAACTAAATTGTTCATTACATTAATCAAATTTGTCGTTGAATTAATAAAATTGTTCATGAAATTAATGAACATTATCAAAAAATTATGTTTGAAGAATAATAACAACGAATGTTTTTACGATTAAATTCTTCAAATTGACGTAAGCTGACTTCCAAAACGTCAATTGCTTTGTGTTTGAACAAAGCATCACATTTCATAACGCCGCAGTACAATAGCTATACAATGTATACCATTCCAAAACGCCGCCGCAAAGTATTTTTAACGCAGTAAGAGAGCAAACAAGGCATCGGTTTCATAGTTGTTGCATTGTTTCCGAACTTTGCATATGTATGTGATTCAAATACAGTAGCAATAGTGTATACAAACATTGGATACGAACGTTTTGGATGTCAGCCGTATTTTTGAAGAAAACATTAATGAATCATTATTAATAGATGTCATTGATTTAGTGAACGCTTGCAGTTTTTCAATGAAAATATTCATTCAGGTTTCATTTGTAAATGGTTTATTAAACACACTACGTATGTACATATATACGCGCCGCTTATTTGCAAATAAGAGTGAAAAATATTGCCACTAATTTCAGTTGCCATTTGCCATTATTTGTATTCTATTCGCGTATAAGTCCATTATTAGCGAATAACTTTATTCGCAAATAAGCGGCGTGTATAAACGTAGTAACATTCTTTGTTATTATTCAAACAAGATTAATGAACAAGATCATTAATTGATTCGCCATAAAAGTCTACCACCATATATTATTTTTAATTATTTTTTTTTTCCAAAGGCTTTGGTCGTTTTTCTCTTTTTTTTTTTTGAAAATTAGACGGACAAGGAAGGAGCCCGGCCGAAATGTTGATTTTAGGCTAACTTCTCAGATTTTAATATTTTTTTTTTTTATTTGAAATGCTTTATTTGAAAAGCTTAGATCAACAGCGCAAATCGATGACACAGCAAACTATGGATTGTCGCTTAGCACCGCCATTTTTAACAATGTGTACACTTTCAGTTCAGCCCATCGAAATGTAAATGACAGCGGACGGTCAAATATTGGTTATCAAATATTTTTTTTTTTTTGTTCACTTTGTAGATTTTGTATATTTTCACGAACGATTATCGTTAGAAGATTAAGTTAAGTTAGAAAAAAGATATTTATATTACAACACATTCGTGATGTTGACAGTTTTATTTATGCACATCAGTCCATGATAAAGAAGACTTGTATAAATTGAGTAAGTATAATAATCTGTTAGACAGATACTCGTACTTATATTAAGATGTAAACATACGAAGACTTTTTATATAGAAGCAAATTTACAAAAAAAAAAAAAAAAGACAGAAGAAAGGTAAAACAACAATTCATATGCACTAAATGTCTTTAAAAATAAGAAATTTCCAAAAGAAACTTAATAATAATGTCACACACTGTTGCAAGTAATAATAATAAAAACTAAAATACTTGTAGCTTCTGCTTTTATTTTTGAATTCAATGTATACAAAAAATTAGACATATTTTTCATTTTCGAATTAAATAAAACTTAAAAGAGCTTTTTCAAATGGCAAAAACCACAAATGAAGCATAAATATTTAAAATTCCTTAAAAAAATTCGCCCAAGAAAAAGTTGTTGTTTTTGTACTGCAATTGATGAAATATTAATTGAAATTCACTCAAAACAAAAGTACTTACAAAGAAGCAAAGCAAACATTTTATGACTTTCAATCAATTCGTGTAGTGATTGATGACTTTTCTGGCAGTTGACCCATATGACTTGTGGCTATAAATTTTTTTTATACAAGGAAATTCATTATTTCCATGAACTGTTCACGGATTTGAACCTAATGTACTATTACGTTAAATCAATGAACTTATTCATTAATATTATTAAATAATATAACGAATGCTTTCAATGGACTATTTAAAAAAACCCATTTAAAATTTAACTTCAATCAATATTTTCATTAAAACAACGTACGCGTACATTGAATCAATGAATATTGGCATAAAATATATGAATCATTTTGAAATAATGTTTGAATTAGAACCACGATTTTTTTATCTTCATAAGAAGCTCTTTGTTTTCACACAGATATAAAGCATTTCTAATCCTTAGGTTTGCTATAACTATTCCAAGCAAAAGGAAAAACTAAATCTTGTTCACAAAATATTAAAAATTTTTAGAGACGTTTTGAAAACATATTTTAGCTTAAAATAATTAAAAAATATGTGTGTAAATTATGTGCCAAAAATGTTGAAAATTATCCGTTTACAATTAATTAAAAAATATTTTGACAAAAAAAAAACAAACACAAAAACACATCTTTTACTCAACACTATTAGTTTTCTTTTTAGCAAACCAACTACGCCTTTATATTTCAATTATTTTTCACAACAAAAATATTCAAATATTCTACATACTCGTACACCCACAACAATTAATATGGGTCATATTTTGATGTCATCAAAAATGTCATTATTTTTAAAAAGAAATTTCTATTAATTTTGCTTTTATTTACGCACAAAATTTAATGCATAATTAGTAAACCAAACAAAATAGATGAAGAAAAATAACAAACTCTTACGCTAAAAATTATTTTCTATTTTTTTTTTTCTTTTCATACACAAGCGGCGGGAAAGAAATGACATTTGAAAATGACTTCAGGCATTTAATATGTTGTAGATACAAAAAAACATTTAGATGTTGTTGAGCGACAAATTCATCAGGAAAAAACCGAACAAATTTTTCTTTTATGGTTTCCCCTTTCTTTCAGCTCACTCACTACAAATAAGAAATTAAGCATGTGACACTTTCATTACAGCAAAACAAACGTCTTTCATTTTCGCTATTTTATATTTCACTAGCATTTCCTGTTTGCTTCAATGGCTTTTCCATAATGAATAATAAAATGTACGAATTTCTATGATTTTAACTTTTTTTGTTTTCTTTAAATAAACCGATCTTCTTTTAATTGCAAAGAAACAATAGATATTCAAAAAAAATTTCAAAACTTTAACACTAATAATTCATAAAATTGGTTTTGCATTTTTTGTAAATTTATTTGAATTAAAAACTAAATATTTATTGGTACATACTAGTGATGCTACGAATATCAAGTTTTAGTATTGGCGAATACGAATATTTTTAACAATATTCGCCGAATACGAATATTAATTTTATACTTAATATTTCAAATTAAATTATTAAAAATACCTCCCTTTATGGTATTTAACACTATTATGACATTGCGATGCCGAATTTGAAGACAATTACATAATGAACATTTTTAAATTATTTTACTTACATACTTTCATGTTTCGCACTCTGTTTGTGCTTTTAATTAGTAATTCAGTGCTATTTGAGAGAACATATTTTCGTAGATGGCGCAGCCACCTTTCTCTGTGGACTTTTACAAAGTAAATTTTAGTTCTTCTATTTTTGAAGTTTAACTTTCATCTACTGAAGTTTGATTACTAACTTAACATGATATGAACATACTCGTAAGTATGTATATGACTTTAAAATTGCATTCTAATTGCAAAATATATATTTTTGTTTGGTTTCTAAGTTGGTTATTATTTGTGTCAAATACAAAGGGGGTTTTTTTAAATAAAAATTAATATATTTTTGTACATTTTAGGAACTTTTTTAAACTTTATGTACATACATATGTAGTATGTATATATTTTTTCTTTTTTTTTGGAAAGTACATATGTCAAAATATTCGAGAAATATTCGCTTGAATTTGGCGAATACGAATATCTTGAAATAGTCGAGTAATCGAATACGAGCATTCGCAGCATCACTAGTATATACCACAACAATCTTGTAAATAAATTTTTGTTTAGTTTTCAATAATAAAATAAAAATAAAGAATTCAGTGAGAAAAAAACTAGCTTTGATTTCATTAAATGTGCCATCAGTCATTCGCAATATTTGCGTGCACACTAACTCATACAAACACACACCCCCAATGCATTTATTTGAGAAAAAAAAAAACAAAACAAAAAACGCATAAACAACAGCAAAAACAACAGCATTACAAAATTTGCCCCAGAAAGTAAAAAATGTAAACAACTCAGCCAGTCCAAATAACGGCTGCTTGCTTGTTTTTACAACAACATCAACAATTACAACAATGACAAATTGTTTGTGAATCAATTAATTATGTATTTATAAATATTGTTGTTGCTGATGTTGTGAGAGATCAAGAAGAAGCACATCTAGCCAACTATGCGTAAAAAGTGTTGCCATTGCGTTACCACTTGCATTATACAGTAGTTGTCCGTTTTAACGAATCTCTGTATAATTTTTCAGAACTACTCGTTAAACTGAAATAATTGTTTGACTACATTCTCTTCAAATGTACATAAAAAATAAACAAATTAATTTCAAATGTATGTAAAAATAATCCTTAGAATATAAGAAAAAAGGATATAAACAATTCAACTCATCTCCGCTGCTCACGTAGATATACACATAGTCTGATTGGATATACTAATGTTTTCAAAATAAAAACTCTTAGTAATTTCAATTTTCATTAATTCAATTAAAATGAACTTAAGCCTAATAATAATAATTTCTCATTTATACATTATTACAGTTCAAAATATAATTACGTTTATTCGATATACTTATTAATATAAAAAATATTTTTTAAGTTTTCAAATAAAATTATAAAATATGAGGGCAATTTTTAGTAAATACTCGTATATTAGCTTTTTTTAACCGTGGTCTTAACGTTTTGCTGAAAGGTGCTGATGCTCGCTCACCAGTCGTATAAAATTTGACAATGCGACAAAATATATTTTCGTTTTTGGTCTCTTTTTATTTGTTACTATTTTTTTTTCTTAAAATCCTTAGAAGTAAATTTACTATAAACCTGTTTATGTGTATTTTATTATGACAACTGACATTAAAATGAAGTCTCATAAATAATGTTTTTCAAATAAAAAAAAATCTTAAAACCAATTTTAGAACAGTTTAACTTAATTTACTTTTTAAGTCATCTAAAAAAAAAATTTTTAGTTTAAAGTATATTTTTAATATTTAGCACAAAAACTTTATGATTTATTACATCTTCAATACATAAATTAAAATAAAATAATTATTTTTTTCTTTTTTCTATTTTCTATTTAAAAAATAATAAATTTTAAGTAACAATATTCTCTAAAATCGGCTGCATGAATAAATAAATGCAAGTGTGTTAGACGACAAGTCATTAGTCATTAGAAAACCTGACAACATGATAAATACCGAGGGTGGGGGTAGGTGGTGCTAGAGGTTAGTTTTTGTGAAAAAGACCAAAAGCACGTACACAGTTAATAGAAAAAAAATTGTATGTAAGAAAAATCGTATGAAATTATTAGTTAAAAAAACAATTTGTTAAATGCATTGTTTGAACACAATTAACGAAAAATTACACTTTAATAAACCGAACAAAAAATAATTTTTTCCACACTTTGAAATTTAATAATATATTAAAAACTTGTAGCATATTATTGAAAATTTTTGTTTGTTTCACACACACACACACATACACAAACCGTTAGTAAATAGTAAATAATAAATAGCTAAGACAAAAACCAAACTGTGCACTCATTTAAATGGTTTACGGCCTGACCCACGATATCGATAATGCTTGAATTGTAAATCAAAAAGAACTGCTAACTTCTAACCATCAAATTTTATTTATTTGCTTAGCTTTTGTGCCAGTAAGCAAATAATAAGTTAAATAAAACCGGTTATTAGTGGAACGAACGTTAGTTTTCAAGTTAGTCGTTCGATATTGTGTTTGGTCAGGCCATTAATTATTTATACTTAACTACTTGACTTTAACACACACACGTGATGGAGAGGTTTAACAAGGGATGTGATGATGTTATCTTGGTTGGTTAATATTGTAGTATCCTAAATTTTAACCTAGACTCGTCACCAAGTGACCAGTTTTGTGACAAGTATATTAACCTCTAAGCAAGTTACTAATACAGAAAATTTTTAGAAAAACTAGAAAGGCATGCTTTAAGAAATCTATTTCATATCTAACTTTTCTACAATTTTCATAAAACAACCCTCGTATAGAAGCTAATAATTACAAAGGTTTTTTTTCCTACAAAAATAATACCAAACAAATTCCAAACTTTTTGTGAAGAGGCAAATTCTATCATTTACGTAAAAACAACAGAATGTGGTAAATTTCACTCATACAACAACAACAACGACAAAAACAACAACAATTTTGTTTTAAGTTCTCAAAATGAGCAAAAATGCTTTAAAGTTCAATAACGCTGTTAGTTTTAGTATATAAATCACGAAAAAAAGAGAAAACCGCACGTTTTCTATTACTTTCCATAAACAGGCTACAATTGGAAATAGTTCGACGCAACAACTACAACAAGAGCTAAATATATTAGTAAAATTTGCAATTAAATTCTTAAAATTTTATATTGGATTTTTTTCCAAAATTTATTATTTTTCACTATTACGTGAGTTTGGTTATGGGAGCAGCAGCAGAGGGAAGGGGTTTTTTGGTCAAGAAATTTTTTTCTTCTGATTCAAACAATTAAATGCATGAATAATTGTTGAAAAACGCTTTCAGCACAATTGTGAAAAATATACAAAAACTACAACTAGATTTCTGTGTTGTTTTAATTTCGTAAATTTAAATAACAAGTGTGAAATAGTTACTTAATCATAACAACAACAAGAAAATATTTAGAATGCGATGTGAACGAACAGTGTAGTATAGATCTGCAAGTGTGTGTGTGTGTGTGAGTGATTGAGAAAATCATTAAGCTTAGTCAAAAGGCCTGCAACTCAGGAAACACCTTAAAGGAGCTTGAACTTGAAGCCCGGGCGAAGATCGGCATTGCAGAAAGCTTTCAGTAAATGAAGCCGTCTTTGGAAATTCCTTATTAAATATCATATTTAAGAAAATAAAATAAATTACAAAATAAATTAAACATGCCCCAAATTCTTTTCTCAATGAAATGAAGCCCAAAAATAATTTTTTTTCTGATTTTAATTCATTTGAAATTTTATTTATAGAACCAAACTGCAAGCAAACTTGTTCAAACAAAACAATAATTATCAAAATCGGTCCGTAATTAGAGGAGTTATTCGATAATCAACATTTTAGGGTAATAACTTGCCCCCGATATTGCAAAAAATTATACCCAACTACAATTAAACCCTTTAAAAAAACAGGCTTTTGAAAATCGTTTCATAAATGACAGAGTTATGAGGTTTTGAAGTCGGTTAAGAAATAAGAAGGTCCGAAAATAATTTAATTTAATATATCCACAAAACCGTTGTTGTCATTATTTTATATGTTACAGAATTCTGTCAGACTTCTTTTTAACATAACTGCCCTACTGTGTAGTATAGTCAATTATGTCCTTTAGACATCTTGGCAAATTTTTTAGAATTTCCTCAGACAAACTGTTCCGATTTCTTGTCAATCACTCATATGATTTTCAGATACTTATACATATATTCGGCATCATGTGCTGACTTGTTTTGCTGTTTGGGATTGGGTTGATTACGAGCAAATATGTATACTTATGTTCGCTGGGTATGATGATATGTATGCATGTATCTACCTACACAGGTACCTACCAAATGTTGTTCATTGCATTTTAATAAGTAATTTCTTTTTTTTTTTGCTTTCCAAAGCTCAATGTTTAATACTTAAAAAATATGTTGTTGTTTGTTTTTTAATTGTTGTTTTTTTTTTATGCGAAAGTGAAGGTGAACTAGCGTGGGTCTGCTAAAACTTCTCGAATTTATTTCAGTCTGCAGCATTAGTTTTTTGTTCTCTTTTTACGTCTTTTGTTAGGATTATTAGTGCTTATTTTGATATTGGTTAGATTGGTGTTGGTGTGGTTGTTCATATGTGAGTGAGTATGTAATTGATTTGTTTACATTGTTTCTGCCCTGTTTGCTGTTTACCAATAGTGGAGAAAGAAATAACGGCAAAATACATAAATTTTCTCCATTTAAGTACATATCGATGTTCACAGGTAGAAAGGCCCTAACTCGAATAATTTTAACTTTACAGGAGAAAGTAAAAAGATAATAGAAACTGTAACGATCTCAATACAACTATGATTCTACAATTGATTGTAAAATCGTTATTTTTTACACTATTGCAAAAAATGTTTGTGACAAGGTGTATTTGAGTGAAATGTATTCGATTCATTGAAAAACTAAATTTCGTAAAAAAACGAGTTAGGGCCTTTCTACTTGTGACCATCGATATCTATATGCGAGAACACTTTTTTTATCATTTTCATGTAAATTATGAACATGCGTGCGTGTATTTGCATGTGTCTAACTATACCCAGCTAGCATTTATAATCGTAAAACAATTCCGCGATCGGTTAAGACGAGTAAACCGATCGTACATGATGACGCATTCCGATCGCAGAATTTAAAGACAACGGGAAAAACTATGTCGTGATGGCGACTCTTCCATACGAATTTTCTACGATGCACCATATTTAGTCGCCTACGGATCGTTTAAGACCATTGATCGTCAAACTAGCCCCTAGGGGCCGAGCACCAATCGTCATTTTCACATACACAACACGAAACATACTTATTTGTATGATAGCAGTCAATGAATGAGGTTCTTTGTCGCTTTATTTTAGAATTTGCAACAACAAAACACATGCAAAAGAGGGCAATAAAATTTTTATTTTTTTTAGTCTCTTTATTTGTCATTCACAGTACACTGTGAATATTTTAATGTAAATATTTTTTTAATTATGTAAATTAATTCATTCGTTCATTCTTTCGTCTATAAACACGCTAAACCAATCCAGTGTGTATGCATACAAACTTTTAATATGATGTTAGGCTACAGTAAAAAAATAAATGTAACAAACAATTTCTACAAGTGTAAAAACAGCAATACATTTATATTTCCTACATGTTCTCTTTATGACAAAGGCTGTTTAAGACCCTTTAACAAAACACCTGTCCAACAGTCGTTTAAGTAACTTGCAAGAGTATCTTTTCGAAGAGTGAAACACGATTGTTAACTATTAACAGCCCTCCAATGCCCGCCAAAATGCGTAAATGACGTTTACATATCCAACAATCGTAAAAATGGCTCGCAAAACAATCTTTCTGAAGAGAAAAATATAAATCCACTCCAACAATCGTGTGGACGTTTATAAAACGAGCCGCAAAATGATCGCGCCCGTCAAACAATCATGCAAATGCCAGCTGGGTAATTGACTGGAAAATTTGCATGCATATGTTAGGAGTAATAAAACTAAAGGTCATATCAACAATATGTTTGCTTATTTTTGTTCTATGAACGTTAGCACAAAAAACAATAACAATACTAAAATTTATCTTTTGTTTGTTGTTAGAGCATAAAAATTTTCATTATAACAAAAATAAAATTTATGCATGCAAGTAGTACATACATACATACATATGTACATACAAACATACATATGTACATATCGTCTTATAAAATGTAAAAGGTTCAATATTTTATTTTAGGATTAAAAAAGTTGATAGGTACGATGCAAATTATTGTGATTATAAAAACGGTTTGTTTCGAGCAGTAACATTAAGAAAATAAAAAAACTATTCTTAAATAATTAAACACACTATATTTTGGAAAAAAATCCGCTTAATTTTGCCAAAATGAATTTAATTGTTATAATTTTTTCTTTTAATTTTAGGTATTTTTCGTAGATAGATTTTTCGTAGGTAATCCCAAGTCCAATTTGTTTGATACGTATAATCCTAATTTCTCTTTGCTACTGTAAAATGTTTGAAAATACTATTGCGCTTCTTTCGTTTTATATGACGATATTTCAATTTGTATACATAAGAATGTTTGTATGTGTGTGTGTGTGTAAAGAAATTTATAAACAATTTGTAAAAAACAAAAATTTAAATGTTTTAAATTAAAGCATTAAAAAATGCGTTGTTTATACAAGTGTATGAAAAAAATATTAAATAAAATCTGTGTTTTTGCACTACATACACACATAGCACATATGTATGTATGTACCTACATATGTATATAATTGCACATTTTAAAACTATGTATGTATCTATGTATTTAAATGTGTAAGTCTGAAGCAGAAATGAAGGAAGTGCACTTTTTTTTAAATTGAGAACTAAAATCGGGATATTTAATCATATTCAACTTTTTACAGAAATAAAGTTTAATATAATCTGAAGTCAACAATAGAAATGATAATAACCAAATGTTAAGAATTCACTGGAACACAAAAAACGCCTCAAAATATTTTGATAACCTCCACTTACTTTCTGGTCTAATTGATCTTCGTAACCACATAACGGTAGATGAAATAGTTACAACAATAAAAGATAAAATAATGCAAGCATATCCCGCCAATAACCATAAAAAAACATTTCAACCTAACCAAAAATGGTTTGATTGGCAATGTTTACGTTCCAAAAACCACCTCTCAGACTGCCTGAAAAAACTAAGAAGCAATTATACGTTGCTAAATAAACACCGTTATTTTATTGCTAGAAGTAAACATAGAAACTTATGCGGTGCTAAGAAACTAGAATATCAAAACAGAAATATTGATATGATAAATAAAGTAAAAACCAGTAGCGAATGGTGGAAAATAACTAACAGTATGAAGTCAAAGGCTCCAACTATAAACCATAATATAAATGTTACGGACTTCTATACTCATTTCAGCAATATGTATAAAGATGATAAATCAAACTCCATGATAAGTTGGACAATGCCATACTATGTAGACGCTTTTCTTGATTCACCATTTGAAATGTGTGAAATATTAAAAGTTATTAAAACTTTGAAAGAAAATAAGGCTCCTGGTGTAGATGGAATTAGCTTCGAGTACTACAAATTTGCACCTACTAGTTTTACTAAGGTGTTACTAGATGTTTTTAACAGAATTTTCTTACAAGAGACAATCCCTAATAGTTTCCAAAAATCAATTCTACTGCCGCTATTCAAGAAAGGTGATCCATCTGTTGTAACTAATTATCGTGGACTATCACTGATTGATACTTTATGTAAAATCTTTAATTCCATCTTACTTAACCGTGTTACTGCCTGGACAGAAAATAACAGCATATTAAACGAATACCAAGCGGGTTTTAGAAAAAATTACTCAACAGTAGACAACATATTCAATTTGGTAAACATTGTTAAAATAAATGAATTTAATGGCAAAACTACATATGCTTTCTTCGTTGACTTTTCCTGTGCCTTTGATTCAATACCTAGAAACAGTATGTTTTATAAACTCGCTTGCCTTGGGTTATCATCAAAGATTATAAGAATTCTGCAATGTGCTTATGATAACAATGAAAGCTACATATGGAATGGAACTACCTGCTCCGAGCCGTTTCCTGTCAAATTAGGTGTTAAGCAAGGATGTTCTCAGTCCAATATTATTTTCACTGTATGTAAATGACTTGCCAGACGTGTTGCCAGGTGGAGTGAACGTTGCGAACACAAATATAAAAGTTCTGCTATACGCTGATGATATAGTCTTACTTGCCGATTCTCCATCAGATCTACAAAACATGATAGATATCCTTCACAAATACTGTCTTACTTGGTGCTTAAACGTAAATCGCAATAAGTCTAAAATCATGGTATTCCGTGCTGGGACCAGAATTTCATCAAACCTATGTTGGCACCTTGGCAATGAAAATACGAGTATAGAGATTGTTAATAATTATAAATACCTGGGAGTTGATATCTCCTATAACCTATCTTTCAAAAAGCACTTAAGAAACAAACTAACTTCTTCTAAACTTGCAATTAATGCTACATGGTCTAAATACATTAAAAACCCACAAATATCTAACAAGAATAAATTTCGTATTTTCTATGCTGCCTCAAGAGCAATTATGTGCTATGGTGCTCAAGTCTGGGGTTTTAAAAAAGTTTGATGAGGTGGAGAAACTATTTAGATTTTTTATCAAAAAAATGTTGCACTTACCTGAAACTACACCCAATTATATGATACATACAGAAACTGGTATCCCCTCTTTATTCATTACCACACTAAAACTACACTTTTCCTATATAAATAAAGTATTGAACATGAATCCTAATAGGCTACCAAATATACTGGCGAACGAAGTTATAAACTTGAATATATACTGGGCAAATGAGTGGTCTGTTCTCTGCCAACAGTTACAATTTAATTCCACTTCCAATGGACCGCTATCTCTTGAATGGAAGCAGATATTAGACATCTTAGTATTCAAAGAAAATGAAGAATACATATCAAAAGCAAAAAGCTCTCAATTTCACGACCTATGTATACCACAATCTCAACCACAACGTTTCACACCTATACACCGGATTTTCGTCTCATGCTACTGGATTATTAATAAAAGCAAGAGGTGGCTTACTTGATATTAATGCAAAATGTTTTCGCAAAACTTCTGTGGGCATATGCTCGTTATGTAATTTGGACGCAACTGAAAATACATTTCATTTCATTGGTGTATGCCCTATGTATAAACAGTATAGATTAAAACTCTTTGGCAAAACTCAACTATGCTTATCTGAAGTCAACGATTTATTAAATGGTATAAATTTTAACTCACTTCACAATTACCTACAATTATCATTGAAGTATAGAAAATTAATTATAAATTAATTCAATTTTTAAAAAACTCTCACTCCCTTATTCATAAAAATTTTAAATGGATTTGTAATATATTCTCAGAAAATTTGTATTGAAATTTTTTACTAAAACACATTTGAAATTAATATTTAAATATTTAAAACAAAATACAATTTAAGACCTATACATGTAATAAACATAATACATGTAATAATGGTTGTTAATCTGGTTTACAACATTAGTTTAAAACCACATATAGATATTAAAATTAAAAATGTTTAATTGTATAAACGAGTATAATGTATATTTGTATACATAAATATATAATATTGCTAAATTTTATATCTATTAATAAATAATAAATAATAATAATAATAATAATAATATAATCTGAAGTATTTTGATCAACTCGAGCAGTGTATCAATTTTTGAAAACTGTTAAGATGATAATTAGCAACAGCTGAAATTTTACTAAATAAGTAAAGTATAAATGAGAAATTATTATTGTTAGGCTTAAGTTCAGTTTTATTGAATTAATGAAAATTAAAATTACTATTACTATTATGAATTTTCATTAATTCAATAAAACTGATGCCTAACAACAATAATTTCTCATTTATACATTGTTACAGTTCAAATAATAATTAGGTTTATTCGTAATAATAATAGTAAATATTAATTCAGCTTGGGCACGAGCTATTCCCTAATAATAGGATCATCAGAGTGATGTGAATATACCTAATATTGAGAGAAAATAACAATACGTTATAATTGCAAAGTAAAATACTTTGAGTATAACGGACTATAAGAGCTTGTTGATTATTAGTAGTAAGCAATCAGGCATGGGGGAATTTCGTACTAAACAAAATTGTTTCAATATGTAAAAATAGAATAAACATGAATTAAATTAATTCTCGTATTCTATTTCTGTTAAAAACTTGGTTAAATAGTTGACATTCTTCCCAATTAGTATCCACTTTACGAAAATTGTAAAGATGGACAAATGAACGCTGATGAGGGGTGTAGCGGCCTTGAAATCGGTATACTGATACGTTCTGCTAATCTGATTGCACATGCTAATGTTTTTCAAAAATAAAAAAATTCATAGTAATTTTGAATTTTCATTAATCCAATAAAACTGAACTTAAGGCTAACAATAATAATTTCTCATTTATAAATTACTAGCTGAAACCGGTGTGCTTCGCTACCCCCTCGTTATAAAATAATATTAAAAGTATTTATATATTTACAAAAATTTATTTATTTAATTTTAATTTAATTATTGCAATGCTTTAGGATATACAATATTTTTAGTTTGCCCATCAGGAGCATACACATATAAATCGGTGGGTTTTCCTACACGCGAGCATGCAACATAAAGGTGTCCATGCGCTACCCCACTATTTAAATTAATATGCCCAAGATATGACGATTTTAAATTTTGGGTTATACGCCCTTTTGTCCACTCACAACTTTATATAGTCAAGAAATTATTATTTCGTAAGAACATCCTATTGTGAAAATTTAATGACGATCGGTCCAGTAGTTAAGACTATATTCCGATTTTTAATTTTCCTAAAAAGGTGCGTGGTCCCACCCACTTTTCTCCTGGTACGTATTCCAAATTATGCCAATACCATATGTACCAAATATCATCGACGTAGGTCAAAAAATGCCCAAAATATGGCAATTTAAATTTTTGGGTTATATGAGCGGTGCCACGCCCCTTTGTCCAATAAAAACTCCATATAGCCTATTATTCTTTCCAGAGTCACAGTAACATGCTGTGAAAATTTCAGGAAAATAGGTCCAAGGGTTTGGCCTCCTATAAAGCACAAACAAGCAAAAAGATAGACAGACATTCATTTTTATATACTAGTATATAGAAGATTGCAGTTCAAATAACAATTACGTTTATTCGTAATAATAATATAAAATAAATAAGTAAAGTTTATTACCTCCTCTAGTCGTTTCCCTAACCTTCCAGTATAGTATAGAAGGCGTGCAAGCAAGGTGAAACAGTAGAGTTTAAACGTAGTCGTGAGAACGCTGCTGTTAAAAAAATAAAACCACTTTAAAAGTAATAGAGCTTTTCACTTAATTAAGCATAATTAAAATAATGTATTGTTGTGTGTGAAAATAAACATATGTGTGTGTTAAATTTATTTTTGAACAATTTAAAGAAACTATAGAAAATAATCCAATACTTGAAAAGATTTATATATAATAACCCCCTTATTCATAAAAAACCCAGTTTAATGTGCAATTTAACTTTTTTCAAACGTTTATAAACTTTAAAATTAAGGTCAATATCGTAGGAATAAATTTATTTCAGTACATTTCAATCAAGTATCACTAGATCCTTTCAAATAAAATTAATTTTTCCTTGTTGTTTCTTACATTATATTTTGAACAACGTTCAAGAAATGGGGAAAAAGTACTACAAGTTTTAAATGTTCCTCAAAATTAGTGTTTCACGCTTGAAATCTGTAAGGTGCTGTTGGCTGAAGTGATTAGCACGTTGACTACTACGAAAACAATGAATTTGGGGCCTGTGTTTAAACCCTGGCCAGAGCAAGTCAATCAACATCATTAATTTCTCTAATGTGCATTAGTGAGACGTTGTATTAATTGTTGTCGGACTATTTAAGAGATGAAGGCATAGCACAGGTCACTAAAAAAAACTGTTCCGACAGCGATTGATGCTATCCAAGCTAATGTACACAAAATCGCCCTCCTTCGTCGGTTAGCAGAAACATCGGCGAAGTAAAACACTTAATAAAATGCCTGCTATAATACAGCTTAACAAAGTTAATGCGTCTACTTAACACCGGAGGTGCCTCAACACTGCTATAAAAATTAACAAAACGCGCAAAACAGAGTTGTAAAAGAGTTAAGGCCCAACTATAATGTGCTTAATGTAACTTAAGCTAGTGTCAAAATTCAACGAAAAGCATGTCAAATGCTTAAGTAAATTACTGAAGACTTTTAGGTGGCTATATTGTACTTATTGAGCTTAAAAACTTTCTACACTTAGTTGCAAACATTTGTACTTTTGCAAAAACTATTTTCGTTTTTATTATGTATATTGGAAAATTTTTATAATACAGCTGATGTGTCATTTGCTTAAGGGAGAGCGAAATTGACCGCACTTTCCTTAAGTAAATGACACTTGACGAAACTTGACGAAAAGTGTCTTAAGTACATTATAGTTGTATACATTTGATTGTGTGTATTCGCACATTTGCTTAAGTTACATTAAGCACATTATAGTTGGGCCTTTAAGCCTTCTAAATTTTCAACATCTATTTACTCTATTTATCCCTCTCCCTTAGTTCCGACACAATGCACTGCATACGTAGGGGTCAACCCCTGAGTACTGGTCCTAAAAAAAGCCCTGTGTAGCCAGTAAAATATTGATTTATAAATAAAGTCGATATTTGTAGGCCGATTAACTTGTTTTTTTTTTCAGAAAGTCCTTGAATCTGTCTTGGGAGCTTTTGAGTTGTTGCTTCGAATTTGTCATGTGTTCGATTGGCTTTTGATATCAAAGTCGGTTATTCCTACCCCCACAAAAGTTTTCTTATATTTCTGTACTAAATTCTAAATTATGAAATAAAAAATATATGACTAAATTGCATTCAAATGTTTTTTTTTTCTCTTTGTATTTTCACACGTAAATATTTCATATAATTTTGTTGTTTTATTATTTTTATAAATATATTTCAAGATTTAAGTATGTCAACTAATAAATTTTAGTATCATAAAGTATATATATTTATTTGTGTGTGTGTGTGTGTGCTTATACGAATGTTTTTGGTCATATAGAGTTGGGACCCTCCTATTATTTCTCTCTTTCATGTTTGTTTAATTTATTTTATTTTATTTATGAATTTATTTAAATAATGCTCACAAATAAAGTATAACTAATAAAATTTATGTTCTTTTATCTTTAAAAAGTAATTGGACAACAGCGTTGCTCACTTTAAAATATCTAAAAGAACTAAAATCATTTATTATAGACGCAGTTTGCAGTGGTTTTTAATTTTTTTTTAACTGCTTTCAATTAACCAGTTTTCTTTGAACTTCAATAAATACATTTTTATGTTCATTGAGACTGCTGTTTTTATTGAATGTAAATATAAATGAATTTACCAAAATTAAAACATAATTACAGCAAACAAATGTGGGTGGCGTCGCCTGACTACTAAGCAAACTATGACTTACAACCTGTGCCTCGTTTCTGTAACTTTTCAAAAATTCTCACATCGAAAAAAAAGGCGACTTTAGACTTGTCACCCAATCATTTGTAGGATGACTCATATAATATTAGTAGGTTTTTTATGTGAGTCACCCTGCATACCTAATAAAAACACGAAGATGTACATTTTTCTTCTCTCTCTTCCTGTTTTTCACAGAATGATAATAAACTTTTCGATGCGAGAAAGTCTCACATTCGTTACAGAAACGAGGGAGGCACTGGATTCGATTCCAAGCAAAGCAAGTCATCAACATCATAAATTAATCTAATGCACATTAGTGCGGTATTATATTAATTATAGTAATTGGATTGTGCGAAGTGATAAAGGCACAGTACTGGTCACTTAACAGTTCCGACAGCGATTGATACTTTTCCAAGCTAATAATGTGCACCACAGCGCCCTCCTTTGTCGGTTAGCAGAACCGTCGACGAAGTAAAACAATTATTATTAAAATGCCTGGTTATTAGACTTGTGCTAAATAGTTCATTTGAGTGTTCAGTCATTCTAGTTCATATTTCTTAAGTGAACTAGTTCGGTGTTTTAAATCAATTGCTCTTTGTTGTAAATTGATATATGAATGAATAGTGAAAAGAAACATCTTCTTTTATAGAAAAATAGGTATGGAGACATTCACATACATATTATGATGAAGCGCTGTTTTCGAAGATTTTATGTCTCCCACCGCCCTTCGTAACACTTTTTACACAATTCGCAGTGCAAAAAGTTCATTTCGAAAAAAATATTTAACCACCCTACCATTGAACGTGTTTTTTTTTTTTTTTGTTAAACATATATTTCTTTAAAAAAGAAATCAAAAAAGTTATAAAAATTTGTTACAGCAAAAACACACAGATGATTTAACTTCATTTTATAGTTAAATTGAACTGGTGACCTTGAAAAATTGAAGTAGTTTCTTTAGTTCAATTGATCGAATCGTTTAATTAAACTAGAACGCACAATAGCAGAGTTGTACATACAAAGAATCAAGCCTTCTACATTTTTATCACCAATATTCTCTACTCTAACCCTTTCCGTAAGTTCTGGCACAATGCGTTGCATAAGTAGAGGTAATCCGCTGCGTGATACCGCGTGACCGTGAAAAACTACTTAAGCTATCCATATACTACATGTTGTTTACATCTGACTTGTCACCTTTGTAACTCATGTTTATTTCTGCATATCTGTCAAAATGTTAATTTTACAGAAGGTTTATAATTTTAGCTCACAAACGTACATATACAATTACATCTGACATGAAATCTAAAGGGTGTTTTTTACCTCATAATAAAACAAGGAAATATATTTTTAATATTAATGAAACGGGCTTTATTGGAAAGAAACTTTTATGAAATTAATGTTTAAATATGATTTCTGCCGCCACGGCTGGCACGTAGAAGGCGCAATCTGGAACACCAATTTTCAACAACTTTTCGGAGCATTTTCGGACGTATTTCGCCGATAACTCTTCGAATGTTGATTTCCAGGTGTTCAATTGTTTGTGGTTTATCGACGTAGACAAATCACTTAACATAACCCCAAAGAAAATAATCTAATGGGGTTAAATCACACGATCTTGGTGGCCAATTAATTGGGCCATTACGTGAAATTATTTTTTCATCAAAAGTTTGTTTGAGTAAATCAATTGTAGCGCCCGCTGCACGATGAGTTTGACGAATAGAAAAATTATTTTGATTAAAAATTTCAACAATTTGCAAACAAAGCAGACTAAACAAAAAGCAACTATCAGTTGTTAAATGGGTGCTCAAATAAAGCAGTGATGCCAACTCAAAGTTGTGACACTCTACAAAAACGACCCTTTATTTCTTTGCAACAGCTGATCTATTATTTATTCATATTATTTTCACTGTACAATAACCAAGTGATTATGTTTTAAAATTGCATTACGCCGTCACAAAATAATTTTTGTTGCGCCACAAAGTTACCGAGTTACCGATTCTGGAATTTGTTTATATGTTTATGAATAAAATTAAATATATTAAGTTTACACTAAATAATAATGCATGACATAATATATAATTGTTAATGTATAGTCAAATTTTGTCTAAAATATGTTTATATGGATCTAGTAAAATACTATCTTCAGGCGGGTAATGCTGCCGCCTGCTCAAGGCATATATTTTTGGCAGTACCCTACAAAAATGAGACTAGTCCATACATGCGTGTATGGACTACTCCAAAATATAATCCAAATGTTTGGGAAAAATATGGTCCAATTTACATTGCGATGTCCTAGGACTGGACCACGTAACCCAAAAACTACTCTATGTTACTAATCCAAGGGTTACCCACAGGGATTAGTTTCGAAACTACTCTATTTTGCTACTCCATGGAGTACCCACAGGGGTACTCCGGTAAAAATTTATACATATATACATATGTACATATGTATGTATCTGTGTCACTAATATAATTTAGTGATATTTTAAGTACAAATGTGTGAATTCAGCCCTCACATTACATTATATAAAAAAAAATACAAAATAAAATTCAGAAATTGAAAAAACACGAACTAAATTATCATACCAAACAGCTGGTGTCAGAAATTGAAAATTGAAAAATTAATTGAAAATTTGTCAGATGTGTTTGCAAATGAGTTTTACAGAAGCAATGTTATAAACGTATCATACGACATGTATGTACATGTTTTACACTGCAAAATTTTACATGTCTCATGTAAAAAACATGTCGTGTATGGGAGGCTTTACAATTTTTTTTTTTATTTTTATAAATCCTTTACAAAACCACAACATTTTGTACTGGAAATGATGTAATTACATTAAAACAACGAAAAGTTTAATTAGCGGCAAGAACTATTGCATTACATAAACTTTTCATATTGGGACAAAAAAAAAAGAATATTTCTTGGGAAAACTAATTATCACTTTTCATTCACGCTAGAAATAATAGTGTGTATAGTAGTAGGGTTAGGTGATTTTTGAATTAGCCCACTACCATTTCGATACATTTTACGTCTCTATAACTGTATGGGTCAATGAATTCTAAGTACAGTAGAATTTCGATTTTCGCTACTCATTTAACAACCAGACCTGTCGCGAAAACCCAAAATTTTATTGAATAATTTTATGTAATTTTTAAAATTCGAATTGTTTTTATTGATATATTTAGATTTTAAAGAAATTGAGGACTTTGGTTTTTGGCAACTTATTTCTGAAAATAACAGATAAATCGCATTTTTTTCATTCTTGGGTACACAACTTTCTTTAAAGTGCAAAGTTTTTAAATCTTTAATTTTTGAAAAATCCTTGGCTTTAATATACTCGTATGTTAAACTTTTCCCATATTAAGAGATGTATTTACACAACAAATGACACGCATAAACTGATAAAATTGAGGATCAAAATCATCCAAAAAGGTTAATATACCAAAAGAAGGGGATTTTCCTTTTTAAGTTATAGACATTATAATCAAATGTAAAAAACAACAGAGCATAAATATAAACCGTTTTTCATAAGCTGTCGCGATTATAAAACCTGCAGTTTTAAAAATTAAGCCGATGTGATAATGGGTAGTGGCGGATACCGAGCTTTCACTGTATTCCATTTAATTATTCAATCAATCTAATAGCGTTGCATACCTTTTTTTTTAAAAAACTATTTTTTAAAAAGGATATTTACGTACGTATGTATGTATGTAAGCAACTGTTACGCAAAAACGCAAATAAATTCAATAAAAGTAATGCAATAACCAAGAGAAAAAGGCGTTTTATAAAAGTCACTTAACCAAATGTTATTTGTTAAAATCCCCTGTAATACATTTCTTTATTGATGATGTTGCTGATCATGTATGTATGTATGTAGGTATGTATATACATACATACATATGTACATAAGTATACATTTTAATGTTGGTCATGTTGTTGGTTGCAATTGCGAATGCCTGGCATTGATTGGTTGCCAATTAAATAACCTTTTAACGCGTGTATGCTGGGATTTTGTTCAGATTTTAGGTATTTTTTTATCATTCTTTGTTACATTTCTTTGTATGCAATTGAAAAATATATATTTGGGCTTGTGTGTTTGTTATTTTTTTATTTATTTTTTTTTTCATTACATTTTATTGAAGTCAAATATTTAATGAATTTTATAAAAAAAAAAAAGAGAATGATAAGAAATCATTTAATGAAAGATAATTATTTAAAATAATACAAAATTTAGCATAAATTTCCGGTATAACAATAAAAATATGAAATATATACGACTACATATGTATGTACATACAAATGTATGTATGTATGTCATTAATAAAAATTATGCATCATCTATTATTTGAAATTTTCGCAAGAAAAACAAAAGCACTTTAATATTTAGTGTGTTCAAGATTAAATTTTACTAAATACTGACAACAGAATATTTGTAAAATTCTTTTCTTTTTTTTTTTTTTTTTTTTTTGTTGAAAGCAAATGTAAATAAATGTATGATTTATTATTATAACACAAGCAAAGAAAACAAAACTATTTGTACTTAAATTTGAAATTTAAGTATTCTTGTCAACACCCGTTTAGTTGAAAACAAATAATCACAATTTTACGTTGCCACCACTGCTAAAAAAAAGCTGATTATTGAGTGTTTGTGTGTGTGCATGTGGCAACATTTATAGTCAGAAAAATTAAAATTCACTGAAGAAAATCTATTTTTTGTTGTTACATATTTATTCTAAAATTATTTTGAAACCATTGAGAGCAACTTTACTTTTGTATCAGGTTTTTGTTTCCGTCTGGCTTTTATTTTAAGTTGTGGTTAAGCTTCTCCTTCCCACCCTTAAGAGGCCTAAAATATCCTAAAAAAAAATTAGTCATTAAATTCTACTGCAGTTTTGCAAAGACATTAAAGCTCAAACCTCACCGGGAATGCCAGAAAAAAAATTAGAACTTAACATAACTTTCAAGGATTAATTGCCGAATCAGTTAAGAATGACACAAAAATGGAACTTAAGTACTTTACATAAAATTTATAAACACGCCTTATAAAGGGCTTCTTTATCACCCCTATCGTGAATAATTTTCCACATGAAATTTTTTCACTTTTCTCGTATTTGCAATCGTGAACAACTCGCACGAAAAAAATTTTATTCAGTCCAGAATAACAACGTGAAAAATGTTCACTGAAAAAAATTCCCCTTATCGTGAATAAATATTTCGCTCGGAATTTTTTCACTTCTCACATTGATATTTTCACTTTATTTTTGATGGGGAATAGAACATACGTTATATGTATATCTTCTTACAATTCGAATATTAAAGCTTAAAAAGGTTATTATAATCAAAAGATCTGATAATAAGGCACAAACTGATGTATTCCTCAAAAAAATGCAAAAAAAGACAGGCCGATTGCCAGCAGAATTGTGAAGCTTTAATTTGTTGGCATTTTTTCGTTTTGTTGGCTTTCCAAAAAGTAGCCGAATTATTTTACCACATAAAAGTTAGAAAGCCATGAACAAACGGAGCAACCAAACTAAAGTTCCAACACTGAATATGTAACTTTGATATTTGAAGTTTTCTTTAAAATAAATATGTTCGTGTATATTTTTGAACAAAAAGTTCTATGATTTTTTTATTTTTGTAATCTTCTTTCCTTTTTTACATTTACTAAGAACTGATAGCGGGAATATTTTTTCACGGGTGATTCACGATACCGTTTTTCCCTTCGAGTGGAATTAAAATTTCACTTCTTATTCACGATTGGGGTGTATATTTTTCTATTCGTCAAACTCATCGTGCAGCGGGCGCTACAATGGATTTACTCAAAGAAACTTTTGAAAAAAAATAATTTCACGTAATGGCTCAATTAATTGGCCACCAAGATCGCATGATTTAACTCCATTAGATTATTTTCTTTGGGGTTATGTAAAGTCACTTATCTACGTCGATAAAGCACAAACAATCGAACACCTGGAAATCAACATTCGAAAAGTTATCGGCGAAATACGTCCGAAAATGCTGCGAAAAGTTGTTGAAAATTGATTGGGATTTTTATATAAATTTCTTATAAGTAATCAAAAAAATGTTGACGTTCCTTCAGTACCGCAGAAATAAGAGAAACACTATACACGGATGGATAAACACAGTACGTTTATCCATCCGTCAGTCTGTCTATCTATATATCTGTCTGTCTGTCTGTCTGTCTCTCAGTATGTCTGTTTGTTATTCTTTCTGTATGTCAGACTCTCTGATGTCCGCCAGTTTGTCTCTCTGTACATCATTTTGTCTTTCCGTAAATCACTCTGTCCGTCACTCTTCCTGTCCGTTAGTCTGCTTGCTTTCGATGGACTTTTATATCGAGACACACAAGATAAACAGAATCTACATAAATATGGCTGCTACAACAGCAAATACTAAAAGTATAACCAACCTAAATATTAAAGGGTGTGTTAAAATCTGTTAAATATGAAGTGTGAAAGGAGTATATAGGCATTTATATTATAGGCATTTATATATATACCCAAAATTTAAGCAAAATAAAAACAAAAGGGTATTACATAAGTTAATGTAATTACGAAGATGTAATTGTCATAGTGAACTGTTGTATGTTGAAAACGGTACAAGAAAAGCTTTCTAAATTATCACTTATTGTGCAGCATTTTGAAGGCTGTAACAGTAACGAATATTACCAAAAACAGCAACGATACAAAATTGAAAAAGGTATTCGATCAGTTAATGTAATTTTGAAATTAAGATATATCCGATGTATCGTAATAATTAAACACATGATTTTTTTGCAATTAGACTAGTGTTATTCTAAAAACTGCAACATGATTAAAGGTTTTAAATTTAAAGGTCAATAATCATTTATACGAAAATTAAATCTAATAGCGTTATGCCGTTTTTGCGCTTTGGGGTTGATAATTTTGCTTTTTTTTTTTTTTTAATAAATTTACACTAGTTAACAAATATGATATTGAATTGCTTTAATTATATACGCCTACCCTCACAATATTTGCAACATTTTGCTGGTGGCTCATCTAAATCATCAATGACCGGCGGCATGGTCGCCCGCAAAGGCTCACACAGCAAATGTTGAGAATTTTTCTTAAAATTTTAAAAACATCAGCACAAAAAGTCAAATATCTTGAAAGTTTTATCTATTTATTTGGTGAAAACTTTAAAATCCACACTTTGTTTAATTGAATTTTCTTTTTTTTTGCATTTAAATTTTTTTAAATTGGAATGTTGTTTATTTAAAAGAAATTATATTTCACTTGTTAGTTTTCATTTTTTGTGGTGTTTTAAACTAATTTGGCTTCGGAAAACATATTTCTTTTTCCATTCATTTCATTTCGTTAAATATACTTTTTCTTTTTTTTAATATAAACAACATTGATTTGAATAAACACTTGTTTTTTGCTAATTTACGATTTTTTCTTACTCTTTTTTTAAATAATTTATTTTTTTTATTCGAATAAATTTTCTTAATTTATGGAAATTTTCAAAATGGTATGTTTAAATGAATTTCATGTTATTTACATTTAGAAATTTAATTTGTAACAAAATTTAATTATTTCTTTCAGTGTAAACAACAGAGGCATGGCAATTTTTTTGGAAAAATTTAGTTTTATTTTTTTTTTTTTTTTATTTTTAAAATCTTTTATATTTTGTTTAAAATTATAAAATTTAAGTTTTTCTTTTTTCTTGTTTTATTTAAGAAAAAAAAACTAGAAATGTGTGTGCGCGCTTTTAACATTCAATACGTTTTAATGTGAAACCTCCGCAGAGACCACTGACATGATTTTTTCGATTCGAAATTAATGTTTCATTAAAACACACGGAGACACTCAACCAAAAGAAAACATTTACGAAGAAATTTTCGTAGTTATTTTCTTTTTTTTTTTTTTGAACAAAATTTTACTCTCAAAAGTAAAATTGGTTTTCAACACAAAATCTTTTGAAAATCATCTACACAAAATAAATCTCAGCTAAAAAAAAGAGTACATTTGTTCTTTCTATTTCGATTAAAAGCAAACAAAATTCGAAATCGTTTGAAAATTTTGAAAAAGGCCCAGAGCAAGCAGACGGCAGCAGTGCGTTAGGAATGAATGAATTTTGAATAAAGTTTTCACGCTCTTTCCTTCTGCCAAAAAACTCTCATCTGACGTCTAAACTCTCTTAGAAATTTTTTTGTGTGTGGAATTTCGAAATTTTTCAAACATTTATTATATAAAATTTAATTTGGCGTTCAAAATAAAAAAAACACCATAATAATAAACAAGTAGTTGTTTTTCCTTTTTAACAATGTGAATATAATGATCATGATCATGATGATGATGATGAACGATAAAGAAAGGCGAGAAAACAAAAAGAAAAGTGGCAAAAGTCAAGTTGAACCATAAAAAAAAGGTGTGAGTGTTTTTTTGTACTTTATGGATAATCGAAATACAATTTTTTTTTACTGTGTGATCTTATACAATATTTTAAGGATCTTACTTAATTTTTAATGATGTTTAAATAAAAGTTTTTTTCTTTATTTGAGGTTTTAGTGTCAAAGTGTTGTTACAAGTTTTTTTTACTAACTTGCATTCAAAAATGTCTTGTTATACAGGGTGTCCGCCGGGAAGGTATTCTACTTTGTTTTGCCGCCATTTTGGTAAACATTAGTCTTGACAGTTCATATTTGGCAGTCGTGAAGTAGACACGTGGCAAATTTGTTATGGAAAAATATTCGATAAACCAACGTGTTTTAAAGGATGTTATAGCTCGCCCATGACAACCCCGATTTTCATGAAAAAATCATAATAAGTGACGAGACACATTTTAATAGTCGGTTCTGGGCAATGGAAAACCCTCAAATTATTCATCAGTCACCTTTTCATCAATTAAAAGTGACAGTCTGGTGTACAATTTGGTCAGAAGGAATCATTGGACCTTACTTCCTTGAAATTTGTTTTTTTTTTTTTTTTTTAATAGGACCAGCACTCAGGGGATGACCCCTACGTATGCAGTGCACTTTGCCGTAACTCAGGGAGTGGGATAGGGTAGCGAAGATATATGTTGAAAATTTAGAAGACTTAACTCTATCACAACTCTGCTTTGCGCGTTATGTTAATTTTTTTTAAGGCAGTATTGAGGCGCCTCCGGTGATAAGTAGACGCATTAACTATGCTAAGCTGTACTAGCAGGAATTTTATTAATTTTTTTTACTTCGCCGATGTTTCTGCTAACCGACGAAGGAGGGCGATGTTGTATACATTAGCTTGGTATGATGATGATATGATATGAATAAAAATTTTTTAACGCCACAACTGCATGCTTTGGGCTTGATTAACATGTGGTATCAACAAGACGGTGCCACATCGCATACAGCCAAGATTACAATGGAATTACTGCGAGTAGTATACCTTCCCGGCGGACACGATGTATTTAAAATAAAACCGCCAACCTTTTCGTAAGTTTTAGAACATTTCAAGACTTTTGGCATCAATTTTTTAAAGTATATTTCTGCATATTTTACTCTTTACAGCATAGTTTTACATATTTCCGACTACACCGCATATTTAGGGTTTTTTTCAATTTCGCCAACATTGTATTGTTTGTTGTTGTGTTTTTGTATGATATTTTGTATATATTTTTTGCACCATTTTTTGTTCATGGGAAAAAGTTCAGTTGAGAAAAATGTTCACCTTTCATTCACAATAGTAAGTATGTCTGTATGTAAAATCTGCATTTGGCGAAAAATAAGTCATATTTTGAAGAAAAAAAACAATCACATATTTTCACACTTTCTTGAATTTTTAATAAATATTTTGTTTTGTAATCTTTTAAATTAAGGCAAGATTTCCTATTATTGCAGTTTTTACAATTTGTTTTACATTCCTTAAAGTTTTAGCGATTTTTATCACAATTATTAATTGTATGTTAAAAATTGTTGCAATCTTTCGCAATGTGATAAACATCTCTGGTATGTGTTCCGCAAAAAACCACTTTATGTTCTGTCGTGTGGGACAATTATCAAAATTTTAAAATTTTTCTTATCTATCTATATATATAATTATTAGGCAAGAGCACTTTTTGTGATTAACTTTACAGCCAAATTATTCAACCGATTTTAACAAAACTTATTTATAAATTAAATATATTTACTCGCAAAAGTGATCAAGATTATTATGGGTTCAGTACTTTTGCAGCTATAACCGTTTAAAGTTGCTACTAATAAATGAATTTATTTATGGACCGATTTTGAAAAAAAAAATTATTTGTCAAATAAATTTTAATTTGTTCGTCTTCTCTAAATTTAATTTTTATAAATTAAATTATAAAATTTATTAAAAAGAAAAATCTGGAAGCTCGTAATAATTGAACAGACAAAGACTGCACGGAGGGTTGAATTAACATCATGATTTTTCGACACTAACCCCAGTCTCATCATCACAGTTGTTTACCGCTTAGACCTCACTGCCACTATGGCAGCTGTAATCGACTCGTTAAAGATCCTCTAGCATTAATTGAATCTGCTGAGCCACATGAAAGTTTTTACACTACAGCTTTATCATTTTGAATGAGTTGGAACTTTATTTATTTTTCAAAGTCTATTTTGTTCAAGTTGAGCTTTGTTCTAGTGTTTCTCATTTCATTCCTAGGTGGCAGCCTTCGGATGCCAATACTTTAGGTTTTGTTGTTGTTATTGTAACACCTCCGGTGCTGTTGCTGACGGGAGTTCTTTCCTGTGGAAAAAGACTTCCTTCCTTGGCCGAATTGGATTCGGGTCGTTCCGGAGCGAAGATCCGATTGTCGTGGCATCATACTTAGCTACGTCCCTGTAGTTTTTAAAATCAAGTTATGAATTTTTAGTCGATCTGAGTGATGTTTGTTTAAAATTCATTTTTACTTAATTGTAAAAAATTTTTTGGTTTAAACATGATTGCTTGCAGTTTCTTACCATTATAATTTTATGACGAAAGTCGTGGGGTAAGTTGTTTCCCCACTCCTCCAAAATTTTGATTATTTCATAAGATCTTCATATATTCAGCGATTGTGAAAACTGTATGTATTTTTGTTTGATCCCGTTTGCGCTTGCAGTTTGATCTCTTTTTTGTTTTTTTTTGGTAGAAATCTGTTGCAAGTTCCCTCCACTTCTCTTTCCATTCATAGACCGATTTTCAAAATCCAGTTTTGTTTGTGTGAAACCGTTTGCTGGCAGTTTTATTCCATTATATTTTTTTTTTTTTTTTTTGAGAAGTCAGGGGCCAAAAAGTTCTTAAATTTTTTTTTATCTAATTTGATGTCACTTAACCAACATCAATTTTAATCAAATATTGTGTGTAAAAAAACGATTTAGATTCGAAATTTTAAAATCTAAAGAAAATAAAAATGGTTTAAACAATTTAATTTGTTTGTTATGGGTTAGCTAATTACATATATGTATATGCAGCATTTTGTTGTTTGCTAATACCAAGTCATCAGTAGATCTTTACCATGCTTGAAAAGTTTTAATTTTTTTAAAATGTCTTATCTTGTTTTTTTTTACATAAAGACACTGTGTGACATCATTCCCTGACACACTTTCTGACGTTTTATCAAACGTTGTGAAGACGCTTTTACAAACACAACGACACCGACTGACTAGTGACATTTTTATTTTGTGCTTCATTATTGAGAAAAATTCTTTTGGTATGAATCTTGTTTGCAAAAATATTATAAAAATTCTAAAAATAATTCTTGTTTTGATTTTTATTTTTTGTGTCTAATGTCATGCTTGCTTTCGATTAGTATTTTCTTTCCGATTGACGTATTTTGCACTTAATAATAGTGCCTGCTGCTGCATTATAATTTTTATCACTAATAATAATTTTTTTTTTATTGTATTGTAATTTAAGTTTCATTTTCCCTCACTTTAATGATGAGTGTAAACATTTTGGTTTCAACTTAATTCGCCTATAAAAATAAAACTGCTTTGAGTTGTTCACCAACCAAAAAAAAAGAAAACGACACTGTTTTAATGCCGCTTGCATCCCAAGCAGATAAAAGTGGTAGTGATGATGCTGGTCGTGGCTTGCGCTAAAGGTTGAATGAAAATATGATGAGTTTTTTATTATGTGATCTATTTAGTTGTAGTAAAAAATAGAAAAAGTATGCTTAGAAAGGTGAACAATGCCACGCCCTAAATTAGCAAAAATACCTTTTTAAACTGCATTTACTTAAGCGATTCTTAAGAAATTTCGCAATTTACTCTAGTTTACTTTATTTTCAATAAAAAATAATCACAGCCATGCCCATTTATAATGAAAATTCTCCTTCAGCTACTTTTACTTTGAGACTTTGGAAATGCATTTACTTACTGCCACAGTACAGCATTATGATTAAAAAAAATGGACAGTGTCACGCCTATTTTTTTTTTTTTTGCAAGAATTATTGTACTTTTATTAGTTTTGCAAGAAGCCTAAGCTGTATCCGAGTTATTCTTTATCCTATCGGATCTTTATCAAATTGTTTAATTAGCTTTGTATCCTATAGTTTCGGGTATAAAATGTACGGATTTTCCGGATTATAGACACCAACATATACATATTCGCTTTTTATTTAAGTTTTGCAAATTTTATAAAATTATAACTTGCCAATAGGGGGTATAGGGGGTTTCAATCAATATAAAGAGGTAATAAATACCCAGAGATTTTTTTAATATCGGCATTCCACTAAGATCAAGATTATTGATTATTATGGACTACAAGTGAACTTTCAATCAGCTGTTCAATTAGTTGTCTTCGATAAGTTGTTACTCGTATTATGGCTTACAACTAAACTTGGTTGAGAATCATGACACAAAAAATTAACGAAAGTTGAATTGAGTTGTAACATTGACAAATCAACTTAGTTGAATCATAGTGGGTTCATAACTTCAAAGCATGATTAGTATAATAATATTTTTATATAATTTAAAAAGAAACTTACTCATTTATTGAAAAAAAAAACTTTCGAATACATTTCTTTTTTTATTTTATCGAAAACCCCTACTGAGTCAATATATTTATTTTTAGTTTAGATTCTTAAAAATAATCACAAACGAAAATATAATTTATTTATTTACTGCAGTTGTTTTGTTACCTGTTTCTTTAAATACTTTTAAGAAATTAAAAAAATAAATCGAAAAATGTTCAAACATGAAAATTTTATATATAGAAAATTGCTGTTTTCACCCAATTATTTTTAGTGTGAAATTTTTGTGTCCACAATAAAGAATTTAAGCTGATAAAATTTTTACATTTAATGATTAGAAAAGTAACGGAACGGAGCCACGACCCACCATTTAAATGATACCGAGTACTACGTTGTGTACAGAGTGTATTTTTGACCACCTGCATTTTATTTCATCAACTAAACTATTTTATAAATAAACTTTTTGTCTAAATGAACCAACAAAACGAAAACAATAACATTTTTAAGTTTACAAGAACAAAATTAAATTTTCTTTTTAATTTAACACAATTCATTTTTGGGTTTATTTAAAAGAAACATACTCTGTTACTTTTCAATAGTCAATTGCAAATAGCTACTTTAACAAAGTTCCTTTTTAAAATAGTCACTTGTAAGAAGTATCTTTACAAATGGAAACATTTAAAAAAAATATGTTTTAAATACTTATCTCTAAGAAAAGTACCTTTTAAAAAACGTACCTTATAATAAAAATCCTTTTAAAAGGTAAACATTTTAAAATGTCTCATTTAAAAAGAGTGTATGTATTTTGTAACATTATGTCTTAAGAAAGTACCTTGTAAGAAAATGTGTCGTGTAAAAAAAGTACCTTTTAACATACGTTATTTCTAGAATAAGTAATTTAAAAAAAATGTGTTTTAAATAAGAATCTTTCCAAAAAAGGAACCTCTTAAAAATCTAACGTTTTGTAAGTTTTTTTTTAATAGGAACTTTTAAAATGCGTACATTTTATAGATAGTACGTTATAACATAAAACAGTACCTTATACATAAGTGTATTTTAATTAAAGAACCTTTGAAAAATCTACCGTTTTTAAAAGCTTTTAAAATGTGAAATTTTTAAAAAAAAGTACCTTTTCAAAAACGAACTTTTTAAGAAAGAACCTTGATAAGCAAGCAATTAAAAAAAAATACTTTTTTAGAAGTATGTAACTTTTAAAAGTAACTTTAAAAAATTAACTTTTGAAAGAAGCGAAATTAAAAAAAATCTACTCATGAAATTTTTTTAGTATGGCAACACAGTTTGTTTACCTTTCACTATCAGGGCTGGAGCTTGTGTTGTAATATTTTGAAGTTTCCACTATTATGATTATTTCCAATTTCGTTTGGGACATTGGAATTTTTGTTGCGATATATGTATTTTGAAAAACAAACTTTAAAAACATGTGCAGATCTGGTCAAAGTACGAGGGTTGCAATTGATAAGAAGTTCTGTACACAATATAAAGTTTATTGTTTTTAACGTTAGAAAGCTTAACAATGCGAATTTTTCACGTTTTATAGTTGTGATACATTATGTCGACTATATCAGAGGTGGGCCAGTAGTTAGGCGACTAGACTAGACGTTAAGACCTTCCTTTAAATGGGAATAAATTGCAATTGTATAAGCAAAATTTAAATAATCAGTTTTAAATATTTAATTAATTCTTTTTTTTTAATTATACACTAACAAAGAAAATATTAACATCTTAGAAAAAAGGTCTTATTACTTTTGCTGATATATATTTTACTTGCGAAAAACTATAAGCAAATGAAAAATTGTTTGGTACAGTGACACTGACGCTTTTTCTCAAGGTCACATCATTTCTTTTATTTTCTCTTAAAATTGCTGTTGAAATTTTGACAAATTTATATTAACTACTGAGTTATGCAATAATTTAAAGAGAACTTATATTAAAACGAACAACAACAACAAAATATTAATAATTTAATTTTCTATTTTATGTAGGAGACAACTCATGCCATGATGTGAATTTAAATAAAATTTAATATTAATTTAATTTGTATGTTAAGGCGGTGGCAAAAAAAATGAATAAAATGTGTCTTTTTTGTGGAAGAGCAAATAAAAACCACATTAATAAAAATGAACTTTGAATGAGTTTTCTTTTTTTTCGAAAGAACAAAATTTGTATATTTAATTAATAATAAATTGTCGTTTTAAAATATAATGACAATTTTCACATAATTTAACATTGGTCGAACAACACGGTATTTTTAATTATTTTTGACTTTAATAAAATATGTTGTTTTGATTATTATACTATACAGTGAAGGGTAAAAGTGAATTCTTTTAATTCTCTCTGGTGATATGGAACAACTATAAGTTCATTAATTTATTAAATTTTTCAGGAATTTAATGAATTATTTTTTTTAAGAAACTGTTCGTTACCTGTAAAAATTTTGTGTCATATTTTAATTTTTAACTTTCTTTGATTTTTATTTGTTGCAGCGGCGAGTTTACAGCTCGCAGGAATTGCTGGAACCTGGACTGTATGACACCTCAAAAACGATTTGGATAAGTTTAAATCCGCACAAAAACACAAAAGTGAAAATAAGGCCAAGTTCCTATCCAAAATATTTCTGCTGTAAAAAGTACTGAGATCAAAATAAGGACCAAGTTCTTGATAGGTACAATTCCAGATTTTTCTGGTTAATTTCTCACCAAGACCTACCTGTGTACCAAGTTTCAGCTCTCTAGCTTTACTGGAAGTGCCCAATAATATTCATGAGTCAGTGAGGCAGTGAGTGAATTTGTACTAAATTATGGACTTCTCACACCTTAATATCTCGGGAAGCTTTTACGGTAGAACTTTCAAATTTAACCTGTGAGGTCACCTCTGTGGGAAGACCTTGTGTTATGATCAAGAGGAGCAAAGTTATGAGGGGGGGTAAAAACAGCTCGAATGGTTTTGTGTAAATATACACACTGTGTGGCTGAACTTGGCCTGGCGCACTACCGTGCGCCTAGATTATTAAAAATGATTTTTCCTGGGCCTTTGTGATCACGATGAGTTTTTCTTCTACCCACTCCATTCAGCGTGCATGACAACGAACAAAAAACAAGAGCGGGCACGATATTGCATGAATATAATTTCTCTATCGTCAATACGCATGATCGTGATGAAATACTCACGCACGATACCATCTCAAATTTGAAGTAGAATTAATGAAAAAAATTTTTTTTTAATATTTTATAATATTGGCAATTTTTTGGGTATATTTGGCTAAAAAGAACTCACCCTGCTAGGAAATTATGTAGTTAATAGTAAAAATTAATATCATTTGTATTTGAAAACACCGCCTATTCCCAAAGAAGTTCCTAAAATTCCAATTATGGAATTGTCTTATTGCTTTCGCAATTTGTTATTATTTTTGGAATTATTAGATAGTACGTTTAGTTTGAAGGTATCGAGATATATTTATTCATTTCTGCTTAGTGATTCGAGCAAACAAGCTTTAAAATTTATATTATTAAAAAAGTTGTTACATTTTGAAACTAATAATAGTGGTTTTTTTCGAAATACAGGGGAATAAAGAGATTTTTTCTTAAACATGTTTTCTCATAAAATTTCCCTTAAAAACACCCTATATTTTAATCTGGGTCATATGTAATTTGTCAACCAAATTTCAAACACACAGACATACAAACTTTCACATTTCTAATATTAGTACGATACATTTTTTTTTTTTATTTTTTCCTCATCGTTTTTGGCAACACTGCCAATCATACTGTGCTCAGCAAAAGTACACAGACCTGGATGTTGTTTTTCTCTGGTAAAATGTGAAAATTTAGAAGGAAAAACAGCATCTTAATAGATTTACTAAATATAACAACCGTGTGAAATGTGTAGGTGTCACAACTTTATGGAATTAAAATATAAAAAAAAACCACGGAAAATGCAAAATGTTTTATTCACACAACAACAATAACAACAAAACCAACAATTTCAATGTGAGCCTTTCAACAAATTCAGAGATTTCAAATAATTTATTATTTATTTTATAGTTTTAGTGAATAAATTTTCGAATTTTTTAAGGAAATCAATAGAAATTATAAAAGATTATTATCTACTGTTCAAGTAAAACTTGCATTGTTTCAACGAATTGTTTATTAACTTTGATGAATGATCAATAAACTGATGCTTTCAATGGATTATATTTTAATTGAAACAACGTAAACGTACATTGAATGAATGTATTTTATGAATGCCATTCATATAAATTTGTTAAATATGTACACTTTTTTTCAGTGTATAAAAAATTAATTCATCATAAAAATTAAAAAATGTCCGCCAAATGATTTTTATATCTAACGGCATTATACATTTAAACCTCTGCTTAATTAGATGTTTTGTTTCTATGTTTTATGTCTGTCCTACAGGCAATATATTCATTCACACTATAAAGTATTAATTTGTTTTCTTTTTATATTGATTTTATAGTAATTTTATTTTTTTTTATATATTTTTTTTGTATGACGAAACTAAATAAAACTAATAAACAAATGGGAAAAATTATAAACACCCATAGGAACATACATAAGTATTAGAGCAATAAAAATCGGTTAAATTGGAAGCCAATGTCTGTGTGGGCTGAGAAATTATTAAAAAGTGTTTTTTTTTTATTTTTAATAGTTAAAATAAATTTGGATTATTTTCCACTTTTGCAAAACATAAAATACGATTGTGTCAAACTATATAAATATTTTATGACTCTGTTTATTTCGAAAAAATTGGTAACACTTTTAACAACTGCTGGCAATAACTTCCGATTAAATATTACTGGAATAACTTTTGGCAGTGGGGACATTTGTAAGTCAAAACCGATTGTAGTATTTTTTCGAATACATACATACATTTGGAAAAAGTTGCAAAAATATCTTTTAAGACCAAATTCTTTTTACCCAAAAAACACTCAAAACTATTTTGACAAAAAGAGAAATTTTTGCCTAAAGCCCTTTTCTCCAAAAAATACTATCAACAAGATTTACTTTTGAAGGAAGTTCTTTTAATAAATTACTTTTTGAAAAAAAAAAAAATTTTGCAAAAGTAACTTTCACAAAAAAGTATTTAACGCAGTAGGTAAATTTCGATAAAAGTACTTTTTACAAATATAATTTCCTCGAAATATACAGTGCGTAGGTTTTTTCAACAGTACTTTTATCAAGAGGTACTTTTCGCGAAAAGTACTTTTTATAAAAACTACTTTGAGCAAAAAAATACTTTCGCAAAGACTACCTTAACCAGTACTTATAGCAAAAGTACCTACCTCGAAAAGTATAATAACCAAGTATACTTTGTGACAACAGTGCTTTTATCAAGCGGTACTTTATATTTTTAGGCAAAAGTACTTTTTTAAAAAAACTTCTTTAGGAAAAAAAGACTTTCAATAAGAGGTGATTTTTTTCCAAAAGTACTGTTATAAAAGCGTACTTGTTGTCAAGTTGTACTTTTATCAAGAGGAATATGCAAAAAACTACTTTGAAGAGAAGTTAGTTTTCGCGAAAAAAAAACAACTTAAGTCAATACTTAAGGAAACTTGAGGGTAGTACTGGTGAAGTGGTTAGCGCGTTGACTACTAAGCATACTATAAAGTAGGGTGTGTGTTCGATTTCTGGTCAGGGCAAGTCATCAGCATCATGAATTAATCTAATGTATATTAATATTAATGTGTATTAATTGTTGACGTAATGTTTAAAAAATTAACATAACGCGCAAACCACAGTTGTAAAAGAATTAAGCCTGCTACATTTTCAGCACGTGTCTTTTCTATCATATACCTTTCCCTAAGTTTTTGCACAATGTTTACGTTTAAAAATATGGATGCTAACTTTCGAGAAGATTTTCTTGTATTTGTTATCTCATGATACTGATATTTTTCTCAGTATTTCTCCATATTTTTAAACGTGTTAACACGCAAACCCCTAAATATCTCGACTTAAAAACAAAGTGACTTGTGCCACTTTCAAAATAAACGGCTCAAATAGGGGTCATCCCCTGAGTGCTGATCCTACAAGAATATTAAACATGGCCATTAATTCTCCCTTTTGGTGGTAGTAGGCTAAACGGACATAAAGGTGTAACCCTGGTACGTGCTTGTTTATTTTACTTCTAAAATCCCATTTAATCGTATGTTTGTTTACTCATTAAAATCAAATTTTGCTTAAACAACTTAAAGTAGATTTATTTTGAAAAAGAAATTTTTTTGTTGTTGAGAAAACGAAAAAAAAAAACTTACGAGTCTTGCAGTGCAAAACCGCACAAACATATTTAATTTTCATAAAAACATTAAAATAGCAACAATTAGGAACATAAAATATCAACAACAAGTAGAAAATGTACAAAATAACTGTAAACAGCGACCAAGTCCAAAAGCAGATCAACAAATAAGAACCGACACAACACCCACTTATGACATTATTTTCTATTGTAAGAATTTGCTAAATTGAGACACTTGCAGTGGTAATTAATTTTTAGTTGCCTGACAAAAAGAAAACAAAATCCAACAAAATAAACAAATAAATAATAATCATTTCAAGATGATGAAGATGATAATTTTGCTACTTCTGCTGCTGCATCACACCAGCATTGAACTAAATTGTACAACGACGACCACCTCCAAAACGCCAGCACACAAAGAAAAAAAACAAATAATGGAAAATAAATTGGACAAATAGAGAAAACGTTTTTACCATCTTAAAAAAAATAATTAGAAAAAATCAGAAGAAGAAGAAGAAGCAACAACACTAGTGTGCAACAAATGTGCCAAAAATTTTAAAATCTGCCATTTTTATAGTCGTTTGTATTCAAAACATTTTATGATGTTTCTTAAAACATTCTTCTAATTTGACTTGGAAAATTATAAAAAAAAAGTGCGCAGACAAAAAACTGATTATGGCTAATAAATATAGTGATTATTTAAATATTAAAAAAATACCAAAATATACATACGACTAAATACGTTTTAACAGAATATCAACATTTTCATGAAAGAATTGCAGGCAGAGATCTCAAATTTGCTCCCATTTGGATCTGATGCGTGTTTTTTGTGGATTTCATATACTATTTGTAAAACTTTACATTACATATTTTCATTTCGAATATAACACAGAACAGACCCATTGTTTCTTTCTCCAAGTGTGTGTAATACTATGATCACACGACGAACTAACACACTAGGTTCGCTCCGTGAACCACGATGGCGAACCCATGTGTTCACACGACACATTCTAGATTGGTTCGTACTTCGACATCCTTTTACAGTTTAAAAAAAGGTTGATTAGTTATTTTTTTTTTTTCATTTTATTTAATTATTTACAAAAATATATATATATATAAGGGTGACCAGTAGAGGGTTTATTTCTGCAGTTACATTGCATAGGTGCGGACGATTACGTGCGCTTGCGCTTGGGGATTCAGTAGCAATGGAGACGTACGCGGAACCGCATCGCGCTTTTTGCGTGCGCGCTTATTACCGAAACGGTGACTCTATCGTCACTGCTCAGAGGTTATATCGAGCAGAATATCACACTCGTAATGCTCCAAGTGAAAATAGCATCAGGAGATGGATTCACATGTTTGAAAATACTGGTGCCACTATACACATTCCAAGTTCAAGTCGTTCGAGAACTATTAGAGACGAAGAATCAATTGAAGAAGTGAGAGGATCAGTTCTTCAAAATCCGTCACTTTCTGTTACTGTGAATAGCGATCGTTATTGTGAAAAGCTACAGGATTTTTTTAACGTCCCAGCTACAAGAATTTGATGGCTATAATTTGAGGACAAGGTCCTAACAGGATGGGGCCACATGCCATACATCTGACCAATCACTTCAGGCCGTACATGAATTATTGCCGAATAAGGTGATTTCTCGCAGAGGTAAAACTTACTGGCCACCAAGAAGTCCTGATTTGAGCCCTCTTGATAATTTTTTGTGGGGCTACCTCAAGGGCAAGGTATACGACAATAAACCAACCAATTTGGCACAACTGAAACATATCATCACCCTAGAAATGGCAGCAATCTCAAGAGCAACTTGTTCAAGCGCAATGAGAAATTTTCGTTCAAGATTGGGAGAGTGTTTTCAGCGTGATGGTCGACATCTCGACAACAAAATATTTAAGAAACGCATTTCCATTTTGTGTAGTTTTATCATAAATTAAAAAAAAATCATTTATTTGTAATTTTTTTATTTAATTAAATTTTTTATTTAATTTAATAAAATCCCCCTACCTCGCCTGGACACCATGTATATGCTTTTTATTTGTTCATTGTTTTTATTAAAATTTAGCAATTATTCTTTGTTAAATAAATTTTGGACAACTAGTTCAGGTAAACTAGCGATAATTTGTTAACAAAATTAGAGATGATAGTAAATAATACGGGTTCGCAGCATGGTTCAAAATGAACAACGATGGTTCGCTCTCAAAATTTTGTATGGCCAAACATGCAGGTTCAATCAAGGTTGGACCGCGAGCCTCGTTAATTGCTGTCCGTGGGAACACAGTATAAGCACAAAAAGAGTATATTAGCATTTTTTCTACAATAATAAATAATAATAGTGTTTAGCTTATCAAAAGAAACTTAAATAATGAAGAAAATTAAATTTTGTTGCAAACTGTATTATTTTCTTGACACTTAAATCATAACAACTTAAACAATTATTAACCGATTTTCAACAATTATAATTTGTTTCAAAGATAAAGATTATGTCTTTCACATAAAGTCAAATATGTGGAAATCCGTTCTGAAAGCAAAAAGCTATGACTGTTGAAAATCTAAGAAAAGTGTTTTCCACTACATTTGTCGTTATTTAAGAAGTTGTAGGTTGGTTCCCTGTTTAATTAAAACAGTTATTGTTATTTGCATCCGTGAATCAATTAACAAAACATCGGGATAATAATTTTCCGGCACACTAATATATTTTTTTCTATAGATATAGCGATTCTGTGCGCCTGCAATTGGTTGGCGACAAGTCCTAATCTATGAAATCACTGTTATTTTACAAAAACCTTTTCACACTGCCCTCATACTCTAACTAACTCGAGTTATAAATATTATCTAATAAATGAAAACATTTACGAATCACCAAATCTACAATAAAATTTTGTTTGTTATTTGTTTACCGTCATAATAAATTTAATTTCTTATTTTTAATTTTTATTTTATTCTGACATTTTTTTTTTTTGTTCTAAAATTTTCACTAAATTATTTGCTTGTATTTAAGCCGGTTGCTTCAGCTATATTGTTGCTGTGGCACAGCTTTGCAATGGCCATCATTTTTATTACTGTAGCATTAAATAAACAATAACAACTACTACAGCAACAAGAATAACAAGAGGAAAAAAATAAAAGGAAGCAACAACAATTTATGATTGAACCAAGAAATGAAAATATGCCACATTACTTACGACTGAAATAAATGACATCGAGTATATGTTAATCCTTTTGAAAACTAGCAAGGAATAGTGCCGTATTCGGTTATGCGGAATATTGTATACCATTTACCAAGGTAAATACGAGTATATGTATGTATGTGAGTTAAAATGTTACGAGCTGAACTTTTTTTTATTTCATATTCCACAAAATATTTTCCATTCCTGACCACTTCTATCTCTGAAGAAAATGGTTGTTATACACACAACACATTAACAATCCTCAGTAGGCATTGATGTGTGGAGGGAGATAAATATGCCGAGAATTTTTCTATAATATTTAAACTCAAAAGTTAAATATCTTTAGTCGGGACATTGCCAACATAGCTCGATTGAACTTTTTGGTTTACATCTTTGCTAGTTGATATAAATGTATCTTAACTAAGATAAGTTTGTATGATCTCTGAGAGAATTTGGCCATTTGTGAGCACATTTTTATTTGTCACTCATTTGGACCAATGGGAAATTAAGGCCAAGGGTCCATACTTAAAGACCACATAAGTCCGATTTTTCAATTGTATTTGAGAATTTTTCTATAAAATTTTAAAATTAAAATTGTGTAAGTTTTGATAAGCTCTACGCGAATTAGTGTATTTGTGGGCACATTTTTGTTTGTCACTCATTTGGACCAATGGGAAATTAAAGCCAAGGGTCCATACTTAGAGACTACATAAGTCCGATTTCTCAATTGTATTTGAGAATATTTTTATAAAATTTTGAAAATAAAAATTGTGTAAATTTTGTTGCGCTCTACGGGAATTTGGCTATTTGTGGGCACATTTATGTTTGTCACTCATTTGGACCAATGGGAAATTAAAGCCAAGAATACATACTTATTGACTATGTAAGTCCGATTTCTCAATTGTATTTGAGAATATTTTTATAAAATTTTGAAAATAAAAATTGTGTAAGTTTTGATAAGCTCTACGCGAATTAGTGTATTTGTGGGCACATTTTTGTTTGTCACTCATTTGGACCAATGGGAAATTAAAGCCAAGGGTCCATACTTATAGAATACATAAGTCCGATTTCTCAATTGTATTTAAGAATTTTTTTATAAAATTTTGAAATTGTTTAAATTTTAATTTGAGAAATCGGTCTATGTAGTCTATAATTTCCCATTGATCCAAATGAGTGTTAAACAAATATGTGCACACAAATTTCCGTAGAGATCATACAAAGTTATCTTAGATAAGATACATTTATATCAACTAGCAAAGATGAAAACCAAAAAGTTCCATCGAGTTATGTTGGCAATGTCCCGTCTAAACATACATATTTAACTTTTGAGTTAAATATGTCATGACGTAAACTCTTACGTAAAACAGATTTAACTCGGCTTATTTACCTTCACACATGTAGCATTGCTGCAGTATTTTGAATTCTAATCCCAATGATTCAAGATTCAAGACTAGAGCACCGCCATATATTAATAAATTTATTACCGGAATGGTTACATGTTTACGTACATGTCATATATGTATGTACAAGCGTACATTTGTATATTTAACAAATAACTGAACCGATATTTCATGTTTGCTGATTTTCAATACGAATCGTCTCAAGACAAATCCTCACACATCCGTCCAAGATTCAAGTCTCCAACTCTTGTGGTGGATTCGAAAACCGATTGCACCTACAGAGAGACATACTGACGGACATGGCTCATTAAACTTTCTATGTATATACATTTTCATATGAAATTGTGAAAATTACACAAGGAATGGGAAACCCTTATATTTTTTGATGAAGGGTATAAAAAAACAAAAACTTAAGAAAACAACAAAATAACAATACAAAATAATGTGTTTAGCCAATATTTAGAAAAAGTCAAAAATGAGCAACTAGTAAATGAGACCAAGAGCAAAAAGGGATGAATTAGCAAACAATTACGAAAGCAGCGAAATTATTTGCCACCTCGTGCCAAGAAAACAAACTCGAACCACATCATACGAATATACATCAGTCAACCACCCACCTACCCACCTACGCTATAAGAACAAACTACATCATACTTAGCAGACTAGCACTAGTTCATACGATTATTGTTGGATAGACCTAGACAATAACAGCAGCGCTTTACATGTTCTTCTCTTTCTTCATTTCTTCGCTAAAGCTACTAGTTCATTTTGATTGCCTCTTGGGCCAGTAGATAACACAAATAAGGCACAGTTGTTTAAAATAATGATTTCTTCAGAAAGATTTGTTTATTTTAATTGCACTCCATAATCATCTTCGATTAATGGACGTATACCAGTGGCCTGACATATCCCCAAATAATACAATAAAATTAGATTAGATCGCTTGAACTTGATGGCCACCTATCAAGAACTTGGTCCTTATTTTGATCTCAGTACTTTTTACGGCCGAAATTTTTTGGATAGGAACTTGGCGTTATTTTCACATTTATGTTTTTGTGCGGATTATTGTTTCTCTGGTGTGATTGTAGAGATGTGCACGTGAAATATTTGCTGCTCATGATCACGCTTTTGTATAAAAAAGATGTCACAGAGTTCCCATAAATATACTACTGTGGTCGTACAGAAACAAATAACGTCAAACATTCAAATCTCCCCAAAATTGAGTAAAGACTTCAACCGTGTGAGTACATCACATTCTCACAAATAAAAAAAGCAAGTTTGACCAAATTTCGTAATATACATATGTACAAAACTGTGAAAACTTAACTATTTGATTTGTTATAAACTTTTACGGTTTCCAATCTGTATTTGCATTCTGAAAGCTTTTCTATAACCTTCTTTAAATTTCTAACTCTAAGTTGAGTTATCAACTATTTTTTGTGGTATTATGAGTTACATCCAGTTTTAGTGGCAAATCAGAATAAGAATACCAAGTTAACGAAGCTTAGTTGAGTTGTAAACCACAGTAAGAATTGGATAACTACAACTATCAGTGTAGGTATTGAGGGGCTAACTCTGAACTGTTTGCGACCCAAAATATTGTTTCACAAGACTTTTTTTTTAAATTATGAATAGGTTTTGGCTAAGTGTGTATTTGTCACTCCGAAAAGTATGCACATACATATTTTATTTTTTAGTTCAAACGAAGTTAGTAAAACACGTTTAATCAATTGTGTTTGAAAAGTTAATATGTGTTTGATTTCAATGAACAATTTTAATTTACAATTTACAGAAGCACTTTCGATGGGTTTGGTGTTCTGTGATATTCCTGAAGATAATTTGTGAAGAATATATGAATATAATTTCACCTATAACAAATTCTTTTAAACATCTGCTTGCAGATAAAACAAAAAAAAAAAGTTTTTTTTGATAATTTTGTCTCCCTCTTAGGCTTCTAGCCAAAAGATCTTCTAAAACAATGCATTGTTACAATATGACTGCAAATTGAAAACCCAAAAATTCAAAAGAATAAAAAACTTTTGCAAATAAATTTTAAGTTTAATTTTGCATAGGAAATAGCTCTATATACAATTGAAAAACAATTTAGTACCTCATATATGCCAAGCAATGGATGAAAAAATTGTGCTTCCATCTATTAATCGCAAATTATTGTCCTAGTTTCTGATGACCGACAGACGAGTACTTGTCAAAATGACTGACTCAATCAATGAATAGTGAATATCCACTTGTAGATATTTAAACAATCAAATAATGTTAGTATGGTAACTGTTTGGTACTACTAAATTTTTGTTATTGTATTATCTATTTGTTGTAGAATATTTAAAATAGTATTGCCACAGCTCGCCCGGTATTTCTTTCTTTATTCTCTCTTTTTGTTTCTTATATGGTCAAACATTTGATTTTTAAGTATCCCGAAAACTGAATAAATTAAAATCCGAATATGATTCATTGTTTTGTTAGTAGTTTTTAAATTAAAATAAAATTTAATTGTTTACTAGGACGGTTGTAGACCTACTCGGCCTGATGTAGATTATGGCAACTATTTAAAAATATATAAAAATGTTTTCTTTTTTGCAGTTTGCACGAACCATAACGTTATTTTTCTACAATTAAAAACAATAAATAAAACTCACTAGTACATACTCACAAACACTACTACTACCTAGATTTTCTTTTTGGCCATCACTGGTTTAAACTGTCGATAGAAAATGGGTGAAAGACTTTCAATAAGTGTGAAAAAGAAGGAGCTCTAGAGAGGGAGAGAGATAGAGAAGCAATTATTTCACATGCGCTTTCAGGACAACTGATCTATCCACACCAAACTACAAAATATCTCATAAGCGATCCATTTATATTCCAAAATTTCTCCTTTCAGACTAATGCTTTAAACACATAGACCACAGCAGACTTCAAATGCAGTTGGCTTCAATTGCTGCCATGTACTAAGCTACAGAATTATTTTGAGAACGACTGCAGCTGACAAATGAATTTGAAGTTTCGAATAAAAATTAAAATATTAGCTCAAAACGTTATAATATCGAGAAAAAATATAAAAGCACATCAAATTAATAAGTGTGAAGATAAATATGCCGAGTTAAATATGTTTTACGTAAGAGCTTACGTCATGACATATTTAACTCAAAAGTTAAATATGTTAAGTCGGGACATTGCCAACATAGCTCGATGGAACTTTTTAGTTTACATCTTTGCTAGTTGATATAAATGTATCTTATCTAAGATAACTTTGTATGATCTCTACGGGAATTTGGCTACTTGTTTGTCACTCATTTGGACCAATGGGTAATTAAAGCCAAGAATACATACTTATTGACTATGTAAGTCCGATTTCTCAATTGTATTCGAGAATTTTTTTATAAAATTTTAAATATTAAATTTGTGTAAATTTTTATGAGCTCTACAGGAATTTAGCCATTTGTGGGCACATTTTTGTTTGTCACTCATTTGGACCAATGGGTAATTAAAGCCAAGAATACATACTTATTGACTATGTTAGTCCGATTTCTCAATTGTATTTAAGAATTTTTCTATAAAATTTTAAATATTAAAATTGTGTAAATTTTTATGAGCTCTACAGGAATTTAGCCATTTGTGGGCACATTTTTGTTTGTCACTCATTTGGACCAATGGGTAATTAAAGCCAAGAATACATACTTATTGACTATGTTAGTCCGATTTCTCAATTGTATTCGAGAATTTTTTTATAAAATTTTAAATATTAAAATTGTGTAAATTTTTATGAGCTCTACAGGAATTTAGCCATTTGTGGGCACATTTTTGTTTGTCACTCATTTGGACCAATGGGTAATTAAAGCCAAGAATACATACTTATTGACTATGTTAGTCCGATTTCTCAATTGTATTCGAGAATTTTTTTATAAAATTTTAAATATTAAATTTGTGTAAATTTTGATGAGCTCTACAGGAATTTAGCCATTTGTGGGCACATTTTTGTTTGTCACTCATTTGGACCAATGGGTAATTGAAGCCAATAATACATACTTATTGACTATGTTAGTCCGATTTCTCAATTGTATTCGAGAATTTTTTTATAAAATTTTAAATATTAAAATTGTGTAAATTTTGATGAGCTCTACAGGAATTTAGCCATTTGTGGGCACATTTTTGTTTGTCACTCATTTGGACCAATGGGTAATTAAAGCCAATAATACATACTTATTGAATATGTTAGTCCGATTTCTCAATTGTATTCGAGAATTTTTTTATAAAATTTTAAATATTAAATTTGTGTAAATTTTGATGTGCTCTACAGGAATTTAGCCATTTGTGGGCACATTTTTGTTTGTCACTCATTTGGACCAATGGGTAATTAAAGCCAATAATACATACTTATTGACTATGTTAGTCCGATTTCTCAATTGTATTCGAGAATTTTTTTATAAAATTTTAAATATTAAATTTGTGTAAATTTTGATGAGCTCTACAGGAATTTAGCCATTTGTGGGCACATTTTTGTTTGTCACTCATTTGGACCAATGGGTAATTAAAGCCAAGAATACATACTTATTGACTATGTAAGTCCGATTTCTCAATTGTATTCGAGAATTTTTTTTATAAAATTTTGAAAATTAAAATTGTGTAAATTTTGATGAGCTCTGAGAGAATTTTGCCATTTGTGGGCACATTTTTGTTTGTCACTCATTTGGACCACCTGAAGATTTTGATGATCTTTAAGGAATTTTGGTCGTATTTTTCTTTTATTTTCTTTTTTACTATAAATTTCTTTACTACACTTTCCATACATTCATCCAAATTTTTAGCTTGTTCATCTATCTATTAGCTGTTCTGATAATTCCGCACCACAATTCATAAAAATGTTTATAGACTCATGATCTGATATTTTATTATTTATATTAGTTTTAGCTGATATCATTTCATTATTCGTAATTATATAGTCAATTGTAGTTTTTGAATTATGAGTTATTCTTGTATATTCATTCATTATTTGTTTAAGTCCATTGTCGTTAAGTATACTTTCGATTTTATTTTTGTTATAGTCATATTCCAATCTTTATTTATATCACCAGCAATTATAATATCACAGTTCTGCTTACATATATCTTCTAAAAAGTCTTGAAGTGTCTGACAGAAATCCGCCATAGAGCTGCTTGGGGATCTGTACATAGCTATTAATATGAAAGATATGTTCTTGTATTTTGCCCTTATTGCACTAATGCAGTATAGAGAATCTTGTACTTCGTTTTTTATATATTCGACCGTCCATTGTTTTTTAAGGTCAGACTTTGAATATTAACACTAATTTTTATGATACCTGAGGAATTTTGGACATAATTAGGCAGTACATATTAGCATATATATAGTACCATTAAAAGCGAAATGTAAGAAAAAAGCAGAGTCTATAAAAAATTCCTGATTTTAAAAGGATCGCTTTTTATAAAAGGTACATTTTTGAAAAACATCATTTAAAAAATTTCTTTTATAAAAAGTACTTTATTAAAATAGTGTCGCTTCAAAAATATCCTTTCAGGAAAAAATTACATTTTTAAAAAGAAAGAACCTACATACATACATACGTAAAAAATCATCTTTTTTTTAAAAAGTTTCTTTAAAAAATTGTATCCATTAGGATTTTTTATTCCATTTCGGCTTGGAACCGTTCTTATTGGAAACCCAATAGTTTTACATCTGATGCGGATGAATAACTTTGGCAACACTGAAACACAATTTAAAATTGCAGCGAAAAGGATAATGAGAAAATGAGGATAAGTACACAAACATCGATATACACGCATACACCGCACAATTGCATATGAAAAAGGAACAATTGAATTGGATTTAGGGCGTTTCGCCGGCAAACAAAGAAGTAAAGTGTATGCAAAAAATAGCAACATGCATTTTCTAACTTGATACAGAGAAACCGGCGTTGTTTGTTGGAATTTTTAAAATATCCAAACTAAAATAAAATTAAATTTGATTTTGAAAGCCCTTTAAAAACATTTACGTTTTATAATAAAACATATGTAAATAAAATTTATTTATAAACAAAAAGATGTAATCGAAAAAAAAAAATTGTTGAGCGTAGGCGTTGTACAACATATACACACATGAATTAACATATATGTACGTGTGTACATAGATTCATACGTAGCCACTGGGGCAGACGTAGACGGTTAAAAAAAGAAATTATGAAACAGCACAAAAAAACTTGATTTACTAAGTACGAAAAGAGATTAAAATTGTATTTAATCAATATATAGATATCAATACAACAATTGCAGCCACAGCTGGCGAAATTTAGAACTAGTGGCAGCAGCAGCTGTTCAGCGAAAAAGTACCGCAGACAAAGAATCTTGAGACGAGACAAAATATACAAATGTTTGTGCCTGGGTGATCCACTAACATAAATAAAGAATTGCAAGAGCAACATAAAAACTGAAAATATAATTATGGTTCCGAGAAGTGTTAAAAATGGGGCTTTATGGCAATTAGAAAACTTACCTTAAATTCTACAAATTCTTTATTGGTGGCTTTGAATGTAATAGAGCCAGCTCTTCTTTCATTGCAGTACGTTTTTAAGAAAACTTTACTGCTAGATATATATACATACATACATAGACTTTAGGAAATTTTAATAAATTTACATTTAGATTAGCCAATCATTTGAAAAACAAATTACCAAACACAGAACATTCTAAATTGTAGTTAATCGAACTAATAGTTGTCTTGAATTTTTTGCGTTTTTTTTTAATTTCTTGATACCTATTTCTATATTTTGAGTTCTACTCCCTAAGAATTTCTGGAAACTTTTTCGTGCACTAACGACTTGCAGTTTTATACCACTTCGACACAAATCACATATTAATCGTTATCACTATAACTTGGTTGAGTTTTTTATTGAATTTTATAACTAATATTTAATAAATTTTATATAAAACTGCACAGACGTCTCAAAATTCTTTTATTTTTATCTACATTACACTATTTATTGCATATTGTTTTCCTCTATTATTGACAGTTGGATTTTATTTGTCAAGTTTTAAGGTATATAGTTGCCACACTTAAAAAGAAATTAATATTATGTTTACATGGTCATTTTTATGTCCATAATTTTTAACAACCCATATAAACTCCTTGATAAGGTAAAATAAACGGAAGGTTGCATTTAGCTATTGTATAACAAGATTTATTTTAAGATATATCAAATAAGAATATAACTTGAAAATAAATGGCATTGTTCGTTTAGTCTGCCATGACTGAGTAAAATGACTCTCAAACCTTCAGTTCAATAGGCGGTGGTCGTCTCAGCTAAAATAATATTGTTAAATAATATTCGTTAATAATTTCAAGATATATCCAATACGTGACTGAAGAACAAAAGTCCAGAAGTTCAATCAAATATCGAATCAGTTACCCTATATTAAAATTTGAATACATCGAATATTAAAACTTACGTAGTACGTTTTCGTCTCTATATATGTTACATTTTTACTGCAACACTGCTATTAATGAAATAATACTAGTTTCTACAACGCTGTGTTAATTCGGCGTGAATTTAGAAAATAGACGCTGAAATTTTTTTTCCTTCATCATATTTCTCTTTACAAATTTATAACTTAAGTACTTGTATAAAGAATACTGAAATTAAAAACAAGACAGTGAAATATTTAAAAAATTTAAGCAGACAATTGTATGATATATATTGTGCAGAGGATAAACAATTTAATTCAGTTTTTTATAATAAAAGTTTCATACAAACAAAATGGCTGACATTTCTACAGAAGAATTGAAAAAAGTTATCCATGGAATCTTGAAGACGGCCGATTTGTCCGTGGTCTCGGCCAAGAAGGTACGAGAACAAGTGGAGAAAAAGCTGAATTGTTCCTTGCTCAGCCGTAAAAAAGAGTTTGACAAAATAGTAATGGATTTTATTAATGCACAACAAGAAGATGAATCCGAAGAGGATGATAAAGCAGATGATAGTGCTTCAGAAGAAGAAGCCAGTAGTGAGGAAGAAAAACAGCCGACGAAAAAACGACCCCAGCCAACACCACGTAAAGCAACGCCCGGCAAAAAGAAGCGCAAGTCTTTGACGGCCTCAGATTCTGGTTCCGAATCGGATGCCGGTTCCGACTCGGATTTTGAAATGCCGAAAAAGGTAGTTGCTAAAAAGAAACCTGCCGGTGAAAAGTCTGCAGGTGGTCGTAAATCGACGGGATTTACCCGACCCTTGAATTTATCACCGGAGTTGTCCGAGTTAATGGGTGCCGAAGCTTTGCCCCGTCATGTAGTTGTCAAGAAAATCTGGGGCATCATTAAGGAACGCAATTTGTACGATCCGAAAAATAAACAGTACGCCTTCTGTGATGATGAGCTGTTGAAGGTTATGAAAGTTAAACGTTTTCGTACTTTTGGCATGTTGAAACATTTAAAGCCCCACTTTTTGGATTAAATAATCCAGTAATAGAAATTCAAACCCCGCGGGCGTTTAATCGATGAACGTTATATGGCCATTTAGATACATATACTAAACAAGGATTTCAGTAATTTTAAAATGATAATTTTCCTTTTTTTTAATTTTATTTCTCGTTTTTAATTTTCATATACCGTTATTTTGAGAAAAAAAAGTAATTCTAAATTTAAAGTAAAAATTATGGACTCTAAAATTGTAAATGAAAAGAGTATTTGAAAATAGGTTATTAAGCATACTTGGGTATACTGCAGTATCTTTTTAATGCATTATCTATAGCAGTATCCAGTAAAACTTTACTGCTTACTGGTTACTTTAAAAAATTGCATTATCCAGTAAAAATTTACTGGTTACTGAAAAAATTGCAGTAACCAGTAAAATTTTACTCGTAAATGAAAATGTTGTTTGATTTCTGAAAAAATTAATTTTAGCTTTGTTACGAATAGCAAAAAAATTAATATATAAATGTCATTTACCGATTACAACACTGCAATCAGTCAAAATTTTGCGTAGCACTGGATTTTAGTAAAAACTTACTGGTTACTGAAAAAATTTGCAGTAAAAATTTACTGGTTACTGTAATTTTTTCCAGTAAACAGTAAGATCCAAAATTTTACTGCATTATTTAAATAATGCAGTATGCCCATGTATGTTATTGAGTTCTTTCTAAATATGTATTGTTACATACTAAAAATATATATAAACTTATAATGTTTGACTGCATTTACGCTTGCATGCGTGGATTAAAACGCAATAAACTATAAATTATTTCTGTTTAAAATTATTTTTTCTAAGTTCTTTTTTGATATTTTACATTTAAGAATCATCATAATAAACAACTTAAAATGCTTCAATTTAAAAGTGAAGAATACCGTTTTTTATTTGTATGAAAACAAAATGTTTTGTGTCAGCATAATTGATTTTATTCTAGGAGTAACGTATTTGTCAAGGCGAATTAAAAGCTACGTGTTAGAAAGGGAAACATTAGTTATTTAAAAATATTGGTACTTGTTTTGTTTTATGGTGGATTGAATATGTAGCCACTTTAGATTCATCCATTCTATAAATACTTTGTCAGGGCTTATCTTGTTTTTATTTTATATTGATTTCAATTTTGTTGCTAGATAACCATAATTTTATTTATTTATATTATATTATACATATTATATTATCTTAGTCTGTAAGGACTTTTTTGTCTATAGACTGAAATAAACAAACAAACAAAACTGTCGAAGATGGGCATAATAAACAAATCCGCGCATTAGAGGAACTGAAACTACAATTTTTTTTGTCCTAAAACTATGCTTCAAGTTATTTTAATATTTTTAATAATTAAATGACAGTACTTTTATCAGTACAACACGCACTGCGGTCACAAAATATACCTGTGCTGCGGTACTAGCGAGTAATGGGTGTGCACAGCGTAAATGCCTTAAGTCGTATGAATATATTTCCGATATTCTTCAATATCAATCGATATGAGACAAACCATGACACATCAGTTCAGTACCAATATCGTAAATTCCCTGTCTCTAAATATTTTTGGTATAAACTCCCAGAAATATATACTATAGAAATAGAAAATCTATATACATACATATCTTAAGTTATTTTTTTTATGACCAGTGAGTATATTTAGGTTTTACCCGCAGTATTGATATTATTGAAATATTTTTATCATTAGTTATTGCCTGCAAAATTTATAAGTGGTTCAGACACTTAAGCTACGTTCACATTTATCAAATATTTGTCGAAAAAAACGTAACCAAAAAAGAAACTAAAAATTTATTTCTTTTAATTCCAATATTTTTTTAATTATGGGTTCGCATTTTTTTAAACTGTTTAAAAATACTTTTTTGTGGAATAATTAATTTTATTTTGTAACATAAAAACCAAGTTAAATGACATTATCCGTAAGCAAAACTAGTGGTTACGTTTTTTTGGACAAATATTTGATAAATGTGAACGTAGCTTTACACACGCACAGCCAGCAGAATAGTTTCGAGATCTAATAAAAACTAGACTTTCGTTCTTTTACTAATTCTAGAATAAACTGTTAAAATAATGTGAAATTTTCACTGTTTTGAAAATTTATAAACATTTTTTTATTGATAAATTTGTTGTTTTTTTTTACATATATAAATTAGGTATATACTGTTGTGTGTAGTTGTTTTCTTCTTTCGTTTCATTTTGTTATTCCACTGTTTAATTTAATTCGGTGATTTTTTTTTATTGTTTTAACTTAATATACAAGAATAATTCTATACATTTCTGTTTGCTTTACAAATAAAGATTTAGTTAAATATGTGATAAATATATAAAATGGTTAATAAAAAATATAAAACAATATTTTTTTAAGCATTAAGTGGTTACGTACATGATTTATGTGTCTATTATTCATAATTCAGTTTAAATTATTAAAAAAGTATTAGTTATTGCTAAAATATGGAAACTTTTTTATTATATCAAATAAAATGGAATATATAATTATTGCTCGTTATATTGGCTATTTCGATTTCAAAGAATAAAAGCATATTTTGTACAGATCTTAAATATTTAATTGATAAATGCCCCAAAATTTATAGATTTTGTTATTGTAAAATACAAACATTTCGTGTAGTTTAAAAAGGGAAAAAATTTAATAGTTTATAAAAAATATAAGCACAAAATATGTATAAATATATAAAAAATATATGTATGTGTACGCATTTCTGAAGAATTATCTGCCTGGGCCAGGCAGGAAGTATATTTTGTTTAAAAATTAAATAGTGCAAAAAAAACTTTTAGTTAATTGTTAAGTAAAATAAATTCTATAAGCAGCAAAAATTTTCCTTATTCTTGATAATATTAAGTACAACAATAAACCTAAAATATTGTAGTTTTTTTTTTTTTTTTGCTATTTCTGCAATCTTTTACGAAACAATCAAATCAATGGATTTTTCTTAACTCTTTTTTTTACATTTTAATTTTTTTATTAAGAGAGAAATTTGGTAAAATGTATAAATAGTCATCCCGATTGTAAAGGGTTTGGTACAATACGACAACGACCATTTTATCCCAGATTAATGTCAAAATTATCTGATATCTATTACAAAATTTTTCATAGCCGTAATACATCATTGGGATGATTTAAAAAAATGGTTTATAGTGCTGAATTTTTATAGATATGGTCAAGTAAAACTGTTTTAACACAGAAAACTGAATTAAAAATATTAATCAATTTTGAAATATGTATGTATCAGTTGCAAATTTAGCATTTTAAACGCAACCTCGCAAAAAAATCGATAAATATGCAAAAATAAAACTGTATTTTGATAAGTTTTTTGATGATTAAGGAAAAAGGATTATCTATCAGTTTATTGGTAATAATACTTAATTGGAATATTATACACATTTAAAATTCTTAGAAATACTGTCCAAATCTATAAAAATCAACAAAACAAAAATTTATCAGTTATTTAAACCTATTCCTAATAAAAATTCTGTCCTCTTATTTGCTTTTTTATTTTTAAGCAATATTTTCAATGAAGTAATTTCATGAAACTTTTTATCAAATTTTTAAGACCTAATATTTTTTATAACATTTTTGCTTTTTCTGTTTCTTTGTTCATTGCAAATGAATGAAATAATACAATAATAATATTAAATTCTTACGTGTTCTTGATTTTATCAGTGGTAGAAGTACAAGTTTATTTTTCTTAAGATTTTCATTGTCTAGTGTCATCTGCAGTGGTAAATAGTTTATGTTCTAATGAATTTTTTTTATTGGTTTGTTTGTTTTTAGGTGGCCATTTAAGCTGGTGTGCGCAGGTGCCTTGCTCTTTAATTCATTACACTTCTCCCTCCATATTACGCTGATCCCAAAAGAGCCCAGCTAACTTTAATAACGATAATAATTAGGTTTAAAGGGACCAGCTTTATTAAGACCCATATATTTCGCCTGCTCATCTGTTAATTCGGTTAGATGAGCATCGAATGTGGGCAAATGTAAACTGGCCACATATTCATCCATTTTCTTAGGCAACAAATAAACATCGGACTTGTATCTGCCGGGTGGGGCATTGAAAAGCTCAATTAAAGCTAAAGCTTGGGTGGCAGACGTAATTGACACAGCAAATGATGGTATACTGGAACATGATAAATTGACTAAACGCCCTTCGGCTAATAAAATAATATATTTGCCATCTGGCCATATTATGTGATCAACTTGAGAGCGTACCTTTTCCCAAGTCAAATCGGGCGTACGTAAGCTATTTACATCGATTTCCGTATTGGAATGGCCCATATTACAAATAATACAACCATTTTTCATTTTATCCATGTGCTCGCGCACCACCACATTCTTATTGCCGGTGGCGGTGACCACAATATCAACATTTCGTATAACTTCGTTTAGTTTAACCACACGAAAGCCATCCATACTGGCTTGTAAGGCGCATATTGGATCAATTTCTGTGATGTACACAATACAACCTTGACCTTTTAAGGCTTGAGCACAGCCTTTGCCAACATCGCCGTAACCGCAGACGACCACCTGTTTGCCACCAAACATAACATCTGTCGAACGTTTTAAGCTGTCCAATATGGACTCTTTGCAGCTGTAGAGGTTATCGAATTTAGTTTTGGTTACCGAATCATTGACATTCATTGCTGGTACGGTCAATTTGCCAGCCTTTGACAGCTGATAGAGACGATGTACACCGGTGACACTCTCCTCCACAATACCCTTGACCAGTTTAAACATGGTGGGGTATTTTTTCAACATCAAATGCGTGGCATCGCCGCCATCATCTAGTATCATATTGGGTTGCCAATTTTCAGCATTAACACAACGATCAATACACCACCAAAAATCTTCTTCGGTCTCACCACGCCAAGCGAATATTGGAATGTTTGCTTCGGCCAAGGCGGCAGCAACTTCGTTCTGTTAATTAAATAAACCAATAACCATTAAGTATGTATCTAATATATGTTTAATAATTCAAGTTTAAGTTATTTAAAAAGTAAATAATTATGTATGTATGTGTAGTTAGAGGAAATATCATTGTCATCCCAGAAATATATCTGCCTTATAATTACCAGCTACATATTTTCTATGGAAGCTAAAATCAGGGTTATTCATCTTCATTCATATTCAGCGCGTTATGCTATTTTTATAGCACTGTTGAGGCGCCTTAAATTTGTTAAGGTGTATTATCAGGCATTTTATTAATTGTTTTACTTCGCTTGGAATCTGCAATTTTCAACACATATTTTTTTCCGTTCAGAAATATTTTTTTCTTGAATCGAAGAATATTTTTAGTAATTTTTAGGGTTGTTATATGTTGATGCAAAGAGAAAAATTTTTAAATATTACTCATTTTAAGATCGCCATGTTTGTCATAATAATCAAAGTTGTGTTTGGTTGGAATGGCATAAATTTTGTTTGGTATTTTTTATAGCGGAATATTTTTCGAAAGAATAATTTTGTGTATGTATTTTTTTTTTTTTTTGGATTTTTGGGTGGATTGCAATTTTGCAATTTTTGATGAGCAATATATTACAGAGAATTTATTTTCATTTTGTGTGCTCTTCATAAATTTTACTATGCAGATATTTCTGGCCTGTAAACTACTTAATATACTATTTAGTTTGCAAGTAGGTATAAATTTTTTTTTTAAAACTGTATATGTATTTGTTATAAGGTAAATATTTTTCTAGTTTTCACATAAACATATGAAATATGAGGGCAATTTTTAGTAAATATATGTATTAGTTTTTTTAAAACCTGGTTATTTCCCATTACATATAATATAGCAGCAAATAATATAGCGCATCATGTAACTTTTAAAGGTATTCAAAATTTATCGAAAAACTTTTTTCTTCTTCATACATCGACCCTCCTCTCTAATGCACTCATGTACATTCATACATATGTATGTATGTATGTATGTATATTCATTGAATATCACTACAATATAATTTGATAATTGGGGCTGGAATATTCATTCTAATGTTCAATTTTTATCTTGGCAACCAACATTATAAGGAGGCAAATTTATACTTGTATCGTAATATGTATTTGCTTTCCATTGAATACATACATATGTACTTATTTCATTGTAGATTTCAAATGCATACGTACATATATATATATAGAATGAGTATTTATATATGTATGTAGGTTTATATATACATACATACAGTATATAATCACCTTCAGCGAAAAGAAAATGAACGAAAAATAATAAATAAAATTAATGAACTGATGATGGAAATAAGCCTGAGTGTGTTTGTGGATAAATATGTACATACATATGTATGTATGTATAGTGTATGCTTGTATGTATGTAAAAAGATAAGTATATAGAAACGCATATGTTTCGTATATAAGTGGTATATTTATGTACTTATGTATGGAAAATAAATATGATTATAGCATTTGAAAATAAATGAAATCTACACTGCCTTAATAACAGTTACAGTGAACTCGCGGTAATGTGAACTAATAATAACCAAGGTTGTTCACTTTATTGAATTTGTTCACATTTTCGATTGCAATAATTTGTACCACAATTACTATTTTATTTAGTATTATACAAAAGGCCACAAAGAAAAGAAATGCCAGGTTGGTAAAATAACATAAAAATTTTTTTAAATTTACAAATTTTCATATATTCGCTTTTAGTTTAATTCGAAATATCAAAACCATAATTGGAGATCATAAAAAAAACTAGAAAAGAATAACGTGAAGAGTTTATAAAACATTTGAGAGTAACACATGGCAACAAAAATGTTCGGTTTTAAACGCCTGTCATGTGTTACAAGAGCTTATTTAACTGTTGCGAGTTGGTTTTCTGCTTAAAATTGTCGTTCACTATTTAGAGCCATCACACTTTGTTCACAATTTAGAGAGTTCATATAAGAAAATGAGTGTTCACAATAGTGGATAGACTAAATTAGCGCTGTTCGATTTAGGACCATTTTTTTTATTTTACGGTCGCGAAAAAAAACGTATTGCTACACACATACATTTTATGTAAAATTAACGCCCCCACTATTTTATTCTTGCATTCTTGCCTTCTTGTCTTCTTTTAATTTTGGCCCAATTTTTATGGCTCCTCTTATCAGGTTTGTGATGAATATTACTATTAAAAATCAATCAACTTAAAATCGAAAATATTGTAATGTGCTCATTATGTTTGTTTTTCGCACAGCTGAAGGCATTTATTTAGATACATATTGCTGTAATCATTTCATTTAAAATTTCCTTCGATACTATTTTAAGAGTCCTTAACAACTTCTCTTAAGCCAAATTTGTTTATTTCGCCCCTTTTTTAAGTATTTTTTAGAAAGCAAATTGGACCGCGAAACATTTTATGCAAACAAATATCTAGATACATATGTATGTATGTATATCGAATAAATAAAAAACTTAAAACTGTGTTAAGTGATCAAACGCTATAAAAACCTCAAAATACCAGATGCATACATACTGACATACATACATACATATTTGAATAACTGAAAAAATTAATATAAGGTTTCTAATCAATTTGTTAATAAAATAAATTTACACTTAAGTTTAAAAGACAAATTATTTATAAGAATAATAATATGTATGGATGTATACAAGAGCATTAGCTTTAAAAACACTTAATTGACAAACTATTTGTCATATTTAATATTTTAAAGAATTAGACAATGAATAGACCTGTACGTATGTATACGTTTATGTAAACATAAATATGTATGTAATTATTACATACCGGGAGGAAAAATTATATATGTACATACATACATAACGTTTTTTTTATTTATTTTTTGTTATACAATCTATTAAATGGTGTCAATTGACGAAAACACTAATAAATTTATAGACGAAAAAGAAAATTCACATGCAAGCTGCTAATGGACAATTTTATACTACATACATACATACATATATACATAAGTATGTATGTACAGAGAATTTAAAAAAAATCATGAATATATGTATGTATGTATGTATGTTAGCAGGCAACGAGCGCTACAATTAGGGGAAGAAAAATAAAAATTAAATTTAGGGCATGTACATATGTGTATACATAAGCATGTATATACATACATATATGTACATAAGTATGTATATGCACAAATATGGGTTTTTATTGAGCTAACTGCTCAAAAATTTATGAAGTGATAAAATTAATTTGTTAAAGAAAAGCAAGAAATTATTTATTTTAATACATATAAATATGTATGTACATATGTATAAAAAAGCTATTAATACACAATTTCTGTACTAGAAAGTTACATCTGAAAGTAATCTAGTACAAACAAAATATTATTTTGGTTTCAGTTGATGGGAAAAGTCTTCACTTAATGTAAATAGATATTAAATGTCTAAAATTCTATCTAATTTTCTTTTTAAATTGGTATTAGCAATCGGAAAGGTGATTGAGAAATTAAACAGCATAAATTTCTATTTTTTTTTTTTTTTTTGAAGAAAAATGTAATCAAATTCAGTCGCAGAAGTCAATATCAGCCTTAATTTCTGTATTTGCCTGTCATGATCGTGGAATAATTATAAAAAGTTTGCTCTAGCTGTTTCGTTTTTTATTTGTCTAATTTAATAAAAAGTTTTGAAAAAAAATATTTAAAAAATTGCAAAAAGTTAACATCTTTTAAATTTCGCTCTAATATGAATGGAAAAATAAATACATAGAGAAATAACATCATATATTTAAAGTGTAATTTATTTGTTATAAAAGAAATGTTAGAGTTTTATACTACCAACAATGTTGAACTTTAAACTTTGTGGTCCTGATGACTCTAAAATCGTTTAAATACAATTTACCATTAATGTAAGCGATTTTTTATTCCAAAAAATAAAAGTATATTTATTTTCTAACAAACTTTTACGTAGGAAAATAAATATTATTATTATTATTATTATTATTACTTATAAGTTACCTTAAAGCTAACTTAGGATAACTTATATGGAACAAAGCAATGGCTTCCAGGGCCTTCAGCTGATAAGTTTACATATTCATTTTTTTATATACATACGTACATATTTATGTATTTTGTTTCAAAGGATATAAATATACTTTGTTTGAACAATTTTGCTGGGGCTTAATATTATATATCTTTATATATATTGTTGACAAACTTTGTATGTCTATATACGTATGTGCTTATGAATATATTTATAAACAGTTCTGAACTTCTTAGCTTAAACTACTTAGATTTGTTTCGACAATTAAAAAGGCCAATGTCTGCAATAACACAAAAGAAAAAGAGCAGACAAAAGATATTTTAAAGGTCAATACAAATAAACTACTGCAGCAACACTGAACCAATGATTTCGTTTGTATCAAAAACGAAATCCTCGTAGGTACATGTAGTTGTCATAATGCAGATAAAAATGTATAAGAAATAGATAGTTGATATATGTATGTAAGTACATATGTATGTATCTAACAAATAAATTTTTAAATTGGATCTTCTTTATAAAATCCAAATAAAAGAAATAAACTTTAATTGGCGTTATCCTATGAAATTATGATCTCATGTAAAATTTAACAAGAATTAAAGCTTATATTGGAAGCTTTTCAAACGTATACTGATGATTTGGTAAAGCTCTAATGAAATGCATATAGACATTGCTTAACCATCAACAAATAAATAAAATTGGAAATATTTCTGGCATTTTTCTATTGATTATCCATTTTGTTATAAAATATGTTTCTTAAATGTCTATTTTATGCCTCAATATTAAATTAAGTTCGTACATATATAATTTACAGGAATAAAAGTAAATAAAGGACTATTGCCAATTCTTCACACTGACGTCAGGTTGATATATGTACATATGTACATAAAAGAAAGATTAGCATAACTACCTGCATACATACATATGTATGTATATGCAAAGTATACAATTTCAAAGCAAAATATTGGCGGTAGGTATACAGTGTTTGATGCGAAGGTAGCTTTTTGATAAAATCCAGCAACAGAATACACAGAGTTACCGTTAGATTTACAAAAAAATATAAAAATAGAGACCTCGTGTTTAATAAATAAATAATCAAGATAGGTATTATAAATTTGTTTGCTAATTATTTTGAGGATAAAAAATAGTCTAAATTGTACTGATTTTTACAGATTTAGTTTAGATAGGTATATGTAATTTGAACATGTCTATAGTTAGGTACATAGGTTAGATTATAAATAGTTTGAAATAAATTTATTGGTTCCATATCTTTTTATGTTATGAAAAGTACATTCAAGACATTACTTGATACTGCTCCCCTGCTGTATACTATAAATATATCTGTGTATAGATAGGTAAGTATACATATGTATGTACATACATACATACATATGAACGTATGTATGTTATACATATACGAAAATTAATTTAAAAACAATTGTTGCTAATACAGAGACTATATTTAGGATAATTATCAAAATGAAAATGATAAAATAAAGTCGCAGTAGATATGTATGTAACTCTTGCAATTTACTTGAAACACAAGCCAAACATACTAAATGTGTGCTTAAATAAGTATGTACATATGTTATTATTAAAAATGCTGCAAAGCTGATGATGATAAACAGCTATGAAAATTATATATATATACATACACACATACATATGTATGTACTTATATAAAGTGAAAGCAAACAGTTATGAACGGTTAGAATAAAATAAGTAGGTATATCGACAATTTAGCGCCAAATTATCGTAAGCGATATTTTAAATTTGTTCATCAACAAATTTCTGAACTTTGGGTCCCGCATAGTACATACGAATGTACATACATACATACATATATACATATGTTCATACATATAAACAATATGCATACATACATATGTAAGTATGTTTGCATGTACATTTGTATGCAGGGTTTTGAATTATATCAAATCCCTAATAACAACAAACACAATTTATCCTGAGTTAATTGATATACGGAATACATATGTATGTATGTATGTATTCACATACACAAATATAACGGTCTATTTATATATACATAAATACTTTCTTATATACCTGCAGTATGAATATACATAAATCAAAATACCATTTAAAACTGTACATATATACATACCTGTGTCGAATAAATGTTGCAAGCAGCCCAACGAACTGATGCACCCAAATCGATCAATGTCTCAATTAGAACCGCAGTTTGGGCATTAATATGAGTACAGCCAACAATTTTTGCATCTTTTAATGGTTTATCGTCGGAAGCACGTTTTCTTAATGCCATAATACCGGGCATCTCCTGTTCGGCAATTTCGATTTCACGGCGTCCAAATGCATTTTGATTAATGTTTCGAACACAAAAGTCGGAACTGGCTTTGGAATTTTTTTGGACTTTTTCTCGTGGTGGTACATCATCACCATCATCCGAACTGCTGCCCGTATAAGAAGCAGATGAAAATGAATCGGTGGATGAAGCAGACAACGAACGACTACGATAGCGGCTGGTTTTTTTCAATGCACTTGACTGTTTAGCCTCCTTCTTATCTGCACCAGAGCCAGGATCCGGTACGGGGGTGTCCGACAAGTTGTTCATATTGTTAATTTCTATTTTGTTTGAAATAATTGACTGTTTGACCGGCTGCATGTTTATGTGTTTGCAATTAAACAAAAATCTAACAGCTGTTTGGACTTATTGATTGCGCTTGCCTTTTCTTTTTAAATATGTAAAAAATATTGTTCTCGGTTTTATGTTTTTATCCACAAATATTGTTTTTCATCCGTTTTATCTCTGCTCACGTGACGTGTTGTCTATTAAATGATTTAAAATTAATGTATTTTTTTCGTTGTGCTTGAGTCTTTTATTTTAAATGTGCTCCCTTTTCCTTTCAACAACTGATATTCGCTGATAATTTGTTTTTGTGTGTTGTTCGTAGCAGTTCAATTCTGTGAATTAACAAAACAAAAAAGAATCGAGCTTAAAACAACAACAACGAACATGAACCTTATTGTTTGTAGAGTTGAATTAGATATAAGTATGTGTGTATGTACATATGTATATCTTGCTGGTTGTCTGACGGTGGTTTAGGATGCAGGGAAATATTTTTTTTTATTCAATAGGTACAATTCATAATAAGTTATGTAGGACCTCAAATCTTTTTTATTCCAGAACTTGTGAATTTGCACTTGTATATTTCTTTCAGCTCTTGCCAACAAAAATACTAAAAATCATAAGTGCACTCACACATAAGTATGTGTGTACAGATGAAAAAAGATTTTCAGAAAAATTAAAAGCAGCTTTCTGTTGAAAAACGACGACGTTTTGATCGTAATTAACTAAATCGAAGCGATACACTAAACTATATTGTAGAGTTTAAAAATTAAAATGAAATTAAATTCTTTGCTGGAAAATATTTTATCTTTGGGACAAACAGTTCTGCTGTCGACGTCGGAAAAAGATAAAATGTATGTGTGAGTTGCGTTTTTGGCGACGTTTAATTAGTGATGTTATTAAAGCGATTTTCAATTGTAGTTTGCAAACAGGAACTAGATTAGTCGTACGTATCGTAAAACGTTGTAGTGTTGTTATTATGATAATATAAATTGCTTGGATACCGCAATTGAAAGACATTAATGTTAATTGTAAGCCGCTCAAGCTAGTGTTGGGTGAATGTCATAATATAACACTGCTATTGATATCTAGCACAACGAAATTATAACTTGAAATGTAGAAGGAAGAGATAAGCCAGTGACGAAGTATCCTCTTACAACCTTCAATTTACAATTGCTAGACAACGACCACAAATTAGTTTGTAATTGCAACAAATTATGCATCCATTGAGTGTTGCACACACATTGACGATATTACTACACAATATGATGTAGGTGCTTAATTTTTTGCTTGGATTCAGTGCAATGAGAACTAATCAAAAAGAAAATTTTTCATGTTTGAGTAATTAACAAATGTGTATATTAAATTTAAAATAACTGTATAATATTTAAACCATATAACTGCAGTTTTGTTTTTAAGGTGTACATACATATGTACATATATAATATAGAAAAGCTTTATAAAAGAATTTAACAAATTTAAGGACACAAGTTTTGATAATTAATAACAATAATTTATATATTATATATTTATATGTATTAATGTAACTTAGTATAAGGATTGATACGAACATATTTTCTTTCAGAAAATAACGATTTATACACTTATAAAAATTATAATTGCTTATAAATTTTCATCTTATTTCTATATAACCACAAATCTCTTTATCCTGATCGTCTGTAACCAAATGAGCTTCATGTAATATGCCAGCATCGTATAAATTGGAAGACATTTTCAGATTCTCCTTTTTCCCCCTAAATCCCACTTTAGCATTGTCTTTAATAAAGGTTACAACAATGGTTTCATCCACAACAGACATTTGTAAACGTTTACCCCAGGCCAAAAGAGCCAAGGGATATTCCGGTGTCAATACTTGGGACGGTGTTATAATATGACGATATAAACAACCTCTTATAGTGTTTTGTAATTGTTTTATTTGACCAGGAGAGGCACAGGGATGATACATGAAAACAATAGCACCGTCAAATAAACTTTTTAGCCATCTTTGGGGTGGTAAGTAGTTGTAAGTACCAAATTTCGGGGCCAAAGGACGATAGGAACCACTAAAAGAATTTAGTTTTTATAATTAAAATTTACAGAAATTTAAGATTATGTAAATTATGTACATATATGTATATAAAATTAAACAGGTACGAGATGAAAATCGACCGATTTCAAAATCATATCAATGATTTGGTAATAATTTTTGATAGTGTTCTTACAATGTAGGTATTAACTCTGTGTATTCAATCCTCTCTTCAATACATTTGACCGGAGGCTCGTAGGCAGCTGGTATCACATATTCTTTCAATAAGGCACTTGTATTCAAATTTGGAGCATACTCTGTTCTGTTGCCAATGCAAAGATAATTAAAGCTGTGCCTCGCGTTTTGTGGATCGAAGTCAACTCCTATGTTGTACTAAAATGTTGATTCTTAAAAAAGTTGATTATTTAAAAAATGATTTAAATGAAATACGTTACCTTTCCATTATCACATTCAAATTTTTTTACATTAATGCCCTTTGCTACCATATCGGCGTGGTAATTTTCTGGGTATGGAAACCATAAGCCCGGCCAATCTTTCGTATTGAGTTTATCAGATTCATATTCATTTGGCTTTCCTTTTCTTGTTGCAGTATCAGCTTCGAGTTCTACGTTGTTACGATAGTTCTGAGGACTGGGAAACCATAAGCCCGACCAATCTGTAGTATTACTTTTGTCAAATGCTTCTTGATTTGTTTTTTCGACAGGTGCCACAGTGGCAATTAAAGATTTTTCATGGTTTTGATACTTCGTGGGATAAGGCAAAAGCAAATTTTGCCAAGGTGCCTCATATTTAGAACTATTATCATTCGTTGGACCTTTATCAAATGTTTTACCATCATTTAGTGTTATGAATATTACTATTGCATTTAAATAAGTTAATAATTTAAGCATTGTTTTATAATTAAAAGTATACGTAAGTACATATGTATGTATATTTATAACGAAAAATATATTAAAAATAAACAAGAAAGCTGACTAAGAAGATGGGTTTAAAACAGAACTAGAATATTCAAAGTCGCTAATGCTAAAGATAAGCATATGAAATAAATATCGATAACTTGTTGATAATAACCACAGTGGGAGAAGTTATGTTTTATAATGGCAAAGGTTCAAATAAATGAGTTGCCATATACATAAATTCTGATTATTAATGACTTCACAATAACCAAAAGCGAATGCCTTCGACACTTCTCTATATCATTGTCGATTAACTGTTATTATAAATGCGAAAGTTTGTTTGGATATACATATGTCCCACTAAAACTCGAAATCCGCACAACGGATTTGGATGAATTTTGGTAGACAGATGTTATATGATCAAAATTAAAATATAGGGAACTTTTTTAGAAGTGAAACCGGTACAAATTGGAACTTTTAATATATTTTTTACTTTAACATGCAGCATACATAAGACCTGAAAAAGCTGGTACTCTTTGTTTTTTCAACAAATTTGGTATACGGACAGTTTTTGCATGCGTTCATTGCTTTTATGTTCATATCTCTTGAGAACAGAATACTGAAGGCTTACATTTGGGAACGATTTTCTTTGTATTTACTACTGCAAAGAAACAAGAATTTTCAGTCGAATTGAAAAAATTAAAATTAAACAATTTTTAACGTTAAATTTATAATACATACATACATATTTATTTAGTATAAAGCTTTCAAACAAAACATTTAATATCAGGTGTGTTTGAGTTCTTTTTCAGTAAATTGTTCAAATTTAAAAATAAACGAACGATACACAGTAAACTTTGGCAAATAAATTGTACAGATTATTACAAATCATTAAGTACTCAAACATAGCTAATGAAACCGCTCTGAAAATTAATTTTTATGGCTTCACACAATAAGAAAAAATAACGCAAATTTCTTAACAAATATGTAAAATACACAATAATATTAAAAAAAAGTGCACTATACGTATAAATAGTTTTTAAATGTTGATAAATATCTTTGGATTACTTATGTATGTACATGCATAGTAGGTATATGCATAAAAGTTTTAAATATTAGTGGTATTGAGCCCATCTACCATTCAAAAATTAAAGTTTGTAAGTTTATGGGTGTTTTCTCGCTCAATAAAAAGCTAGATGCATCTTCAGACTTTAGTATTAATGTTGATAAAAAGAAGAAAACATAATGGTGGTAAATTAATCCTGTTGCCACTAAAATAAGAGATGAGATTAATATGGTAACCAATTTTGTTAATATACCTAACTTACCTTTAATGTAGGTTGACCAGCTGCTCCCATTCGTGCTGCTTCATCCTCACGTCTTTGCATTTCCTCATTACGCTGCTGTTGTCTTTTAACGCGTTCCGGATCTTTTATCCCTTTACGCTCGTTTTCTTGACGCCTTTTTTCGGCTGCTTCCGCAAGTTGTTTTCTACGGGTCTCCTTAATGTTTTAGCATATAATTAAAAAAAACTATTTTTAATTTTTAATATATTACCGGTGATGGCATCAAATTCGTTTCTTCTGAGGAGTTGCCACAACATGATGAACATATTCCCATTTTGTATTATTTTAATTATTACAAACAGAACGCAAAAAATTAGTAATTAATTAAACAATTTGTTGACTTGAGTCATTGTTTTCGTTTTTTTTTGTGAATATGGTCACATCAGGTGTTATTTATTTTCCTTTCCTATAGTGTTCGTTAGGGCCAGGGTTTAAAATTAGTTTTTATTTTTATTATATTACCGACCATGGTGTAATAATTTAAGGTGCGCTTATCAATACAACAATAAACAACGACATGCATTTTGTTTGTGTAAAAATAAACATGATATTGTCAAAAATAGCTGTGGTTTGTATGTATTTAGTGGTTATGCAGCAATAAAAGGCATAGCGTAAACAATAATATTCATGATGGCGGCCAAAAATGTAAACAACTTTTGACAAGACCATGTGACTTACCATCTTTTGCAGATTATTTAACGGGCAAAACACAACCCTACAAAAAACCATATTCCTTCTTGCGCAGACCTGATTATTAGACCATGCTACCGACTACTGAGAATATACATATGATCCATTTCCATTTTTGTTTGTAGAGAAACTAAAAATATTTACTGATAACAAATACATTTAAAAACATTTTTTTTCTAAACATAATTGTATACTTGCAAACTAAATAAAATATTAAGTAGCTTATATGCCAGAAATATCTGCATAGTAAAATTTCTTAATAGCAGACAAAATGAAAGTAAATTCTCTGTAATATATTGCTCAGCAAAAATTTCTTGTCAACGAAAAATAGCTATCCACACAAAAATGCAAAAACACATACACAAAATTATTCTTTAAAAAAATATGCCGCTATAAAAAAATACCAAACACCAAAATATATGCCATTAGTTATAATTACTTTTCATTTCTCATTATATTCCAAATTGTGTTTTTGAGGCCAACTAAACGCATTTAGTTGATCATGATTTATGACTCACTGTGTTATCTGTGTCACTGTTATCGATATTTATATACCGCATATAGACAGAAACAGTTTACCGTTAAAAGTTCATGGTCCAAATATGGCTGTGCAAATCGCCAGACGTTTTATGTAGGGTTGTGTTTTGACCATTCGAAATCGTCAACAACATGCTAAAGATGTCAAAGCGAATTTACTACTTGGCTTGCACATTATAGTAATTCGCCTTGATCCTAATATATGTTAGTAGTAGGTATGGCATCTCCGATAGTCATCTCCAAGTGGCAGTGCTAAGCGAACTTGAAGTCAAAACAAAAAGAATAAAAACACTACAAGAATATTTCGGTTGTTCTTTGTATGTGGTGTTATCGGTTTGGCGGCTAAAACTTTGTGAGATTTGCATTAAAGATATTATTTTGTAAATAAAATATATTAAGTAAAAGTTTCGAACAAGTTTTAGATATTTGTTGTTAATTTTCTTGCTCGAGAATAAAAATAATTGTGCAAAAATGTTGAATGTCCCAGCTGAAGGCAAGGTATGTATGTAAATTATTAGGATGCTAGGAAATGAAGTGCTCTAAAGTTTTTTATTGGAATTTATAATCTTGGCAGGCATTTTATACAACAAAGTTAATATATTCAAAATAATATTGAATTGAAGAAAAATTATATGTACATATGTATATTTTTTAGCTTATTAATAGTGTTATTTTGTAAAATTGTTTATTTCGCCCATAAATGTTTTCAACCTTCAATTGACCTTATACATATATGCCAAAATTTGTTTAGGGTTTGTTGTTCTGTCTCGACCCCTAATCAGAAGGCGGATACATTTTTTTTATCGTTAATTGAATATTTAAATGAATTAATTATACCTAATTTGCTTTCTTTACGTACAGTTGTTTATGCCAATGATTGTTTTTTGTGTTGTTTATTTTTATTACTTTTTAATGTGCTTTTATTGAATATGCATTGAATAGTATATTGACATACGTATTTATTTTGGTAGAAAGATTATAAGAATTAAAATAATTTCATGGAAAGCTATATCTTTACGTTGTTTTGGTAGAGTCTGCTAAGCCTCGTCAGTATTCATGTGTAAATGCTATCACTACTTGTTTAGTGACTTCTACGGAAACAACGTTTGTTCTATTCAACCGTGCAGTTGAAATCTAAGTGATGTTGAATATTAAATTTTCCTTTGTTGCTTGAAATATTAACAATGTCTAATTTTTTCTCCGATTATTAAATTCACGGAATTTGGTCTGTATAAATATCAGCAAATATTAATTATAATAAGCAGTTCGAAGTACATAATTACAAAATTACAATTAATCTACATACATACTCGTATATATAATTAAATATAGTTTGGGATTGATTTTTTTGGAAAAGATTATTCAGGAGGATAACAATTTGACGATTTAGAACTCCCTAATATATAATAAGAAAACGTACTTTCTGATTGATAAAAAATTTTACATTTAAGTTCTAATCATTTGATCGAGATTGAACATATGTTTAATTATTTAATGTTAATTAAAAATCATGTAAATAAAAACACAAAATAAAATTTCAAGAAAATTTCTTTCAACCTTTTGATTGGCTTATTGCAACTGTGCAAGAATGACTTAAAATATCATTTCCCATAAATTTTGCAACCGAAATTTCTCTCCCGTTCAGCTGTAGAAAATGGAAAAAGTTTCTAGTAGCAAATTAAATGAATTTAATAACTAATACTTTATTCACTCCTCATGATGTATCCAATGTGATAGCAAAATAATAAAGAAAATAAAATATTTCATATGGATTTCGAAAAGCTTTAGAATTGACTGATATTGTCTTGCAAAATATGTAAATGAAAAGTATCAAAACACAAATTTGAGAAGATAAAACTACTATTTTATAAGAAGCAGCACAACACACAACTTACATATGCATATGCAATATAAGTAAATCTATTTATTTTTATTAAAAAAATTAATAAATATTGTAAAAAAGTATTTTCTGGCCACATAATTAGCGATTGAAATAAGAAGAAATTTGGATTATTTATTCTATACCATAAGTACAATTGATATTACATAATTTTTGATGATATACATATGTAGATTATATATTCTATATTATAGAAACAGAAGAAGTTGCATGCGGCGAATTTTATGTTTGTGGTACAGAAGACAAGGAACATCTGAAAATACCAAATTTTTCCACCCAATTTGCTTCCCTGATAATTATTGCAGATAAAAAAAATTTCATGCAACAAATTCCGTTATAGTAAATTTAGAACTCTTCTTTTATTTCTAGTTTATTTATAATTCAAAAACTAATATATTTGTTATGGGTTTGCATACATACATATGTATGGATTTGTTATAGGTTAGCCAATCTATATGCATTTCGTTGGTTGCTAAGTACCATCTAAGTAATTCTCATGTTTTAATTGATAGTTTGTGTCTAAGTAAATGAGTTTGAAAACTTTTCAAGCGTGGTGGTAAAGATGTACTGATCAGATAGTATTTAACAATCAACGAAACGCGTATAGATTGGCTAACCTTTAGCAAATACTTACATAAATATGTATGTATATTAATTTTTTAAAACATAATTATTGGGTACTTTTTCATATAAAATGTTATATTGTATTCTAATTCATGTAATTAAAGTACACATGAATATACTTTTTAATGTTTTTTTTTGCGCAAAATAAGTTCTACTTTTTTAACTAGTTGAAACGTGAAAGTTTATTAAATTTTCTAATATTTTGCAAAAAATTTTTAGTGATATATAAATCAGAAAATTTCATTATGTCACGTAATTGTGAAAAACATGCAGACTTTTGTTATTAATATAAATGTATGTATGTGTATACATATGCAAAAAATAACATGCATTTAAATTGACAAAAATGTCCAAATAGCCACAGTGTTCAAACTGTATTTATATCGATTCTTTCCGAAATAACTTTTTTAAACTTACATGCAAGTTTTGTTCCGATTCCTTTTTTTTTATTAAAAACAAATGAACCCTCTTCTGTAATAATTGAGACTGACTTTATTTGATTCTTAAAAATTATTAAACTACTTTCACATTTATCAAATATTTGTCGAAAAAAACGTAACCAAGAAAGAAACTATTAATTTTATTTCCTTTAATTTCAATATTTTTTTAATTATGGTTTCGAATCTTTATGTTTAAAATCTGTATAGAAGAATTTGTTAAGATGTAGTAGCATGCATTTTATTAATTGTTTTACTTTGCCGATGGTTTGGAACAGCATCAATCGCTGTCGGAACCAGTGCTATGCCTTCGTCACTTAAATAGTCCGACAACAATTAATACAATGTTTCGTTAATGAACATTAGAGAAATTAATGATGTAGATTGACTAGCTCTCCACAGGGTTTGAACCCAGGCAAAAGTCTTTGTTTGTTGATTTAACTTGCATGAGTAATACTTGTGAATGTGTTTGTAGCAACTTTAAACGCTTATAACCCACAATATCACGTTCAATTGTGTGAAAAAATAGTTTTAATTTGGTATAAGTTTTGTTAAAATCAGTTTAATAATATGGTCATAAAAATCCTTGTTGTCTATTAATTATATAGATTATTTCGACCTTCATTTACCCCTGTAGCTTCAAATATATAGAAAGAAAAATCTAATCTAATAAATGTATTAAATGTCTTTTTTGATAACAATTTATTTAACATTTATTTTTATATAACAAATAATAACATTGGCGTAGGATGAACATGAACTATTTAGAAATTAAGCTGTTAAATCCAACTATATTTATTTACTCCTAAATAATACTAAAATAAATATTTTAAAAGGCATTAGTTTAGTAATAGTTAAGAGTTTTTTACAAACTAAAAAAATGTCGATTGATTATACTGTCCAACACAAATTTAAAAATGTTTAGAAAAAAAAAATAAAATAAGTTTTGTATGAGGTGGTGCTTCCACAATACAGACAAATGACTTGTGTAGAAATTTTGTACGGGAATTACTAAAAAAAACTGAGTGGTTTTCATAAAAATTTTCTACTCAAACCAATTTTTTTGTATTACAAATACCACACATAAGTCTTGTTGTTTTATAGGCATTTGAATTGAAGACTTGTAACTAGTTGTTTTAAGAAATGGGCTGCTGATAAAACACTAACTGAGAGTAGAACTAAAATTAGCAACCTCAAGTTAATATTTAACTTTCAAAATAGCTTCAGTTGCAGCAAAAAAAAAAATCGAAATCGCTGTGCAGTGTAATTTGGTTTAAATATTATTAAGTTCAAATGCAATTTTATTTTTCATAACTGATAAGAATCAGTTAATGTCGTGTTGTGTAATTTTGTAATTATTTCCCTATTTTTCCCAATAGGTAATAAGTCGGAATAAGTAGTATTAATTGCTTATTTGTAAGTAAAAATTATAATATGTATAATGTTCAAGTAAAGACGAATTTATAACAAATGGCCTCGTCCGCCCAGGAAATTTATATTCGGCGAAAGCCGCTTGCTTTTTTGGTCTCCCTCCCTTAGATGTCAAATCATCATAGTCTTCAGTAGATTTTCTAAGTGAAATTGGGTCGAGTATGTATATCTGATAAAAAATATGCTTTGGTTAAAACTACGATAAAAGCTGTATTAAAGCGAATTCTGAACAGGTGGCCCTGGCCTATTTTCTCCACATTTTATACACACATATCAATGGCTTAATATAGAAAGGTCGTATATCGTTTTTTTTTTAAATCGGTTTTTTACATGTTCAGATAGACAATACTCAAATACACCTCCCTTAAAAAATTCAGTTTCCTATGTTGACGAATAAAAGATTTACAGTAATTAAAAAAAGCCCTAACTCATTAAAAAAAATTCAAAAATTAAACCGAATTGAATTTGTTGACTGTTTTAATAAAACACTGTTTCAAAAAAAAAAAAAAAAATTATAATTTTTTCAGATTTTATTGAGTATTTTCCTTCTCCTGTAAAGTAGCTAAAAGTTGAAATACGACCTTTCTATATTAAGCCATCGATATATATATATATATATATATATATATATATATATATATATATATATATATATATATATATATATATATACATAGTTGTGTATTGGGCAATATCTCATTGAAATTGTAAAAAATAAATTTAAAATGTTTACCTGGACTTGAGACATGAAAATCTTTTTTCAGTGTAGCTATGTTAAGTCACGACTACATTGTGAGGTGATTTTTAATATACATATGTATATTAGGGGTATAAGGTCAACCATGTCCTAGTAACCACGAACATCATAATCTTTTGTAATTTTTCTCAAAAAAGTTCACGCACCAATTGGTTTTTCTAAACAGTTTTATTTATTGAATATTCATAATTTTATACGGTGTTTTTTATTCATTTTTAATTTTTTTTCGTTAAAAAAGGTTAAAGATACGTTCGTGTTTGCGGAAAAATCTCTTACCATCTCTAAATATTAATGAAATTTCATACTTGAGCTATTTTTTGTTGGCTGAAGTGTTTAGCACGTTGAAGTCAATCAACATCATTAATTTCTCTAATGAACATTAACGAAACATTGTATTAACTGTTGTCGGACTATTTAAGTGATGAAGGCATAGCGCTGGTCACTAAAAACTGTTCCGATAGCGATTGATGCTCTTCCAAAGCTAATGTACACAATAGTGATGTTACGAATACTCGTATTCGACTATTCGCCTGTTTTAAGATATTCGTATTCGTATTCGTATTCGCCAAATTCAAGCGAATATTTTTCGAATAATTTTCCCATACATTTTCCAAAAAAAATCATACAAAAGTTTAAAAAAAGTACATAAAATGTAAAAAAATATATTAATTTTTATTAAAAAAACCCATTGTATTTCACGCAGAGTAAGAAAAACGAAATATGAAAGTATGTAAGTAAAATAATTAAAAAATGTTCTGTAGAGGTTTTCAAATTCGGCATCTTAATGCAATAATAATGTTAAATCACTAAATTTTTTTTTTCAATTATAGTTACTAACGCAAAGGCAGGGATTTTTTCCAATTAAATTTGAAATATAAACCTCAAAAGAAATATTCGTATTCGTATTCGTATTCGGCGAATACTGTTTTAAATATTCGTATTCGTATTCGTATTCGCGAATACTAAAAATTGATATTCGTAACATCACTAGTACACAACATCGCCCTGCATCCAGAGCTGTAAAAAGCTGCAATAAATTGACATTGAAATCAAAGTGATTTCAACCAAACTGATTTCATTCTTTGATTTCTAAATGATTTCAGATTTCAAAATGAAATCTTGTCAAAATTGCAATATTTTTTGATTGCAATCATTTTGAAATCATTTTTTTTAGAAATCATTGAATGCAATTAATTTAATCATGTGATTTCAATAAAATCCCTTAAAATCACAACTATAGTAAAAGTCCGTTGAAAAGAGAATTCTTTGCAATTTTGCAAAGTAGAGGATATTAGATAATAACTAAAACTTATCGGCTCCAAAATGACATGAAAAACGTAGGTTTGTTAGTCATTTCTTGCATTTTTTTTTCTACGGAAGAACTGATTGCAATTAGAAATAATGTTTACCAATTTTACAAAACTTTGTAAATAAAAATTGCCATTTTTCATTTGAAAAGAACGAAGATTTTGATTCTGATTTAACTTTGATTGCAATTACTGGATTTGATTGCAATTAAAGTAATTGCAATCAAATCGATTGCAATCAAATTTGATTGCAATCAATTTATATATAAATTGATTTCAAAAAATTGATTCAATCGTTTTTATCACATTGATTTCATGATTTCAAATTGAAATCATGAAATCAATTTACGATTTTGAATGCAATCAAAAAATTAGCAATCATTAAAGCGAAATCATGTGATTGCAATTAAATCGATTGCAATCATTTACAGCTCTGCCTGCATCGTCGGTTAGCAGAAACATCGGCGAAGTAAAACATTTAATAATATGCCTACTAATATAGCTTAACAAAGTTAATGCGTCTACTTAACACCGGAGGCGCCTCAACACTGTCATAAAAATTAACATAACGAGCAAAGCAGAGTTGGGAAAGAGTTAAGTCTTCTTAATTTTCAACATCTATCTTCTCTACCCTATCCCTCTCCCTGAGTTCCGGCACAGTGCACTGCATACGTAGGGGTCATCCCCTGGTCCTAATTAAAAAAAAAAATTATTAATTTTTCTTAAACAAAAAGAAAATCTTCATCGCGGTTGGTGTGTGAACTTTTTTGGCCTTAGCGAAAAAATAAATATACGTTCCCTTATAGTTTTTTATGCTCTATCGGACTGTGCTAGGCCAATTTTGATATTTTAAAAAATTGTTAAAAAGTTATATCCCTAATGTATGTATATGTACATATGGGCAAATCCCAGAAACAGTCTACCAACCAAAATTTTTTTAAATTTATCCAACTTATTTTTTATGTTTTTTTTTTATGGAATATTAGACTAGATATATAATTTTATAAATAAAAAAATTTATTTCGATATTTGAAAGAGGAGGAGGTAGCTCAAACAAAAAATACGGTTGACGAAGATGTAAAAATGATTTATTTATATACTACTGGAAAAAATGTAGCGTGCGTACCGTTGGGTTCACGGCCATTGATAAAAAACTACAACATTTTTTGGCTGTATATAAGTTATTTTAGAATTCTCTTATATTCATCTTTCTTTTAGGTATTTAATTTTTCTGATTTATTATGCAAAATTTGCTAAAAATTACGAAAACATACCTCAACTTTCAAAGCTACTTCCATTTTTTGTAGCGTGCGTAACAATACTTTGAGATGAAATTTTTCGCAACTTATACCTGTTAAAAAAATTTTTTGATGACATTCGAAAGTACACTCAAATCCCACTAAACACTTACGAATGTAGCGTTCGTAACGCAGGATTTGCCCATATGTATGTAGTCCATTACTTATGTAAATGATAGTTTTCTAATAGCTCGCAATTGATAAAACTTTTTAGTACATCATTGCAATTACATAATTTAATTTAAAAAATTATTCATTAAACAAACAAACTTTAATTAGATTATTTTTTTTTTAATAACATCAATACACAGTGGCACAAAAAAGAAGTGGTGGGTGTTTTCTCTTTATGACTAAAAGCGGTAGCGAACGGGTATTTCAGTCGGCTACTACATCTGTGCATAGTCACCAGTAACTCTAAAATTATTACCAACTACTGGCAGAAGACCTGCTCTTTAGGACAGGTACGTTACACAGAAACTTTTAGGTAACCCTTTTGGGTGGGTGGCTAAAGGTTATGCAGTGACGGGTCAATCGCCAGCTGTAATGTCAAGCCCGTGTTAAATTCGCCACTCCAATGCATGTTATGTTGGTGCCAAAGTAGCTAGCGAATCTACACTTACAGAGCTAGTCCCTTATACCACTGGGATGCCACTATTTAAAATTACCGATTATCTCATAATCGTTGTTATATAGACAAATGTACTAATTCATTTTTAGCAAAAAATATAATATACAAAAATACTCTGAACTAATTGACTCGTAATTAAATTGTTTTGGCTGTCCTAATTTGTAAGTGTATCGTATATGCACTTATTAAATAAAACCAGTGGCATGCAAATAAGATTCATATCTGTAATACACAGTTTTGCTTAGAATATTTTAAAAATAGTCCAAAAGACCAAACAGGGTTTGCTGATAATGATTATAAAATTTCTTTATACATATTTACAGTGAGTGGCACGATAATAAATTTGTCAAATCATGATTTAATATAAATACATCTTTAGTAGTCCATTAAAAAAATTTTTGTAAATTTACTAATTTTTACTTACAATAGATAAGATATAATTGGGTTTTTTTTGTATTTGAAAATGATATCTCGATTGTTATTTGTAATTTCGGGTACTTAAATTATGCGTTTTAATGTTCGTATTTGTATATACGATACATATGTACATGTATACAAACGTATACGTTATCTGAATATGTAGTTTGAAATATGTATTAATTATTGTTTAAATTCAAATACATAAATGGAAATAATGGTTGGCTGATATTGTGACAATAAAATGTTTACCCTCAACACAGTTGCTTCAAAGAATGAAATATTCAATAGTTTTTTTTTTTTTTTTTGTTTTTTCTAAATTTTATTGATACTGAAACATTTAAATGTACTTGAAGACACTATAAAGTTTCATATTGAACAAAATGGCATCACCATATCAGCTATATTCGTATTATCAGTAAATACGTATTAAAATAAATTTAATGAACAAAGTGATAATATAAATATCGTATAATAATAATTATGGAAAAAAACCCGCCATCTCCTATCCATTTCTACTCGATATTTTACTTCCACAAGAGATTAAAGTACCTTCTTAAATAAAAAAAACCCTTGTCCTTTATTTCCATTACCTGCCTGCTAAGCTATCGCCACATATGTAAGGTTGACTGCACACATACTCGTATTCGTGCAATATTGGGTACCTGTGGCAAATTGAGAATAAAATCGGCATTTGTTAATCGATTTTCATTTCTTATTTTAGCTCTCAGAAAAATGTTATTGCATTTTTAAACTAAAAAAAAAACCAATTTTGCAAAAAAAAAAAAATTTTCCCCTCTTAAATTTTTGAATAACTCCAAAACGATAAAATATAGAAAAAAAATTATATTGAATTAAATTAAATATAATTTTGTTACGCATTTTTGTACTTGACTAATTTAGGGGAAAAAATTGCTACGCCCATAAAAAAAAACCTACGTTATGGAGAAAAACAGAAAACGGATTTGAGTTTAGCACATCAAAATCCATATAGTCCACATACATAGTTTTATTTAAACGATGATTTTGCAGCTGAGCAGTGTTATAGTAGATTCTTTACTAAAAATTTGAAAATCAGCCCATAAATAGCGGATTTTATTCTTAATGAATATATCAGGGGGACAAAAATTTTTGGCGGGACAGATTGCCTCTTCGATAAAAAATTATAGAACCAAACTGCAAGAAATCCAATCAATCGAAAAAAAATTTTGAAATCGGTCAGACGTTGAGGAGTTAGTTGTACGTAATAGCAACTTTTCTTGATGTAAATAATAAAAATATGGGACCAAGCTGCAAACACACTACTTCAAATAAAACAAGAATTATGAAAATCGGTCTATAAATGAAGGAGTTAAAAAAAAACAATATGTAATTTAGTGGAACAAATTTCTCCCCGACTTAAACCAAATTATGGTGTTGAACTATTTCGCACAACCGATCAAACAAAAAGAATTTTGGAACTCGGTCAATAAATAGCGGAGTTATGCGATAAACAAAATTTTTAAAGTGGAGGGGTGACAACTTGTCCCGATTTGTGGGATCGGACTGCAAGCAAAGCCTTTCAAAAAAAAAAAAAAAATTCGAAAATCAGTTAAAAAATGATAAGGGTTATGGAGATTTAAACCCTGAAAAATACCTCTTGAATTGAAAATCTCCTTCTTTTTTTTTGAATTCGGTTAAAAAGAGATATTCACACTTCGATATTGAGTACAATTTTAGTTTTTACAGGTAATCGGCATAAGATCAAGGACTCCAAAAAACAAACTACAATTTTCCCCCATTTTCTTTTGCACAAATGGCAACACATGCTTAAAACTTTGACAGATTTTAGAGTTTTTATAAAGGTCAGCGTTAAGTATATTGATCATGCCACTATTTTAGAATATTAAGAAAGAAATCATTCTTTTAAATTAAAATTATCTCAGAACAGTTGATTGTTCCAACATTATCAGAGTATTTAATAGTGTGTACTAAAATGACAAACAATACCAACAACAATATAAAATCCAAACACTTTGGTTCACAAAATAAAAAAAAAAAAAATTAAAAACAAACAGTCATTCTGTCGTCGTCACCAACAACTTTTAAGAGATTTTAAACTGACAGCATTTCGTACAGTATTTCATAAGAGCTCCTCCAGTCGCGTAGCAGAACATTTTTGAGTTCTTGATTTTAAATAAATTTCTAATTTGCTACTTACTATAGAATAGTACTGCTCTGATCGAACGTTTCTATTGCTTAGAAATTTCCGAGCTACTTTTATTTAAATTTTTCTATTTTAAATAATATAGAGAGACATTATAAGGTTGCAATTTGCAATTGAAATCAATTATTTTAAAAAATTTAAGCGCGAATAAAAATTGTGTTGTGTATTTTACTATAATAAATAAAAAAAACTTTATTTGATTATCAAATAAAAAACCTTTTACAAGTTTATTAAATTAGATAAATTAAAAGAAACTACTAATATTTTGAAAATTTATTAAAGTGATTTTCGGTGTTTTGTTCCGCAAAAGATAAATTCAATATTTGCACTAGTTTCCGCACCGAAGTCTTTAAATGCAAGAAAAAAAACTTCAAATAATTATAGTTTGAATAATAAGAAAAAAAAGCTGTACACATAAACTTCAAATATGATGCGTCCAATTGATGTGCTTTTGGACCGCGTAAGTCTTTTTAAATATTTTTATTACTATACATTTAATTTCTTTTTAATGATAATACTAAGATAAAGATAACACGAGCTGTTCATTGGCAGTGAAGCAAATGTTGTGATGCTGATTTTGAAACTGCTAAAAATAATTATTCTACAGTGTTGTATCAAAAAAAGTTGCAGTTAAAATCATAATATCATCAGATCCTCGGATGTTGCTTAAAATAATGTTTATACATTTGTTATTTTAATCATGCGTACGAGATGGATGTAGTCACCAAATGCTTATCGTATTTAAAACAAAATTATTTACACTTAACATTTACTTTGTAAAAACAGAACAATTTTATGAGTCTGAAGATTTTTTTTAGCTTCGGCGGCATATCTCAAATATCGCTAATGCATAGATGCATATTTATATATGTATATGTATGCATGTGTTTAGACCAGTGATCGTCACAAAGAGAAATGTGTATGTATTTGTGAGTGAATTTAGAACACACTGGGAGAAATTTTGTCTAAGTATTTCGTAAATAATATTTTTGTATCAAAAAAATAAAACGTAAATAAAAATATGAATTCAAGTATGAATGAACATTTTTGTATATCACATATGTATGTAAGTATATAAAAGTGAATGTTTGTTTGTTTGTCGGTTTGAAAGATATATACTCCTAAACCAGTAGGCCAATCTTGCTGAAATTTTCACCGTTTATTTTTCGTTTCAAAGTCCATTTTTAGTTTTATTAAAATTCTATCTCTGTCCTCATCTGACAAAGTAGATAATTCTAAATGATGGCATTCATAATGCCGTTTAAAACTGTGGCCCTAATTTTGTAAAACGCATCACCGAAGTGACTTTTATATGAAAAGCAAAAACAAAAATTCAAATATTTAAAAATTTTGTTCATTGTTTTCATTCAAATTTTTGAAATTTTTGAAGGCAAAGCAACGCCTTAATTTCTGTGCGCTTATTCGGTGATGATATTGTATGAAAAACAAAAACAAATTTTCAAATGTTTGAATTTTTGTTCTTGCTTTCCATATAAAAGTCACTTCCGTGATGCGTTTTACAAAATTAGGCCCTATATTTCTTTACATGAACAAAATTATTCCAAGTATATTAAAAATGTTGAAAAAAATAAACATTATAAAACTACTCAGTTGACCTGTTTTTTATTTTATTTTCAATTTCAACTCTGTGTGTGCTTTTGTTTTTTAACAAAAACAGCAAAGACAACACCTTGCGTGTTCATAATGAATCATATGAATGAAATTATACTCTTTTACGCTCATACGTGTACGTGAAAATGACGAAAACTAGTCGGCCCCCGGGGCATTCAGTGATGACCATTGGTTTAGACTCATAATCATAATCACACTATAAGAAGATATAATTTTGCAGTTATTATAGGCAGAAGAAAAGTGTGTTTTAATTTCAACCCACCATTAAATTTTTGACAAGTGTAAATTTGTCCCGATTTTCTACGGGACCAAACTGAAAATCGGTCCGTAATTAGAGGAGTTATCATTATTTTATGGAATCAACTTCTTCAACTTCTAGTGTTACCGTTGCCTTATTTTTCGGCATACCCAATTTTTTTGGATTATCTGTTCTGTAGTTCAAAATAATCACATTAAAATAAACAATTAGCAAATGACTAACAACCGAGAGAGCGGCGAACAGGGGCGACAGACGTAAAATTTTACATAAATATTGATGAGGCACTGTTGTGATGTTCTGACGAGTGTACTCTTTGGAATCAATTAACAGTAACTTTTTCATTTGATACTTCTGACATTAGTTCGTGCTTAATTCTTTCTGATTAGAAAATAAATAAACTAAATAGGGATTGACATGTAGTTTATTGATTGAAAATAATTTTCTTCCTGCAAGAAATATCGTAGTATATTATTGGGAATATAAATTTATTTACTCATGCTTTTAAATATTTTTTCATTTAAGTATATTTGTAAGTTCATATGTGCATATATCCAGATAAGAATTAATTTTATATCATTGAGTAAAATATAATCTAAAACTAGGCAACAGGATCACTTTTTTTTTCTTATAGATAAATATACATATGTATATGTAAATATGTATGCATATCCACGACAAATGCAAACCTTAGCCTATAAAATGGTGCACTCTGAACATTTCGAAGAATAATAGAATTTTAAAATACAAGTCAAATAATATTGTATTAAAAAATGACCTTGTAAATATCATTTCCAATAAAATTGCGTTGCATGTTTGTGTTTTATTATTTTCTACGTGTATAACTCGTTGTTTTTAAACCAGTGCAACAGATATCAGTGATCATTACATTACATCAGCCTGTTGTTGTGATAATGGCATTAATTGCAATTAGTTATTGTGATCCCATAAAAAAACAGATTAAAAATAAATAATCATTTTACTGATAACAAAAATGATTGTGTAAAATTGTAATAAAAACGAGTTTTCGTAAATAAATCAGGTGGAATTTACAGAAACTTAACTGATGATCGTATAATAAATATAAAATATTAAATATATTTTCGCATTTTGTTTTGTATTTCGTGTCAAGAAAAATTTTCTTTAATTGTTATCGTTTCTCTTTTGTTCTTAAAAATAAAATCAAGTGATATTTATTGTTGTGTGTTTATTTAATTTCTTTAAGAAAATTAAAAGAAATTTCTTATCAATTTAATTAAGTTTTGCGAGTTTCGTTGAACTTTTATTTAAACATTAACACCACAAACATAAAATGAGAAGACCAATGAATTCACATTCAATATCGTTATCTAATTCAACATTTTATTCACTTGTTACGTGTATTTAAACGCCTGAAGTGTCGTTTAATCCCCCTGTAGTGGAAATATTTGTATTTTTTTTCCAAATTCATAATATGGAAAGAACTAAGACGTATTTACATTTTAAATATTACAAAAACAACTGAAATATGCATTTCTCCGTACAAAGTTTCACATGCGATGTTTTAGCCAAGAAAATATGTAGCTCAGATGTTCTATTAACACGACCTCTATAAATACGTATTGAAAATAAAAACTCAATGAAAAGGTCAATTGTTTTAACGAATTATTTAATTAATTTTTTAATTAATTTTTATTACTTTAAACAAAAAGCAACCATTTTACTATAATTTTCAATGAATATTTTTATTGAAACAACGTATGATTACATTGAATTAACGTATTTAAAAACCTAATGAATCGAGGTCATGGAATGTCATTCATTGCAATTAATTAGAATTGAAGTTAGTTCTCTGATGATTATTGTTATATTCAATTGTTTTAATTTCAGCTGTCAAAAAAATTAAAAAAAAATAAAACAACCCAGTAAAACATTTTTTTATCAAATTGTCTGCAGAAAACCAAACTCTTTGTCTAAGGAATTACCAAAAAAAAAAAATTACAATCACCCCTATCGTGAATAGCAAGTGAAATGTTTGTTCCCGTGAAATTTTTATTTCCCTCAAAGGTAAAAATGGTATCGTGAATCTCCCGTGAAAAATTATTCCTGCTATCAGTTCGCAGTGAATATAAAAGAGGGAAGAAGATTAAAAAAATAATAAATCATAGAACTTTTCGTTCAAAAAGATACACGGCCATATATATATTTTAAAGAAAACTTAAAAAAATCAAAGTTAAATATTCAGTGTTGAAACTTTAGTTTGGTTGCTGCGTTTGTTCATTGCATTCTAACTTTTATTTGGTAAAATAATTCGGCTACTTTTTAAAAAGCCAACACTTTAAAGCTTCATAAATCTGCAGGTAATCGGCCTATTTTTTGCAATTTGTTGAGGAATAAATCAGTTTGTGTCTTATTATCAGATCTTTTCATTAAAATAAACTTTTTAAGCTTTAATATTCGAATTATAAGAAGAAATACATAAATTTTCTGTTCTATTCCCCATCAAAAATAAAGTTAATAAATTAAAGGGAAAAGTGAAAAAATTCCGAGGGAAAAAGTATCCACGATAAGGGGAATTTCTTGAAGTGAACATTTTTTCACGTTATTATTCTTGACTGAATATAATTTTTTTCGTGCGAAATGTTCACGATTGCAAATACGTGAAAAGTGAAAAAATTTCATGTGGAAAATTATTCACGATAGGCGTGAAAAAATTATAAATTTCTGATACACTGTACTCTGCACGTACAAGACAAGACCTCTGTTAAGCGGACATTTCTCATAAGGGGACAAATTTGCCAGTCCCTTAGATTACAGAGTCCAATGTAAAAGGTTTTCCAATAGGGATGATATGATTTTGAAGTGACATTTTGGCCATTTGTTATATGTCATGATCTGTCATTTGCTTTTCATTATATTCAGTAGTGTTTACAATTTCATCATGGAGCGATATACGCAAGAACAACGTTTACAAATTATTCAGTTTTATTATCAAAATAATCGTTCTCCAATTGCAACTTTTCGTGCGCTTTTGCCATTTTATGGTAGTAATAATCGTCCAAGTGTGCTCGCTATTCGTCGAATTGTTGAAAATTTTAAGCTTACATTTTCTTCACATAATGTTCAAGTGCCAATAAGACAAAGAACCGCTCGCTTGCTTGCTGCCGTTCAAGCAAGTGTTGCTGAAGACCGAAATTTGTCGATTCAAAGACGTTCTCAACAATTGGGACTGGTATAGATTGATGATAACCAACTTTTTATGGCCGAAATTGGAAGAAGTTGATCCTGACCACATTTGTTTCCAGCGAGACGGGGATACGTGGCACACAGCAAATGCAAGAATTGAATTATTGCGAGAAAAGTTTGGTGATGGGATTATTTCAAGAAATTTTGATATTGATTGGCCTCCAAGAGGTTGTGATTTCAAACCATTAGACTATTTCTTGTGGGGTTATTTGAAGTCATTGGACTTTCGAAATAAACCAGACTCTCTTCAAGCTTTGCAAGTCAATATTGAACGTGCCATTCTTGACATACGACTTGATTTAGTGTGGAGGACATTTGAATGTCGTTGTATTTAGAACTTAATTGTATCGATTGTACTTCACATTGAATAAAAAACTTTTTAAATTCCTTAACAATAAGTGTGTTTTTTTTTTAAGAAATCATATCACTCTTATTGGAAGACCTTGTAGTTCTTCCAGTTTACCGTATTAATGTAAAAAAAAAATGTCTGAAATTTCTTATAATTTTCGCAAAAGCTTTTCACATTTTAAAAGGAATTATTTCGAATTCATTGAAAACATAACTTTTTCAATAAAACGATTTTTGCTTTCTTTACTTTTTTAAAAAACTCAACAAATATTCCGAGGTATTTTTATTACTTTTAAATGTTAAACAGCTTTGTAAAAAATGTTTCGAAATGTATTTACTAAAGATAGAGATGTCAATCACAAAATCCCGACTTTCTGTGCTAAGAAAGTGCCTAACTTACGTTTTTGTTAAGTAGCCAAAGGATGGTGAAACGTAAAACGTTGCGTTAAGCAAACCATTGCTTAATTAATTTTAAATTAATCGTACATATGTAGTAAAAGTTATTGTAAATTTGATTTCCTATTAATACTGTTGCTACTATTTAAATAAAAAAAAATTATGTAGATAATATGATAATGTTCACTATACACATTATCAAATAAATATCGTATGGTTGTTGGCAATATTATTTTCATTGTCTGAGGTCATGGTAAAAGTGATCTGTTGATTTGTAATACATACATTCATACAGATGTGTATACATTTGATCATTTTAATATGTACTCAAGAAAAATACGATACAAAAATTTTATTTTAATAGTCAATAACAGAATTGTGGCTTTAGTAAATTTAAAAAAAACCACAAAACACTTTATTGATAAACACCTGGTATTAAATAAAACAAAACATATTTATTTACATAAGTTTTAATTAAAAAAAAAGATTAAATGCACTAAAGGGACTTTTTTCCAAGGACTACTAACCGAGCTATGAATTTATATGAGAGGAAACTCTCACTACGTTGTCATTGGAGGGGGGCTGGGCGCCTTAAATTGTCAAGTGCAGGTACAGTTTTTTTCAACTGAATTCATTTCGTTATTTAGGTTATTTATTTTTTTTATCTTAACTTATTTTATTACAAGAAAAAACTCATAGGTATTTATTAAATTTCTCAATATATGAGATTAATTTCATTCTACATATCGTCAGCTAAAACGCAAACGGCCCTTACTAAAAAAAAATCCAAAATGGGTTTTTGGTTGATTCTGATGCATTGCATCAAAATACACAACCACAAAAAAATTTAGACTTGTCTGACCAAAATTAGCGATTTAATAAACGAAAAATAAACGGCCCTATCTACAAAAGCGTTTATCTGATAAACGCAAAAAGACTTAAGTGATCGTTTGTATGGGCAACATTGAAAAATGAAAAAAAAAAATTGATAGATTTGACCGTTGAAGAAATTGTTTCTTAAAAGAAAATGAAATTAGCTGCAGCTTAAGGCATTTTATTAAAAAAATGAATTATTTTAATTTACTTTTTGTGATGCAATATTAAAATAAATTAATATATAATAAAAATGTGTATAATTAAAATAAATGATAAAACTATTTTGCATTAAAGTGGTTTGAGAAAATTAAGGTATAAAATAACTTACATAGCCATTCAAATATCACAAAATTTGATTTTATTCTGCCAGAAATTAATTTGTCACATCTTTTTGAATTATACTGGTGCAAATCATGTTGATTGAAACTATACTTTTTGTTTAAAACAGTATTTTGCTTCTCCTGTAAAATTTCAAAAATGTTAGATAGGGCCGTTTGCGTTTTAGCTGACGGTATATATGTATGTGTCTACATATCTTAAATAACTTATTTTTATACCCTTCACCAAAAATGATAAGGGTATTTATAGGTTTGTCATTACGTGTGTAATTTCCACAATATTTCTATGAGGTCCATATAGTATAGATATGTTCTGAGTCCTTATAAATAGGGAAGTTGAATGAGCCATGTCTGTCTGTCCGTCTATCCGTCTGTCTGTACGTGAAATCGATTTTTCGAAGACACTAGAAGAGCTAGAGACTTGGGTCTTGGATTGAAATGTAAGGATTTTTCTTAAGATGCTTCTTATTAAAAATCAGCAAAAATATAATATCGGTTCTGATATTGAATTATATATACAAATAAATGAAGATATATACATATAACCCTTTCGGAAATAAATTTATAAATACATAAGGTGCCCCAGTGTTGAATATAGAATCTTTCAATTATAATTCGTGCTACTGAATCTTGTTAGTGTTATGTGTATATTAACTTAATAATAACTAAATGTATTTTTTCGTACAAATCCCCTTTTTGTTCAGTGATGGATGGAAAATTGTAAAATATTCTAAACAGTCAGTATTTTTTGTACATATGTATGTATATAGCACTGAAGGAAATATGAAAGTGTGTTCAAGTATGCAGTTTAAACTTACTTTTTATATTGTTTGAAAATGTTATATTTATAAGAGAAAGGAAAGCTTGTATTATATTAAGTAAATCACGTATTTATGCCTTGGTGAAGGGATATAAGATTTGGCACAGCCGAATATAGCAGTCTTACTTGTTTATATTCTCTTTTTACTCCGCAAATTGATTAATCTTGATAGATAACAATTTATTTATTTTAAACTAGATATACCCGGGTAGCGAACCCCCCGTTTTAAATAAAATTCCTATTGTGAAAATTTAATGACGACCGGTCCAGTAGTTAAGACTATATTACGATTTTTAATTTTTCTAAAAAGGGGCGTGGCCCCACCCACTTTTCTCCTGGTACGTATTCTAAATTATGCCAATACCATATGTACCAAATATCATCGACGTAGGTAAAAAAATGTCCAAAATATGGCGATTTAAATTTTTGGGTTATATGGGCGGTGCCACGCCTCTTTGTCCAATCAAAACTTCATATAGCCTATGTCACCCACCTGAATATTCTGAAAATTCCCTGAAAATTTCATCGCAATCGGTTGAACGGAGCAGAAGTTGATACTCTGCAGCGCCACCTGGTGGCGAGTGGCATAAATGAGAATATTATATTCTCCGTGGAAAAATTTATATGTATATACCAATTTTCATAATAATCGGTCCAGTAGTTTTTGAGTTCATCGATGACATACAGATAAACATTCATTTTTATATAAATAGAATAGATATCTTGCCAATATATTATTGTCTAATAAAAAAATTTTTAAAAAAGTACTTCTCGCATTTTGCATATAAATGAAATGCATTTTCAATTACACTCCATGAATGAATGTTTTAAAATAATTTACAATTGGCGCAAAATGTGCTAAAATGTAATATTATTTAGTTCTTATAAAATACTAGCTTATCCCGGTGTGCTTCGCTACCCCCTCGTTAAAATTAAAAGTATTTATATTAAAATTGTGTAAATTTTGTTCAGCTCTACCGGAATTTGGCAATTTGTGGGCACATTTATTTTTGTCACTCATTTGGACCAATGGGAAATTAAAGCCAAGGATCCATACTTATAGGCTATGTAAGTCCGATTTCTCAATTGTATTTGAGAATTTTTCTATAACATTTGTTTGTCACTCATTTGGACCAATGGGAAATTAAAGCCAAGGATCCATACTTATAGGCTATGTAAGTCCGATTTCTCAATTGTATTTGAGAATTTTTCTATAACATTTGTTTGTCACTCATTTGGACCAATGGGAAATTAAAGCCAAGGATCCATACTTATAGACTATGTAAGTCCGATTTCTAAATTGTATTTGAGAATTTTTCTATAACATTTGTTTGTCACTCATTTGGACCAATGGGAAATTAAAGCCAAGGATCCATACTTATAGGCTATGTAAGTCCGATTTCTAAATTGTATTTGAGAATTTTTCTATAATATTTGTTTGTCACTCATTTGGACCAATGGGAAATTAAAGCCAAGGATCCATACTTATAGGCTATGTAAGTCCGATTTCTAAATTGTATTTGAGAATTTTTCTATAATATTTGTTTGTCACTCATTTGGACCAATGGGAAATTAAAGCCAAGGATCCATACTTATAGGCTATGTAAGTCCGATTTCTAAATTGTATTTGAGAATTTTTCTATAATATTTGTTTGTCACTCATTTGGACCAATGGGAAATTAAAGCCAAGGATCCATACTTATAGGCTATGTAAGTCCGATTTCTCAATTGTATTTGAGAATTTTTCTATAACATTTGTTTGTCACTCATTTGGACCAATGGGAAATTAAAGCCAAGGATCCATACTTATAGGCTATGTAAGTCCGATTTCTCAATTGTATTTGAGAATTTTTCTATAAAATTTGTTTGTCACTCATTTGGACCAATGGGAAATTAAAGCCAAGGATCCATACTTATAGACTATGTAAGTCCGATTTCTAAATTGTATTTGAGAATTTTTCTATAACACTTGTTTGTCACTCATTTGGACCAATGGGAAATTAAAGCCAAGGATCCATACTTATAGGCTATGTAAGTCCGATTTCTAAATTGTATTTGAGAATTTTTCTATAATATTTGTTTGTCACTCATTTGGACCAATGGGAAATTAAAGCCAAGGATCCATACTTATAGGCTATGTAAGTCCGATTTCTCAATTGTATTTGAGAATTTTTCTATAACACTTATTTGTCACTCATTTGGACCAATGGGAAATTAAAGCCAAGGATCCATACTTATAGGCTATGTAAGTCCGATTTCTCAATTGTATTTGAGAATTTTTCTATAACACTTGTTTGTCACTCATTTGGACCAATGGGAAATTAAAGCCAAGGATCCATACTTATACTCGTAGACTATGTAAGTCCGATTTCTCAATTGTATTTGAGAATTTTTCTATAACATTTGTTTGTCACTTATTTGGACCAATGGGAAATTAAAGCCAAGGATCCATACTTATAGGCTATGTAAGTCCGATTTCTCAATTGTATTTGAGAATTTTTCTATAACACTTGTTTGTCACTCATTTGGACCAATGGGAAATTAAAGCCAAGGATCCATACTTATACTCGTAGACTATGTAAGTCCGATTTCTCAATTGTATTTGAGAATTTTTCTATAACATTTGTTTGTCACTCATTTGGACCAATGGGAAATTAAAACCAAGGATCCATACTTATAGACTATGTAAGTCCGATTTCTCAATTGTATTTGATAATTTTTCTATAAAATTTGTTTGTCACTCATTTGGACCAATGGGAAATTAAAGCCAAGGATTCATACTTATACTCGTAGACTATGTAAGTCCGATTTCTCAATTGTATTTGAGAATTTTTCTATAACACTTGTTTGTCACTCATTTGGACCAATGGGAAATTAAAGCCAAGGATCCATACTTATAGGCTATGTAAGTCCGATTTCTAAATTGTATTTGAGAATTTTTCTATAACATTTGTTTGTCACTCATTTGGACCAATGGGAAATTAAAGCCAAGGATCCATACTTATAGGCTATGTAAGTCCGATTTCTCAATTGTATTTGAGAATTTTTCTATAACACTTATTTGTCACTCATTTGGACCAATGGGAAATTAAAGCCAAGGATCCATACTTATAGGCTATGTAAGTCCGATTTCTCAATTGTATTTGAGAATTTTTCTATAACACTTATTTGTCACTCATTTGGACCAATGGGAAATTAAAGCCAAGGATCCATACTTATAGACTATGTAAGTCCGATTTCTCAATTGTATTTGAGAATTTTTCTATAACACTTGTTTGTCACTCATTTGGACCAATGGGAAATTAAAGCCAAGGATCCATACTTATAGACTATGTAAGTCTGATTTCTCAATTGTATTTGAGAATTTTTCTATAAAATTTTAAAGATTAAAATTGTGTAAATTTTGTTGAGCTCTACGGGAATTTGGCTATTTGTGGGCACATTTATGTTTGTCACTCATTTGGACCAATGGGAAATTAAAGCCAAGGATCCATACTTATAGGCTATGTAAGTCCGATTTCTCAATTGTATTTGAGAATTTTTCTATAACACTTGTTTGTCACTCATTTGGACCAATGGGAAATTAAAGCCAAGGATCCATACTTATAGGCTATGTAAGTCCGATTTCTCAATTGTATTTGAGAATTTTTCTATAACACTTGTTTGTCACTCATTTGGACCAATGGGAAATTAAAGCCAAGGATCCATACTTATAGACTATGTAAGTCCGATTTCTCAATTGTATTTGAGAATTTTTCTATTAAATTTGTTTGTCACCCATTTGGACCAATTGGAAATTAAAGCCAAGGATCCATACTTATAGGCTATGTAAGTCCGATTTCTCAATTGTATTTGAGAATTTTTCTATAAAATTTTAAAGATTAAAATTGTGTAAATTTTGTTGAGCTCTACGGGAATTTGGCTATTTGTGGGCACATTTATGTTTGTCACTCATTTGGACCAATGGGAAATTAAAGCCAAGGATCCATACTTATAGGCTATGTAAGTCCGATTTCTCAATTGTATTTGAGAATTTTTCTATAACACTTATTTGTCACTCATTTGGACCAATGGGAAATTAAAGCCAAGGATCCATACTTATAGACTATGTAAGTCCGATTTCTCAATTGTATTTGAGAATTTTTCTATAACACTTGTTTGTCACTCATTTGGACCAATGGGAAATTAAAGCCAAGGATCCATACTTATAGACTATGTAAGTCTGATTTCTCAATTGTATTTGAGAATTTTTCTATAAAATTTTAAAGATTAAAATTGTGTAAATTTTGTTGAGCTCTACGGGAATTTGGCTATTTGTGGGCACATTTATGTTTGTCACTCATTTGGACCAATGGGAAATTAAAGCCAAGGATCCATACTTATAGACTATGTAAGTCCGATTTCTCAATTGTATTTGAGAATTTTTCTATAACACTTGTTTGTCACTCATTTGGACCAATGGGAAATTAAAGCCAAGGATCCATACTTATAGACTATGTAAGTCCGATTTCTCAATTGTATTTGAGAATTTTTCTATAACACTTGTTTGTCACTCATTTGGACCAATGGGAAATTAAAGCCAAGGATCCATACTTATAGGCTATGTAAGTCCGATTTCTCAATTGTATTTGAGAATTTTTCTATAACACTTGTTTGTCACTCATTTGGACCAATGGGAAATTAAAGCCAAGGATCCATACTTATAGACTATGTAAGTCCGATTTCTCAATTGTATTTGAGAATTTTTCTATAACACTTGTTTGTCACTCATTTGGACCAATGGGAAATTAAAGCCAAGGATCCATACTTATAGACTATGTAAGTCTGATTTCTCAATTGTATTTGAGAATTTTTCTATAAAATTTTAAAGATTAAAATTGTGTAAATTTTGTTGAGCTCTACGGGAATTTGGCTATTTGTGGGCACATTTATGTTTGTCACTCATTTGGACCAATGGGAAATTAAAGCCAAGGATCCATACTTATAGACTATGTAAGTCCGATTTCTCAATTGTATTTGAGAATTTTTCTATAACACTTGTTTGTCACTCATTTGGACCAATGGGAAATTAAAGCCAAGGATCCATACTTATAGACTATGTAAGTCCGATTTCTCAATTGTATTTGAGAATTTTTCTATAACACTTGTTTGTCACTCATTTGGACCAATGGGAAATTAAAGCCAAGGATCCATACTTATAGACTATGTAAGTCTGATTTCTCAATTGTATTTGAGAATTTTTCTATAAAATTTTAAAGATTAAAATTGTGTAAATTTTGTTGAGCTCTACGGGAATTTGGCTATTTGTGGGCACATTTATGTTTGTCACTCATTTGGACCAATGGGAAATTAAAGCCAAGGATCCATACTTATAGACTATGTAAGTCCGATTTCTCAATTGTATTTGAGAATTTTTCTATAACACTTGTTTGTCACTCATTTGGACCAATGGGAAATTAAAGCCAAGGATCCATACTTATAGACTATGTAAGTCCGATTTCTCAATTGTATTTGAGAATTTTTCTATAACACTTGTTTGTCACTCATTTGGACCAATGGGAAATTAAAGCCAAGGATCCATACTTATAGACTATGTAAGTCCGATTTCTCAATTGTATTTGAGAATTTTTCTATAACACTTGTTTGTCACTCATTTGGACCAATGGGAAATTAAAGCCAAGGATCCATACTTATAGGCTATGTAAGTCCGATTTCTCAATTGTATTTGAGAATTTTTCTATAACACTTGTTTGTCACTCATTTGGACCAATGGGAAATTAAAGCCAAGAATCCATACTTATAGACTATGTAAGTCCGATTTCTCAATTGTATTTGAGAATTTTTCTATAACACTTGTTTGTCACTCATTTGGACCAATGGGAAATTAAAGCCAAGGATCCATACTTATAGACTATGTAAGTCTGATTTCTCAATTGTATTTGAGAATTTTTCTATAAAATTTTAAAGATTAAAATTGTGTAAATTTTGTTGAGCTCTACGGGAATTTGGCTATTTGTGGGCACATTTATGTTTGTCACTCATTTGGACCAATGGGAAATTAAAGCCAAGAATCCATACTTATAGGCTATGTAAGTCCGATTTCTCAATTGTATTTGAGAATTTTTCTATAACACTTGTTTGTCACTCATTTGGACCAATGGGAAATTAAAGCCAAGGATCCATACTTATAGACTATGTAAGTCTGATTTCTCAATTGTATTTGAGAATTTTTCTATAAAATTTTAAAGATTAAAATTGTGTAAATTTTGTTGAGCTCTACGGGAATTTGGCTATTTGTGGGCACATTTATGTTTGTCACTCATTTGGACCAATGGGAAATTAAAGCCAAGGATCCATACTTATAGGCAATGTAAGTCCGATTTCTCAATTGTATTTGAGAATTTTTCTATAACATTTGTTTGTCACTCATTTGGACCAATGGGAAATTAAAGCCAAGGATCCATACTTATAGGCTATGTAAGTCCGATTTCTCAATTGTATTTGAGAATTTTTCTATAACATTTGTTTGTCACTCATTTGGACCAATGGGAAATTAAAGCCAAGGATCCATACTTATAGACTATGTAAGTCCGATTTCTCAATTGTATTTGAGAATTTTTCTATAACATTTGTTTGTCACTCATTTGGACCAATGGGAAATTAAAGCCAAGGATCCATACTTATAGGCTATGTAAGTCCGATTTCTCAATTGTATTTGAGAATTTTTCTATAAAATTTGTTTGTCACTCATTTGGACCAATGGGAAATTAAAGCCAAGGATCCATACTTATAGGCTATGTAAGTCCGATTTCTCAATTGTATTTGAGAATTTTTCTATAGCACTTGTTTGTCACTCATTTGGACCAATGGGAAATTAAAGCCAAGGATCCATACTTATAGACTATGTAAGTCTGATTTCTCAATTGTATTTGAGAATTTTTCTATAAAATTTTAAAGATTAAAATTGTGTAAATTTTGTTGAGCTCTACGGGAATTTGGCTATTTGTGGGCACATTTATGTTTGTCACTCATTTGGACCAATGGGAAATTAAAGCCAAGGATCCATACTTATAGACTATGTAAGTCTGATTTCTCAATTGTATTTGAGAATTTTTCTATAACACTTGTTTGTCACTCATTTGGACCAATGGGAAATTAAAGCCAAGGATCCATACTTATAGACTATGTAAGTCTGATTTCTCAATTGTATTTGAGAATTTTTCTATAAAAATTTAAAGATTAAAATTGTGTAAATTTTGTTGAGCTCTACGGGAATTTGGCTATTTGTGGGCACATTTATGTTTGTCACTCATTTGGACCAATGGGAAATTAAAGCCAAGGATCCATACTTATAGACTATGTAAGTCTGATTTCTCAATTGTATTTGAGAATTTTTCTATAAAATTTTAAAGATTAAAATTGTGTAAATTTTGTTGAGCTCTACGGGAATTTGGCTATTTGTGGGCACATTTATGTTTGTCACTCATTTGGACCAATGGGGAATTAAAGCCAAGGATCCATACTTATAGGCTATGTAAGTCCGATTTCTCAATTGTATTTGAGAATTTTTCTATAACACTTGTTTGTCACTCATTTGGACCAATGGGAAATTAAAGCCAAGGATCCATACTTATAGACTATGTAAGTCTGATTTCTCAATTGTATTTGAGAATTTTTCTATAAAATTTTAAAGATTAAAATTGTGTAAATTTTGTTTAGCTCTACGGGAATTTGGCTTTTTGTGGGCACATTTATGTTTGTCACTCATTTGGACCAATGGGAAATTAAAGCCAAGGATCCATACTTATAGGCTATGTAAGTTCGATTTCTCAATTGTATTTGAGAATTTTTCTATAAAATTTTAAAGATTAAAATTGTGTACATTTTGTTGAGCTCTACGGGAATTTGGCTATTTGTGGGCACATTTATGTTTGTCACTCATTTGGACCAATGGGAAATTAAAGCCAAGGATCTATACTTATAGGCTATGTAACTCCGATTTCTCAATTGTATTTGAGAATTTTTCTATAACACTTGTTTGTCACTCATTTGGACCAATGGGAAATTAAAGCCAAGAATCCATACTTATAGGCTATGTAAGTCCGATTTCTCAATTGTATTTGAGAATTTTTCTATAAAATTTTAAAGATTAAAATTGTGTACATTTTGTTGAGCTCTACGGGAATTTGGCTTTTTGTGGGCACATTTATGTTTGTCACTCATTTGGACCAATGGGAAATTAAAGCCAAGGATCCATACTTATAGGCTATGTAAGTCCGATTTCTCAATTGTATTTGAGAATTTTTCTATAAAATTTTAAAGATTAAAATTGTGTACATTTTGTTGAGCTCTACGGGAATTTGGCTATTTGTGGGCACATTTATGTTTGTCACTCATTTGGACCAATGGGAAATTAAAGCCAAGGATCCATACTTATAGACTATGTAAGTCCGATTTCTCAATTGTATTTGAGAATTTTTCTATAACATTTGTTTGTCACTCATTTGGACCAATGGGAAATTAAAGCCAAGAATCCATACTTATAGGCTATGTAAGTCCGATTTCTCAATTGTATTTGAGAATTTTTCTATAACATTTGCTTGTCACTCATTTGGACCAATGGGAAATTAAAGCCAAGGATCCATACTTATAGACTATGTAAGTCCGATTTCTAAATTGTATTTGAGAATTTTTCTATAACATTTGTTTGTCACTCATTTGGACCAATGGGAAATTAAAGCCAAGGATCCATACTTATAGGCTATGTAAGTCCGATTTCTCAATTGTATTTGAGAATTTTTCTATAAAATTTGTTTGTCACTCATTTGGACCAATGGGAAATTAATGCCAAGGATCCATACTTATAGGCTATGTAAGTCCGATTTCTAAATTGTATTTGAGAATTTTTCTATAACACTTGTTTGTCACTCATTTGGACCAATGGGAAATTAAAGCCAAGGATCCATACTTATAGACTATGTAAGTCCGATTTCTCAATTGTATTTGAGAATTTTTCTATAACACTTGTTTGTCACTCATTTGGACCAATGGGAAATTAAAGCCAAGGATCCATACTTATAGACTATGTAAGTCCGATTTCTCAATTGTATTTGAGAATTTTTCTATAACACTTGTTTGTCACTCATTTGGACCAATAAGAAATTAAAGCCAAGGATCCATACTTATAGATTATGTAAGTCCGATTTCTCAATTGTATTTGAGAATTTTTCTATAACACTTGTTTGTCACTCATTTAGACCAATGGGAAATTAAAGCCAAGGATCCATACTTATAGACTATGTATGTCCGATTTCTCAATTGTATTTGAGAATTTTTCTTTAACATTTGTTTGTCACTCATTTGGACCAATGGGAAATTAAAGCCAAGGATCCATACTTATAGACTATGTAAGTCCGATTTCTCAATTGTATTTGAGAATTTTTCTTTAACATTTGTTTGTCACTCATTTGGACCAATGGGAAATTAAAGCCAAGGATCCATACTTATAGACTATGTAAGTCCGATTTCTCAATTGTATTTGAGAATTTTTCTTTAACATTTGTTTGTCACTCATTTGGACTAATGGGAAATTAAAGCCAAGGATCCATACTTATAGACTATGTAAGTCCGATTTCTCAATTGTATTTGAGAATTTTTCTTTAACATTTGTTTGTCACTCATTTGGACCAATGGGAAATTAAAGCCAAGGATCCATACTTATAGACTATGTAAGTCCGATTTCTCAATTGTATTTGAGAATTTTTCTTTAACATTTGTTTGTCACTCATTTGGACCAATGGGAAATTAAAGCCAAGGATCCATACTTATAGACTATGTAAGTCCGATTTCTCAATTGTATTTGAGAATTTTTCTATAACACTTGTTTGTCACTCATTTGGACCAATGGGAAATTAAAGCCAAGGATCCATACTTATAGACTATGTAAGTCCGATTTCTCAATTGTATTTGAGAATTTTTCTATAACACTTGTTTGTCACTCATTTGGACCAATGGGAAATTAAAGCCAAGGATCCATACTTATAGACTATGTAAGTCCGATTTCTCAATTGTATTTAAGAATTTTTCTATAACATTTGTTTGTCACTCATTTGGACCAATGGGAAATTAAAGCCAAGGATCCATACTTATAGGCTATGTAAGTCCGATTTCTCAATTGTATTTGAGAATTTTTCTATAACACTTGTTTGTCACTCATTTGGACCAATGGGAAATTAAAGCCAAGGATCCACACTTATAGACTATGTAAGTCTGATTTCTCAATTGTATTTGAGAATTTTTCTATAAAATTTTAAAGATTAAAATTGTGTAAATTTTGTTGAGCTCTACGGGAATTTGGCTATTTGTGGGCACATTTATGTTTGTCACTCATTTGGACCAATGGGAAATTAAAGCCAAGGATCCATACTTATAGACTATGTAAGTCCGATTTCTCAATTGTATTTGAGAATTTTTCTATAACACTTATTTGTCACTCATTTGGACCAATGGGAAATTAAAGCCAAGGATCCATACTTATAGGCTATGTAAGTCCGATTTCTCAATTGTATTTGAGAATTTTTCTATAGCACTTGTTTGTCACTCATTTGGACCAATGGGAAATTAAAGCCAAGGATCCATACTTATAGACTATGTAAGTCTGATTTCTCAATTGTATTTGAGAATTTTTCTATAAAATTTTAAAGATTAAAATTGTGTAAATTTTGTTGAGCTCTACGGGAATTTGGCTATTTGTGGGCACATTTATGTTTGTCACTCATTTGGACCAATGGGAAATTAAAGCCAAGGATCCATACTTATAGACTATGTAAGTCCGATTTCTCAATTGTATTTGAGAATTTTTCTTTAACATTTGTTTGTCACTCATTTGGACCAATGGGAAATTAAAGCCAAGGATCCATACTTATAGACTATGTAAGTCCGATTTCTCAATTGTATTTGAGAATTTTTCTTTAACATTTGTTTGTCACTCATTTGGACCAATGGGAAATTAAAGCCAAGGATCCATACTTATAGACTATGTAAGTCCGATTTCTCAATTGTATTTGAGAATTTTTCTATAACATTTGTTTGTCACTCATTTGGACCAATGGAAAATTAAAGCCAAGGATCCATACTAATAGGCTATGTAAGTCCGATTTCTCAATTGTATTTGAGAATTTTTCTATAACATTTGCTTGTCACTCATTTGGGCCAATGGGAAATTAAAGCCAAGGATCCATACTTATAGACTATGTAAGTCCGATTTCTCAATTGTATTTGAGAATTTTTCTATAACATTTGCTTGTCACTCATTTGGGCCAATGGGAAATTAAAGCCAAGGATCCATACTTATAGACTATGTAAGTCCGATTTCTCAATTGTATTTGAGAATTTTTCTATAACATTTGTTTGTCACTCATTTGGACCAATGGGAAATTAAAGCCAAGGATCCATACTTATAGGCTATGTAAGTCCGATTTCTCAATTGTATTTGAGAATTTTTCTATAACATTTGTTTGTCACTCATTTGGACCAATGGGAAATTAAAGCCAAGGATCCATACTTATAGGCTATGTAAGTCCGATTTCTCAATTGTATTTGAGAATTTTTCTATAACACTTGTTTGTCACTCATTTGGACCAATGGGAAATTAAAGCCAAGGATCCATACTTATAGACTATGTAAGTCCGATTTCTCAATTGTATTTAAGAATTTTTCTATAACATTTGTTTGTCACTCATTTGGACCAATGGGAAATTAAAGCCGAGGATCCATACTTATAGACTATGTAAGTCCGATAAAGTATTCTTTTCGAATAAATGTAGCAAATCGATTGAATTAAATGTGGGAAAAAAACACACAATGTTGCGATGTCAATGTTTTTTAATAATTGTAAACATTCGCCTGCTGTCTCTGTTTATTTATTAGTAAAAGGCAGGACTGCCAATCTTGCGGCAAAACAATAATTACAATCCGAAAAAACCCGTGTGCTTCGCTACCCCCATCGTTATAAAATAAAACTGAAAGTATTTATATAGTCATGTATTTATTATTTCGTAAGAATATGCTATTGTGAAAATTTAATGACGATCGGTCCAGTAGTTAAGACTAAATTACGATTTTAATTTTCCTAAAAAGGGGCGTGCGTAAAAGTAGGCGTGGCAAATTTTTCGTTCGATGAAAACTTAAAATGGATTAATACGAACATTTGAAAGAAGAATTAGTCAAATCGATGGAGCCGTTTTCTGATTTTAGGTAAATCGAAAAAAGTTGGACCATGGCGATCATTAGAAAGAAAAAATCGTCCAAATCGGTCTAGCCATTCACGCGTGATGCCGTGACCAAGGAAAAAAGGGATTCATTTTTATATATATAGATTGATGGACTCGTACAAAATTTGAAGGCTATATAGCTTATATAGAGCCCTAGATATTTAATATTAATTTTGTGTATGAGCTAAATATTCACTTTGTATGGGAGCTGCCACGCCCACTGGTATGATCCCGCCCAATTTTCCCATGACTATTCATAATATAATCAACGTGCACAAATTTCTAAGACTATGGCTATTATAGTACTGTAGATATATGATATTAAATATTTACTTTGTATGGGAGCTGCCACGCCCATTTGCCCGATCCCGCCCATTTTTTTCACAACTCTTCAGATTAGTTTAATTTGTACATGTGCAAAGTTTCAGAACTCTTGCTGTCATAGTACTCCGGATATTATATGTTAAAACTTTGTATGAGATCTACCACGCCCACTTGTCCAATCACGCCCATTTTCACTTCAGCTGCCAATATTATTAATTTATGCACTCCTACAAAGTTTGAAGGCTCTAACTATTATATAACTCTAGATATTTGATATTAAATATTTATTTTATATGATAGCTGCCACGCCCACTTGTCCGATCCCGCCCATTTTTGTCCGGATTATCACATGAGTAACATATGTACTATTGCAATGTTTCAAAACTCTTGCTATCACAATAGTCAAAATATATGATGTTATTTAATTTATGTGGGAGGGGACACGCCCACTAAATTTCTTATGTGCACCCTCCACACAGACACCAATCACCCCTGAAAATTTCATTGAAATCGGGCAAGCCGTCTAGGAGGAGTATACGCACAGGAAGTTTTGCACTTAATTTTATATATGTATATAGATTCCGCAAGTCATTCAAAATGTAATCTTGTTTCCATTATATATATACATATGTATATATATACACATATATATTATGTACATACATATGTATAAATAGAAGCATATGTACATACATAAAATTTAAATTAGCTTGAACGATTTTATCATATCGCATGTGCAGTGTAAAGTTGTAATATAATTCAATAAAAATAAAATGGTTATTGCTGTTATGATCACCACAAAAATGCAATTATCAATTCTACTGCTTTCCGCGGAAATTTCCGAAATTTATATAAAACACCACGAGTAAAATTTTTGTAAAACAATGGAGACGTAGCGAAATAAAATGTCTTACAAAAAAAAACCTCGTCATAAAATTCTCTAAAAAGCTCCAAACTCAACTGAACGCCTAAAATAGTTTTTTTTTTGTCATTTCAAGAAGGCATTTTCTAATGCGAATCGGGGCGATTATACATATGGGCAAATCCCAGAAGCAGTCCACCAACCAACATTTTTTGAAATTTATACAACTTATTTTTTATGTTTTTTTATGGAATATTAGACTAGATATATAATTTTATAAATAAATATAAATTAAATTATAAATATAATTTGTTAAAATAAATAAAAATGTGTTTATTTATATGCTACTAGAAAAAATGGCGTGCGGCACAAAGGGTTCACGTCTTTTGTAAAAAAAAAAGACAAATTTTTTTGGCTGAAAATAAGTTATTTTCGAATTCTCTTATAGTCATGCTTCTTTTAGAAACTAGATTTTGTGTGCTTTATTATGCAAAATTCGCTAAAAATTACGAAAACACGCTTCAAGTTTCAAAGTTACATCCGTTTTTTGTAGCGTGCGTCACATGACTTTTTGATCAATTATTTCGCAACACATACCTGCTAAAAAATTATGTTTGATGCTATTCGAAAGTACACTTATATGCACTAAACACCATGTATAAGTTGAAGATACCACTTTTGAAAGACCAAAAAATTTAGCTGCTATTTTTCTAAAAATTTGTGAAATTTTTTCACTTTGATATTTGGGAAATTTTTAACTTTTCTTAAAATTAATCTTTACTAAGCAGTGCAGTTTTTGGATAGCACCAAATACAGAAACCAAAAAAAAAAAAGAAAATTAAGAAATATAACCCAAATCTATTTATTGTTGATCGCAAAGAAAAAATGGTTGGGGTCATGTTTGAGAGAGTTTTAGTGTCACAGCGAATTAATTTAAATTCGCCAATTCATAGACTTCTTAAGCAATTATTTAATTTTAAAACTTTAAAAAATCTTTTGTATAAATATAAAATAAAACACTTAAAATTTCTTATCAAATAAATCTGTTGTGTTACAATAAATCGAATATTGTTTTTCACATTTTGCACCATTTTCCTGATACTCATCAATAGTGGGAAAATCTGTAAAGAAATTTTGTACATCGAATAAACGTTTTTTTGCTGCATTATCTTTTAAATCTTCATCGTCTGAATTATCACTTCCATTTGTTTCTTTCTTTTCAACATGTTTTCTTATCGATCTCTGCATACCCCAGATCAATGGAGAACTTTTGCAAACTAACAATTTTAGACAAGAAGCTTGACCCTCCTTTGTTTCATGATTTGCTATCATATCGGTTATTTTCTCGGTCAAGTTATTGTGGATTGCTTCATTAAGAATACGTTTCATTTTGCCAGACGAATTTTGAAGAAACCATTCTATAGTTGTAATATCATCATTTATCGCTCTAGGTTGATGATCGTTATTGGGTGCATATTTTTCTTCAGGACCTGTTTCGATATTTTCCTCTTCCATATTTGCATTATTTTTAGCTTTGACAAACGATGGATTTTGGGTGCCCATTATCGTATTACCAATCTAAACAATTTAAGAAAACATTCATTAAATAGTTTAAATGCAAAAACAAAAAACTTACTGTCCATGCTATCATTATTAAACCATTTATAGCTAAAGCTCCCAATTTTTTAACATCAAAACCCACCAAGCGTAGCATGGTGGCTATAAGATTTGAAGTGCCATAATTTACACCAACTGCGTCTTTAGTTGGCGATGCTGTTGAGTCCTTGGTTTGAAATTGTTTGGATGTGCTTTCCTCGGACTGTTGGGCAGCCTCTTGAGACTCATAATTATGTTGTGCTGCGAACTGTTTGCTTGGCTCCTCACTGTCTGGCTGTGGCGGCGGCGAAATATTTAAACCATTTTGTATTAAAGAAAACAGATCGGGCTTGTTACGATTGCTGTTGTTATTGGAAAAAGCTTTTGCTACTAAATTTGCCACATCAGCAGCAGTATTTATGCCTTTAAATATCACAAAAAAAAAAAAAAACATATTAAAATTATTTAATATTTTTCGGTTTTATTAAATTTTTACCAAACATTTGCCCAGCCACTTTTAAGCCATCATTTAGATTATCCATAACTCCTCTTTTTTTAACACTTTTAGCCTGGTTTCCTTTAAGTATCAACAAACCATAAATTGTGCTCCACATAAAAAGTTTATGCCAGTTCATTTTTGCTTTCTTGTTGCTGTTAAGCCTAAAACGTTAATTTTTCTACTAAAGCGCGTGTGTAATTTTTCCATTGCATCAACCAACCATCAAAGTTAATGGGATTCGTAAAAAAAAATTGTCACTTGAGTAAATTTTATGCTTTTTGATTTCTTTAATTTTGTCTTACAACAGACATGTTTTGTTTTTGGGATTAGAAACTTGCATACAAACGTACGAGTATCTTGAATTTTATTTAACAATGAAGGAAACAAAAGGGAAGGTATGCTTACTTCTTTTATAAACTTATACGGACCAGTTTCCCCTGTGTTTCTGTTCGCACTGTTTGCAATTCGCACTTAATTTCGAAATATAAAAGTTAATTTCGAATATTGCAAACTTCACTCCTCGCGCTCTAGCTTTAAATAAATAAAAAGAAAAGAACTAAGCTTTCTTATAGGGGATACACGCAACTTCATAGATTTCAATTTAATTTCAAAATGGGGAAATGGAAGAAGTCTTAACCCACTTATAGACATGTTTACGTACATCTGACCTTTAATGAATCTAATCAACAACTTTTACTTTACAAAAAAAAAATAATAATAATAATAATTTAATTGATCTAAATATTAAAAAATGTAAGCATATGACATTTTATCGGATAAAAAAAATCAGATTCTGGGTATTATATTAATTGAACTATATTGGAAAAAGTGAACAATATTATTGATCTGGGCTTCTTATTAGATCACAGGCTTGAATTCCTTGATCACATTGCGTTAGCTATCAACAAAGCTAATGATGTTATTGGTTTTGTGAAGCGATAGTCAAAGGAATTTTCTGACCCCTACAACACGAAAAAACTTTATATCTCCTTGGTTTGGCCCATTCTTGAATATGGCTCTATTGTATGGGATCCTTATAATTCCATCCATTGTAACTGTATTGAGTCTGTTCAGAAACAATTCTTGATTTTGTGCTTACGAGGAATTGGATGGAAGCTACCAACTTTAAAAATCCGTCGCATCATCTCTTTCCTACTTGGATTGATTTATGGTGAAGTGAAGTTGATTCAAGTTTCCTGCTAAGTAAAATTAACTTATTTGTTCCAGTTAGGACATCTTGTAACTTTCAGCTGATCAGTCTAAATTACTACAGATCTGTTTATGCTAATAATGACCCATTTAGTCGCATTTGTGAAAATTTCCATAAATTGTATCATATTATAGATCTTTCTGAGAGCAATGATATTATAAAACGTAAAATTATGTTGTAATTAAATATTTAAGGTATTCACTCTGTATCATATCTATAGTCTGTAAGGTGTAAGGTCTCATGTGCAAAGGTATCTCATAAAATTTCAATAAAATCATGTGATGATACTCACGAACATTTCCCCTAATAACAGGGGTATACTTCTCCCAAAGTCATGCACTTTAATTTGGCGTTAAAAAAATTACTTTTACATTTAGTGCGTGATTATATGTATGTGACAATGAGGGCATATTTTTATTTAAAATTTGTTATCTTTAACTAAACAATAAGCAAAGGAAAAATATATTTGAAACCTAATTATATTTTGTAAATCTAAAAAAGAAATAAATTTTTCCTTTATTTGCAGGTACGTGGCCATCAAAGAGCACCTTCCGATTCCAAAGAGTTTCACGAAGTAACTAAACGTGATGCTTTGCGTCAATTGGAAAATGATTTGGACAGACTTTTACAAACGGCTGAGCCTGAAAAGCGTGCAAGTTTGCAACAGGAGATGACCAGATTTTCCGATTTGTTTGGACGTTTTCTGCAAGAAGGTATTATTTATTCATCATTCGTATTTGAAATTATAAAGTTATATTTAAATGTAATATATGATTGAGTTGTTTTGCAGAGGGCCCCTCCATTGATTGGAATAAAATTCAAAAGTTACCCGCAAATGCTGTGATGGACTATAGTTCCCTGAAATCCCCTAAAAATGAACAGGTGGGTTTATCGAACATGATTTATTAAACTAAAAGCAAAGTATGTACTCGTATTAACGACATAATTTATACAATTCTTCCAAATTTTCTTAAAAGAAATTAAATTTTCATATTGTTTTTACTCATTGGCTGTTTAAATACTTTATGTAGTTAATCTTATAAATTTTGTCGTTTTATTAAGTCTTTTTTGTTTATTACATAAAATAATTTACATAATTTGTTAACAACATCTTTTTTTCTATTTTCTTTGTATTGGATTTATTACAAAAAAAAAAAAAATTGTTTGTAATTTTTTTAACTCTGTGTAAATGTGTCTTTGGTTTTTCTAAAGAATGAGGTAAAATTTATTTATTTGTGTTTTTTGCTTTCTCTCCTTATTTATCTCTCTCTCTCTCTCTCTCTCTAAAATAATTTTTCTTGTTAAATACTTTTAATAAATTTTAATTTAAATGGTGTTTTTTACCTTTTCTGCTTAAGTTTTATTACTCATATGATAGTAAATTTATAAAAAAGGTATTAATAGGTTTTTTCTTCTATTTTAATTTAAATATAATTAATCATATTACAAATGGGCTAGAGCATTACGTAAATACAATTTGAAATAGATAAATTGATGCTAAATTGTGTAGCAAGCGAATAGTAATAGTTGCTAGAAACACTTGGCCTCTGATTTTCCAAAAAAAAAAAAAAAATATTATAGGAGAAAACTGTAAGCAAACGGTTTTAAGCTAAGAGAAAATGATTTTGAAAATCGGTGGAGAAGTTACACGATAATCATTAATACTTCTGAGCAAAAATTGGTTTACACCGGTTTTAACAAAAAAAAAAGTCGATGAGATAAAATTGCAAGCAATGTGATCCCTGATATATTGAGAAGTTACGGAATAATCAATATTTTCCTCGATTTTCATAAAATTTTAAATGCAAGCAAAACTGTTCAAACAAAAAAATGTAGTTGGATAATCGGTTCATAAATGAGGAACAATTCCCCCGATTTTAATAAACATTTTATGGGATTAAACTGCACGGTAATCCAGTCAAAACCTGAACAGAATTTGGAATATTGGTATATAAATGAAAACGGAAATTGAGGGTGGTGTTGGCTGAAGTGGTTAGCGCGTTGACAACTAAACAAAATATGAGTTAGGGCATGGGTTCGATCCCTCGTCAAGGTAAGTTATCTAATCTACATTAGTTTGGCATTGTATTAACTGTTGGTGAACTTGTTTAAGTGATGAAGGCATAGCACTGGTCTCTAAAATCTGTTCTGTGCAATTGATACTGTTCCAAGCTAATGTACACAACGAAGCCCTCCTTCACTGGTTAGCAGAACCGTCGGCGAAATAAAACAATTAATAATAAAAAACCCTGCTCATGCAGCTTCACAAAGCCACACCGCTAAAAAAAAACAAAACGTGCAATACAGAGCTGTAAAAGACTTAACCCTTCTAAATTTTCAATATCTATCTTCTATACAATATCCCGTTTCCTAAGCTCTGGCACAATGCATTTCATAAGTAGGACACATCCCCTAACTGCTGGACCTACAAAAAAAGACGTTAATCGATCGATTAGCAATGTTTTAGAGGAAAAACTTGTCGCGATTTTTCCAAAAAACATTATGGGACCCAACTCTAAGGAACTCTTTTACTTTGGGATTTTGTTAATTCTGCTTTAAATATTTTGTTTTTTTTTATTATTCACAGCTTTTAATTTTAGTGTATTATCTGCTTCTTCGCAAAGGTTTTTTATAAAATTTATTAAAACTTTAAACAATATACTGAAAGAAGAAAAAAGTACTAAAATTGAATTTATACCAGGTTGACTGACTCGTCGCTATTCGCCTTAGCAGAACCTTCTTGAAATGCCCTTAAAGTTCTTTATTTAACAGAAATCAAAAATATAAGCTGCGAACATAATCATCTGAGTTATTGCAGCCACCTGGTATCAATTCTCTTTAAGAAGCACATTGTTTTTTATTTATTTTTAAAAAGAATATTCATACATATTTAAACAGCCTCTGCAGCTTCTATTTTGTAGCTTTAATTGCTTTTATGCATTTTTAACTGTAAAATAAAGAAAATATGTTGGATATGTTAATATTAATATTTCATTTCATAAATCTCAACTTTAGATACGTTCTATGTTGGACAAATTAGTTGTTATAAAACTTAATGGTGGCCTTGGTACTTCAATGGGTTGTCATGGACCGAAAAGTGTTATACCCGTCCGTTCCGATTTGACATTTTTGGATTTAACCGTACAACAAATTGAAGTAAGTTTGAATTGATGGAATATTTCATGAAAGTTTCTTAACTTTCCATAAAATATGTTTCTCTACTCATCCGGTTGGCAATGAAAAAAAATATTTCATGCAACAAAATTCATCAATAGATAATTGTTTAGCTATTTGTGCCATTTTCTTTAAAATATATTTTTCTTTTTTAGAATTTAAATAAAACATATGATGCCCATGTACCTTTAGTTCTGATGAATTCTTTTAATACCGATGAGGATACGGAAAAGATTATACGCAAATACAAAGGTTTCCGAGTACAAATCTATACCTTTAATCAAAGTTGTTTTCCACGCATCAGTCGTGAATCATTCTTGCCCATTGCCAAAGATTTTGATGTGGATAAAGATATTGAATCGTAAGTTTTATATTTATTTATTAATGAGGAAATGCTAATTAATATACACTTAATAGCTGGTATCCTCCTGGTCACGGTGATTTCTATGATACCTTTCACTCATCGGGTTTGCTGAAACAATTCATTGCTGAGGGTCGTGAATATTGTTTCTTGTCCAATATTGATAATCTTGGCGCCACTGTTGATTTGAATATTTTGAATAAATTGTTGGGAGAAGATCGTCCTGATAAGCCCGCTGAGTTTGTTATGGAAGTAACTGATAAGACAAGAGCTGATGTTAAGGTAAATTTATGTTGTTGAAAAAAATGTGAATGTATTACATTTATTGGCCTGTGTAAACGCTAAATTACTTTGTCAAAAAATGTACCGAATACTGTGTCAACAAAGCATTTGAAAAAGTAACAGGCGCATATATACAAGGGGCGAAATTAGGCGAAAATAATCGATACTACCTGTTACGAATTAGCCTTTGTACTTTGTTATAAAACTAAAAAAAAAACGTATCAAAACTTCGAAACAAAATCGAAGAGCTTAAAAAGTATTGAAGAATTTAAAATTCACGAAAACAATCGACATCTCGATTAACTAAATTCAAAATTTAGCCAAAAAATTTAAGCTCCACTATAAAACAACAACAAGGAATTTATATTTCGTAAATAAAATCGTATTCGTTGACAAAAAACTTAGCTAAAAACTTAAATTTCAGTAGTAAATATTATCGTAATTTAAAGAAAACATATACGATAGGGTTGACCTTCTAAATCATCCCTGGAACTTTCCGCTAAGCACAAACCCTTATATAATACATAAAATCAATTTATCAAGAAGTTTTACGTTTGTCTCTCATATTTCCTGTTTATAGGGTGGTACTTTAATTCAATTCGAGGATAAATTAAGGCTTTTGGAAATTGCTCAAGTTCCTAAAGAACATGTTGATGACTTTAAATCGGTCAAAACATTCAAATTCTTCAACACAAACAATATTTGGGCTAAATTGAGTGGTACGTTTGTCTGCTTCCCATTTAAATTATGCAAACTTAAAATATACATAAATACTTTTGCTCTCCATCCACTTAACTTTCTTAGCCATTGATCGTGTTTTAAGTGAACGTTCGCTAAACTTGGAAATCATTATCAATAACAAAACATTGGAAAATGGTGTACGTGTTATACAATTGGAGACGGCTGTTGGTGCTGCCATGAAATGTTTTGATGGTTCCATTGGTATAAATGTGCCACGTTCACGTTTCTTGCCCGTGAAAAAGACTTCGGATTTATTACTGGTCATGTCGAATTTGTACAATTTGAAAAATGGCAGCTTGGTTATGTCGCCGCAACGTATGTTTCCCACTACGCCCTTGGTAAAATTGGGTGAAAATCATTTCTCCAAAGTCAAAGAGTTTCTAGGACGTTTTGCCAATATACCCGATATCATAGAATTGGATCATTTAACGGTATCGGGTGATGTAACTTTCGGTCGCGGTGTATCTTTAAGAGTAAGTCTCACTTTGCTTTTTTCAATTGAATATTTTCTAAATTTATTTATTTTTTTTTTATCGACAACAGGGCACTGTTATTATCATTGCCAATCATGGTGATCGTATTGATATACCAGCTGGTGCCATTTTAGAAAACAAAATCGTTTCGGGTAATATGCGCATCTTGGACCATTAAGTCTGTTTTATTTAATTGGAAGAAGACCAGGGAATAAAGCTTAAAATAGCTTAACATTTATTTATTTAAAAGCAAAAACGATAATCGTTGTTTATTAACTAACCGCCAAAAACCTCTTTAACTAAAAATTTATATCAAACTAAAGAAAAGAAAAACAATTACATATGTACATATGTATATATGTACGCAAGTTTTCCATTTTCCCTTTTCTTTTAATTTGTAATTATTTTAAATAAAAAATGTCCTTAGTCTATTGGTACATATATTTTTTTCCAATTGTTATGTTTATTTTTATTAAATTTAATTAATGCTCTTGCTGATTATTGTAGTTAACGTTACGATTACTTTTTGTTTTTTTAAACATATCCGCGCAAATATTAAAAAGCTGAGAAATGTTACTATGTATATTATTGAAAAACAAATTTAAAATTAGTTTTAATAGATTTTTTTTGTGTAAAGACAAAATGGCAATAAATTGTACAGTTGTTCAAACAGAAAAAAAATTTGTATTCATGAACAAAATATAAAGCTAAAAGTAGCATGCTCAGGTTTGTTAGTTATTCTATTGTACATAAATGGTAACTTGATTGCATGTATAACGACTGAAATCGTTTAAAATTGTCTTTAAAACTTTTTTTATACACAAATAATTAAGAATGGAATGCAGAAGTTCGCTTGGTGGAGAAAATAGTTTTTAAAAATTTAAATATTTTAGTACATATGTATATCTTTCTAAAGACCAACAGTATAAAATATTTGAATTTTTATTACCCATTTGTCAACAAAAGTCTTACATAAGCGTACATTGTAATATACATACATACATTAAATTTAATATACGATCAAGAACTTTAACAAACAATTTGAAAAACCATACGAACGAACACGAATTTTTTCTCTTTACGTTTTAGTTATCATTTTCGTTATTACCATCATCGTAACGTGTTTCAGAAAATGGTCCCAGTTCCATATGTTGGGATTTCGAGCAACCCCATTTCATGGCCTCTTTACATATTATATCCAAGTTAACGGTAAATTGATCATTGGGCCATTTGGAAAACCATTGAAATTTATTAGGCTCATCTTCCAGGCAGGAACGAAATAAATTGCATATTTTTTTCGATCCATAAACGGTAAAGGTGAATAATGTCATTGGAATATGACAACTGTTACTTGTATCATTACCGAAAACATACATTTCGCTTGGGCATTCCCAAACATGTCTGGGAACAATAACAAAGAAATTAAAGCATAAAATAACTGCTTAAATTGGTAATTATCTCTTACTTGAAACCATTTTCAGTAATATTTGCAATTAACATGTTTGAGAGAATTACTAATAGATTACAACAATGTCTGGATTGCTTGAGTTGTTTACCTTTTGCACACCATAGTGTACCCAACCATGGCCCCCTTAATTCAACCACAATTCGCCAATGCAAAGGCATACCGACCGACGATATAATCGATTTATCAAAGGCCTTGTTAATAAAATAAAACAACAAAATCAAAATTGTAGACAGTTGGTTTCTAGATTACTTCAAATTGATTGATGTACTTGAAATCTTACCTTAATTAATCTCATTAATGTAATTGTGTACAAAAGCCTCCAACGTTGCGAAGATGTTTCACCCATAAGTTCAGCAATCATGCCATAAAAATGTACTAAAAACTTTTTTATCTCGGACATATTGGGACAAAATGGATCCCTATAAGAGCTTCGTAGCATTGGTAAAATACAACCGCAAAATGTCGACTCAAAACCAGAATGTACATAAACATCGGTTGCATGTTTTATAACCTGGATTAAAATTAATTGTCCCGGTAATTTACAGCTCATTTGTAATTTTTTTACTTTCCTTTTACGTACCCTTAAGGCTGCACTTGCCTCACTCTTAGGATCCTGATCGATTTTTTTCCTTGAAGCCTTTTGAAATTCATGCATTACAAAGATATCATTTACATCTTTCATGCGTCTACATGTGCCGCGTATACGATTGTGATGCCAAATATTTATATAACCGATAATTTTTTCCAATATCTCTGTAGGCAAATCGCAAATATTTAATGGGACCTTTCCCAACAGTTTTTTTACCCTTTTCGACCTTTGCTTTCTTTCAAGCGGTTGTGGTCTAGAATGTATTCGTGGAATCTTTTTGGGAGGCTCTTCTGCATCATTACTACAAGATGATTTTGCTTTAGACATAACGTTGAAAAATTTATTTGAATTACATATGTATGTATGTAGATATAACATAAAATACATAAAATCAAAATGTAATTTGTTTTTGGTATATATTTTTGTGTACATGAATGAAAAAATTTACGCTACTGTTTAAAGTAGTTTTAATCGGGGTAAATTTATTAAAGCTGCGTTACCCCTGCTGTCAAAATATATCCCAAATTTGAATAAGGCTTGTAGTCGAACTTTATATTGGAAAATAAATAGGACTATTTTGCTGTCAGTTTCTTACTTATGTAGCTTCCCAAATGGTTCGACAAATATCGCCAAAAGTTAGCAAATACCGCTAATATATAAAATTATCTTATTAGTTGTAAAGGAATTTTTATTTCATCATTACAAGTAGAAAGGTACTTAAAATTATTAAAAGTATCACAGTTATTATGGACGTTTCTTTTATAAGATTTTTTCTGTCCTTATTCTAATTTCCTTTATAAAAGACTTAAATTTTATATGTATGTTTATCCTTCGAGATTTCACGAAGCATATGTATTTAATTTTTTTTTTCTAATAAAACGGACTGAAAAACACGTACAGGCCAATTATGAATAATAGTTCCAGTGGAATTTTTTCCTATTTTCCATTCTTTCTATTATTAATTAAGATTTGATAAGGAAAACGTAAATATTCTAAATGTGAAGGAGAGGAGAAACGTTATAGGTATTTTTCCCTCTCCCGCATATCTAGAAATTTTTTTTCCTTATAACTATCGAAATTAATAATAGGAGGAATGGAAAAAGGGGAAAAAATCCCGGGGAATACCTTATTTTGTATGCTCCTATGAATATAGAAATTTAAATTTTGCTAATATGTAGTTGAATAGTATATTCTTTAAGGCTAACTCAACTCTGTTTAACGTTACATGCACATAATATTAACGTGTTTCCTTTTGTTTGTTTCTTAATGTTTTCATCTGGCAATACTATTGGCACTAATTCGATTTTGTTTAACTTCACTTTGTTTATTTGTTATAACTTTGACATACCCTGTTTTTTTATTCAGTTTTCGCGCTATTTGTACGCCAGCAATTTCTCAGTATGTATAAGTTTTTAATGGACACTTAATTATATTATTAAGGAGAACATTAATTAATGTCTATTAAATAATAGTAAAGTGGTTTTGTTTTTCACTACAATTCAATAAAAAATTTTTAAAGTTTTGTTGTGGCACGTTGTGAAAAGTATGTTTGTTTTTCGTGCATTTCATTGCAAAGCAAACCAAGAAAGTGTTAAATATAAAAGAAAGCATATATTTAAGAAATAATTCAAGGAAACCTTTTTCGTAAAGAAATCTCAAATAAATTTTAGGACTTTCTGGAAACTTAAATATGTAAAGGGTAAGTAAAGACAGACTTCTTAAGGCATACCATATATGGGCATTTCCAGAAAAAGGTCAAACGCGACAGAAATATTAAAAACCGGAAAAAAATTTTCTTTATCAAATTTAATTAGAGAACTGTCTAAATTTTTATAATTTATTAACTTAAATAATAATTCTTTTATTTTTGTTATCATTGGAATATATAAAAATGACTTACATTTTTTGTCCCGTTCGCGATCGCAAGTTTATCCAAAATATTTGGAGAACGTTCATATTTTATAATTTTCTTTTTGTTCTCAAAAATTGTTCTACTAAAATGCTATTAAATATTAAAAAAAAGTTAAAAAAAAATTTGAGTTTTCATATTTTTTTTTTCAAGTTGAGTGCGTACGAATGTCCCGTTCGCGATCCTGGAAATGCCCATATGTAAGTGATATAATTATGTATGTGTATGTACATAATATGTATGCATATTAAGTAACTTACTACTTAAGTCAACTTCCGCGAAAACTTTGATACTTTTTAGAAAAGCATTTTCTAATAAGAAAATATTTGTTCATGTCATATTATACCTAACTGCTTGAATCATTGGACAAAGTTGATAATGTGTCTGTAAAATTAAAAAACCCTTTTGGTAGCCCTTTAGCAATGATTGAAAAAAGACGTGTGGCACTCGGGGACTGCCGCGGTAAAGCTATTGCATAGCATTTTTTATCAACTTATGCAATTATAATTATTTATTTATGCAGTATTTGATATTAATTCAAGTTGTTTCTTTGATATTAATTCGATTTACACTTTTTGAGCGTATATGCTAATGAAATCAATAGCATACTTTAGGGGTTAACATACATAGGGCGATTCAAATAAATTTAAGGCGAATTAAACCAGGTGACAGTAGGCAAACCAAGAACTTGGCAGCACATTTACTGCAGTGGTTGTTGACTAGGGTGTGTGTTAGGTATTTTCGATATGGAATCAGTGTATTGTATTTGTGGAACTAGTGTTAGGTATTTTCGTTACGGAATTTCTTGATTCCGGTCGCCACCTCAAAGCCCGCGACAAAAGCTATGCAATAGCTTAAAAATCTTTAATATAAAAGTAAGTGTTTAGATTAATCAATTCTGTTGGTTAGAATCTTCTTTGTGGTAGCTAAGTCCCCCGGACCAGTCTGTCTACTCCTGCGTGTGTGTATGTATGCAGTAAACGTGAGAACAAAATATTGTGTTTGATTAGTTTACATGTGTTTACATTCTCGCCAAATTACTTTTCGAATATCCCAAAAAATCCCGCTTTAATTTCCCGAAAAGTTGTCAGGATGTCAGGAACTCCTGAAATAAAAACTCTATTATTGATGATCGAGTTTTTAGAATAATATTTACTGAGTTTATTATGTATACACATAGATTTACTTACATTTAAAAATATGTAATTATTTAAGTTTTTATAGAAAAAATTTAACTGCAAATTTAGTTTGAGGTGCATGGTTTGGTTTTATATATATTTTATGTGCTTAACTTAAGAGTAAATATTTAGGTCTTTTATAGATAAAGATAACATCGGGGGCAGTTTCTTAGTTCATTTTAATAAAATTAATGAAATCTTAATAGTTAAAAATTTTATTACTTTTTTTTTCTTACAACACACAGAAAAAACTCTCAAGTACAATTTCAACTATTTAAACTGTAGATTCAATTATTAAAACAAAATTCAATTAATTGTTTGGTTGAAGTTCAAACAACGATGGAAATTGTGAATTTTTTTATGTATTTATTTAATAACGAAATTAATTGAAAGCTATAGTAATTTTGAATAATTATGGGTTGGCTAATCTCCATGCATTTCGTTGGTTGCTAAATATGTACCATCTCATCAGTAAATCTTTACCACCATGCTTCACAAGTTTTCAAACTCATTTACTATTTTAATTTAATATTTTTTTCAATTTTGAAAAACATGAATTCTTAACTAAATATTTGCTCAAATAATATGTTATATTTTTTTAAAAGATATTTTTTTTTTGTTTTGCCTTATAAATACTTTCAGTGTCAACCAAATGTTGTAAGAAGAACAAACATATTCATATCAAATAAAACTTATTTGTTGTTTTGCTTGTATAAGTTTTTAAACTATTGTGCTTGTGCTTTAGTAATTCTCATTTCTTGTTCGGAAGTTTGTGTATATGTAGACGAGTTTAGAATCTTTTCAAGCATTGTGGTAAAGATTTACTGGTGAGATGGTACATATTTAGCAACCAACAAAATGCAAACATAAATTCTTGAGTACTTTCTCATATAAAATGTTATACAAGTATTTGTAATCTGTTTTTATTGAAATTCTTTTTGAAGAATACTTTTTTTATGCACTAATATTATAAACTGCATATTCCATTGTGTCGTTGAAAATTATAATTTTGAAATACTCGCAGAATATAAACATTTTTATAAAATCTTGTTTTTTTTTTCATATGTGTTATTGATTCTATTACGAATTTAACTGAAATCAATTTCAATTTTTAATGAAACAGCTTTATTCAAATATGTTTTTCTTTATGCAAGATAAATTTAAATTGTTTTACAAAATATATGTATGTATATTTTTTCAAGTTATGTTGTTAGTTGTTCCCTTTAAATCACTCATATGTAATAGTACATAATTAGACTTAGATTGCTTTTAGGTTTTTCTTCGATTAAGTTTAGTTAAATACAATATTCTATAAAATAATATTTGACTTAAATTGGAATTTTTCATTAAATTATTTATATGGGTAATTTATTCTACAAGTGTATCGCTAACTTAAAATTTTCTAAATGTTGTTCTTGAAAATAATCGACAGTACCCGATTTGACTTAAATTTGGATTAAATAATCGTATTATTACTCTTATCTGGTCCGATAGTAATTCTATTGTATTGGTTATCTTGGTAATTTTCAAAATCGAATGTCTTTAGAATGTCTCATTAAATTGCAAAAACATTACGAGTCGTTGAAAACAAAGAAAATTTAAATCCAATTCTAAAGAATACTTTTTAATTTTAGTGTTTCTGCCAATAAAAATATGTTTTTTTTTTTTTTTTGAAAATATTTGAAGATAGGAAATGTGAACCGAATACGGGCTGCCGCTGTTCAATTTTGAAAATTACTAAATATGTCGGAAAATTTTCAAAATACCCTCTTTAGAGGGTAAAATATGCTCTATAAATGGTTTATGTCACCAAAGTGATGCAGCTTTTAATTTTTCATTTAAAAATTGTGTAAAGAGACAGAGTGAGAGAGAGAGAGAGAGAGAGAGAGAAAGTGATAAAGAAACGAAAATAAATACGGTGTACCATTTTTGGTTTTTTTTTATCAAACATATTGTTAAAATATTTACAAAATCAAGAATATCGGGACACTTTATGAACTAATTTAATCATATAATTGTTATTAATTTAACGCTTCGGGTTAGACAAAAGTTGGAAAAGGAGATAGGTTGTGTATCAAAGCCTGAAGAAAACTGATCAAGAATTCATTTTCGTACAAATTTAATTTATAAAATATAATTGAAGTTGAAACTCATTATTTTGCTCTTTAATTTTTAATTAATTCTAATTATTATAAAGAGTAAGAAAAATTTGAATGTTTAATCAAACTAGGAGGAGGACGTATCAGTAAGTACTGATTTCAAGATCGATAATAATTAGCAAGAATATCAACCGACTTCATTTAACGAAATAGCTAATGAGAAATTTGGTTTTGTAACTCCATAAATTTAATTTACACATCTTGTAATTCTGATTAGTCAAACTCTTTATTAAAAGATTCAAAAATTAACTATAAATATTTTAAATCAAATTAAAAAAAAAAAAAAAAAATTTTTACTGTTTTACAAACATATTGTCATGTCAGTTATTTGTCACGTTCTCTTTCAGTTTCTCTTACACTTTATCTAAGCAAGATATATTATGTCTTATTTTATTTAATTTATTCTCTTATTTGTTTAAATTTACATATAATTTTTAAAATCTCCTTAGATTTATACGTCAATTTGCTATAGGGAATGTTAATATTAATAATTGTATTATTAAATTATTGCTAAAAGAGACAGACATGCATTTATAAAAGTTTTAATTATATATTAATTTTAGATGTATAATTTATTTATTATTGGGTCCCAGGCGAAATTGGAGATTATTTAATGTTCCAATTATGATTCAAAACTAAATTGGATAGTTGAGTAGTAGTTGCCAACATTTTTACTATGGATTACAACGAACTCAACTTGACTTTCAATCAGCTGTTCACTTAGTTGTTACTTGTATTATGATTCACAAACAAATTTGGTTGTAAAACATGATAAAAAACAAACATGTTAGTTGATTTATATCGTGGACTCCTCAATTGTGAATCATAATTGGGACATTACTTGATTGGTTTTTAAGGGTATTTTTTCATTAAACAAACAATGCATATACATACACATACATACAAATAACGAAAAGCCACATACTAATATAAATAAATACATATTAGGGCAGTTCGTAATGTAATGGTGTTTTCTTTTCTACAACAAAATGCTACATCTCAATGCAGAAAATGTACTTTGGTGTTTGTTTCTTAAAAATGTTTTGCTCTCTAAAATTGTCCTCACTAAGGGTGGAAGGCATTGCACTTTTTGCCCCGTAAAAATCGACAGTGTTGATAGTGCCCTGTAAAACTTAGCTGTCAGCAGTTGAAAACAGGGCGTTCCACTTTTTCATAAGTTGTGTTCAGTTCTAGTGAAATAATAAGCTGCATTATTACAAGGTTTTCAAGACATTTTATATATGTACCTTTCAATAAGGTGCCATTTTGTGTGTAGAAAAGAAAACACCATAAGTAAATATCCTCTGATTTCTTACTCTAAATGATTTTACAATTTACTAGAATCATATGTGATGCACTAAACATTTTGAGTTCGCGGATTCTATATTCGAAAGTTTTGACTTTATAAAATTTACTGCAAAAGGAAAAAAAAAACGATGTCCGTTACAATTGGCTAAATTCAAGCATGAACTTTCATCATCAGTTTTCATCAATAAGTATATAGATTTCAATAAATAGTTTTACGCGAAAGAATATCCCAGATGCTTCAGAAAAGTTCAAATCACTAATTGTCATATTAAAATGTGGTTTTCAATAAAAACTACTCGTATTTGGAAATTTTCAATTAAAGATCTTTAATTTCTTAATTGTATGTGTTTCGGCAGGATTCTTGATAGGATAATTGAAATATGTAATGCAAAATAAAACAATATGTAAAATGTTGAAATTATTTCTTAAAATAAATTAAAACTTGATCAATTTTAAATTAAATGTGTACTTTATTTTCGAAAAAAATACAAAACCAGAAATCATAACTTAAAATCTATACAAAATTTTAATTAAAGATTATAAAAAAATTTACATAAATTTATATTTACATACTTGTAAATATAAATTATAAGGGTGTATGTAGTAACAGTTGTATCTGTTGTAAGTGCTAAAAAAATATTAAAGTATTCCTAATATTTTGTCATAATTATTAATTTGTGAACAAGATTGACAAACTTAATTAAAACTTTAGCACATACAATTAACACAATAGTTAGCAAATACCCTGATGCATATCATTAACATGTAAATTGAGTTAAAATTTAAATAAACTCTTAACTGGTTTATAAAAAAAACCAGTAAGTTGTAATTATTACTGAGAAAAGGTTTGATAGTAAAATTAACATTTCATGGAATTTATGGAAATTTACTATAATTATAAAAAAAATTTAAAATGAAATCAACACATTAAAAGAAATTGTAAACACAAAACAGAAATGAAAGAGAACATGTACGAAGCAATTATTTCCATTAGCTAAGGAATTACATTTACTTTGTAATAAAATTGAAAGAAAACATCAATTTAAATTTTAACATTAACAGCAGAGCAGAAAAACATCGTTTTCGGAAGACGCCACATGATTGTATGTTCTGTTGTTGAAGATGATTTACAATTCTTATATGTATGTACTAACTCTTTGCAAAATTAGAATACGAGAATTACTTCACTTTTAAATTGAAGTTTATCTATTGTTTATTTGGATTTTTTTGTATATTTTTAATATAGTAAAAAATATTTCGGAAAACTTGATAAAAACCTTTACAGCCAGGCCGACGATTTCAAATGATGTCGATCGGTGGATTTCTAGACGTAAAAAAACTAACCTGCGTTTGTTTACTGGCACAAAAGCTAAACAAATAATTAAAATGCGGGTTAAAAAATCGTATATAAGTTGTTTTTCGATAACAAGTTCAGAATTATCGGTTGACCGACATCGTGGGGCGTGCCGTTAATTTTCTAAAATTAAATTTTTATAAAAACGGTATTCATTTCATTATTTTTTCCACTTTTCCAATAAAAAAAATATACATGAAATGAACACCCTTTTTTATAAAATTTATAATTTTTTTTTAATAAATTTTGTTCTTTACTTAAGTAAATTTTTGCAGGAAGTGATCTTATTTTGGGTTTTCCATACAAAATACCATCTTTTTCTACTCTTTTTATTTAAATGAATATGAATTCACAATAAGAAAATTCGTTAAGTACTGAATATATCAGCCTTGTTCCGTAAATCGAGTTAATTTGAAGTCATGATGTGGACTTCTTTAAAATCAATTACGACTTTTCACTTTCTTTTCGATCAGATAGATATTTTAGGTTATAAATATTTTAGACAATTTTCGGAACAGAGTCGGTATATCTTTTTAATTACTTGCAAACATTAAAATTACTTTTACTCTATTGGGAAAATCAGAAATCCAATCTTAAGGTTGATTATTTGTATCAATTTGTGTTATTTTCAATTATTTATAAATATTTCAATATAATGCCACTTAGAAGAGAGTTCCATTAAAACTAGTCAAAAATCATCCTTATCTTATGAAGAAAAATGTTTTTGTTTTGTTTGTTTTTTAAGTTTAATTATTAAAATTAATTAATTGCTTTATTTCACTAAAATGAAGTTGTCGGCACTGTTACATTCTGGTAAGCACTTTCCTTTACAAGTTCGCTCAATTATTTATGTATCCTTGCTAAAGCCAGCAAAATCTGAAGCTTCCGATTCTTCATCCTTTTCCACGCCTATGCAATGAATACCACTGCGCAGCATGGGTGTTCCCTTGCCTTTGCCCAGAACACGAGCAGAAATGACTAATTTTAGCACTTCTTTATCATTATTCGAATTGACTACATGCAGGGTTTCTCGCAAAAGTTTCTCTTTGTAGGCGAAAAATTCAATTTTCATTTCATAAATGTCGTGCTCATCATGTTTAAAGCCCGTGAATTCGGCAATGCGACAATGTAGATTAGGAACTGTTGAGACATCCGGTTGAAATTGACTTAAACTGCTGCCAACATCGCTAAATAAATTGCTGGGCAATTTCAAGTCAATCAGGTATCTGTGATTGATTTGCAAAAATCCCAAACTAACAACTATTGTGTCGCCAGCACGTTGATACGTAACGCAACTGTCCGATTCGAAATCATCTTTCAATGTGCTGACATCGAAGTGGACATGATGGTCTAGAAAAAGAGAGAATAAAGTAGAGAACAGCATTAATTAATTGATTGATGTGCATTAATGTAGAATTTTCAAATTAATCTAAAAAAAAATTATTCAAGGCAATTTAAATCAATATTTAAAATAAAGAAAAAAATCTTTAAAAATTTAGATATTTTATGGTTTTTATGTGCATTTACAATATCAGATCTGGTTTGCACCAGTTAAATCTCCACATCTTCATATAAATCTATTTTAATGGAATTAAAATTCAATTGGTATGATTATTTAAAAGCATTTAATGCTCTATTGTCAAATTTGGACGCGTTGGGTTTCTTTCAATATCTTGGGAATTATTAATAAAAATTGTGCAAAATGACAACAACAAGAAATCACATATTATGAGTTCAAAATGATTGTTGTTATGCCAGAAGTTTGTAAAATTTTTAGCGTAAAAGAAGAGGACATGAGAAAAGTATAAACAAAAGGAAAAAAATAAACAAAGTTGTGATTTTAAATCTTATTATATAAATAATAATTGAAAATATAATACGAGAATTATTTGTTATTGTAATGCAAAGTCAAATTTCGTAAGAAGGACGGACGGTGGGTTAGTAGAAAATCGCCGAAAATAGCGTTAAAATTTTGCTTGTCCAAGTGATATTTACAAATCAAAACGAGATTTTAAATAAGAATTTAGTATACACAATTCTTCCAAATACTTTCTAAACGCAGTTTCTACAAGATCACTCGTCGATTCGGCATTTTTTATACCAAACACTTAAAAAAGCCCAAAACTTCTGGCAAACTTTCTGCAAATGTCTTTTCAAATATTTATCAACTTTAATTTGTAGAAGTCCCTAATACTGAAAAATCCTGCTAAAAAATAGGTGAGATCGACAAACACTTTTTATAAGAGAGTTCTAGACGTAAATTTTCGAGAAAATTAATCGAAAAAACTTGTCGAAAATTTTTAAAACATTTAAAATAATTTTCACGAAAAGGTTTTGAAAACAAAAAATAACAAACCGTTCCTATGAAGTTATTCTTAGAAAGTTCTCTTAAAGCTTAAAGGAAAATCTGGACGAAAAGCTTTATAAGATTGATTTGTAGTAAATAAAAAAGCTTAAGTTTGGTCCAAAGCATATTAATACAACGTATTGTCGCCCCAACTTGCCTTAAAAATGCCTCCTTGGGATATCAAAAAAAAAAAAATTTGCTGAAAAATATGTTTGAACATCTGAGATTAAAAATAGAAGCAGCGAAGGCAAACCTTGTATGAACTCGCTTTGGTTTGGACTATACTTATACACCTATATATCGTTAGCTTAATATAGAAAGGTCCTAACTCATTTTTTTAAAATCGCTTGTATCGATAACATAATTAGTTAGGGCCTTTAACGAACAGTTAGTTCATTACTTATAGTACATTATCGATCATCACTTAAATTATAGTTTCCAATTGATTTGTATTTCAAAGTGTCACGTCGCGTTCATAAAAAAATTTTATTGAAATTTATATGACACATTTGTGTTGAGCTGCAAAAAAAAAAAATCCATTATTGGTTTCAATTGAAGTCACAATATAACAATAATTTTTGGTTTTATTAAGAATGATTTTTATTTCACACGTTTGTATGCAAAAAAAAAGAAAAAAAAAACAATTATTATTAATAATAGAAAGTGAATGTTCAAGCTTGAGTATTATCTGAATAAGTCAGTAAATAAATTAGTCTCATACTTCTTGATATAGAGATGGCGCTAAGGTGTTCGCTTTTGTCTAACTATATGTAACACTAAGGCAAATGACGCCTAGTAGTGTTGGAGATTTCTACTACTTTTAATTACACAATACTATCCAATAGTTTTCATCTGAGTATCCAATACTACTCGATACTTTTTAATCGTAAGCTTTATCACAGAGTTGTATCATATCGACCATTAAACATTCATTGAATTTAGTTAGAAAAATACAACACTAAAAGTCTTGAGTATCCAGTACTAATTGTGTACAGAAGACGACAGGTGGTGCAAATCTAAAATAAATCTAAATTATTTTGTTAGTTTTAGAGCGGTGTAGCAGCTCCTTTGGTTTTAACTAAATGCATTAAATTTTTAAGCTGTATTGTGCGGCAATTTTATTAATTTATTTTACTTTGCCGGCAGTACTGAAAATGAAATACTCTGCCAAAAAGAAAAAAAAAAATAAATAATGCCTCATATATTCGTTGTTGTTGGCGTCCATACGAGTAAATTACCTTGGGGTATTATTTCATATAGTTTTTGTAGTGCTATTTCCTGGAGGGTTATTGCCTGCCGCCTCCAAATTTATTCCAGTTTGACAAAAAAATTTTATTACAATAAATTAAAAAACCAATTATTTAATGAATATTTCATACATTAAAATAAAATCAGCCTGTACTTTTGTATTTGTATTCGTCACTACGAAGAAATTTTCTTTACAAAGAAAGCAAATTGTTGCATTGCTAATAATAACAATAAAAAAACATGCAGTAAACAAGTTGAATCGGTAAATAAATAAATGAATTAAATGCGAAACAATTAATACAATTGAAAACCATTAAATCAAATTTTAAATGCAACCTGCACCACCGAGTTTAATATTTTTATAATTTTGTTTACAAATACATAAACTAATTTTGTTCATGAATTGAAAACGGATGCATTTTAACACTTCACGCGTTACGCTGATTTTAACAATAAAAACAAAAGTAATACATTTTTTCAATCTCATTTTTATTTTTAATGTTTTTTTTTTGTAGCTCAACAATTATCGCAAAGCGATTTTAGGTATGTTTTTGTTTTTTTTTCCAAATAATTGATTTTCTAGGTTCATCTATATCTATAAAAAGAAGTTGATGTCACCACTAACTGCGGAAACGGGTCTACCGATTTCCACCAAAATTTCCGGGTACGTTGGAGAGGCTCTGTATATGGTTTATGTGATGTTTGCATTAAATCGGCCCAGTGGTTCTGGAGATATGGCAACTAGTTTTTTTTTTATAAAATTCAATGAAAAATAAATTACGCAAATGTTACATATATCTAATATTAAATAATTTTTGCAGAAAAAAAAACGGACAAAAAAATAGATATGGTACTGCCCACTGTTGTAATCATAATGCTGGATTTTTGCGGAAACTTTATTTATGTGCGCAACTTCACCTAATCCGCTTAAGTAGACAGGTAGGTGCAAGATTGTTTACTAGGTTTGGGCGTGGCACATCCCATTTTTCTAATCATAATGCTGCACTATGACGATAGCGAAATGTATGTCCGAAGTTTCATAAGAATCACTTTAGTAAAAGTTGTTGCAAAAGAATATTTACATTGCAGGGGCATGGTTCTGCCCACCTTTTTTTTATCCAAATGTAGTATTTTAATAGTAGTTTTCAACACGCTGTAGCTCTTTGTACATTTCAACAGAGTGATCAAGAATATTAACTTTAAAGCTACAGATTTCTAGTCAATATTTTTGTGATCAGCTCCACTGTATGCCGTCTCACTTTAAGAATTTCGGTTTAGTTGTATTTAAAGTTTTTTTAATTTTGCTAGTCATACAATGTCGATGCAAAAAAGTTTCTAACTACAGTTGAACCTCGATTAACCGGTTCTCGTGGGACCGGCACCAGCACGGATAATCGAAATACACGTTTAATAGAGGTTATATTAAAATATACAGAAATTTATTTATTTTTTATTTATTTTTATTTAAACATTCGATTTATGTAACTACAGATTCAAATATACCACATATTTTAATACAAAACATACAAATCGTCATAGAGAATGCAAAATCAATTATGTACTCGTATGTATCATCAAAAACATTAAACATAATAGAGGGAAAAAATAAAAAGAACCGCATGCTGGTTAATAAATGTAACCGATTAATAGAGGCCCGGTTAATCGAGGTTCAACTGTAATTATTATGCACAAAATTTTGTTAATAACTTCGCTTAATTTATAATTAATTGGCTTTACTCGCACTTTCTTTATAATACGCTTAAAACATGCCACATTCCATACACACACACACACAAACACTAAATGTCGGGCGTCTTCCCCAAATTTAATTCAGCGATCAGGAAGTGCTTTTTGAAGTCTTGAAAAAGAAACATTTTGCACGAAATTATATTTTCTAAATCCATGTTACGTACAGATTTGCTCGTTCATCAGTTTGTTGTTAAAAGTTGACCGCATTAAATTATATTTAAATAAGTTTGAAAGCAACTACATATGTACAATGTTTTACATGCCACTTAAACGATTCAATTAAATAAACTATTTTTCAAATAAAAAACGACAACAACTACAACACAAATATGGCTTGACCTGATAATCCATGAAACATTTAATAACGTTACGAATGCATAATACTTAAGTGCCCGCCAACGACATTTTAATGTATTTTTAAAAGCCTAAATTGTTTAACTTAATTTAAGTGATTCGCAAACGGTGAATGAAAGTGGCATAAGAAATGTGAAAAATAAATAACAAAATCAAATTCGTATAGAGTCGGAAGCGAAATTTTGATGATATTTAAAAAAAACCGGTTATCAATTCGCTTTCGCAAGGTTTCACAAAAATTCGAAATTCGGCAACAAAATTATAAAAATGGTGTTTTTAAGCGCGACAGAACTCACGAGACGGTTAACTGTCAAACGAATTGCCATACTTTGATCACTTTGTGAAATTTTTAGTCAGTATATGTACTCTGTCAGACATGTTACAAGCCAGAGCTTGCGTTACGATTAATGAATATCGTTACCACAACATGATATAAAGTCACTGGCTTTATGCTTTATGCTAACCAGCAAGAAGTGACTCCTTGGAGACCAACATTGCTCGTGTTATTTTTGACATTCGACCAGCAAATGGGCCAAAATTGGACGTCCAGAATGTGCTTCGTCAGCAGCGGTAAGTTTTAAAATTAAAATTTAAGATTAAATTTTTGACATATTTTTTAAAATTTATAATTTTACCGAACTTAAAAAAGGACGATAAAATAAACAGACTTTTTCTAAACATAAAGATGCAGCAAAAATAAATGAATTTTTTTGTTTTTAATTTTTGATTTTCAAAATTTTATAAAAAATAACACACCAACATAAATTACGAATTTTTTCTATTGCATATGAGTAGGTAAACATGTTCCAAGTAATACGAGCGCAATTTGATTAAAATCGATCTAGAACTTTTGCTTTTATTTACAATTAATTAAGAAGACTTTATTAATAAAAATCTCGATTTTCATTTAACAGTAACAATTTTTAATGTGTGTGTGTGTGTGTGTGCACGTGTATTCTACGAAAATAGAAATTTTATCCAAATGATTTCCACAATATGTTAAAAGCGTTAGGGTAGACATATTGTATTGGTGCAATATTTCACAGCCTATACAACAGAACATAACATTATATTGTTGCCATGAAACAACATCTCTCTTACGTATAACAATTTATTTTAGTTGTGCAAAATTTGTATCTAAAACGCAAAAAAAAAAAAAAAAGAGAAACCAATTAAGTGTGCGGATTGTGGTGATTTTTTTTTTCTCCACGTGCTATTCTTTCGTTCAACTAAAATTTTTATTCTTTATAAGTTGATTTTTGTTTCCAAATTTTAAATATGGATCAAAACAAAATTATTAGGAAATTTTGTGTGTCAAATATTATCATCTCGATAAAATTAACGGAAAAAAAATTAAAAGAAATTGAAGAAAAAAACAGAAAAGAACACAAATTATAAGTTGACATGATTGAACATCCACAAAACTATTTTAGTTATTTTTGCTCCACGTGTTTTGCCACCTGTTGTATTCAAGTTGCCATCTGTGCACCGTAGCAATCATAAATTATTGTAAAATTAAACAAGTAAGAGTGCTATATTCGGCTGTGCCGGATCTTGTATACCCTTCACCAAGCCGTAAATATATAATTTATTTAATATAGTACAGGATTTCTCATCTTTTATAAGGGGCTGTGCCATAGCTGCCAGATTTTTTTAGGTAATATCGTCATATTTTTGGGCAAAAATCGTCATTATCGTCAATATAGCTCATTGAAATCGTCATAAAAACGTCAAATGAAAAAACCGCTTTTTTTTACTAACAAAACATATTTTTGTTAGAGGCAAAACATAACAAAATTCTTAAATCAACAAATCTTAATAAAAACAGCATTATTTAAAATACAGAGATCAAATACTTCACTTAGAATTCACAATAAAATCACATGTAAATAGATTGCATGTTTTTCAATACTTTGAAATATATTTATACATTGCATGGAAAAAAATAAAAATATTCAAATCCTTTAATTATTTTTTTCAATTTAGTAAAATATGCATTTTAAATTTCATTTTTGGAAACACTTTTTCTAAAAATGTATAAAAGCTACAATAAAATTTATACAATAAAACTATAATTTTTTACAAATTGCAATTAACCATATTGATTAATTCAGGTACAACTGTCAGATCATAGCAGGTAAATTTGTTTAGATTTAAATAATCTTTTGAATATAATATTACGTTTACCTGACTAAATATTCTTTTCATATTTGCTGAATAATGTGGTAAAACTAGGATTTTTGTAATAAATCGGAAACAAAAGACTAGAATCCCTCGTTTGCATCTCTGATAGTTTTTTCCAAAAATCAAATAGTTTCATGTTTTTATCAGGACAATAATTTCAATTGTCTGAACTCTGTTTCTAGCCTTTGGTTTTTACTTTCTTCAACAAAATAGGAAAATTATTTTATAATTTCAGAAAACCAACTTTTTTTCTTCATTTATAATATTAAATGGATTAATTTGGCCAAGAGCTTTATATTTATTTTCAAAATCAAAGCTTGATAATATCTGATCACAAAGCTCTATATAAAAATTAACACAATTATTACTGCTATCATATTTTTCTTTTGCATTTTTTTGTGATTCTTCCAATACGTCTTTGGCAAATATTCCTAAATAAATGTCTTCAAAATTTTAAAAATAGTTTTTGTTTTTATAATCAGTTAAATAAAAGTTTTCGGTTTTAGGCAAACTAGTTTTTAAAAAAGTTTCTCATTACAATTTCAGCAGTTCAAGGTTGCTCTAATAGCGCAAATATATGTTGCAAACTTGAATTATTTAAAATCGTCAAAATTAGGGTAAAAATCGTCCCATCGTCACTATGTCATTTTTAGGACCCAAAATCGTCAAAATGACGATAAATCGTCAAATCTGGCAGCTATGGGCTGTGCACATATTAAGTAACGCTGTTTTCAGAGATTTTTTCACCTCCCCCACCCGTAACGCTTTATGCTAATTTTTCAGTGCAAAATTTCCAATCCGGAACGAATCTTTATATACATACACAAATATGTACTATGCATACTTACATATAATTACATATACAAAAAAATATAGATTGTTTAAAATATTTTACACTTTTCCATCCATCACTGAACAAAAAGGGGGTTTGTACGAAAAAATTCATAAAGTTATTATTAAGTTAATATAAACATAACACTAACAAGCTTCAGTAGCACAAATTATAATCGAAAGATTCCATATTCAACACTGGGGCACCTCATGTATTTATAAATTAAATTTTGAAAAGGTTATATACATACATATATATATATATATATATATATATATATATCTTCATTTAATTGTATATATAATTCAATATTAGAACCGATATTTTATTTTTGCTGATTTTCAATACGAATCATCTTAAGAAAAATCCTTACATTTCAGTCCAAGACCCAAGTCTCTAGCTCTTCTACTGTCTTCGGAAAATCGATTTCCCGTACAGACAGACGGATAGACGCACAGACGGACATGACTCATTCAACTTCCCTATTTATAAGGATTCAGAATATATATTCTATATGGACCTCATAGAAATATTGTGGAAATTAAACACGTAATGACAAACCTATAAATAACCTTGCCATTTTTGGTGAAGGGTATAAAAAGTAACGATTGAAGTTGGTTAAGGGCAAGTCATCATTATGAAGAAATCGTATATGAGAATGATCTGAACGGTATAAAAGTGAAAATATACATACATATATCGTTTGGGGCGTGGCATAATTGAGTTTGGTCCTAAAGTGAAATTTATTATATTAAAAATTGGCTTTATTTTTTCATAAAAAGATTTTAAAGTTTTTAAAAATTATATAAAAACCAATTTTTAATATCATCTCTGACAAAAAAGAAACTGCATTCGATGGAGAAGCATCTGTTTGTTTACTGGGTTATACCTAAAGGTGGAGTTACATAGCATGCGATTTAGCGTCAACGCATTCTACGCATTAGAAGCTTTCTATGCATTCTACGCTTTTCTTAATTTCAAGTTACGGCTATAAAACACAACTGATCGCTTTGAGTAACGCGTTGTTGTTTACAAAAGTCGAAAGTAGATCTACCTTTTTGTTGTGTAACTTGTCATATACAATTACACTAATTCAACTTTTTTGACAGCCGCGTGAAAAGCGGCGACGCATAGAACGCGTGTTATGTGCCTCCACCTTAAAAGTGTTGTAGACAGTTAAGAACGCACGTCATTACTGCTCATATACATATATTATTATTTAATTTTTTTTCTTGAATCTGCTTGATTCTAACCAGAACTATTTTTTTTAAACAAGTTTTCTTGTTTATTTTTAATACAAATAATAAAATGTGCTAAAAGCTGATCAATCTTAAACTTGTTGATTTTACTTAGACTATTTATCTTTTTAACCGTGTGATTTATGATTTGAAAAGAAAATTTCAATGCGAAAAATACTATACAAATTAGAAGAAGAAAACTACCAAAATTTTACACATGATAGAAGGAAGTAAATTATATCAAACTTACTACATAATTAATTATCGTTTTCATTAAATTTATATTCAGATTAACTAAAAAGTAGTTTGAAACTACATTTGAAATCTATCCTAAAAACTCACTATAAGCAAAGAATATATTTCTGTGGCAATAAGGATTAAGTCATATACTAGAAAAGCAGTTTTGAATGTATAAGTGGTTTAATAAAATTGTAATCGTGTTGTACTAAAAGTTGATCATTCGTTTTTCGATTCTTTTGATTTTTTAACACATGGTTCTGCCCGTCATAAGAAAGTTATTCGATTTGAAATGCAATATTTTATAAGTCAAAATAAGCCGTTATTCCATATTAGAAGATTAGCTAGAAAATAAAAAGCACCAAGTAATTGTGCCAGAACTTCGTTAAAAATCGTTCAATATGAATAAAACGTTACCCAGAGATACTTCTGAATATGGAGAATAAGATGGTGATATTAACTCAAAATGATCTTATCTCTACTTAAGCACTTTTTGCCACTGCTAAGCACAGCTGTAAAGGAATGATTAAAATTTGGTTTTTAATTCACAATGATTTACAAAATGTTTAATTGATTAATTTTACACAAAATGTGAATTGAATTAAAACAAGAATGCATTCCTCATGAATTAAAAATTCTTGCATGCATTCAGATTAATAAAAAATTTAATTGAATTAAGGTTTGAATGAATTCATTGGTGATTTATAGAAAATTTTAATTCACTGTTTTACCTAGAATTAAGGTCATTAATGAAAAAACCCTTGTAAAATTTGAAAAAAAAAAAAATATATTAAAAAGAATTTATAATTCGCAGATTCTTTCAAAAAGGAATCATATTTTTAAAGCGCTGCTACTGAGCTATATTTGACAAAATTTGGTAGTAAGGAATACTAAAAATTCTAAAAATTATAAATTTAATTTCATGTCTGTAGGTATTATTTGGCGAATGATAAAATTTACTGCCTAACCCACGATATCGAACGATGTCGATCGTTTGATTTTTAGACTTAAAAAATCTAGCTTGCGTTCCACTAGTAACCGATTTTATTTAACTTATTAATTGTTTACTGGAAGAAAAGCTAAACAAATAAATAAAATTGATGGTTTGATGGTCAGGCAGGGGTTTCGTAGTAATACAAATAGTTTTTAATTAAAAAGAAGAATTGCAATATGAAATTATTTTTTTGACATTTTTAATGTCGAAATATTTAAAATTAATAGTTAAATAATATTTTGTAGATTAATATAATAAAACACAGTTGGTGCTGTTATTTAATGGCAACATATCGGCTGACTTCCAAAACGTTCGTATACAAAGTTTGTATACAGTATTGCTACTGTATTTAAATCACATACATATGCAAAGTTCCGAAGCAATGCAACAACTATAAAACCGATGCCGTGTTTTCTTTCTTACTGCGTTAAAAATACTTGGCGGCGGCGTTTTGAAATGGTATACATTGTACAATTATTGTACTGCGGCGTTATGAAATGTGATGCTTTGTTCAAACACAAAGCAATTGACGTTTTGGAAGTCAGCCATTATTTCATTGTCGATTTATATTTCTCATTTTCTTAATTTAGCTGCTGCCTAATAATTTTAGTAACATGTTAATAAGATATTGAAAAATATCAAACAGGAATATCCGTACATATTAACTTTTCATCATATTTTGATGAATTTTTATTTGTTTTTATTTTAAGAAGAACGAACCTCTTCTTTTCGTGCGAACAAAGCAGTCAGTCTAAATTTGACAAGATTTATGACGAAAACTTTGCACATTTGTCTTTTTTAACCTCTAACGAACGAACAGTACAAAAATATTTTTTGTACATTTAAAAAAAATTTTAGTTTCTGACGCATGAGACAGAGTAAATATCATAAAAAAATGTAAATATGTACATATTTATGTATGTATGTATAAAATATTTTGTTTTATTTTAACCAAATACTTTCGTTAAACAAAAAAAAAAAAAAAATGGTTGCCACGGACAGCAGAAAATTCTCTTAAATTATTCTTCTATTTCCTTTTGGGGGTAACTTCGCTTCTTAATTACTACAATTGATTAGGGTTTCATTTTAATTGAGTTTGATTGCAATTACAGACACGTACTGATGTAATTAAATGTACAACTAACAGTGTACCAAAAAATCAAATGACAAGGATCTAGTTAGTCCTTAATAAATAATTACTTTGACAAAGCTGATACACGCATATCTTTTTTTATGTCTTCTATCATAATCAGTCGTTGTTGTAACATCTTCGCTCTTGTCGGGAGTTCTTTCCTGAGGAAAATACTTCCGTTTGGAATCAGTCTTTATTTAAAAAAAAATAATTAGATTTTCTACAAATTATGTTCTAATCCTTTAAGTTTGAATTTTGTTTCCTTCTTTTCAACAATTAATTATTATTACAATTACACTAGTGAAGTATGTATTAAACTCATTCACTGTTGATCAGTGATGCTTAAAACAAAAAGACTTTTTTGATGTGAAAGCCACATAGTGGCTGATGTTCTTAATATCTTTCTTTTTTTACATTTGACAATTTCCTGAAAATCTCCCAACCGTGTGCATCTTTTTCTACGGGAGCATAAAATGAGTTGTTTGTCCATTTTTCTATGGAGTTTGAAAATTTGGAATATCAATTTTAAAAACGAACTGAACACAATTATTACAATGCCACACTAATGTACATTAGAGAAATTTATAATGTTGATGACTTACCCTGACCAGAGATGGAACCCAAGTTTTAAATCATAGTTTGCTTAGTAGTCAACGTGCTAACCATTGCAGCCAACACCACGCTCAAAGTTTCCGAAAAAATCCTTACAAAAAAAGGGAAATTCCTTATTTGTGGCAGAACTGCTGTTGATTTTTCTACAGCAGGTGCAAATAAAGTTTCTGGTTTTGGGAGGGGAACTTTGAAATGAAACGTAATATATTGTAAAATATCTTTTACAAACTTAATAAATAAATATGAGGCATATTTTATTCCTTTTTTTTTTGGGAGCATATAGTGAATATTACTATTTCCACTTCACACTTTTTTTGTTGTTGTCACCATTTAAGTCTAATACATTGATTGATGATTTAAACAAAACTTGACATTTAAAAAATACACACAGACACACAAGCACAAGGACATACATTCATTTCAACCTTTAAACTTCTTTGATAATGTCAGTCAGTCCTCAAGGTAATTTTAATTCATATTGAAAACAATGCCACTGACAGCAGTAGAAGAATCAAGTGTAAGGATTTTTGCATATGATTAAAATGTGCCGGCAACAGCATCATAGAATTAATGTTATTTATGAATACAATAAGATTGTAAGTTAATACATATGCGAGTAATGTGTGGAATCGAAAATGGTAAAGTGTGATTACCGGCTTTTCTGTCCCATTCTAGTGAAAATCTTTACTAAACGTACTTAATTCAACAATTTGCTATCTACTAAAATCTACAAAATAAGTATGAAAACTTATCGAACAAATTCACTGCTTGCTACACTATTTAATGGACGACATTTTATATTAATTTCTTTACCCATAATTATTGCCACTAGTATAGCTTAGAAACAATACAGATCATATCACTGGAATCTATTTTAAAACTACAATTCTGGCAAATTTAAATCCTCCTCAATTGTTATTAATTTATTTATAAACGTTGTTACAAATACAATTCAATACAATACAATATGAATATGTTGAAATGTTTCAATATAAATACACGCACAATCATCATGTTGGGCATCATGCCAATGTCATTTGTATTGTTCGAAACTGAAACTATAAAATATATGTGTGTATGTATACCGAGAACTTTTAAATTTACTCAAGTGTATCTATTTAAATATTTAAATAAATTCATATAATATATATATTATAGATGTAAAAATGGACTTAAGCTACGTTTACACTTACTAAATATTTGTCGCAAAAAGCGTAGACAGAAGACAAACTTTAATTTTATTTCCATTCCAATCCAATATTAATTTTTTTATGGGCTCTTATTTATTAAAAAATAACTTTTAGTAACATAACTAATTTTATTTTGTAATGTAAAATCGAATTTAAATGACACTAACCTTGAGCAAAAGTAGTGGTTACGTTTTTTTTTCTTGTCAAATATTTGTCAAGTGTGAACGTAGTTTTAGAGCAGCAAATCACCCTTAAGCATAAATAAAATATTAAATATATAATTGAAAAGTTCTAAAAGATATTTAAATTAATTTCTTAAAATAGTTGCACGTGACTTTAACATACATGAATGACACAAAGAATGCTAGAAACGTAACTGGGACAAACGACGAATTTTTGGCAAAGAAAATTATGGGTCCATATTTGAAAATCAGACTATAAATGGAGGAGTTATTCGCAAATCAAATAAGGGAAACAACACATGACGAACTAAATAATATCTATGAGAAAAATATGTACAGTGCACGCAAGAAATATGGATGTTTGAGAGATATTCACAAGAAATATGCATATTTTTTGATGTGAATAAAGAAAAGAAAAAAAAAGTTCAAAATTGAACATGAGCACCGTTGCAAGAATGATGAATTAATTGATGGTTATTTTACCAAAATATAATTTAATGATTTTTTTTTCTCAAATGATTTTTATATTTAAAAATTATGATTTCAAAAGTAAATTTTAAAAACCATAAAATTTGGACAAAATTTATTGAGAACGGCATTGCATTTCACATTGAGTGTGATGACTTTTTCTTCAAAATGTGATTTTTTTTTTTGCCAAATAATGATTTTCTTCACGAAACTGTATGGCGACGCTCAAGATGAGTGTACTTTGAACTTTTTGGTATTTTTCTGTATCATACACAATCCAGAAGATTGATTACAATTGAGACATGTTTAATTACAGTGGTTTGCAAAAAAATAAACTGTATGTCCTTTAATGTGTGTGAAGACTAAAGAACTTACGTTTCATTATTATTCAAATGTTACTTTGGTCATATATACAATCTTTAAGGGATTTTGGCCAATGTGAACAAATGAAGGGTTGGCATGCAATGCCCCAATTATGGCTAGTGAATAATACAAAATTTTTTTTGTAGGATGACTACTCAGGGGATGACCCCTACATATGCAATGCATTGTGCCAGAACTAAGCAAAATGGATAGGATAGAGAATATAGATGTTGAAAATGTCCAAGGCTTAATTGTGAATTTTAAGAAAACTTTTGCAGCACCTCTGGTATTAAGTAGATGCATTAACTATCTTAAGCTGTATGAGCAGACATTTTATTAATTGTTTTACGTTTCTGCTAACCGACAAAGGGGGTCGAAGTTGTGTACATTAGTTTGGACGGCACAGTTTTACATCAGCTTCATCACTTAATAGTCCGACAACAATTAATACAATGCCACACTAATAAACATTAGAGAAATTTATGATGTCGATTGGCTTGCTCTGATAAGGGTTTGAACCCAAGTCCTGTCATTGTTAGCTTTAGTAGTCAATGCGGTAACCACTTCAGCCAACGCCAACACCAATCTCAAAAATAAATAGTGCAATTAGTTTTTAAGGACTCATGTCTAACGAATACAAAAACTAATACGAGTTAATTTGTAACATTGACAACTTAACTTAGACGACATTTACACTACGCAACTTTGATGCATGCAACTCTATTTTTTCAGTAAGAGAGACGAAATATAAAATGCATACAGTTCTATTTCAACACTCACACTTAAAATAGAAATTGCATGTATTAAAGTTGCGTAGTGTAAATGCCGTCATCTTAGTTAGGTTGTGAATCCTAATAGTGGCATAAAATCCTTATTTACAATGGTGTAACCATCAACGAAGTATGTTTATATGTTTATGTTATGGTAATTATATAAATACACATGAACGTACAATCGATTTAAAATAGATTTAAAATCATTGTGTTATATGTGCACCTGTTGCTTTGAATTCTTTTATCACCTGCTGACATGAATACAGCGAAATAAAAATTGATTTGTAGCACTTGAATAAGTCACACACACAACAAAAAATAGTTTGAAAAATAAATGCAACTTAATTTATTTAATATTTTAAATAAACAGTGAAACCTTTCATAAGCCGACGCTCACCATCGCGGTATTTTTGTCCGGTTATGAGAGGTGTCCACTTATAAGGGGTATTTTGAGCACATTTTTTTTAAATATAGTGTCCGCGTCGGTTAATTGAGTATCCGGCTATGAAAATAAATTTTGTATGCAAAAACTCATGAAAATCTCGGTTCTACCAAGTTTATCCAGTTATGGAAGGTGTCAGGTTATGGTGGGTGTCCGTTAGGAGAGGTTTCACAGTATACTATTGTATCACACTTTTATAATATGTGTAAATCACATAAAAATCTGATGTAAATTCGATAAAATTTGCTTCTACACGAGACTGTGACAAAAAAAAAAGAAGAATAAAACAGGGGCATGTACGAACACGTCCCCTTTAGTTTGTTATATATTTGGTTTGTTTTTATTATCTGCATTTTTGTGATGTTTTTCTAAAAAAATGGTAAAATGGTATATTCAAATTAATTCACTTGAACGTGTTCAGTGTCAGTAAAACTTTTTTGCGTTGTTCATGTAAAATAATAAATATTTATTTACATGCATACGAGTATAAGTTTAAATTAATGTCACTCAAATAAATTTATTTTAAAGATATTTACAATTTAATTGGAATGTTGTGAAGGGATACAAAAACTTACATATGTATGTGCATATTTATGTATCTTTAAAGATTTTATTAAAGAGTTTTTAATTGATTTTTATTAAAACTATTAACATTTGCATGTATTCATGCATGCGAGTGCTCATATACAATAAAAATGGTAACATTTATGTCAAGAACAATTTAAATTTAATGTTCAGAAAACAGTCGCTTAAAGTCTTTAAACTTGCATTTTTATTTTATGTCTGCCTTTCTTTATCAACTGGTAATTGTTTCTTTCCACACAACTACACACATGTACATATGTGCTTGCAGATGCATACATAAATATGACCATGACAGGAGTAGCTCCTGTATCGTTATACGCACTTTGACCTTTTACGAGGTTGTTTGTTGCAACTTTTCCATCAGTAACATTCACCTGCAACGTTATTTATTTTTCAAACGAACACGCAAACTATTTATACGAGAGAAGGCAATGTGTTTTTGTAACCAATTACTACTTCAGGTAATGAAAGTGTTGGCCGTTGTTGGGTAGAGTAGGTATTCAATGAATTATACCAGTTTATTTATTTTATTTATTTAATTTATTTAATTTATTTTTTCATTTCCTGCACAACAAGACAGTGTCTTATATTTATAGTGCAGGAACGCATTACGTTACAAAATAATTTATTATTAACTAATACCAGTTTAAATAATCCATTAGATTCGAATACGTAAGTTGTTGGTTGCTTTCTAAAAATTTGATGTAAACAATGTTGAATTTTGGTTACTGGACGTAAACAAGGATCAAGGTTGGTCCTTAATATTCCCAAAATTATAATACCCTCACGGAAAGAGTGTTTACAGTAAAGCTGTTTAACATAAATAACCCATAATTAACGTAAGTCGTCTTACGCTTTTATTGAAGAAACCCACAACCTTTTCATTGTTTTAATTTTCTGACATATATAACTATGTATGTACATATGTAAGTATATAAGTAGCAACTATAAATAGAAGTCTTTAAGTCTGCTCGTAAAATATTTATAAAAATTTATAAAACACAAGAGGCAATAACTTTTGGAAAATGTTGGAATCGTTTTAAGTTTATTTTCCATATACATACGTTTGGATATATACACATACATACATACATACATCTGTATATAAAATTAATAAAAAAAAAATCGGAGTACATTTTCCATATAACTTTGACGTTTGTCAAAGCAAATTAATGATATCTCAATACCGTTTGTAATGACGGTATGATGAACAATAAAGAAGAAAGTTTTCGTTCAATGAAAATATGTCATTTCGAAACGACACAAATTTAGTAATTACAAATTTATTTTCTTTAAATATTAGTATGTACGTACCCATACACATATGAAATTAAAAATATAATATTAAAATGTTAACCCCCAATTCATAAAAATTTTAAATAGATTTGAAATTAATTTAAAGAAAAATTTGTATTGAAATTTTGTACTAAAACACGGTGGCACGAAATAAGCCCCAAATTTTAAAATTTTTTGTTTGGGCTTTATTTCATTTTATTTGGGACTTATTTCATATCCGTAAAATAGATCTAAACACATTTTGAGGAAAATTGCATGTTATTTTCAAGTTTCAACTGTGTTATAATAAAGTACTTGCGACCGGCCGTAGGCGGGTTATGCAGCTAATACTTTGAACGCGAAGCCGGTGTTCGATATACCACAGAGGACAAAATCCTTGCGTCCGGCCGCAGGCCGGTTATGCAGAGAATACTTTGGACGTGAAGCCGTTGTTCGATATACCATAGAGGATAAAGTCTTTGCGCCCGGCCATAGGCCGGTTATGTAGAAAGTACTTTGAATGCGAAGCCGGTGTTCTATATAATTTAGAGGATAAAATTCTTGCATTTTATGATTTCTTCTTAAGCTTACTTTATCAAGTTAACAAATTTGGGGCTTATTTAATTTTTTTTGGGGTTTATTTCATTAAATGAAAAATTTGGTGCTTTATTATTTTTTTATTTGGGGTTTATTTCATATTTTTTGGGTCTTATTTCGTAAATTTTGTTTGGCGCTTATTTAATTTTTTGGGGGTTTATTTCATAAAATTTTTTGGCCCTTATTTCATTTTTCGATTTGGGGCTTATTTCAATGGGGCTTATTTCGTGGTGCCCTAAAACACATTTGAAATCTGTTTTATTTTTTATGAATGCTACCATAAATATTTGCACTAAACAAATCGACAATTAAAGCAAAATTATTTTAGGGTCACCCAATTGAAAGAAAAACACTTACAATACACATCAAACAAATTTATACATGAATACACAATAATGCTGGAGGTCAAGTAGGAAAATCGTTTGTAGTAACATAAATATAATAATCAAATGTTTTTAAATACGTACATATTTACAAATACAAACTCATATTTCATATCGTACGAATATGTTGAATGAAAGTGGCACGTGTATTTACATTTCCTTTTTCAGATGCATACATAGTTAAACACATACATACTTACATACATAGAATGTGTATTAGGATGGTCTCCTTATCTGAACAACATCTTTTCTCGGTAAAAATATTCCAAAAGCTTTTATTATTATATTTTTAAAAAAAAAGTTTGAAAAATTTCGGAATTTCGAAAGTTCCCAATATTTTGGATCGATGAAAAATGGCCCGAACAAAAAGTGAAAAAATGGCCTTCAAGTTTTGTATTGAAAACAACATCACGAACTTTGGGGACATTTTTGGTATATTTTGGGAGACATTTTTTCTTATATATGAAAATTTTACTCTAAAATATTTCCATTAAAAAGAACCAAAAATATTTTTGGGGCCATTTAAAATTTTTCAGTTTGGGGCCATTTTTTATGGAGGCGATTTTTGGCCTATATAATTAATTATTTCTGAAATTTTACAACTTTTTTTTTTGTGACAAATTTGCCGAAATGCTTTATGCTCTGCAAAAAAAAACAAAAGATACATTCATACATGTGTACATAAACACATTCATATATACCGTAATCTAATATACATTTCATTTTTAAGGGCATTCTCTATCCAATGCATGCATACATACGAGTCCATGTACTCACACAATATTCTCATCAAAATATTTATGCACTCGTGTACTTTCATATAAAACTACTGCACTCATAAAATTTATGCAGAAAAAGAGGAAAAGAATTTAAGTACAAGTTATTGTAAAACTTTTGTTACAAGTATGTGTGTATTCTACGTACATACTCGTAGATACGTACAATTGCATGTACAATGTACAGATGCGTGTGTAATGATAACTAAAGTATCTATGAGTTTGCAAGGAAGAAGCTTTACGAAAGACATACAAAAAGTTCAGTAAACTTTTCACTAAAAACAAACACTTAACATTTTTGTTATTTCTACAAACATCTCATCACTTTCGGGCGAAATTATCGCATGTGTTGAAACTTGAATTTCGCAATAGATATTTTTATCTGTATAAATCAGATATGATGCAATTGGGATTGCAATTTCTCGCAAAACAAGTTTGTTTCTAAATAACTTATATATTATTATTGATGCATAATACTTTTTTATACCCTTCACCAAAAATGCCAAGGGTATTTATAGGTTTGTCACATAAAGTGGAAATTAAAATAATGAATGTAAAAGTAGAGAATAATTAAATAAATAATATTGCAATTAAAGAACAATTGAATGAACTAAAAACTATCTCTATAATGTATTTCGAAATACCTATATGTAACTTAAAACAAACATACACAACCAATGTTCACCAAAACAATATTAAATTAAGCACCTAGTTTTAAGATTCATAAAGAATAATTAAATAAAATGTGAATTCTCTAAACAGTGTGTTTAATTTGGACAAAATAACAGAGGTTAATTCCGCACCAACGGCATCCTCTACATACATGAGGTGCCCCAGTGTTGAATATGTAATCTTTCGATTATAATTCAACGCACGAACCATTGTGCTACTGAGGCTTGTTAGTGTTATGTGTATATTAATTTAATAATAACTTTATGTATTTTTTCGTACAAAACCCCCTTTTTGTTCAGTGAAGAATGGAAAATTGTAAAATATTCTAAAGTGCTGATTTACACACGTCAAGTTTCCTTGATCAAGTTTTAATTCAGCTGAGAGAAAGACAGAGAAATTTTTATTGCTTTCTTTGCTTTTCTCCCAGCTGAATTAAAACTTGATCAAGGAAACTTGACGTGTGTAAAACCGGACAAACAGTCTGTATTTTTTGTACATATGTATATAGCACTGAAGAAAATATGAAAGTGTGTTCAAGTATACAGTTTAAACTTACTTTTTATATTGTTTGATATGTTATATTTATAAGAGAAAGGAAAGCCGAATTTATATTCAGTGAATCACATATTAATGCATTGGTGAAGGGTATACAAGATTCGGCACAGCCGAATATAGCACTCTTACTTGTTAAGTTTTAAAAAAGAAAAATAAATATAAAATAAGATTAGCAAAATAAAGTTCAAAAAACCATATATGTTTGTGCATATAATAACACTGTGCAACACAAAAAAGAGAAATGAAAAGGATATAACGTCTGCAAATGGGAGATGGTACCAGCCAAATGCTGTTCTTTAAGGTTCCGAAAATAACATCTATCGAGAACGATCACTTAATTGTGCGTTTTTTTTTTTCTAAAAATTTCTTTTCAAAGTGGTGATACACATCTAACAGAATCAGATTTGAACTGTGGTAAAGAAAATTTACTGAATTAAATGATAACTCTTCTTCGACCTTCTGCAAAAGTTCTTTAAAAAATAGGATATATATTTTGCTACGAATATAAGAACACATAAAAATTTCGGAAATAGCTCTTGAATAGTATTAGCACTAATATATTAGTATTTGTTCCTGTGAATGTTTAAATATTTAGAACAAAATTAGTTTTTAAGACAATCGCAAAATTTAGGCTGAACATCTTCTAGTCGTTAAGGCAATTATTTACCCTAAAAAAATTAATAGTCAAAATGATAGTGTGGTAACACTGCTAAAACTATGTAACATTCTGATTTCGAGATCGTTACACCATGATGAGAGTAGGAATATTAACGATTAATAAAAAAATTTATTTAACGAAATAGAATACGAGAAATATTGAAACTTTTTATTTATATTCAATTTATATGTTAAATTTAGAAGCTAAGTTTTGTGTAGTACGAAATTCCCGAGCTATGCTTTTTTTTACCTTTAAATAATATTTTATATTGTTTGCGTTTTTCGCACTTTTTCACACATTTTTAACTCTCGTCGATGAGAAAAGGAGGTTATAAATTCAAAGGTAGTTTTTAATGTTTGAACCTCCATAAGTCTATCGCTTATGAAACGATTTTCAAAATTCTTTTGCTTGACACCTTTTCATGCTATTTGGTCCCATAAATCTTTTTGGCAATTTGTTCCCATAAAATATTCATATTTACTGACCGATTTTTCCATAACTTTTATCGGAGAAGCAAATTGTCTTCCTGAAATATTGGTCCCATAGATATGTAACAGGCCCCCTGAAATACATATTGTTTATTGCATCAACCCGGGTGGGGGCATATTTTTGGTTTCTTCAAAATAATTGTCATCGAAAATGGCTTTTATGATATTTTCGGTAAAAAAATGAGTTGATGTTCAAAGATATCATAAAATAGATGAACGTAGATGTTGAAATTGCTAACAAGCATACATACATATTTCTATGTTAAAGTACTTTAGCACAAAAGTAGTAAGTAAATAACATATTTCTCTTATTTTACTATTTTGTTTAAAAATGTTTAAATATTAAAAACTTTCAAGATTTTAGCTGGCAACACGAGTCAAAACGCACAGCATTAGAAATTATACTGGGAAAAGCCATAAAAGGCTGATGTACAAAACAATAGAGAAAAATTAGAAATTCTAATATTCTTTTCATTCTTTAAGTTTAATTTGCAGTAAAAATCGTGCAATTGTAAGACAAATTGTTAATAATAATTATAATTAATTAAATACAATTAATGCCTGTTGTGCCTGAAAATCTTAACAAACACATACATGAACGTGCATTCTCGCACGATTTTGAATTAATACAAATTTTATAAAAATTCACTGTAAAGAAGTTGTTTTTTTAATTCTTACCATAAAATTTAATTTAATTGAATGATTAGGAGATGGCATGTCTGATAGTGCAGCCGGGATTTAAAAACAAATTGCAAAATTTTATATTTATTTAAATTTCAAGAAAAAAAAAACATTTCAATTATAATATTTCAATTTAAAAATTAGTAAAAGCACTACACCAAAAAAAAAAAAGTAATCCCAAACGTACTTAGATCAATCTAAATTCATTAAAAAAACAAGCCCTTTATGTTAATAACTCGGAAACTTCTTGTCAAATCAAATAAAATCATCAAGGTTCATTAACCCTTTTGGACTTAAAAAATTGCATAGAATACTTCATATTTGATCGAAATTGTGTAAGTGATTTAAGATATATCGATATAGAAAAATTTCGAAATAAAGTGTTTGTTCTAATTACTCTAAATCTTGGGCCTGTTCGAAAATGCATCACTGCTTCGCATTGGATGCGCATGTGTGATTAGTTTCCTCAGCTGGTACAAAACAGTATATAACTCATCAGATGCGGCGCAGTGATGCATTGCGGAACAGGCCGCTTTTTATCAAATTGACAAAAAACTTTTCGGTTGAGCTTAGCGAGAAGTTTCAGAAATCATACATATATCTTTTACAGGTATATGGCATAAATATTAAAAAAAACAAGTTTCGAGTTAGTACATTTTTCCTAAATTAGTGAGATATATAAAATATTGATTTCACAGTTTCATTAACAGCCTCTCTCTCAGTGTTTTGATTTATCATAAAACATCATTTATGAATTTTCTAAGGGAAATACATATTTTTAAACAAAAACAGATATTGACATGTACTATTGAATAGTTGATGATGTGAATGAATACCGAGTGTCAGAAAAAAGAAAATAAACAAGTGCTGCTTATCAATAGGAAAACAAACACAGACCATTTTTCTTCTTGTTCTTTTGATGAATGTGCAGTATGTTCTATACATAGATTTTCAAATATTTATATGTATGTAGTCGTGCTTGCACGAGCACGTAATTAAATTGTCATTCGAATAAAAAGTGTTCGAATAATCGATTCATTTTTTTTTCACATAAATAAATGTGTTTAATTATAATTTTTCGCGATTAAGGAATTTTAGCAATTTATTCCTAGGACATGTGAAATATTTTTTTAATTTTTCGCTGAGTGCAAGCGTGATAAAAGAAAAACGAAATCAGTCAACAAATTATCAAATAAATACCAACAAATATCGAACAAAACAAGAGTTATGAAATTTTGATAATAATGTTTTCTTGCAAGGCAATTTTGATCAAAAGTTTTCATTTTTATATCAAAATACAAGCATTAATTTAATTAACGATAAGCTGTACTATCTACACATTTTTGATAAATAATATTCAAAAACATTTAACAATTTAATTAATAAAAAATGTATGTCAATAACAGAACCATAAATGATTTATAAGCGGCTGTGGCACCTGTACTTTATTTAGATCAAATAATTAATATTTCTTTTTCAAATGCTTGTTAACAAAAATTATTTAAAAAACATAGAGAAAATTCAGAAATTAAGAAAGAAAAACTGGTTCCGATTATTAATCGATTAATTAAAAATAGGTAGCTATTAAAATGAACTTTATGCATTAGAAACGGCCATATTTTCTGCTAAAGATATTGAGCCTTATTATGAGTGTCATTGTCGTAGGCGAACTTTAATGACTCGAATGTAGAGAACGTTGCCACATTTTAAAGATTTCTTTACAACATTGACTCTCGTAATAAGATCGATTATAATTTCAACAACAGCCTGATATCAGAGCTACAAGTTCAAATAATTTGAACAAAATAACACAAAAAAAATCTTATCAATTAAGCATGTAAACAGAGTTGCCACAACGTATTTTTCATAACCAAAAGTAATCAAAAATCGATTATTTATTTATTTCATCGGACATTTGTAAAAATGGAAAACATGGAGAGACGATTTTATCGATCATGGCTAGTAACTGTTTTACTTCGCCCACGATTCTTCTAACATTGTTTGGTATCCAGTGACATATGCCTTAGTCACTTAAACAGTCCTACAGCAATTAATCATAGTTCGGTTGCAGTTTCAAATTTTACTCAAAAGTTAAATATGTTTAGTCGGGACATTGCCAACATAGCTCGATGAAACTTTTTGGTTTACATCTTTTCTAGTTGATATTGTACAAATTCTCTCAGAGATCATCAAAAATGTAAACAATTTTAATTTTCAAAATTTTATAGAAAAATTCTCAAATACAATTGAGAAATCGGTCTTACGTAGTCAATATGTATGGATTCTTGGCTTTAATTTCCCATTGATCCAAATGAGTGACAAACAAAAATGTGCCCACAAATGGCAAATTCTCTCAGAGATCATCAAAAATGTAAACAATTTTAATTTTCAAAATTTTATAGAAAAATTCTCAAATACAATTGAGAAATCGGACTTACGTAGTCTATAAGTATGGATTCTTGGCTTAAGTTTTCAATTGGTTTAAATGAGTGACAAACAAAAATGTGCCCACAAATGGCCAAATTCCCGTAGAGATCATCAAAATTTACATAAATTTTAATTTTCAAAATTTTATATGTAGAAAAATTCTCAAATACAATTGAGGAATCGGACTTCGATAGTCTATAAGTATGGATTCTTGGCTTTAATTTCCCATTGATCCAAATGAGTGACAAACAAAAATGTGCCCACAAATGGCAAATTCTCTCAGAGATCATCAAAAATGTAAACAATTTTAATTTTCAAAATTTTATAGAAAAATTCTCAAATACAATTGAGAAATCGGACTTACGTAGTCTATAAGTATGGATTCTTGGCTTAAGTTTTCAATTGGTTTAAATGAGTGACAAACAAAAATGTGCCCACAAATGGCAAATTCTCTCAGAGATCATCAAAAATTTACACAATTTTAATCTTTAAAATTTTATAGAAAAATTCTCAAATACAATTGAGAAATCGGACTTACATAGTCTATAAGTATGGATCCTTGGCTTTAATTTCCCATTCGTCCAAATGAGTGACAAACAAATGATATAGAAAAATTCTCAAATACAATTGAGAAATCGGACTTACATAGCCTATAAGTATGGATCCTTGGCTTTAATTTCCCATTGGTCCAAATGAGTGACAAACAAGTGTTATAGAAAAATTCTCAAATACAATTGAGAAATCGGACTTACATAGCCTATAAGTATGGATCCTTGGCTTTAATTTCCCATTGGTCCAAATGAGTGACAAACAAATGTTATAGAAAAATTCTCAAATACAATTGAGAAATCGGACTTACATAGCCTATAAGTATGGATCCTTGGCTTTAATTTCCCATTGGTCCAAATGAGTGACAAAAATATCTTATAGAAAAATTCTCAAATACAATTGAGAAATCGGACTTACATAGTCAATAAGTATGGATCCTTGGCTTTAATTTCCCATTGGTCCAAATGAGTGACAAACAAATGTTATAGAAAAATTCTCAAATACAATTGAGAAATCGGACTTACATAGTCAATAAGTATGGATCCTTGGCTTTAATTTCCCATTGGTCCAAATGAGTGACAAACAAGTGTTATAGAAAAATTCTCAAATACAATTGAGAAATCGGACTTAAATAGCCTATAAGTATGGATCCTTGGCTTTAATTTCCCATTGGTCCAAATGAGTGACAAACAAGTGTTATAGAAAAATTCTCAAATACAATTGAGAAATCGGACTTACATAGTCTATAAGTATGGATCCTTGGCTTTAATTTCCCATTGGTCCAAATGAGTGACAAACAAATGTTATAGAAAAATTCTCAAATACAATTGAGAAATCGGACTTACATAGTCTATAAGTATGGATCCTTGGCTTTAATTTCCCATTGGTCCAAATGAGTGACAAACAAATCTTATAGAAAAATTCTCAAATACAATTGAGAAATCGGACTTACATAGTCTATAAGTATGGATCCTTGGCTTTAATTTCCCATTGGTCCAAATGAGTGACAAACAAATGTTATAGAAAAATTCTCAAATACAATTGAGAAATCGGACTTACATAGTCAATAAGTATGGATCCTTGGCTTTAATTTCCCATTGGTCCAAATGAGTGACAAACAAGTGTTATAGAAAAATTCTCAAATACAATTGAGAAATCGGACTTAAATAGCCTATAAGTATGGATCCTTGGCTTTAATTTCCCATTGGTCCAAATGAGTGACAAACAAGTGTTATAGAAAAATTCTCAAATACAATTGAGAAATCGGACTTACATAGTCTATAAGTATGGATCCTTGGCTTTAATTTCCCATTGGTCCAAATGAGTGACAAACATATGTTATAGAAAAATTCTCAAATACAATTGAGAAATCGGACTTACATAGTCTATAAGTATGGATCCTTGGCTTTAATTTCCCATTGGTCCAAATGAGTGACAAACAAATCTTATAGAAAAATTCTCAAATACAATTGAGAAATCGGACTTACATAGTCTATAAGTATGGATCCTTGGCTTTAATTTCCCATTGGTCCAAATGAGTGACAAACAAATGTTATAGAAAAATTCTCAAATACAATTGAGAAATCGGACTTACATAGTCAATAAGTATGGATCCTTGGCTTTAATTTCCCATTGGTCCAAATGAGTGACAAACAAGTGTTATAGAAAAATTCTCAAATACAATTGAGAAATCGGACTTAAATAGCCTATAAGTATGGATCCTTGGCTTTAATTTCCCATTGGTCCAAATGAGTGACAAGCAAGTGTTATAGAAAAATTCTCAAATACAATTGAGAAATCGGACTTACATAGTCTATAAGTATGGATCCTTGGCTTTAATTTCCCATTGGTCCAAATGAGTGACAAACAAATGTTATAGAAAAATTCTCAAATACAATTGAGAAATCGGACTTACATAGTCTATAAGTATGGATCCTTGGCTTTAATTTCCCATTGGTCCAAATGAGTGACAAACAAATCTTATAGAAAAATTCTCAAATACAATTGAGAAATCGGACTTACATAGCCTATAAGTATGGATCCTTGGCTTTAATTTCCAATTGGTCCAAATGGGTGACAAACAAATGTTATAGAAAAATTCTCAAATACAATTGAGAAATCGGACTTACATAGCCTATAAGTATGGATCCTTGGCTTTAATTTCCCATTGGTCCAAATGATTAAAAAACAAATGTTATAGAAAAATTCTCAAATACAATTGAGAAATCGGACTTACATAGCCTATAAGTATGGATCCTTGGCTTTAATTTCCCATTGGTCCAAATGATTAAAAAACAAATGTTATAGAAAAATTCTCAAATACAATTGAGAAATCGGACTTACATAGCCTATAAGTATGGATCCTTGGCTTGAATTTTCCATTGGTCCAAATGATTAAAAAACAAATGTTATAGAAAAATTCTTAAATACAATTGAGAAATCGGACTTACATAGTCTATAAGTATGGATCCTTGGCTTTAATTTCCCTTTGGTCCAAATGAGTGACAAACAAATGTTATAGAAAAATTCTCAAATACAATTGAGAAATCGGACTTACATAGTCAATAAGTATGGATCCTTGGCTTTAATTTCCCATTGGTCCAAATGAGTGACAAACAAGTGTTATAGAAAAATTCTCAAATACAATTGAGAAATCGGACTTACATAGTCTATAAGTATGGATCCTTGGCTTTAATTTCCCATTGGTCCAAATGAGTGACAAACAAATGTTATAGAAAAATTCTCAAATACAATTGAGAAATCGGACTTACATAGTCTATAAGTATGGATCCTTGGCTTTAATTTCCCATTGGTCCAAATGAGTGACAAACAAAAATGTGCCCACAAATGGCCAAATTCCTGTAGAGCTCATCAAAATTTACACAATTTTAATATTTAAAATTTTATAGAAAAATTCTCAAATACAATTGAGAAATCGGACTTACATAGTCAATAAGTATGGATCCTTGGCTTTAATTTCCCATTGGTCCAAATGAGTGACAAACAAATTTAATAGAAAAATTCTCAAATACAATTGAGAAATCGGACTTACATAGTCTATAAGTATGGATCCTTGGCTTTAATTTCCCATTGGTCCAAATGAGTGACAAACAAATTTAATAGAAAAATTCTCAAATACAATTGAGAAATCGGACTTACATAGTCTATAAGTATGGATCCTTGGCTTTAATTTCCCATTGGTCCAAATGAGTGACAAACAAATTTTATAGAAAAATTCTCAAATACAATTGAGAGATCTGACTTACATAGTCAATAAGTATGTACTCTTGGCTTTAATTTCCCATTGTTCCAAATGAGTGACAAACAAAAATGTGCCCACAAATGGCCAAATTCCTGTAGAGCTCATCAAAATTTACACAATTTTAATATTTAAAATTTTATAGAAAAATTCTCAAATACAATTGAGAAATCGGACTTACATAGTCTATAAGTATGGATCCTTGGCTTTAATTTCCCATTGGTCCAAATGAGTGACAAACAAATTTAATAGAAAAATTCTCAAATACAATTAAGAAATCGGACTTACATAGTCTATAAGTATGGATCCTTGGCTTTAATTTCCCATTGGTCCAAATGAGTGACAAACAAATTTTATAGAAAAATTCTCAAATACAATTGAGAGATCTGACTTACATAGTCAATAAGTATGTACTCTTGGCTTTAATTTCCCATTGTTCCAAATGAGTGACAAACAAAAATGTGCCCACAAATGGCCAAATTCCTGTAGAGCTCATCAAAATTTACACAATTTTAATATTTAAAATTTTATAGAAAAATTCTCAAATACAATTGAGAAATCGGACTTACATAGTCTATAAGTATGGATCCTTGGCTTTAATTTCCCATTGGTCCAAATGAGTGACAAACAAATTTTATAGAAAAATTCTCAAATACAATTGAGAGATCTGACTTACATAGTCAATAAGTATGTACTCTTGGCTTTAATTTCCCATTGGTCCAAATGAGTGACAAACAAATGTTATAGAAAAATTCTCAAATACAATTGAGAAATCGGACTTACATAGTCTATAAGTATGGATCCTTGGCTTTAATTTCCAATTGGTCCAAATGGGTGACAAACAAATTTAATAGAAAAATTCTCAAATACAATTAAGAAATCGGACTTACATAGTCTATAAGTATGGATCCTTGGCTTTAATTTCCCATTGGTCCAAATGAGTGACAAACAAATTTTATAGAAAAATTCTCAAATACAATTGAGAGATCTGACTTACATAGTCAATAAGTATGTACTCTTGGCTTTAATTTCCCATTGTTCCAAATGAGTGACAAACAAAAATGTGCCCACAAATGGCCAAATTCCTGTAGAGCTCATCAAAATTTACACAATTTTAATATTTAAAATTTTATAGAAAAATTCTCAAATACAATTGAGAAATCGGACTTACATAGTCTATAAGTATGGATCCTTGGCTTTAATTTCCCATTGGTCCAAATGAGTGACAAACAAATTTTATAGAAAAATTCTCAAATACAATTGAGAGATCTGACTTACATAGTCAATAAGTATGTACTCTTGGCTTTAATTTCCCATTGGTCCAAATGAGTGACAAACAAATGTTATAGAAAAATTCTCAAATACAATTGAGAAATCGGACTTACATAGTCTATAAGTATGGATCCTTGGCTTTAATTTCCCATTGGTCCAAATGAGTGACAAACAAATTTAATAGAAAAATTCTCAAATACAATTGAGAAATCGGACTTACATAGTCTATAAGTATGGATCCTTGGCTTTAATTTCCCATTGGTCCAAATGAGTGACAAACAAATTTTATAGAAAAATTCTCAAATACAATTGAGAGATCTGACTTACATAGTCAATAAGTATGTACTCTTGGCTTTAATTTCCCATTGGTCCAAATGAGTGACAAACAAATTTAATAAAAAAATTCTCAAATACAATTGAGAAATCGGACTTACATAGTCAATAAGTATGTACTCTTGGCTTTAATTTCCCATTGGTCCAAATGAGTGACAAACAAAAATGTGCCCACAAATGGCCAAATTCCTGTAGAGCTCATCAAAATTTACACAATTTTAATATTTAAAATTTTATAGAAAAATTCTCAAATACAATTGAGAAATCGGACTTACATAGTCAATAAGTATGGATTCTTGGCTTTAATTTCCCATTGGTCCAAATGAGTGACAAACAAAAATGTGCCCACAAATGGCCAAATTCCTGTAGAGCTCATTAAAATTTACACAATTTTAATATTTAAAATTTTATAGAAAAATTCTCAAATACAATTGAGAAATCGGACTTACATAGTCTATAAGTATGGATCCTTGGCTTTAATTTCCCATTGGTCCAAATGAGTGACAAACAAATTTAATAGAAAAATTCTCAAATACAATTGAGAAATCGGACTTACATAGTCTATAAGTATGGATCCTTGGCTTTAATTTCCCATTGGTCCAAATGAGTGACAAACAAATTTTATAGAAAAATTCTCAAATACAATTGAGAAATCGGACTTACATAGTCTATAAGTATGGATCCTTGGCTTTAATTTCCCATTGGTCCAAATGAGTGACAAACAAATTTAATAGAAAAATTCTCAAATACAATTGAGAAATCGGACTTACATAGTCTATAAGTATGGATCCTTGGCTTTAATTTCCCATTGGTCCAAATGAGTGACAAACAAATTTTATAGAAAAATTCTCAAATACAATTGAGAAATCGGACTTACATAGTCTATAAGTATGGATCCTTGGCTTTAATTTCCCATTGGTCCAAATGAGTGACAAACAAATTTAATAGAAAAATTCTCAAATACAATTGAGAAATCGGACTTACATAGTCTATAAGTATGGATCCTTGGCTTTAATTTCCCATTGGTCCAAATGAGTGACAAACAAATTTTATAGAAAAATTCTCAAATACAATTGAGAAATCGGACTTACATAGTCTATAAGTATGGATCCTTGGCTTTAATTTCCCATTGGTCCAAATGAGTGACAAACAAATTTAATAGAAAAATTCTCAAATACAATTGAGAAATCGGACTTACATAGTCTATAAGTATGGATCCTTGGCTTTAATTTCCCATTGGTCCAAATGAGTGACAAACAAATTTTATAGAAAAATTCTCAAATACAATTGAGAGATCTGACTTACATAGTCAATAAGTATGTACTCTTGGCTTTAATTTCCCATTGTTCCAAATGAGTGACAAACAAAAATGTGCCCACAAATGGCCAAATTCCTGTAGAGCTCATCAAAATTTACACAATTTTAATATTTAAAATTTTATAGAAAAATTCTCAAATACAATTGAGAAATCGGACTTACATAGTCTATAAGTATGGATCCTTGGCTTTAATTTCCCATTGGTCCAAATGAGTGACAAACAAATTTAATAGAAAAATTCTCAAATACAATTAAGAAATCGGACTTACATAGTCTATAAGTATGGATCCTTGGCTTTAATTTCCCATTGGTCCAAATGAGTGACAAACAAATTTTATAGAAAAATTCTCAAATACAATTGAGAGATCTGACTTACATAGTCAATAAGTATGTACTCTTGGCTTTAATTTCCCATTGTTCCAAATGAGTGACAAACAAAAATGTGCCCACAAATGGCCAAATTCCTGTAGAGCTCATCAAAATTTACACAATTTTAATATTTAAAATTTTATAGAAAAATTCTCAAATACAATTGAGAAATCGGACTTACATAGTCTATAAGTATGGATCCTTGGCTTTAATTTCCCATTGGTCCAAATGAGTGACAAACAAATTTTATAGAAAAATTCTCAAATACAATTGAGAGATCTGACTTACATAGTCAATAAGTATGTACTCTTGGCTTTAATTTCCCATTGGTCCAAATGAGTGACAAACAAATGTTATAGAAAAATTCTCAAATACAATTGAGAAATCGGACTTACATAGTCTATAAGTATGGATCCTTGGCTTTAATTTCCCATTGGTCCAAATGAGTGACAAACAAATTTTATAGAAAAATTCTCAAATACAATTGAGAGATCTGACTTACATAGTCAATAAGTATGTACTCTTGGCTTTAATTTCCCATTGGTCCAAATGAGTGACAAACAAATGTTATAGAAAAATTCTCAAATACAATTGAGAAATCGGACTTACATAGTCTATAAGTATGGATCCTTGGCTTTAATTTCCCATTGGTCCAAATGAGTGACAAACAAATTTTATAGAAAAATTCTCAAATACAATTGAGAGATCTGACTTACATAGTCAATAAGTATGTACTCTTGGCTTTAATTTCCCATTGGTCCAAATGAGTGACAAACAAATGTTATAGAAAAATTCTCAAATACAATTGAGAAATCGGACTTACATAGTCTATAAGTATGGATCCTTGGCTTTAATTTCCCATTGGTCCAAATGAGTGACAAACAAATTTAATAGAAAAATTCTCAAATACAATTGAGAAATCGGACTTACATAGTCTATAAGTATGGATCCTTGGCTTTAATTTCCCATTGGTCCAAATGAGTGACAAACAAATTTTATAGAAAAATTCTCAAATACAATTGAGAGATCTGACTTACATAGTCAATAAGTATGTACTCTTGGCTTTAATTTCCCATTGGTCCAAATGAGTGACAAACAAATTTAATAAAAAAATTCTCAAATACAATTGAGAAATCGGACTTACATAGTCAATAAGTATGTACTCTTGGCTTTAATTTCCCATTGGTCCAAATGAGTGACAAACAAAAATGTGCCCACAAATGGCCAAATTCCTGTAGAGCTCATCAAAATTTACACAATTTTAATATTTAAAATTTTATAGAAAAATTCTCAAATACAATTGAGAAATCGGACTTACATAGTCAATAAGTATGGATTCTTGGCTTTAATTTCCCATTGGTCCAAATGAGTGACAAACAAAAATGTGCCCACAAATGGCCAAATTCCTGTAGAGCTCATTAAAATTTACACAATTTTAATATTTAAAATTTTATAGAAAAATTCTCAAATACAATTGAGAAATCGGACTTACATAGTCTATAAGTATGGATCCTTGGCTTTAATTTCCCATTGGTCCAAATGAGTGACAAACAAATTTAATAGAAAAATTCTCAAATACAATTGAGAAATCGGACTTACATAGTCTATAAGTATGGATCCTTGGCTTTAATTTCCCATTGGTCCAAATGAGTGACAAACAAATTTTATAGAAAAATTCTCAAATACAATTGAGAAATCGGACTTACATAGTCTATAAGTATGGATCCTTGGCTTTAATTTCCCATTGGTCCAAATGAGTGACAAACAAATTTAATAGAAAAATTCTCAAATACAATTGAGAAATCGGACTTACATAGTCTATAAGTATGGATCCTTGGCTTTAATTTCCCATTGGTCCAAATGAGTGACAAACAAATTTTATAGAAAAATTCTCAAATACAATTGAGAAATCGGACTTACATAGTCTATAAGTATGGATCCTTGGCTTTAATTTCCCATTGGTCCAAATGAGTGACAAACAAATTTAATAGAAAAATTCTCAAATACAATTGAGAAATCGGACTTACATAGTCTATAAGTATGGATCCTTGGCTTTAATTTCCCATTGGTCCAAATGAGTGACAAACAAATTTTATAGAAAAATTCTCAAATACAATTGAGAAATCGGACTTACATAGTCTATAAGTATGGATCCTTGGCTTTAATTTCCCATTGGTCCAAATGAGTGACAAACAAATTTAATAGAAAAATTCTCAAATACAATTGAGAAATCGGACTTACATAGTCTATAAGTATGGATCCTTGGCTTTAATTTCCCATTGGTCCAAATGAGTGACAAACAAATTTTATAGAAAAATTCTCAAATACAATTGAGAGATCTGACTTACATAGTCAATAAGTATGTACTCTTGGCTTTAATTTCCCATTGTTCCAAATGAGTGACAAACAAAAATGTGCCCACAAATGGCCAAATTCCTGTAGAGCTCATCAAAATTTACACAATTTTAATATTTAAAATTTTATAGAAAAATTCTCAAATACAATTGAGAAATCGGACTTACATAGTCTATAAGTATGGATCCTTGGCTTTAATTTCCCATTGGTCCAAATGAGTGACAAACAAATTTAATAGAAAAATTCTCAAATACAATTAAGAAATCGGACTTACATAGTCTATAAGTATGGATCCTTGGCTTTAATTTCCCATTGGTCCAAATGAGTGACAAACAAATTTTATAGAAAAATTCTCAAATACAATTGAGAGATCTGACTTACATAGTCAATAAGTATGTACTCTTGGCTTTAATTTCCCATTGTTCCAAATGAGTGACAAACAAAAATGTGCCCACAAATGGCCAAATTCCTGTAGAGCTCATCAAAATTTACACAATTTTAATATTTAAAATTTTATAGAAAAATTCTCAAATACAATTGAGAAATCGGACTTACATAGTCTATAAGTATGGATCCTTGGCTTTAATTTCCCATTGGTCCAAATGAGTGACAAACAAATTTTATAGAAAAATTCTCAAATACAATTGAGAGATCTGACTTACATAGTCAATAAGTATGTACTCTTGGCTTTAATTTCCCATTGGTCCAAATGAGTGACAAACAAATGTTATAGAAAAATTCTCAAATACAATTGAGAAATCGGACTTACATAGTCTATAAGTATGGATCCTTGGCTTTAATTTCCAATTGGTCCAAATGGGTGACAAACAAATTTAATAGAAAAATTCTCAAATACAATTAAGAAATCGGACTTACATAGTCTATAAGTATGGATCCTTGGCTTTAATTTCCCATTGGTCCAAATGAGTGACAAACAAATTTTATAGAAAAATTCTCAAATACAATTGAGAGATCTGACTTACATAGTCAATAAGTATGTACTCTTGGCTTTAATTTCCCATTGTTCCAAATGAGTGACAAACAAAAATGTGCCCACAAATGGCCAAATTCCTGTAGAGCTCATCAAAATTTACACAATTTTAATATTTAAAATTTTATAGAAAAATTCTCAAATACAATTGAGAAATCGGACTTACATAGTCTATAAGTATGGATCCTTGGCTTTAATTTCCAATTGGTCCAAATGAGTGACAAACAAATTTAATAGAAAAATTCTCAAATACAATTAAGAAATCGGACTTACATAGTCTATAAGTGTGGATCCTTGGCTTTAATTTCCCATTGGTCCAAATGAGTGACAAACAAATTTTATAGAAAAATTCTCAAATACAATTGAGAGATCTGACTTACATAGTCAATAAGTATGTACTCTTGGCTTTAATTTCCCATTGTTCCAAATGAGTGACAAACAAAAATGTGCCCACAAATGGCCAAATTCCTGTAGAGCTCATCAAAATTTACACAATTTTAATATTTAAAATTTTATAGAAAAATTCTCAAATACAATTGAGAAATCGGACTTACATAGTCTATAAGTATGGATCCTTGGCTTTAATTTCCCATTGGTCCAAATGAGTGACAAACAAATTTTATAGAAAAATTCTCAAATACAATTGAGAGATCTGACTTACATAGTCAATAAGTATGTACTCTTGGCTTTAATTTCCCATTGGTCCAAATGAGTGACAAACAAATGTTATAGAAAAATTCTCAAATACAATTGAGAAATCGGACTTACATAGTCTATAAGTATGGATCCTTGGCTTTAATTTCCCATTGGTCCAAATGAGTGACAAACAAATTTAATAGAAAAATTCTCAAATACAATTGAGAGATCTGACTTACATAGTCAATAAGTATGTACTCTTGGCTTTAATTTCCCATTGGTCCAAATGAGTGACAAACAAATTTAATAGAAAAATTCTCAAATACAATTGAAAAATCGGACTTACATAGTCTATAAGTATGGATCCTTGGCTTTAATTTCCCATTGGTCCAAATCAGTGACAAACAAATTTAATAGAAAAATTCTCAAATACAATTGAGAGATCTGACTTACATAGTCAATAAGTATGTACTCTTGGCTTTAATTTCCCATTGGTCCAAATGAGTGACAAACAAAAATGTGCCCACAAATGGCCAAATTCCTGTAGAGCTCATCAAAATTTACACAATTTTAATATTTAAAATTTTATAGAAAAATTCTCAAATACAATTGAGAAATCGGACTTACATAGTCTATAAGTATGGATCCTTGGCTTTAATTTCCAATTGGTCCAAATGAGTGACAAACAAATTTAATAGAAAAATTCTCAAATACAATTAAGAAATCGGACTTACATAGTCTATAAGTATGGATCCTTGGCTTTAATTTCCCATTGGTCCAAATGAGTGACAAACAAATTTTATAGAAAAATTCTCAAATACAATTGAGAGATCTGACTTACATAGTCAATAAGTATGTACTCTTGGCTTTAATTTCCCATTGTTCCAAATGAGTGACAAACAAAAATGTGCCCACAAATGGCCAAATTCCTGTAGAGCTCATCAAAATTTACACAATTTTAATATTTAAAATTTTATAGAAAAATTCTCAAATACAATTGAGAAATCGGACTTACATAGTCTATAAGTATGGATCCTTGGCTTTAATTTCCAATTGGTCCAAATGAGTGACAAACAAATTTAATAGAAAAATTCTCAAATACAATTAAGAAATCGGACTTACATAGTCTATAAGTATGGATCCTTGGCTTTAATTTCCCATTGGTCCAAATGAGTGACAAACAAATTTTATAGAAAAATTCTCAAATACAATTGAGAGATCTGACTTACATAGTCAATAAGTATGTACTCTTGGCTTTAATTTCCCATTGTTCCAAATGAGTGACAAACAAAAATGTGCCCACAAATGGCCAAATTCCTGTAGAGCTCATCAAAATTTACACAATTTTAATATTTAAAATTTTATAGAAAAATTCTCAAATACAATTGAGAAATCGGACTTACATAGTCTATAAGTATGGATCCTTGGCTTTAATTTCCCATTGGTCCAAATGAGTGACAAACAAATTTTATAGAAAAATTCTCAAATACAATTGAGAGATCTGACTTACATAGTCAATAAGTATGTACTCTTGGCTTTAATTTCCCATTGGTCCAAATGAGTGACAAACAAATGTTATAGAAAAATTCTCAAATACAATTGAGAAATCGGACTTACATAGTCTATAAGTATGGATCCTTGGCTTTAATTTCCCATTGGTCCAAATGAGTGACAAACAAATTTAATAGAAAAATTCTCAAATACAATTGAGAGATCTGACTTACATAGTCAATAAGTATGTACTCTTGGCTTTAATTTCCCATTGGTCCAAATGAGTGACAAACAAATTTAATAGAAAAATTCTCAAATACAATTGAAAAATCGGACTTACATAGTCTATAAGTATGGATCCTTGGCTTTAATTTCCCATTGGTCCAAATCAGTGACAAACAAATTTAATAGAAAAATTCTCAAATACAATTGAGAGATCTGACTTACATAGTCAATAAGTATGTACTCTTGGCTTTAATTTCCCATTGGTCCAAATGAGTGACAAACAAAAATGTGCCCACAAATGGCCAAATTCCTGTAGAGCTCATCAAAATTTACACAATTTTAATATTTAAAATTTTATAGAAAAATTCTCAAATACAATTGAGAAATCGGACTTACATAGTCAATAAGTATGGATTCTTGGCTTTAATTTCCCATTGGTCCAAATGAGTGACAAACAAAAATGTGCCCACAAATGGCCAAATTCCTGTAGAGCTCATTAAAATTTACACAATTTTAATATTTAAAATTTTATAGAAAAATTCTCAAATACAATTGAGAAATCGGACTTACATAGTCAATAAGTATGTACTCTTGGCTTTAATTTCCCATTGGTCCAAATGAGTGACAAACAAATTTAATAGAAAAATTCTCAAATACAATTGAGAAATCGGACTTACATAGTCTATAAGTATGGATGCTTGGCTTTAATTTCCCATTGGTCCAAATGAGTGACAAACAAATTTTATAGAAAAATTCTCAAATACAATTGAGAGATCTGACTTACATAGTCAATAAGTATGTACTCTTGGCTTTAATTTCCCATTGGTCCAAATGAGTGACAAACAAATTTAATAGAAAAATTCTCAAATACAATTGAAAAATCGGACTTACATAGTCTATAAGTATGGATCCTTGGCTTTAATTTCCCATTGGTCCAAATGAGTGACAAACAAATTTTATAGAAAAATTCTCAAATACAATTGAGAGATCTGACTTACATAGTCAATAAGTATGTACTCTTGGCTTTAATTTCCCATTGGTCCAAATGAGTGACAAACAAATTTAATAGAAAAATTCTCAAATACAATTGAGAAATCGGACTTACATAGTCTATAAGTATGGATCCTTGGCTTTAATTTCCCATTGGTCCAAATGAGTGACAAACAAATTTAATAGAAAAATTCTCAAATACAATTGAGAAATCGGACTTACATAGTCTATAAGTATGGATCCTTGGCTTTAATTTCCCATTGGTCCAAATGAGTGACAAACAAATTTTATAGAAAAATTCTCAAATACAATTGAGAGATCTGACTTACATAGTCAATAAGTATGTACTCTTGGCTTTAATTACCCATTGTTCCAAATGAGTGACAAACAAAAATGTGCCCACAAATGGCCAAATTCCTGTAGAGCTCATCAAAATTTACACAATTTTAATATTTAAAATTTTATAGAAAAATTCTCAAATACAATTGAGAAATCGGACTTACATAGGCCATAAGTATGGATTCTTGGCTTTAATTTCCCATTGGTCCAAATGAGTGACAAACAAAAATGTGCCCACAAATGGCCGAATTCCCGTAGAGATCATCAAAATTTACATAAATTTTAATTTTCAAAATTTTGTAGAAAAATTCTCAAATACAATTGAGAAATCGGACTTATGTAGTCTATACATATGTATGGACTTTTGGCTTTTGTGTTATATTCAACAAACATGTAAAAATATAAAACAATTGAAACAATTGAAACAAAATGCAAACGTAGAGAAATAAAGTGAAATTTTAATTGAAAGTTTTTTTTACACTTGTTACTATAACTTAACTTTACTATAAAATTTTCAAATTGTTATTACGTTTTTTATTAATTTCTGTTTAAGAACCTTTTAAATTCTCCCCCCCTAACACCAATTTAAATGCATTTTATGTTTCTTTCATTTATTTTGTATGTTTAGTGTCTTTAACGTTTATGATTAGAAAAATAGAAAAAACTTAACAAACCACACAACTATAAAAATGTAACAAAAGCCATTTAAAAACCACACATTTGCTGCAGAAAGCTTTTCATGCTTTGCAAGCAGCATTATTTATTTTGCGTAGACGAATGCAAGTTACCTCTACACTTTCCCATAAAACACTTTTGATTCCCGGTATTCACTTCCCTGATAAAAGAAAAAGCTTTTTTGTTATATACCGATTCCCAAAGTACTTTTGGAGATTGTTCAACATCGACTTTTTTATTCTTTGAAGGTGTAAACCCTTTTTGCACACCCACAGTTTTCTTTGTGATGGACCCCTTGTAGACACGCAAAATTTTACTTTTCGAGACGTCTTAATTCAGCCGATAGAAAGACAGAAACAAAAATACATAATTTTTCCGTCCTTCTTTAAGCTGAATCAAAAGTTGATCAAGAAAACTGGACACTAGTGTTTTCTTTGTCAAAGTCTAACTCAGCTGGGAGAAACACAAAAATAGAAAATATTCTCCTCTCTGTCGTTCTCCCAACTGAATTATCCAAAATATAAAAATCTCGTGTCACGATGTTTGCTATCGAACTGCTCCGAAACGGCTCGACCGATTTTAATGAAATTTTTTATGCATATTTGGTAGGTATGAGATTAGGTTTTAAAGTATAGGAAAGGATGGGAGGGAGGGAGCAATTCCTATATTTACTAAACTATTAACCGTATTTCAAATTCGTATTTCAAACAGAACAAAATATTTTTGTAGAATGACAGATGGCGCTATGTTCGCCTAATTTACGAGAAGCGTCGCATCATATTGCAGAAAGATGACGCTACGTCCGCCAGATGGCGCTATATACATGTACATATATAGATATATTGCAAATAGTCAAGCATAAAATAAGGGGTTGATGAGTGGGGAGAATGGTTGCCCCATATAAGAAAATAACTTCCGGGCGAAGCTGGGACAATCATCTAGTAGTTTTATAGAAAGTTTTGCATCTGTTAAAATGTACCAGTATCGATCGGTTCACAGACTTCAACTTTTGATTCATCTGAAAGAAGGAGCAAGAAAAAATCCAATCTTTTCTGTCTTTCTTCCAGCAGAATCAAAAGTTAATTAACAAAAGATGAAGTGTGTGAACAAAAACTTAAGTTTTAAAATTATTTTCAATGAGCAATTAAGGAATTTCAGGATATAGACCTTGTTTTCACAATACTCGTACATACTTAAATAGAAAGTTGGTACTCGTACATGAAGATATTTCCATTTTAGTTTTTAGTGACAAAATTAATAAACAAATTAACATTGGACGTCTGACTATAAATAAAATATATTTTAAAAGCTATCGGTCCTCTGTTCTTCCTCGTTATTTATTTATTATTTTTTTTTCGTCCATGAATTTAGTTTTGCCGCTAATTTTCAAGCTCTTAAGTGAAGACCAAAAAGCAATAACAAAATATACTGCATTTGTTATTGTGTAATTTTAATCCCCATTAGGTAAAGGGATTATTAGGTGACAAAATGTAATAATGGAAAAATTAAAAGAATTTTTAAAAATAGTGTAAAGAAGGAGATGTGGCATGTGAGACACAGTAGCCAGAGCAGAGCTATTACACAATACAATATACATAAGTAAAAAATTTCAGTAAAAGGCTGGCGTGTAAAATCGATTGCGAAAATGTCTTAAGAAAATTTATTCCCCAGAACGTCAAATTTTCTATATTAATTGAATTTGATTAGCATTCTCAAGATTAGAGAGAAGTATTTGCATTAAAAATTATATTTTAATATTGATTGTGATGAAGAATGAAATATAAAAGTTTTAAACAGTGGTTTAGTTAAGCTAAACTGAAATTTATATGAACTTAATTGTGGCAGCACTACAATTATGCAAAAAGGAGCTAATTTTGTAGTGATATTAGAACCCATTTTTCATTTTTTTTATATTACAGTTTGGGGCAATTTTTCCTAAAATTTGTGCCATTTTTCTTTTTTGAGTTTGGGGGCATTTTTCATTTTATGAAAAAGGAAAATGGCCTTAAAATATAGGAAAAATGACCCCAAAGTTCGTGTTGTTGTTTTCAATACAAAACTTTGGGGTAATTTTTCATTTTTAGTTTGGGCTAATTTTTAATTTTTCGCTAAATAAAAAATAGCCCCAAACTAAATATGAAAAAATGGCCCCAAAATTTAAATTAAAAATATATAAATATATATATATGTACATATGTATATACATACATCCCAAAAAACTCTTTATATCAAAAACTGCCTTCTGAGAATTATTACTAAGCGGCGACGTTGCTCGAAATTCCATGCATGAGAGAAACCTTGAGCCCCGCCGAAGGACAACAATGCGAAAAACCGTTAGCAAAGGACTGTCGCTGTTAGAAGCACCATGAGGAAGAAAGAGCTTGGCCGAAAAATTGCCAAAATAAACAAGGTCTCCAAGCATCCCAATGCAAAGCAGAAAATCTTTAGTAAACAGCGCCGCACAGTGAGGATTTGTTCATACAAAGTTTGGAAAAAACTATTAGGAGTGCTCGTAGAATGTTGAAATTTTTCTCTGAGCCTTTGGTTAGGTCAATTAAGAAAAATATAAAGTTTCATCAAAATTGGCCACGCCCACCTCCTACCGCCCACAGAACCCGAAATTTATTTTTGGCCCAAACTTTTTGAAATTTGGCACAGAGCATTCATTATATTACCTTAATTAAGAATAAAATAAAGTTTCATCAAAATTGGCCACGCCCCACACTGGGGATTTTTGTATGGAGGTGAGGAAAACTAACTGTAATAAATTGGATTATTATTAATAACTCTTCTATAGATTTAGGAGATTTTTCTGTATTAGATATTAATCTATAACTGAGCTTTATTTTATAAAAGCCTTGATTGGCATTTATATTTTGTTGGGGTTAAGGGGGAATGAAGGAAGCCAGCAACTTCCTTTATTCCAATAATTATTAATTGGGATTTAGACTTTACCTTTTTTACAGGATCACCTATACAAACCAGGTACTTGATTCTTCTCTTATAGCCAATAAAAACAGGTAAGTATTTCCAAATTTTGACTTCAATCCTCTTCAGGTAGGTATTTATTTAATTTCTTTCAGGTAGGTATTTATTTAATTTCCTTTAGAATTTTATATAAATTTGTAATGAAGATATTTAATTTTTTAGTTAAGAAAGATTACGTTGTTGGTTCGACAGTGATTCAGAGGTAAGTGTTTTTGTAGAAAAAAAATTACTTAATTGAAAGCGACATTATCTTTTTGTCGCACTTTTTACTCTTCAGTAGTACCAAATTCTAGTTATAAGTGGAATTCAGCATAGACTTTAGGTTGTATATATATCAAGAATTGGTACCTTTATTGTGTATTACTATTTTGTCCAACTAAGTTTGGACACTAACAAAAAAAATTTCAATGATTTTTTTAATTTTTAATTTATTATTTATTTCAAATCTATTTTTAATTTATTATTCTAAAAGAGCCTTAACTTCGTCGCTTATATCACTATGCTTTTTCTGGCTAAATGAAGGAGTCAAATGTGAGATCATGGGATCTGATGTTACCATCATTCGGTGCATAATATCTTTGTTCGTGGCAATTCGACTGCACTTTCTGGAGTGTCTAAGGCGATATTTTTTATAGTCTTTGTTACGACTTTCCTGAGCCTCTTCGGATAGTAAGCCTACAGGAAAAATACAATTTTCAATTATATCTTTTCCATGAATCAGAATTTTGTGAAGGGTAGGTGCATATTGTACCACTTGTACAGTGCAACAAACTATTTTGCCGTCTGCAGACAAAAATCACCAAACTTTTTTGGATCTACTACCTCGTTGATTGTTATAGCTTCGAGAATTATTGAAAACCTCTTGATTATGTTTTCATCTAGATCCGTGATTTCGGAAATCAAAGCATGTGAAATGAAAATGAAAAATGTTATACTGTCTAATGCAACAAATTGAGAGGTGGCACCTGGTGGCACTTGAAATTGATTAAAAATGTAAAAACAGATATGAGACAATGTATTAGAAGTGATTTCGAACTGTGAGGAAGTATGGCTAAAATTGCGGGTCCAAATGTTTGGAGAAAAAAGGGATTTTTGTTATATTTTCATAAAAATAAACAACAAAAAAAAAAAAAAACTCAAATCTCTGCAGAGTTTATTTTTTCAATTTTAGTATACTGAAACATCCTACTTTAAATAAAAAATAAAAAGAAAAACGTTAGCTCACATAATAAAATAATATTCGTTTTGAAATTCTTAGGTTTAAATTAAGTTGGTTCGGTAAAACACACAAGTACTGAGTTTGAGACGGCTATAAAAAAAAAACTAGCAGTCAGATCGGAGTAATTCTTGTTGATTTGATTTAGTCTAAAATTTCAAAATAACACTTCGTAAGGCCTTCCAAAAGGCCTGCTTAGTACTTCTATCCGCCGCTGGGCATATGTACGTGATCAATTTATATGTGGCAGCGCATAGAGAAAGGGACCTAAGGTAAAAAAATCAATTTTCACTTTTTTTTTTTTTTTTGATGTGGACAACATCTGAGCATCGAATGAGACCGATCCCATGCCCCAAAAGTGTTCCCTCCCAGAGATATGAGCGTTTTATGAAAGTGATGGTACAAAGATACACGTACATATTTAAATCTTTAAAATGGCTCTCCTGAACAAAACCGGTTTTTACCCTTAGGTCCTTTTCTATTTTGCGCGTCACATATTCGTATTTAAGTTTTTTGCGACTTACCTCCACCGGCTTGATCAATTGTTGCTCCTTGTGACATTTTCGTTTGTTTGTTATTTTTATAGAGTTATCGGATTTAGTTCACTAAACGATTGTAAATAAATTTTTTTAAGAAATTTATGTAAATAGTTTTATATCTGTATGCTTTCTTTCTTTATAGTTTACGATTAATTTGCGTAAATAGACAAACTACTCGTATAGTTTGCTTCACAGAAACTGTTCTCTTTGTTTTTTATAATTAATTAAAAGAAACTAAATTTTATCGATTTGTTTTTGATCTTTATTAAAGATTTAAGTATTTTTGAGAATTAATTGTAGTCAATACATATGTAAACAAGAACTACATATAAAGTGCTTATGGAAGATATTTTTAAAGGCAAAATAATACAATAATAATAAATCACTTTGCTGTAATACGCATGTAAAAAATATATTAAACACACACTAGATCCAATTGTAATTTTTATTTGTTTAATTTATTATTGTTGTAATATTAGCAAGTTTTCTTAAAAGATATACATATGTATCCAAAACATTTCACAGATTATGTTGGGAAAGCCATATTTTTTAATTGAAAGGAGACAATTTTCATTTCCACAAGCCTTTAATATTTCAAGGTCTCTATACTAAAGTTTTTCATTTATAAATTTAAATAAACTTTTCCGAACAAACGATTTTTTTTTAATTTATTAGTAAATTTTGTGAAACATTAATTTCTTCTAAACAATTTATTATATTTTTAAAAATTTAGTTTTCATTGTTTATTTATGTTGTGTCGAAGACAGTCCCATCTGCAAAGACTGAAATCCAATAAGAAACTGGCTCCATTTATTAGCAAAATGTCAAAATAACTACGTTATTTGAACCGCCTTGTATTGTCCACAGGGTAGTCAACAAATATAATTGTAGGTAACACAGGGTAACTAAAAAAAAGGCAAAAAATAATATTAGTGCTAGAAAGTGAATAGTTTTTATATATGATAGTCCCAAGTTATATATGTATATATTGCAAACTTATGTATGTACATACTTACATATAAAAATTCACGTATATTGTTTTGTTGGATACTGAGTTTAGGTAATTCTAGAGGCTATATGTGTAAGTGCAACTATAGTCAGATAATCCTACTTGTACGCTGAAAAACAATAAACACATAAGTTGCACGCGAAGTACTAAATGTCTCAAACCTGACAAGTTAGCCATATAAAACCGAATATGTATATCTGTAAATGATTTTAAATTGGCTTTATTTTATAGCGGTTATTTCAATATACCGACATATCAATACCTCTAATTGCTGTCTGAACTGTACTATCAATAATGGTCGACAATAGTCCCGCAGTTGTAAATAATGGCATTAACGTAGCAATACATAATGCGAAATTTAGCAACAATGGTCGCTAATGGCTAGCCAAATACAAAATGGTTGCCAGTTCGTGCGCGAAGGAAAAATTTTTTTAGCTCTTTGTTTGGGAAAGAAAAATCAGCAAAAATCCACAAAAAATTATCATAATTAACTTATATCATTAACTAAGACAAGTGCCAAGTGTTTAACTAAATATTTAATTAAAGAAAAAACTTTAACAACCGCAAATAAACAAATTAAAAGTTTTAGAAGGAATACAGAATTCATCAAGCCAAAAAAGTCATTAAGTAGAATGATTTAGTGTATGAGGCAAAAAAGGAATGAAAAAATTTGTACATGCAAAAAAAAAAATTTGTGAAAAGTTAGTGATAAAAATTTATTTGAAATTGTACACATAAATTAAATACAAAAAGAAAATACACAAAATGATTAAACAACATAAATATAGTGCAAGTAAAATGAAATAAAATCCTCAAAAATGTACTTATTTCGTTTTTATTAGGTGAGAAATATAAAATTAAGAGGCGCTTAAAATTAAGAAACAAACCAGAAACATGATTTTGTTCTTTTTATGCATATGTATATAATACTATATAAACATGCATATATATATATATATATATATATATATATATGTATATATGTACTTATTTGATAGTAGATACGGTAAAAGGAATATTGTGTACATTCACACGCATATTTGTATACATGTGTGTAGAATATAATTTTTTGTGCAGAAGTGAATAAGTTTGTAAGTAAAGATAATGTTTAAGTACTTAAGCCAGCAGCAACAACAATAATAAAAAAAGAAAACGACATGATGATGAAGAAAAAATAGATATGTATGTATTTTTGTATGGTGTATGTGATTCGTCTGTCGTTTGGTTAGTCCTCGTTTTGTTGTAACTGAAAAATCCGGAAAGACACAACTTCGTATTACAACAACAATTATAAAAAAAGAGCAAAAAAGGAAGGCAAAATCTTTGCAGTTTCCCTTTGTTATTGTTATTTTTGTATGCTAAGAAAAAGATTGAGAATCATTATTAAACAACAACTACAATAAAATATTTGTAGTGTAGAGATTACACAAGTAAAATTTACTTAGTAAATACAACTGGCTAAAGCTTTTTCTCTTGCCGATTTGTTTTTGAAATTAATTTTCTATCTTTATTAACTTTTTTGTGTTTCGTGTAACTGCTACGTTGTGTCATGATATTTAAAACAATATCTTTATTTGTAAATATGTGTTAGGTATTTATGTAAATATGTACGTAGATACATATATGTATATTTGTGAGGGGAGTAAATAATATACCATCACAAATAGATAGATACATATGTATATAACTACTAGGTACTCTATAAAAAAATAGCACGAGAAGAAAAGCAAATAATAAAAAACACCAACAAAATGAGAAAAGGCTCTTATGAAAAATAATACAATGAAGAATGTAGGATTTTTATGTTGGATATGCATCACTCAGAAATAAATGCATCCATCATCATCTTTTTGTCTTTTGTCCATATTTTCGGTTTTCAAACCGAACTTAACCACCCTCTACTGTTGTTATTGCTTTTTTCAGTATAATTTTTTTCTTTCGTTCCGTGAAATGGTGGTAGTAGTGGTTGGTGGTAAAGGTAACGATCAAAACGACCGTAATATTTTCTGTTGTTGCTTTTAGACGGGCTGACGTCACAGGTTTGAATCCATTGCTGCTCGGTAGGTCGTTCAAAAATTTGTTTTGGTAGTAGGCTGCTTAAATTACTTTTCTTAAAAAATAACTAGAATATGGCAGTATCACGTTAATGATTTATGATGTGATAAAAGCGACAACATTTTTTAAATTCGAATTATTTTCTTAAGTAGGTTTATTCTTTCAGATGTATGTATGTATGTAGCATTACCGTACACCATCTACTTACGTACTTTAAAATGGATAATTTTTAACACGAAAAGTCATATTCGGCAAATATGTGTCGCTACGTTCAATTCTACATTGAGATTCATGTTTTAATTTTGTGTAATAAAAAAAGTACATAAGTCGCCATCTATAATTTCTTCTGTGAGCGAAATTTTTTTCGGTATTTAATTGATCGGTATCGATAATATAGTTATTACATACACAAGTGTAGCTAGGTATGTATGTCAAAATAATAGCACCAGTGGAATGGCTCTTTTTTGCTTTCCTTCTAAAGGCAAGTTTATTTAAAACTTAATACCTGTCATAGATTTTTTAGCTTGAATAGTAAAACTATGAAGAAAAAACATAGGATTAAAAAATATATCACTGTCATAATAATATCACTTCGGAAATAATGCGACCCTTGACCAGGGGTGCCATATTGTGTAGATTTTTACGTAGCAAACAACATGTTTTTTAAATGTTACGGATTTTGTCAGCTGATACGCACCTCCACGTTACGATTTGACTTAAGGCCATATCAGATAAAACTTTTGCTTCGCGTTGCGTTCCAGATTCGCTTTGACATCTAAGATAAAATGTAGGTACTTATATGAAACATGTCACATAAAGCACTTTTAACGCAACGCGAAGCCAAAAGTTAGGCAACTCTCAGCTTTTTGTGCGCTTTGACAATAAAATGTAAAAACTACCAACACTTTTTATATGTAAAGTGGGTGTTGTAAGTTTTTATTGTGTCATACGCTTTTTCATCAAAGTGAGGAACGTCACGCAAAGCAACGAAGTTGTATCTGACACGGCCTTTACGCAGCCATTACAGCCTAGTTCACAACGTCAATAAATACAATGACCAATGAAAAGTTAATTACAAGTTTCAATATAAAATGCTGAATAGCAGCAATCGCGATAAATGTACATTTTAGTTTCATATAGAATACACTTTTCAAAAGAGATTACGAAAGTCTTTTATTTCTGTAGCACAGTTTTGTTTTTAGAAACAAAAAACTAAAATCTTAAAATGGAAAAATCATCACGATTCGCTTATAAAGGTAGAATTAGTAAAATCGTATCGTGATGTTGCGGATGAGATGATAAAATCCATCGCATACATAAAACATGATATATATCAAACGTTAAAAAAATTTACTAACAGCTGCAACGTTTCATATTAATTATACATACGTACGTTTTAACTAACTATGCCTCAATAGTTGTACGATACGATTTTTGGCAGAACCCTAAAGCTCTTTGCAAATACAGTTACACAGACGTATGTACATATATATATGTACATATGCATACTTAAAAAGTAGGTAAAATTGCTTTCCAATATCTGAAAATTCCAAGATCTAATGAAAACTCCAACTTTTGAAAATCAGATTGAAATCCGCAATTTCTCATTTCTTGACTGGTTGGAATTTAAAAATGTTACTATAATCTGATATTATTTTAATAAGTTCTTTTTTCCTTGTATAATTTTAAAACTTTATTTACAAAATATTAGATATCAGGTAACGCCATACATACATAAAATGAAATTTACTTAAGATATTTAAATTTTTATGTATATTCTTGTTTTTAAGTAAAATTGTAACATGTCTTTATTTATTTTTCTTTTAGGTTACGCTAAATCAACAACATAAATATCGTATACATACATATATTCAAAATAAAAATAAAAATACAAAAAAAATTCAAAATGGTTTTACTATGGTTTGTTAAAAAGAAATTAAAATCACCATTGCTTTTAATTAAATCGATATTGTGGTCGTCGTCATAATAGACTTGAACATCTTTAGATAATAGATGATATTGATGTGAACACTTTTATTCTAATGACCAAGTGAAATACATTTTTCTCTTCTTCAAAACTATTAACAAGTAATTTATTCAACCACAATAATAATAATAATAAGCAACAACTAAAGCATCACTACCGGAATTATGTGTGAAAGTTTTAAAACAAACAACAATAAATCGTACAAACTTTTTCCACTTTAATCTTTTATGACAGACACAAGCAGAACAACTTAAAACTTAGTTTATGCTGAACATAAACAATTCATAAAAGAGATAAAAATTTATAAATTGCAGATAAATATAACAAGTTGTCTATTGAATAATCATCAATATCACAACATTATATTACACTTTTTTCTCTACCTTTTATATGGTAAGTACCGACTTTGTTCTTTCCTTTTATTTTTGCTATTCTTTCTTCTTTTACGAATAAATATTTATTTTAGTTTTGTTTTATGAAAGTTAATTCTACTTTTGTCAACAACACCAGACTGTTTGAAGTTTGTTTCCTTTATAAGCCTTTTAAGCGACGATGTATATTACTTTTATGTTTCCTTGATACTCTTCCAATTAGCAGATTAATTATTTATGTATTATTTTTAATATTCTTGTAGAATTTAGTTTTTCTTTTTAATCTCTTTAATTAATAATCTTGTGTAGGTCGGTGTTGGAAGATTATTTAATTCAGAAAAATTACATAATTAGTTTGAGATATTTTGTGAAAAAATGTGTTCAATACTTTATGTTTTCATATAAGATTATTTATTTATTCCATCCAAGCCAAAGACACGTATTACTCAGTAGTATAATTCGTCATGAGTAAAAAATCAATAAAAACAATTCTATACGAATGGTTCTAACTTATTTGGCTCCCCAGCCCATATCATCTTAAAAAAAAACTTTACCAATATTTTCCGAAGAAAATATGAACATAAAACGCCGCGAAATGTTAACAAAAACGAAAAAATATTATGGGCTACAGTTCAAGAGTCTACAAAGTTCGAGACGAAAAGCGTTGTTGGAGTGGCAGAAAATTCACAATTCAAGAGGTAGCGAATTCCACCAACGAGTAGTCCTTACAAGAGAAGATCTAACAAAAATAGAGCAGGTACCTCTTCTTAGCACTGCCTGTTTATTTCTAATGGAACGAGAAAAACGAAAAAGGACTACAAAGTTGAGTAACTGCATTATCCCTAAAAGTCCTGCAAATGAAAAGCAAATTGAGAAACTTAACAAAATCCAGAAAAGAGCAACCTAAGAATTCAGCAACATATTCGCAGTCATGATCACGTCTTCGAATATTATATTTGAATACATGTCTGAAAATAGAATTAACAATTCTCCTTAACTTACTCAAGTTCGTCATGATAACCGCCGAAAAGATTTCCAAATCGTATAATACTAAAGGCATCATAAGCATCAAGATTAGCTAGTGAGATAAAGAGAAAATGTTTATTTAAGATCTGGTTTAAATCTGGAATTAAATATAAATTAAAGGTCAAAATTTATCCACTTTTTTTAATTAATATCTATTTAAGATTTATTAATTTTGCAGCGTGTAATCGCTTTTGATCAAATTTGTTTCATTCGAAAGATTTATATCTCTTCTCTTGAAAATATTCAATAAAATTAAAAATACATACACACATATTAGCAAAGAAATGTTTTCAGACGGCATCGAAAAAAGTTTAAATTGTTATCGATCAGTACTTATTGTGAATGTGTTGTGTGTATGTACACACATACGAGTATGTACATATGTTTAAGTTCTATTATGATTCGATTGATTTAGATGAAAATTAAATTCGAGTAGCTCGCTGCCTGTCTATTTGAGTCGATAAATTTTGTTGTTATTATTTTGAACTAAAATCGAGTTTCTATTTAAAGTGTGCTTATAAAAATAAATTTCAATTTATTTATTTTATAGTCAAATATTTTTTAACTTATTTCTGTATATATATTTTTTTTATTTTCTACAAAAATAGTTAAAATTGATAATTTAATAACTTTTGTTAATGTTGTTTTTGTTATTGTCTTCCCATTGAACTGTTGTTGTGAATGTGTGGGCCGTGTCAGGTATTTTGTTTGAAATCATTTTTATCACTTTTTACTTAAATGCTCTGTGATTTCTTTCCGGTCATTAATTTATTTGTTAAAATTTGTTTTCTTATCAATTTTTAATAGACCCTATCGACAGTTAATATTTTATTTAGCTTTATTTATGCATTTGTTATTTGATAATGTGTAATATTTTTATATTAAAAGCGGCAAACTTAAAATAGAAATAAATAATAATAACGCTAATACATTTTATCGATATTTATAGGCTAATTTTTTCTAAGCATTTGCTTTTCATGTGAAAAATACGTATAAATTTAAAAAAAAATCTTTAAGAAAAAATTATTAACTAAATATCTACCGTCAAGTTAAAAACTAAGAATCTGCAGAAGAATAAAGGAAATCACTGAAAATTTATTATAAAACTGTGAAATAGTAGATAATTTTTATTTTATTTTAATTCTATTAATATTAAAAATCATTGTGCCAAAAAATTGTGCTTATGTAGACAAACCAAATAAGACTTTAAATATGTTCTGTTTGCTTGATATATAGACCGAATGAATTTGATGAGTTTCATGAATTAAAAAAAAAATCCAATTTATTCAGAAAATAATTTGGGTTCAAATGTATTTTTATTTAGTAAAATAGGCGGGCAGACAATAAACAATTCGTAAACAACAAGATTCGGTTGAAATGCAATAAAAATATCAAAATAAACGTCAAACAATTCCAAGACTAACACCCAATTTACATGATGACTTTTGCGACGTCGCTTTTTCGACGTCTCTTTTTTGCTTGTAGGTAAGCGGTGTAGGGATAAAAGAGGGGTAAACAAAAAGTCTTGATTTGTGTTTTTCAAGACTTTTCTTCTATTTCTCTTTGTTACTTTTCATTATTTTTCTTACTTTTGTTATTTATCTTTGTTACTTTCATTATTTCAAAACAAAAATGGGAAAAAAGACATGAAACTAAAAGACATCGTCTAAACGCACAAAGATTTTGGTAGCAACTTCAAAAGGGAATTCAGTAAAAACGACGTCGCAAAAGTCATCATGTGAATTGGGTGTAACTCAAAAGAAGTTAAGAACATTTATTTGTCACTATGTTTGAAATGCGATCAAATTGGTGATTGGAAACATTATTTTTATAGAATTTTATTGAAAGTTTCAATTTAATAAAATAAACCGCTAAATTGAGTTTAATTCTAAAAAACACCCTGGCATTTTTCTACGCTGTTTTTTTTTATAAAAAAATTTATAATTATAGAAATTAGCTTTCGTGTAAATTATACCATTTTGCACTTGATTTAATTTGCTAAAATAAACATGAAAAAATATAACGCACTATACAATTACGTAAAACCATTAAATCTCTATTCAAAATTAAACTACCCAATTTTATTTTAATAAATTTCATTTAATATTGTTTGATATTTCGCGTCACCCCCACCGGCCATACATTTTTCCGTTAAGCTGACTGACTTAATTAATTTTTGCGGTTGCTTTTTGTTGCTGTTATTATTATAGTTCCTAAATAGTAGTGGCAGTAAAACTAAAAAAGAAAAAAAAAGTATATATGTATGTATGTGCAAGTAATCAAGCGTGCGACTGAATACTAAGATTCGGTTTCGGCGCAAACCATCTTTGTACGACACCAGCTAATTTTAGTTCACATTATTCGCTATCTGTGTCCATTTCTGGAATTCATGGTCTTTTGAAGTACAAATAATGTTTTGAGACTACTGCATCTTGATCACGATTCACTTATCCGATTTATCATAACCGGCAGCAAACCGGCAATAACTGCACTCTCTGATGTGTATACAACATCCCCTCTTACCCTGGAATGTAGGAAGTCACTTAATGCAGAGGCTATTCATGCTAGTGTTACCCTTATATGGATAAGGGGATGGGACACATGGAAAACATAGGCAACTTCATCGCTGACAATCTGGCCAGGCTCAGAGCTAGTAGCTGTTGATATTGACAACTTCTATGGTCTTCCGCTCTTGGCCTGCTGGAAGCGAATTGATGGGGTTCTTATGCAGATGGCACAAACCAGATGGTTTAATGAGCCAACCTGCACCACAGCAAGGACATTATGGCCTCGCCTAGACGTCAACAGAACCAAAAATCTGTTAAAATTCCCCAAAACGCAATTGCGCAATCTTGTGGCTACAATCACAGGACACTGAACCTTCGGTACCCATGCCAGACGCATGGGTCTACCATATAATGAATACTGCTCCAGCTGTAATGACGAGGAAGAAGAAGAAGGCATCGTACACCTTCTATGCCTCTGCCCAGCTATGGAGGATCACCGCCTTCGCTTTCTAGGCAGTAGATCCTTCAGTACCCTCTCCGAGCTCTCAGTTGCGGAACTCAGTAGCCTTAGCTCCTTTATCAGGAGTAGTGGATGGTTCGCCCAATAGCGGGTTTGACATCTTGACCGTTTCACTGCAAGTCTCACCCCTTGCTTCGACTTTTCCCACCTGTTTTCTCTGTCCATCTTTTTACCTACTCTTCTTTAGACTCTTCTAGTCTCCCTTTCTGTAATATTATCCTTCACTACAGGCAACACAACGGGACCACATCAGGACCCAAGTGAGCTGGAATCTAATCTTCCCCTTTACCAGCAGCCTGCTAACCTAACCTAACCTATCCGATTTATATTAAATTAGCATTGGACGTAGTTTTCTTATTCATAGAAGTAAGAATTTTTTTGCTAATTTTTGCCACCGATGTCGGCCGCACGTACTCTACTTTACTACATCGAAGTGAAATTAGTTACATTCCTTTTCTCGAGAGGGGCAGGTTAACAATTAAATCACATATCCGATGGGAATACATATTAAAAATAACAGCGTTATTTAAAATGTTAAAATCTAATTTTATTAACTATGAACCGAGAACCATTCAAAATAAATCGATTTATTGCTTGAGTTTCGGTATAGACATAAAAAATGTGTCTTCGGTTAGACGCTAAAAATAACAAAACCTAAAATAAATCTAATAAACACAGACTAAGTTTGTAATGTTATAGGTAGTGAGAGAGGTGCGGATTTTTTTCGTTGTGATAAGCAGAGATATAGAAGAATTAAATCTTTTATTTTCCTAACTTTTTAAAGCAACGATTTACCTCTAAAATATATTCTCAAGTTAAAATATAAAACAAATGCTGGTATGTTTGTAAAAAAGTTTTTTGAAAATTTCATATTTCATTAAAAAATTCCACTTTCCAAATTTTGGGTCTGGATTCGTAGAATGTGTGTTTAATAAAGAGTAAGATCTCGGTAACGATTCTTTTAACTTCAAATTCAATATATTTTAAGTAAAATTTTTTCCTTTTTATAATAGCTTTGTAACACATGGTGCTTTTATCCCTATAATACATGATTTATATATATTGTATTGATATACACTTCTCAACAAAAATAAAAAATAAAATTAATAAATAATATCAATTTCAATATCTAATCACAATAATTACTTCTTTTTCAAAACAAAAAAAAAGTTTTGAAATATTAATTGAAGTTCATTAAAAGCAGTCGTTGTTGTTATATTTCAATATTTCATTTTCGAAAATATCCCGACTGCTATGAAATCACCCTTTAAAAACTCTGTTATTCATTTATGCCCATCGAGGAGAGAGCAAAAAAAAAACAACATTAATAATAATACAATACAACAACTAAATGAATTATTATATCAATAGCTTGTAGCTACAACTACTCTAACAACAAAAACAATAACGAATATAATAACAAACAACAACAACAACAACAAGCACAATAACAAATTAAGTTAATTTATTAATTACAAGGTATTTAAAGTCATTTTATAGAATTATAATTATTTTTATTGTTTTTAAGCATTAAACAATTATAATGAACTTCTGTATTTATTTTTTTTACTTAAATCGAAACTAAAACAACGATATTTTTTTTTTCGTATCTGGTTATTCTTTAAAAGCAAGTGTTGCCGTTTCATTTGTTTTCTTATCGTTCATAAAAATAATGAACTTGGCACTAAAAATAAAATAACATTTATGCTGGGTTTCTGGCCATGAAGGTCATGCAGAAAACGAACGGGCTGACTGTCTAGCCAAGACAGGAGGCCAACGTAAATTTTTCACTTATCACTCGGATATGTCAAAGAACGGAAAAGTTCATGGACTCAGATGGAATTCGCTAGCCACCTGGAAGCCCTTCAAGGCCTAAGACAAGCAAAACGATTCATTACGTTATCCAAAAACAAATCTCAAGAGTTACTACAAATGGACAAAAATGACCTCAGACTACTGACGAAATGGTTTACTGGACACTGTGGTCTCAGGAAACAACAATTAATTATTGGAGACCGATTTATGCAGATTCTGCGAAATGCAAAAAAAGACGCCGAAACGCATCCTTTGTGACTGTCCGGCGGTAACGACGCGCAGAACAAGATTTTTTGGAGGCATCTTACTGTCTGCAACTGAGATTTACAATCTCTCACCGAGTAGGGTGGTTGGCTTTATTCGTAGCCTTAATCTAGTTCTGTGAACATTTGGGCTGCACAAAAAATCCTTGGGTCGTGGTGCCTATGGCCTAACCTAATAATAATAATAATAATAATAATAATAATAATAATAATAATAATAATAATAATAATAATAATAATAATAATAATAATAATAATAATAATAATAATAATAATAATAATAATAATAATAATAATAATAATAATAATAATAATAATAATAATAATAATAATAATAATAAATGAAATATTTCTAAGTATGTAAATACCGCGCTTAATATAAAATATCAAACGAACAGAGGAGGATTTCTATTTAACAAATTGACCCACTTTGAACAATTTGTATCAAGTATTGATTACCGCTATCATTTTCTTAATCCATACGTTTAAAATGCCTGCTTGTGGTATAAAATTACAATTATGACAACCCTTTTAACTCACAATAAATTTAATAAACTCATACATTGCAAAATTACACTGTGGTTGAAGAAAAAAAATTAAAAATAATTAAATTAAAAAAGAAAAACATGAAAATTTGAGTTTCAATATGAATTTTTATTTCGGTTTGATGTCATTTCAATTTTTATAAATCTGTTAAATTTTTATTGTTATATTTTTTTTGTGTCGTCTCAAATAATTTGAAAATTGGCTACACTCTTTTTAATGATTTTTTATTTAACGCCCCTTATAATAAATTAAGAAATAATGTTCAATTAAATTGTTTTCAAACAATAAAATAAATCATCATAAATTTAATAACCGGTTTTATGACTCGTTGTAGTCGAAAGAAGAAAAATATTCAATTTAAAATTATAAATTTTCTTTCCTTGTGTGTGTAATTGGCGATGGATGAGATATCAATTGTTAAATTAATAAATAGCGACAAATTATGTCGAGTTTTTTTTTTCTATAAATATGTTTCTAACTATAGAGGCTTTGAAATCTTACAAAAATGTTAATCCCGAAATAAACGTAAAAAATGAAACGATTAATTATCGTAACACTGTTAATGTTTGTAATTGTGGTTGTTTTTATCACTCTATTATAATCAAATGTTCGAAAAGAGAAAGAATGCTAATGGTAGCGTAGTACAGAAGGGGTAGCATAGTCCAATTATGTATCTTGGAAAGATCACAAAAGATAAAAAGAATACCGCTTTGCTTGTGACGGACCAACTTTAATTTCCTATCAGAACTTTTAATTTTGGCTTTGAAAATTTTCGAAAAGAACAAAAAAAAAAAATTGTTTTTATTAAACACATCAAATCTTAAAATGCTTTAAATTCCGATTACGCCGAAGAACTCTTTCCAGAGATTTCGTTTTCGAAAAACAAAAAAGAATTTACATACATCTTTTTTTCAAATAAGTATCCAGTGAACCAGAAATTAAAGAAAAAAGCTAATTTTTTTTTATTAAATTACTCATTAATTTTTCCCCCATATGCATGTGTGTTAAATCAATGAATTGGTTTATTAATTTTGTTAGAGAATACCAACACCAATTGTATTCAATTAACTGTTTTACATTGAATGACAAGGAATATTTTCATTGAAACAATGTATGCATACATTAAGTCAATGTATAATTGCAAAAAATTGTTCCGTCTCTTTTTATGGCTTCGAAAAATTCTTTGAATATTTTAAATTTAATTTTATGTATACAGAAAATAGATGTGTCCAAAAACATTTAATTATTCAAAAAATCAATGCATTACGCTTGAGCACTTAAGTAGCAGTGTTATAAATCGGTCATTGAAATATTTTATTAGTAAAGCGAACTATTAAGTAACCATAACAAATAACCTGTACATGAGCACCTTTTTAAAATTACTTGTAGCTACTCATCTGCCAACGATTCAATGTTAAGCATTCGATATTAATATTCATTATATGCAGCGTGTCCATACATAAAAATATTAATTTTATTTTGCTTTGTTTTAATTTAGTATAAAAATCAAATTAACTCTTTAACTTTATATACTAAATGATATAAACCCTGATAATCATGCTTATAATCTATTCAATCTTTTTATACTTCATTTCATTTATTAAATAATACTCATGCAAAACGATGAAAAGAAAAAATACGAAATTAAAATAACAATACAAACAAATTAAATAAAATTATGTGAAATTTATACGAAGACAAAAAAGAAAAACTATAAAAAAAATTTTAAATTAAATTATAAAAATTGCAAACTATAAACAGTGTCAAAGGCAGCAGTTGTAACAAATCGTAAATTAAATCAAAATTTATTATCACGACATAAACACTCCTCATAAATACACTTTCATATATGAACACACACACTGACACAGATACATGCATATGTACATGTATAAAACCTTTTTGTATTCATTGGGCAACATCACGAAAAAGTCTGCATCATTATTTTTTCGTTTCTAAATATAAAAATAAAACCGAATATCAAAAGCAAAACAATAAAACACTAACTGACAAGTACAACTAATTCCCTGACTTGGTAAACAGACAGCGATTTGGAGCAACGAATGCTTGACTGAATTTAATAATGATCGAATACTTTGAGACTTTTTAAAATAATGACTGACTAGCGAAAAAAGATTTAAAACAGAAATTATATTAAAATTACCACCTATAAAAAATTCTCGTCAATACAAAGCTTTTCTTTGACCCAGTATTTAGATGAATCAAATAACTTAATTTTATGTGTTAAGTTAGATGACCTTGAGATAATTTTCCGACTAGATAGATTTTGAGAATTTGGAAAAATAAAGCTATCGAAAAAAATTGTTTTTAATTACTGGATGATTAAATCCAAAATCTAAAAAGTTTGATTAAAATCGGTAGACTTATTCATTCAACACATATCGTTTTCGAAAAATTTCGAAAAAAGTTCTTTATATTAAAAAATCCTGCGATTGCTGTAGAAATGCGTGAAATGCTGTATCAAAATATGTGAGACTGCTTAGGAGATATCCGTTGATTGATTGATTTTCAAGATTCGGCTATTTCTAGCATAACAAAGTTTATGATTATTTAATTTTTTTTTTAGTGATACTTTAATGTGGATTGTTCTTGGAATAAAATGCAACTTACAAGCGAAATCATAGTGGCATACAAATGGGGGATCGAAAGCCTGGAACAGTGTTTTTGTAATTTTATTAAATTGAGTTACAAATTTTTTAAAGATATCGATTGCAAATTACTAAATTTATAAATAAAGGTTGGTTCTAAATTCATTAACTTTCATATGAATGCTAGAAGCAGGTGACGCTTATCTGCGAGTGTGCTTAATAACCATAACGAAAACATTTATTCGTTTCTTAAGCAAGAATTTATTTTCTGAATCTCTCACGATTGCTTCACAGTACCAAACAACCCACCAACGTTTTCGTACATCGGAAAGAAACAAACGTCCACTTGTATACACTGGAGGTGTAGATTAAGAAGGAAAATAACAATTTAACCACAACCAAAACACTAAATATTGATGTGTTTTTTTTTTCATTTATGTTTTTTCCATAAACCGCAATCGACTTTCTGTGTGTTGTATTCGTTCGTACATTTTTGGTTTTTATAAATCTATTTAATCTGTTGAAAGTGATTTTTTTAGTCAGTCAGCCAGCCAGTTAGTTAATGTGCTGTAGACATTTTGTGTTAAAACTCCACCTAGACGATTTTCTTTAATGATTGGTCTAACTGAGTGTATAAATAACTCGACTTTCAAACGGGCTGACTGGCTGTCTGACGAAGTAAATAAAGCACGCCAACAAAAGCGAACGTAACTGAGTGACTGACTGCCTGCCTATTAGTAAATTTATATTGATATTTATTTCAAAAAAGATGCGTGGGTAAATCTATAATTAAATTTGAATAATTTAATTAATTTACGTGACTTTAAAGAGTTATGGATTAATAAAAAATATGTTTTAACATAAAAACAAATTTTTATGAATGATAATCATATTTAATGTGTGTTTCTTTAGCACATTTAAAAAAAAAATTTGAATATATCGATCAAACACATACTGCTCGGAATACCAAGAAGTTAAAAAAAAATAAAAATACATACCTGTGTTTTATGTTCACAACATAACATATGCACTACAAAATAAAATCTCATTAACAGTTTTTTTTAAATTTAATTTTGTATTGTAGAACATGATTGTGCAAGCATAAAAATCTAGAACTTTTTGTTAATCAAAAATTATATTGAATTTGAATCGTTCTAGATTTTCTAATGTTCTTCTGAATTTTGATACATACATACTCTAGCGATTAATTATCAATTTTCATATATAAATCGTTTATAAGAAAATTAATAATTTAAAATTTTTAAAAAATCGCTTATATTAATGGAAAATTGTCAGATAATGTCTTTTTGGCATTCTATTGAAGCAATTTTGGAGTCAACAGGGCCTCAAAGTATTAAGTTCAGCTTTGTTGGTAGTATAAAACTCAAACATTTATTTATTCTAAATTATACTCGTACATCAAATTTCTAAAATTTTTATAATTGTATTTCACAATTAATAAAAATGTTTAATCAAAGAAATTTTTAATTTTTCAGGCTTAAGTTCGTTTTCTCTAAATTTAATTTTTTATTATAAATTAAATTATTATATAAATTAGAAAGAAAGACAAATCTAGTGGCTCTTAATACTTGAAACAGACAAAGAAAAAGTTTTTTGACTGCGCGGAGGGTTGAACTGACATCGATGTTTCGAGACTAACCACAGTCTCATCATCAGAGTTGTCTACCGCTTAGACCTCACTGCCACCACGGCAGTTGCAATCAGACCAGTTAAAGATCCTCTACATTAATTAAATCTGCTGAATTATAGTAAAGTTCCAACCCATTAAAAATTATAAAAAAGCTGTAGTGTAAAACTTACATGTAATTCAGCAGATTTAATTAATGTAGAGGATCTTTAACTGGTCTGATTGCAGCTGCCGTGGTGGCAGTGAGGTCTAAGCGGTAGACAACTCTGATGATGAGACTGTGGTTAGTCTCGAAACATCGATGTCAGTTCAACCCTCCGCGCAGTCAAAAAACTTTTTCTTTGTCTGTTTCAAGTATTAAGAGCCACTAGATTTGTCTTTCTTTCTAATTTATATAATAATTTAATTTATAATAAAAAATTAAATTTAGAGAAAACGAACTTAAGCCTGAAAAATTAAAAATTTCTTTGATTAAACATCACTCAGTTCGAAAAAAAACTTCACAAACTAATTAATAAAAATGTTTAAAATTTGTTTCATGATTTCTAGATTGCAATAATTTTTTTATTGAAAAATTCTATCTCTATCGGAAAGGCTATTTGCTTAAGACCACAAAAATAATAACAAACACTTAATTAAGTTTTAATGCAACAGCATTTTAAAGGCTATTAAGAAAATTACAAAATTGCAGTAGAAAATCTCAGTAGAAGATAAAAAGTTCAAATTTTTCGGCCAGCACCATTGCAGTCTTAATAAACTAGCTTTAGTCGATGCGCTTTGCTTCCCTAACATTTGTACAAATGTATATAAATTATAGGCTATTTTATACTCGTATTCAGTCACCTCAAGATTTTTTTTTTTTTTAATTAGGACCAGCACTCAGGGGATGACCCCTACGTATGCAGTGCATTGTGCCGGAACTCAGAGAGAGGGATAGAGTAGAGAAGATAGATGTTGAAAATGTAGAAGGCTTAACTCTTACAACTCTGCTTTGCGCGTTATGTTAATTTTTATAGCAGTGTTGAGGCGCCTCGGGTGTTAGGTAGACGCATTAACTTTGTTAAGCTGTATTGGCAGGCATTTTATTATTTGTTTTACTTCGCCGATGTTTCTGCTAACCGACGAAGGAGGGCGATGTTGTGTACATTAGCTTTGAACATCATCAATCGCTGTCGGAACAGTTTTTTAGTGACCAGTGCTATGCCTTCATCACTTAAATAGTCCGACAACAATTAATACGATGTCTCACTAATGTACATTACAGAAATTAATGATGTTGATTGACTTGCTCTGGCCAGGGTTTGAACCCAGGCCCCACGTCATTGTTTGTTTAGTAGTCAATGCGCTAACCACTTCAGCCAACACCACCCTCAAGATTTTGCTGGATGTTGTATTTCGTTTTGAAAGTGACCCGCACCGATTTTCAAATTATTTATTTTCTTAATTACGCATTTATATGTTTATTTATTCAGTCTATGAACAACAATCCCTACAAACCCTACAGACTATTTTTTCATTATATTTTGCGGGAAAAAAATATGATTTAGCTATTAGAGGGAAATCTAGCGAGTTTTGGTTGGTAAAAAAATGTGTATTTCCGGATCATAACTAATGTATGTATGTATGTACGTATATGTAGATCGATACATATCCCTGCAGGAAATGTCGATAGTGAAGTTGTACTGATTGGCTGGTGAATGTATCAACAGTACTAGGGTGCGTACAGAGTGGCCGCTTGTTGCCAAGCCGAGCTGGCTGACGCTTATTGCGAGAACCAATGCGAGAAAACTGGTACTATACAAATTAGTACAAACAATCGCGAACAGGTCATAGTGGGCGCCGAGCTGGTCAGAGCGCAAAGCTGATTGAATGCGAGAAAACAGTTCCAAAGCGTATTTCAGCGCCGAAAACATTATTTATGTTATGTTGTTATGATTTCAACTTGTTTGGAAAACATAAAAAAAAATAAAAATAAAAATTTAAGAAAAAGTAAATAAAACATGCAATCAAAAAATTAAAAAAATAATAAAAATTAAAAAGAAAATAAAAATTAAAAAGAAAATAAAAAGAAAATAAAAATTAAAAACTAAAATAAAAATGAAAAAAAAATAATAAAAATCCAAAAGCAATTAAATAAAATTATAACACTTTTAAAAAAAAAAATGTAATAAAAATTTCAAGCATAATTGAAGAAATTCATACATAAAACACAAATAATAGATAAAATATCAGCACTGATTCTCGCATCCACTATGCACACTCAAACTTGTTGCTCGCATCAACAAGTTCTCGCAATAAGCGTCAGCCAGCTCGGCTCGTCAACAAGCGGCCACTCTGTACGCACCCCTACTCTCTATACACCGCCATACAATACTTGCGCTATAGACATTTAGCATGTGTTTGTCATTAAGAGTGTACTAATAACATTAAGGTTGTTGCATAGTGATTACGCATTTCTCATGGGACCAAGTGGAGACATTCGAACCAGAAATTTACTAGTATATTTCCATAATTTAAGTCTAGCTGTTAAAGCAAACTAAAATTTGTAGACGTATCGTTGACAATGGTATCAAGAAGTAAGCACTAGTCGACAAAAGTGGTGACTTATTGTCACCAATAAGCCCAGTAAGAATTCACCAAACAAGTCGACAAAAGTGGCGACTTGGAGACAATTGGCCCCGAGTTTACTACAGGGATGTATATACTATGTATAAATAAATAAACAAATTTCACATATAAAAACTATGTAACAATAAATTAATTTTCTTAACGATCAGCCCACGCATAACAATTTATCACAAATGAAAATCCTTAAAATACTTGATAAAATTACATAAAACTAATCATACGAAAAATGATGATGAAGGTATCTATACCGACAATCTGTTTAACAACTTTATGAGCAAATCCAACACAAATCGGATGCCAGTGGCATTTATGTAGTACTTTGTGCTTCTTCTTATTCACTCACTCACTTGGTAGTACATATTTCATCGATTTGTTGTTGTTTGTTCTTGTATTTTTTGTATATTTTTTTTAGTAAATATTTTTCGTGTACACCATAGTCATCGTTGACGTCGTCGTGGTCGCTGTATCTCGGCAACTCCATGTATCCATCCATAATGTGTACAGATACACTAGATTGGGTTTATTTTGTTGTTTTGGTTTTTTTTTTGTGATTTTCCCCACACAACACAAAGCAAGAACATAAAATCACTACACTTTACTCCGGTGTTGTAATGAAATGAAAGAAAGCCAACAGCAGCAAGAAAATAAACTTTCATCATAAATACTTTTGGGCCTTGTTGTTGTAGTTGTTGTTGTTAATTTTATACTCAGTTTTCTATTTGCGCCATATTTTTTCATGGCTCTTTTACTTTACTCTACGATTTCCTTCATTAAGATTTTTTCGGTTCTGTAGTTGTTGTATTTTCTACACAAAACAACTTTAAAATACTCTTAAGCATGTACAGATTTATAATAAACTTTCTCTTTTCCCTAGAGCTTCCCATTTTAAACAAATAGAAATGTAGTATCACACTACAATTGTGTCATTTTTATGCGATTGATATTGTTGGCGTTGTTTTTTTTTTTAAACTTGTATCGCCAAATAATTGTTTTTCTTAATATTTTGCATGTATGTACATTAGGGCTGGTCGATTTAAAAATCGCTCAAATTACAAGGAAAATCGTATTCTAGGGATTTAAATAAGAAACTTTGCCGAAGGAACCATACCTATGAATACCCAAAGGGTCAAATTTTAAAAAATCTCACTTTGACCCATTTAGAGTGCCTCAATCGAGTCAAAATGTATGACCACCACGAACTTTGGAGGGCTGACCCAGCTATGCCAGTGGCACACCCCCTGGAACCATACAAACATATCAAAAAATTACCATTTTTGGCACTTTACAAGAAAAAATCACCGAAATGGCTATGTTTTTTTTATTAAATTAAAAAGTTATATATACAACCCTTGTTTACCTGATAACGAGATAAAAGTAAACAAATATCTTTGAGAAGTGTAATTACCAACAGAATAGAAAATGGTAATTACTTTTTAATTGTGTCGTTCTAAGAATCTTGTGTTATTTTTGGGTTAAATACTGGTAATCCCTGATAGTTATATAATAAAATATATCTTCCATTTGTTTACAATATGTAAAGAGCATGCCTAAAATCTGGTACGCATATGTATATTTAGTTTTAAGGACTTCCGTTTCCTGCAAAATTTTTTCCATATCTGGCAATTTATACACTATACAAATGTCAAGATGAAAAGGAGCAAAGATAATAATACAACTTTCCCCAACTTTGCCAATTGAAAAATATTTGAAGATTGTTAAAAATAAATTAAAAAGAGAGTACCAGCAGACTTATTTAAAGTTCGATGGGAAAAGTGTACTATAAATATGCTGCTAAGATTCAAAGATAAAAAGAGGGAGCATATGGAATTATGTATCTTACATTTAAGAAAATTCAGTCAAAGTAGAAAGAAAATTAAGTATTCTAGTCATTAGTGTCGAGTAGTATAGTAATAATTTCACATTTTCAAACAAAGTTGGGCAGTAAAACTGTTTATGATTTAACGAACAGAAGAAGCTAGCTTTAAGCCTCTAAATGGGTTTTAAGCTTAACAGGGAAGCACGTATGTATTATTAAAAAAAGCTACTAACAAAGTTTCAAATGGGCAATTTTGTGTAAAATCGTCATAGCTTTTACAAGCAGGTTTTTAAGCGGAATTAAATGTTTTTTTTCTGCGTTATTATAATCAAACTGTTTGCTTTGTAATCATGTGATGCATGGAGAAATAAACGCATAAATTGTCTTCTTCAGAACATTCATCATTTAATCTTATCAGTTCTTTAATCGACTGTTATTTCATAAATACTAGTGCAAATGATAATGTCAATTGTCCATCATCTGTATGTTTATGTTAATGTCAATTTTAATGAAAATGTTATTGCAATACATACTAGTGATGTTACGAATATCAATTTTTTAGTATTCGCGAATACGAATATTAACTTTAAAATTTAGTGCCACTTAATATTTAAAATTTAATGGGAAAAAATCACTTCCTATATGTCAAATAATCGAATACGAACACGAGTATTCGTAACATAACTAATATGTACTATTCTAAACGTGGCATGAATTTGATATAGCAGCAGCCTTGTTAATATTTGCATAAAAGATAAAAATGAATCTAAAAAATTACAAATTAACTTCTCCCCTAGCCAACAATGATATTTCATATTTACTTTTTGATGTTTCGCATAAAATATTTCACAGCAGATTAAATTAACATTAATTATTTTTTTTAAATCACAATTAACCTCCACAACAATTATAAAGACTCTCAATTAGTGAAGTTGCAACATAAACTCATTTAATCTTTAAAGATAAAAAACAAGAGACTACAAAATATTCATGATAAAATAGAAACAACTACTCGATGCATGTAATAAAGTTATATATACGAGTATGTATGTATGTATGTTGCGCTACTTTGTACATTTTTACACATTCTCATGTTGAAATCCCATAGTAGAGAGATATTTTTTTTTATGGAACGTCTGTTTGAAAAACCATCATCTTGTATGAAAATTAAAGAAAACTAAATAAAAATCTTTTTAATCTTTTAACACAACATTGAAGTTGTAAAATGGTTTCTACTGCGTAATTTTCTGTTGCATTACAACATGTACGTACAGACAATCTTTAACACACCCATTCACGTTTACTTACACTTTGAGATCTTTAGAAAGAACGAGTGAATGAACGAACAAACAGCTGTAAAAAACATGAAAATTATAAAAAAAAAATTTAAATTAATGAATGAGTTGATGAACAAAAAGGAAAGCTGGAAAAATTAACTTTCAAAGTACAACAAGAAAAACCAATTAATCATGGGCTGAAAATATGAAAACCGTTTTTTTTTTTCAAATATTCAAATATTATTTTCTTATTCAAAGACTTTTGATTTGCAGTCGTTCGAAATATTTGTTTATTGCTCTTGTTGCAGCGTAAAGTAATTATGCATTTATCCCTCGCTGACATTTTTTGAGACTTATGGTGTTTTCTTTTCTACACACAAAATGGCACCTTATTGAAAGGTACATATATAAAATGTCTTGCCAACCTTGTAATAATGCAGCTTATTATATCACTAGAACTGAACACAACTTATGAAAAAGTGGAACGCCCTGTTTTCAACAGCTGACAGCTAAGTTTTACAGGGCACTATCAACACTGTCGATTTTTACGGGGCAAAAAGTGCAATGCCTTCCACCCTTAGTGAGGGCAATTTTTTTAGAATCAAACACACTGTCCTTTTAGAGAGCAAAACATTTTTAAGAAACGAACACCCAAGTACATTCTCGGCATGGAGATGTAGCATTTTTTTTGTAGAAAAGAAAACACCATAAAACATTTTGTTAAGGTATTAAGGTAAAATAACAAATAATAAAATAAAATATCAAGAATTTCTCTTACAATTTTTCACTTTAAAGAATAATTAAAAAGAAGGAATATTTGTTAGATTTCTCGTACACACTAATTGTTAAGGAAATTCAAAAGTTTTTTATTTAATGTGAAGTACAATCGATACAATTAAGTTCTAAATAAAACGTCATTGAAATGGCCTCCACTACTTCTTCTGCAGAAACGAATTCGATGAACCCAATTTTCGAGCACTTTTGCACAAAAATAAAGTCGTATGTCATGAATGGCACGTTCAATATTGACTTGTAAAGCTTGAAGAGAGTCTGGTTTATTTCGAAAGACCAATGACTTCAAATAAACCCACAAGAAATCTAATGGTGTTAAATCACAACTTCTTGGAGGCCATTCAATATCACAATTTCTTGAAATAATCGTATCGTTATCGTTTTCAAGTTGTTCCAAGGCAAAATCAGCAAATTCACGACGTTTACGGTGGTCCAATGGCTTCAGTTCTTGAGTGAGAACAATTTTATACAAATGCAAACCCAAATCCTTTCTCAAAATCCGTCAGGTTGTGATTTGAGACATTCCCAATTGTTGAGATCGTCTTGGAATCGACAAATTGCGGTCTTCACCAACACTTGCCTCAACGGCAGCAATATTTGCATTACTTCGGGCAGTTCTTTGTCTTATTGGCACTTGAACATTATGTAAAGAAAATGTAGGCTAAAATATTTTCAACAATTCGACGAATAGCGAGCACACTTGGACGATTATTACGACCATAAAATGGCAAAAGCGAACGAAAAGTTGCAATTGGAGAACGATTATTTTGATAATAAATCTGAATAATTTGTAAACGTTGTTCTTGCGTATATAGCGCCATGATAAAATTGTAAACACTAGTGAATACAATGAAAAACAAATGACAGATCATGACATATTACAAATGGCCGAAACGTCACTTCAAAATCATATCATCCCTATTGAAAAACCTTTTATATATTTTTAAAATATGTAACATTATATTTGATTATTTCGATAACTTTGAAGGTTACCTTCCGAAATATGATAAATACGTGATTTTACAAAAAAAAATATTTAGGGCCTTTCCATATTAAGGTAACGATATACACTTAGGGGACTTATCTCGCCAGAAATCTTATGTACCGTAATTCACACACTGTGGGAGTAGACCTGTGCAAAATTGATGTTACATGATATAGACATCATTATCAGGATAATTTTTAACAAGAAGGAGTATTTCATTGGCTGAATCGAATGATCATCGATTGCACCAATGCAACGAAATACACCAAATGGTAAAGTTCTGCTGAATGGAAATGCAGATGTTGTCGTGAATGAGTAAAGTGGACGAGATGGAAATTAATCAAATACAAATAAGCAATTTGAAATTTGCAATTTCTTAACCTAACGACGGCTCAAAAGTAGACGCTGGTACCGCTTCGTCAGTGATCTCTGAATACCTTTCGATCTCATTCGCCGTGTTCCAGGTGACTGATAGAATAGAAATTTTTGTTTTTTGTCAATTCAAAGTTCGGGAAGGTAAATGCATCTCTCTCATCTCTGGTATTGATTCCGATTAGTTGTGCTTTCAAATAAGAGTAAAGACTGGACAATAAGAATTTGCGTTACCCAGCTGGTCCGCAATTACAATTCGTACAGTATACAATACCCTTTAACTCTCACTTACTAGAGCTAGGACCAAGCAAGTCCTAAAAGAATCACTTTTACTCCCTGATTGGATTCGTTACTGGGCACTATGAGATCTGACGAAGGTCTACGATGGCCACTGCAGCAGTTGTTTGATATTGTATTTGACTACCATCACCTTAACAATATACTGTACGAATATTTTACGAATGACTATTAGCTTTTTTCGCAACTTTTTTTTTTTAAACAAAATTTTTAATTAATAAATTAAACAATTCCAGTGTTTCAGAAAAATTAAATTATTTTCTTTTATTTAGTTTGCGCGTTTTGTTAAATGAACTTATTGAGAAGTTTCTTAAAATAAATTTTCATTTTAGTAAATGCGTACAATGTGTACATGTCAGTATTTTGACGTACTTCCGTAAACTATTTGATGTATTATTTGTTTGACTAGAAAGATATAAAAATGAAACTAAATTATGGCCATAAATATTTTAACACGAAAGATCCATTAAATATTTAAATTGATTTGTTTTTGATCTTTTCAAACCGTAAATATACATTTTTGTAAATTTATTTTTAAAAGTTGTGCTTTTATTCGAAAGTTTATTAATGTGAAGAAATTAAAAACAGCGACACAACCAAGCGATTTTTATAAATAAAATACAACGGATTCATAGAAAGCAACGAAAAGAATGAATGAATAAATTTTTATTTCTTTCTATTTATTTATAAAAATTAACTTATAATTAAAATTATAAGATAACAAAACGGAGAGCTTTAGCAACATCGGCCTTTAGAATAAATAAATAAAACAGTTTGGTTTCTATGTGTATGTTTAAATTTTTTCGAAAATGCCAAACAAAATTCTTTAAATTGTTTTCCGCAATTTTCCTCGATTTTTTTTTTAATTTTCTTGTATTTTTGGTGTTTGAACTAAAATCAAATTGTTTTAATTTAAATAAATGTCGAAATAAAAGTAAATAAAATTAATTTGAATAAAGAAACGAAACTAATCGTTCGAGATGTTTTTATTATTTCACGAAATGATGTGGTGGTGGCCTGCGAAGCAGAAAAGAAAACTGTGTGCGGCATAAATCCAACGCAAAAAATATAGAATAAAGGAAATCATAAATTTTTCGTTTTCTAAAAAAGTACTTTTGGAAGCTAAAAAAATTTGTAAATGCGAAGACAAATATAATTGACAGTTAAATAAATATTTAAATAACTCATCAAACAATTAGACATTCTACTATTCAGAAGTCTACATATGGTTGGTTCATTGGTTGGTGGAGGAAGATGAAGTGTAATCGAACATGTATTCTGTAGCAGGATTGGAAATGTCTTATCTCTAACATTATTAGCGAATGCTTTTTAAGTTCTTAAATTCTTATTGCTTAGGAAGTTCCAGAGCCAATAAATTAATTTTTTATACTTAATTCTGGTTCGTAAAGTGAAACTGTTATATGAAAAGTTATGATGGACCATCATAATTTAAATTCCCCTCAACTCGCACCAAAGTTATTTTTTTAATTATGCTTCCAAATAATATTTTAAAACCCTGCTGAAATTTTCCAAGATGCAATTGCGTAACCTTGTGGCCGTAGTCACCGAACAATGCACCTTCGGTACCCATGCTGGACGCTTGGGTCTACCACTTGACCGTACCGCTTTACATTTTTTTCCTTCTCGACCTTCTTGACCCTCCTATAGCTAATCACCCCTTCTCCTCTACATCTCTTCCTACAGGTAACACAATGGGACCACATAAGGACCCAAGTGGGCTGGAATCAAATTTTCCTTCCCAGCAACCTGCCAACCTAAACTAAACTAATATTTAAAATTGTGATTCAGTTTGATTTTACTGATATTATGCTGCATTCGACAAGTATGTGTATTGCGCATACATTCGTCAAAACCACATCAAGCATTTATAATTGCATCAAATATTGATATTGGCTATGCTTGATGTCAAGCATTTTGACAGTGTATAGTAGCCATTATGGTTACTTATCAACTTATCAAAATTACGGTCTTGACTGCAATGTCCCATAAGTGTCGTAAGGTCCATGTGTACATAAGTATTTTTAGAGGGTTATAATCTCCACGTTAATTACCGCGCATAGTCGGTATTTCGGTACAACGGGATATAAAAAATACATATCGCACACTAAATCATAGACCGGCACAACTCAAAATTTATCAAAATCGGTTTCTCTTCATAAACTAGTTCACAGATATATCTTACGATCGTGAAAATTTATTTGCCATTACCAACCTTCCTTGACTGGAAAAATACCTCTGTGAGTACATATTTTAATTTTGCTTAGATTACTTCTACAACATCAGCGGTATTTTGTCGAGTTCGAGAAGATAAATCAAATGTGATGTTGTTGCCATTATTAGCAAATATATACCCAGAGGAGGAGAAAATTTTTTGTCGATTAAAATCGGAAACTTTAGAATATAATCAACACAGTTTTCTGAAATTTCTAGATTTTTATGTTAAAAAATTTCTCAAATTTCATCCGATTAACTGTCGACTAGTGTGGACATATTTAGAAGGAAATTTAAAGTATCTAATATATATATATATGTATGTATATCTAATATATATATATGTATGTATATCTAATATATATATAGCTTATAACGACACACTTGAAGATAGTCTGGTCACTTTTGGGCACTTAATTCCAAGATACTGAATTCGAACTGCGAGCTGCTGGTATGCATTTAATCTGAAACTCAGCTTGTGTATATTTTGGGTTCCAAACATGACGACATCCAGCGGAACAAAATGATGGATGAAAAAACAAAAGCAGGCTGACAAAGAAAAATTATTTTCTCATATCTTAAACTCATCTATCCATCTCTGATCTGATTGATAGACAACCATGAAATAGTGGTTGTGAATGCATGTTTGCCTTTAAAATTCAACCAATATTGTTTTAATAGAAAAATATACTCAAGAGAGAGACAGAGAGACCAGAACAGAAAGAAAAACAAACAATTAACTGGGGAATACTGAAATCTAAAAAAAAGGTTTCTTTGCTTTTAAAATTTAAATCGATTTTAATCCGCTGTTATGAAATTTATCATCGACAAGAGGGATTATTACTTTATTTTTATTGCTTTAAAATTACAAGTTACATAGTATGTAAATTTGTATTCAAGATGCTTACGTACATATACATATTTTAAAATAAATATTGCTCAATTAAATATTATGGATGCTATTTACGAGATGTATAATTTTACTAGCTGGTAAAAGAAATGTTTTTGAAAAAATCTTATGTACCTATTTGGCATAAAGTTTTCGAAATACTAATTTATTTTAAATAAATCTTAAATTTTACATTACAAAGAATTATTTCTCAATTTCATATGCTTAAATTTTGTAGTGATATTGTTTATTTTAATATGTAGTACATAATTTGAATGTGTGGTGAACACAAAGTAATAAATTTCATTTCGGCCGTTGTCACATTTGTGTTTTTCGATGTCTGTTACACTTTAAAGCGACATCCATGGCTAAAGGTTGGATCGATTAAAAAAAATGTTATATTCTTTGATAGGTTAATAAATTACGCGTCGAACAGTGCTCAATTTGTTTCGACCAGTTCAAAAATTATTGAGTTACAGTGGATCGAAGTTAAAATTTAACTTTTATAATATTAGTCGAAATCACTAAAATAGCGTCTCATTGCACAATGGACGAAATAAAATTTCTATTGTATTTTTAACATGTAAAACAAGTGCAAAAAATACAACTATAATTTAAATATTTATACACTCTCACCAATAATATACCGACCGCTTAAATAAATTAATTTTGAAATTAATGAAATTCATTTGTTGATCGTAAAAAAAAACAAATTGAAAATTAATTTTATCATCGTCCAACATCTCTCGGCCATCACAAAGCCATATTATTCCAATCTATTGCTTGCCACCACATCAACATCATTATTTATATATACATAGATACATACATACAGACATACGCCTATACTGAATACTTTGTATATTTATGACCATAATAATAGTGATGATGCTGTTGATAATACATAATAATATTTATTTTTATTATAATTGTAATGTTAATGAATTAAAATAATAGTTTTTCTGCCTGAATGACTCCGTGCCTGTAAGGCAGGCAGGCAGTCCAGTTAGTCATTCAATCTACCCTGCGAGCCTTTTAAGACTGCCATATTAAAATAATTTGCTAAAATATACAAAATGTATTGCCACCAGAATATATTCCAATATATTTTCGCCACCACCACCACCACCATCAACAATGAATGGCTGGTTGCCTGTTGTCGTCATTTTCCTTTTTTTTTTTTTTTTATTAAACAGCTGCCTGTTTTTGCACTATTCGTCGATTCTGCCTTCTTGTCTTACTCTTCCCGGCCGCCTCTTTTGCGTTGGGTCTCTTGTTCACAGTGTTTTAAAAATTTGTATCTACCAACTAATTGAATGATATAAATTTTTTCTTTTTAAATATTTTTTTTTTTGCCATATTTTTGTTGAAAGCTTCACATTATTGGCGTTAAAAGAAATAAACGCATACACTCGCATATTCGTACACTCGCATATTCATAACAGAATTAATATTCATGATGGGCATTATGTGTGTCATGTCTTTTGGCCAGGGTTGCCAGAAATGTGCTGGGGCTAAATTAGCTTTTCGTCTTAATTTGCTGATAAATAGTAGAAGCATGTAAATATTAATAAGAGAGTTTATTGATGCTTAACCCGTCCCAGTATGTTATTATAAAATTACTGAACAATTTGCTGAATAATATTTTGTTCAAACTTAAATTTTATAGAGTGGTATTGTATTGGTGGTGGTGAAATAGTGATGTTACGAATACTCAAGATATTCGTATTCGCAAATTGAGGCGATTATTTCTAGAATATTTTGCACATACTTTCCTCAAAAGTTAGTTTAAATAAAACAACTACATAAAATGTATGTACAAAAAATGTGTATTCATTTTTTATAATTTTATATAAAAAACCCCTTTTGTCTCCTTAAAAAAAATAATAAAAATATATATTTTGCAATCAGCATTTTTAAATTAAATTAATGAAGTACTGGTCTTCAAATTCGGCATCACAATGTCATAAAAATGTTAAATACCTATAGAAGTGTTACAGCTTTTTTCAAGTTATTGTTTCTTACTCAAAGGGAGGGATTTTTTCCAATTAAATTCGTAATATTAAGTGGCGCTCAGTTTTAAAATTAATATTCGTATTCAGGGAATATTGTTACAAATATTCGTATTCGCGAATACTAAAAGTTGATATTCGTTACATCACTCTGGTGAAGATCCAACTCCATACGGTGTTATTAAGAGCAAGGCAGTTACTGAAGTTAATTTTGAACACATCTCTATATATACATACATCAGTTTATCACCAGGTTTCGCAGTTGAACTTCTTGGGTAAAATTAAGTCATTCGATATCGAATGAATTTTCTATTTAGTTTCTATTGCAATTTCATTCCATGTCGAACTTTCGGTTTTTTGTTATTTTTACACATACGAAAATTGTGTATCATTACCAAATTGATGTCAACTGTAAACAAATTTCAGTGATACCAATGCTTTATTTTCCTCATGCCCTACTTTTATGATGTGTCCTTCATTAATCAGATCACAGATAAAATATCTAACGATCGTGAAAATTTCCCATTACCACCTTTCTTAAATGAGAAAAAATACCGCTTTGAGTGTTTTCATTTTTCTTGGTATTTTTTCTAACTTGAACATTGGTCATTTTTGAGTTGTGTGGGTTTATTATGGGGCTGTGCACATATTACGTAACACTCCAAGAATGGGGGGGGGGGGGGGGGGGGGCGGTTAAAGATTTGTTACGAATTGAAAATTTAGCACTGAAAAATTATTAAAAACCGTTACGGAGGGGGGAGTATAAAATCTCTGAAAACAGCGTTACGTAATATGTGCACAGCCCCTATTAAATGAGCGATATGTACATAAATACTCGTACGTATAAGAAAAATGTTCTACAAAGTGATTGATTATAAAGTGCATACTAAAATGACAAATTTTTATTTAAGAATTTGACCATAAAAAATTTAAGAAAAAATAATAATTTTGACAACATGGTTGCTATTACTGCATAAATTCCTTCTCTTGCTAAAGTGTAAAAAATATAAAATAAAAATATTAGCCTGGAGCCAAATGTCTCCAAGTCACCACTTTTGACGATTAGTTTGGTAGTTTTTTGATGACAAGTAAACACTTTTGTAGACTAGTTTGGTAACTTTTTGGTGACATTGTCAACAAAACGTCTACACTTTTTAGACTTAAATTGTAGAAATGTACTAGTAAATTTCTGGTTCGAATGTCTCCACTTTGTCCCATTAAAACTACATAGTCACTAACTAATCAAAATTCTTAATGTTACTAGTAGATTCTAAATGACAAGCATATGCTGCTAAATGTCTATGGCACAAAGGATTTTATGGGATATTTAAAGAGTAGTACTTTTGACAAAGTCAGTACAATTTCATTATCGACATATCACACATAAGTACATATGTATGTATGCATAAACAAAAATATTGAAAATATCATCAGGAAAATACCAAATACCAAATCGTTTCGATTTTAATTTGAAAAATATTGTATAATTGCAGAAATGGTTTTGTATGTAAAGAAGTTCATAGATTAAAATCGTATTCCAAATTTTTACCAATATTTATAGTGATTTATTGCTCTCTGGCTTTTTATTGAATTGGCTTCGTTTTTTAATCACCACCTTTTTGGTTTGTGGTCTAACAAACATTCTATACAATTTTACCCAGTGAACTGAAAAACAGAGGTTTTATGTACAGCTCGTGTAAATATGGAAATTCTGCTTAGATTTTTTTTAATAATTTATAATACCTAAACTCCAAATACATCACCCTACTTTTCTTTTGTATCATAAAACAAAATTAAACAAAAAATTGTTAGTTTTAATTACATACTTTAAATATCAATAAAATTTTCAATGATACAAATTTTAATTGATTGTTTACGAATCGCGGGTATTTACTTAAATGCAATATGTATTTTTTTTTATAAATATTAAATCATCATCAAGAAACTAAACAATAAATAAATAAAATTTTACGAGAGGCCGATGATTGTAGCACAAGGCTGAAAGAGCCAATATTTGGGGCACATATTAAAAACCACTTTAAAAGTGTATATTGTTTAAACAAAATAAGGTTAATAATAATGTAGACAATATTTCTTTTAAATTGGTCAAAATATATCTGGCTAATTAAAGTACAAATGTATTTAAATGTTTTCTTTGGCATCAATCATGCCTAGTAAATTTTATAAGTTATGTTTTGGATAGGGGATCGACTCGTAAGTTATTTTTTTCTTTTCTTTTTTAGTTATAAAAACATACAAGATATTTTCTTTTCAAATATGTGCTGTGTATGCATAATACATATGCAAGTACATACATATAAAATAAATAATAATAAATGGTTCAGGGTTAAAATTTGAATTCAATTGATAAACAATATATTGTGTGCCTAAATACGAGGGAATGCCAAGAAGTCTTTTTAGAAAAATCATGTAAGATCATAAAACTTTATTAAGGGAACTTTAAAGATGACACACTACCGAAGTCGACCGATATGACATGACCATCAACCGAATGTGATGTGTGATGAAGAAAAATCGTTCCAAATTCAAACTAATCACGTCAAAAGAAAAATTCCATATTTATGTAACGGTACTTTATTGATATAAACATACATAATTGTTTGCCAAGTTTCAATAATATTTTGTCATCGATTGCAATGAAATGTAGTTCCTTTCATTACCTCTTATCAGTACTGAAAAAATTATTTGACATAATTTCTATAAATGATATTTATTGACCTATATCCATTAATTTTATGCAAAAATACATTAATTCAATGTACGAATACATTAAGGGTAATCACGATGGGTAGTGCAAAGTGTGCAAACGATGCAAATGTGTGCAAATATACACACATTTGCACAAAATAACACAACAATGTATGTTTTTGCAATTTGCTTAATTTTGCTTCGTTTGCACTAAAAAAAACCATGAGCAAAGATAGTAGTGCATATTTTATCAATTGCAAACGAAAATAAACAATAACTTGTGACATACAGACTATCATATTTTTGTGTTTAGAAAAAGAAAATTTAATTTTGTAACTAATTTTAATTTAATTTAAAAAGTTTTAGTCTTCTTTTTTTTAATTTATTAGTAAATAATAAATTTATGCATTTGTAACTTGACCTCAGGGTCAGTGTTGCCAGAATTTTTGAATTTTTTTCGTGATTACCCTTATTGTTACAAATGAAAATGTTTGTTCTTTGAAATTTAACGTGAATCATATAGTTTTTAAATTTTGTTTTTAATATATTTTGTGCAGTGTATTTCTTTCAAATACTTGATACAACTATAAATAAATGCATACACACAAAGAAAAAATGTGTGGTTGATGCAATTATAATATACATATGTAATAGTAACTCTGTTGTAAACCAACACTCACGGGTGAGAAGAAATAGTTTTTGAAAATCAGACAATCATTTTTACATTTTTAACTATAATTTGATTGCAAACAAACTGGCTTAAAATAGTATGCTTCCTTTATTTATATTTCGTTGCATTTTTAAGTAAACTATGATTAAATAAAACAATTTGCCAACAATTTATACTGTAAAATATCAGCCCAATTATGAATAATAATTACCGGGGATTTTTTTTTTATATTTTGGCATTCCGCCTGTTATTTGGCCTTATTACGGTTCTCGAATCGACTTCGACTATTGTACTAAATTAAAGAAACACTCAACATATTAATTTATTTGATTTCAATGTATTTTTTTACATATTGCCCCTTTCTTTAATGCATTTACGTACTTGGCAGTTGGTAATTCCAATAAGTTACTTCGACTTCTAATTCTGCGTCGATACGCATAAGATCCACATGAATAAGATCCTCTGAATCTTCCGAAAAATACATTTCGACAGATATATCCATTTTTATAAATTAATTTATATAAAGTTTCCAAAAATATTATCAACACATTTTGAATATACATACATACATGTATGTAGTATATAGTACAGTGAGTGGTATCCCTAAAGCTGTCTGCAGAGAGTACAAATTGTAAATGTTCTAAATGTGAAGGAAATGGATGATACCCTCCCCAACATCTAGAATATTTACTTTTTTCTTATAGTAATCAAAATTCAAAGTATGAATGAATGGAAAATTCCCCAAGAATTTGTATTCTTATTTCGGCTGTATGCATTTATTTACTGTAAACTTTTTGCAAGTCTCAATCATTTTAAAAATATAATAATTTCTGTTGTTCCACTATGCCATGTGCCCCATACAAAAAAGGGGCATGATTGTCCCCCCAGATGAAATGTGCCCGTTAAAAAATCATTTTCGGTAATTTCTCATCACTACCTGCCTGTGTACCAAATTTCAGCTTTCTAGCTATACTGGAAATGCCCCATACAAATAAGGGAACCCTAGTCCCCCAGATGAAAAGTGCCCGTTTAAAAATTATTTTTGTTAATTTCGCATCAGGACCTACCTGTGTACGAAATTTAAGCTTTCTAGCTATACTAGAAGTGTCCCATACAAAGAAGGGGCATGATTTCCCCCAGATGAAAAGTGCCCGTTAAAAAATCATTTTCGGTAATTTCTCATCACTACCTGCTTGTGTACCAAGTTTCAGCTCTCTAGCTTTACTGGAAGTGCCCAATAATATTGATGAGTCAGTGAATATGTACTAAATATGGACTTTTCACACCTTAATATCTCGGGAAGCTTTTATGGTAGAACTTTCAAATTTAACCTGTGAGGTCACCTCTGTGGGGAGACCTTATGTTTCAAGCTTCATTATATTATGATCAGGGGGAGCAAAGTTATGAAGGGGGTAAAAACACCTCGAATGGTTTCGTGTAAATATACACACTGTGTGGCCGAACTTGGCCTGGCGCACTACCGTGCACCTAGATTTTTATGTTAAGTGTGTTGCTTCTGCATGAAAACAGTTTTTTGTCTCTCCTGAAAATTTTAGTATTTTTAGTTGTGACCCTTTTGTATTTAGGGTGCGATATGTATGTACATATGCAGATGAATTTTAAAACATGGCATAGTTGACGCAACCACATTATTTCTTGCCGTATGCATACGTACTCGTATAAGGTAAAATCATTTCGTATGAGATATTTACATCATCAAGGAAGGGCGTGTCCAGTTAATCTAAATATTTGCACTTAATACTATAATTGAATTTAATTAATAATATCAAATTAGTAAGCATCTTTATTATCACATATACATAAGTAGGTCATCCAAGGGTTTTATTACAACAATTAAGATACTCAGTTACATTGAAAATCATGGGGTTAATTTCAAACAACATAAATATTTATGTGTGTATAAACGACTGAATACTACAGAACCACACGGCACAGCATGGCACAAATAAATAATTCATTAATTTACTCCCTCAAGTCTATTCATGTCTGCCATTCCTGTTCGTTTTTCGTTAGTCTACATTTCATTATTCTTTTTGGTCGCCTGTTAAATAAAGTATCTCAATCTGTGGGCTTTTAGCATAATGAATATATGTAAGTATGCACAAAGTATTTATGTACTTATGTACGTATGTACATACTTAGGAATGTATTTATGAGCAAAACCATTCATGCTCGTTTAATATTACGAGTACAGTTAGAATAAGTATCTGTGTCTATATAGAAGGGATATACTTGTGTATATTCTCGTATGTATGCATGTATGAATGAAAGGTAACTGTTCGGTGATACGGTTAGACATGGTCGACCATGTACCATGTAATACTAAAAACTTTATAATTAGTATGGGTTTATTTTATGTATGTATGTACATACATATGTTTGTTTAAATGATGCCATTCATGGATATGGATATGGATATCGTGTACAATTTTAACCAACTTAATGTTATTAAATCCTTCAGGGTTCATTATTCGAAGAATGATTTTATTATACTTCAGTCTGTTTGCGACTATATTTAGGATCTATTATACATATTTTTTGTCATTAAAAGAAAAACAGTTATGCAAATACATAGTTGTATTTTTACCAAAGCGCTACTTGACATTTTCATATGACCGCTAAAGACCAGAGACGTATTAGATTAATGATTTAAGGGTTCGCTTTTAAATGCTATTTTTTTCTCTCAAACATATGTATTTTGGAATTTTTAACCAAAAAATAAAAAATATGCCATATGATTAACCTTGTTGGGAGTCCCCGGAAAGAACAACATTTATAAAAAAATTTCAACATTCAGCGCAGTTTTTCAAGTTCAAAATATGTGGTGGCATTTTGAACATCGATTTAACCAGAAGTTTTAGTGTTTTTTCGAAATTGTTCAATACCGATATCTCTTTTTAAGCCTCTTAACAGATTTTTTTTACAGCATTCTACACATTGTGTCAACCCTGAATCTTGAAAAACGATTCGTTAAGAAGTTTTTGAATTAATAAAAAGTTATTTTTTCGAAATTTTTTGTCGAAGATATCTCCCCACGAAAAAAGCGATTTTAATCAAACTTTTTGCAGCCGACTTTGCTTTTTTTAATATTAAGAATTAAATAGGTTGTCGATTTGGTCAGTCCAGTATTTTAAAATTTATTGAAAAGGAAATTTTTTTTCGAAAATTTGATACATGAAAAAAAACCGAAAAAATAGAAGAGTCTAAATAATTATTTATTTAAGTGTGTTGGTATTTCTTTGGTTTGTTGTTAACACATCGCCTGCGCCAGGTTAAAATATAAGGTTTTCCAATAGGATGAAATGATTTTAAAGTGACGTTTTGTCATTTGTTGTTCATTGTATTCAGTCTTGTTTACAATTTCATCATGGAGAGATACATATACGCCAGAACAATGTCCTTTCCGATGAGGCTCACTTTCACTTAAGTGGTGCGGTAAATAAACAAAATTGTCGATTCTGGTGCGAAGAAAATCCATAAATTATTCATTACATTCACCTAAATTGACAGTTTGGTGTGGTTTTTGGTCTGGTGGAATCATCGATCCGTACTTCTTCCGAAATGAAGCTTTAACACCGTTACTGTCAAGGGAGAGCGGTATAGATCGATGATGACGAACTTTTTATGGCCGGAATTGGAAGAAGTTGATCTTGACAACATTTCAACAAGACGGGGCTACGTGCTACACAGCAAATACAACAATTGAAACTTAAAAAGAAAATTTAATTTTTCTCGCACAAGTTTATTGTATAAAATATTTTTCTGAAATTTTTACGACAATTATCAACTAAACCATGAAATATTTTGTGTTGTTTCTTTATTGTAGCAAAGACTCGCAATTTCATATATTTGATGAAAAATTTATGAAAATGTTACTGTTTTTGATTCATATCAAATTTTTTTTTCATTAATTTATTATTCATTTTATTGTTTTTTAAACATTGAGTTTGACCCAATCAGTATTTATATTCTCGTGACTTAAAATCGCCAAGAATTTTGCGATCGCGATTTGCAGAACACCTATCTTTGCTGGTTCGTCGAATCACAATTGCAAAAGTTATGTGAGAGATACGAGTGCCACAACTTGTCTGAATATAAAACTCTTCGTAATAATGCGTTGCAACTATCACCATTAATTATAATCTTACAGTCATGTACATATGTATGTACTCATGTGGAAGACAAATAATATACCTATCTTTACTTGAGCTACAAAAAGTATCATAAAATTCAAGCCTTTTATAACTCTGATTTTTAATGACAACCTCTTACAAATTGTAGTGATATACGAACGAGTATTATACTCGTAGTTTAGTTAAAATATCTTCCACTTTGTTTCTTTTATTTGAAGATTTAGTGGTAAGATGGCAGCAGAACTGTGCTTGCTACTTTATGTACGTACATATATTCTTGTTCTTTGACTGTTGGAAGCAACTGAACTGAATGAAGTATTAAAAGTTTTAGTTTCCAGGTTTTGGGTTGTGCAACAGCAGGGAGTAAAATGTTTTTCTTTTGTTTGTTGTTTTCTGCATTTTAATCTTTTGCTGTTTAATAAATACAGCACAGTATTTTGTGGTAATCATTTTTGTTCTCTCTCCATGTAGTTACTACTTCCCATTTTGATGCGTTTTATTTTAGGCCATTAAAATATGTATTTTCATCCTCTCAAACAGCGTTACGAGCAGCGAGTATTGTCGTAAGTATGACTGTTTATGGCATTAACATCTTGTTGTGGATATTGGCAGTTTACGTTTGACATGCTTAAAAGATTCTAAAAGAGCTAATTCTATATAATTTAAAAAAAAAGGTTTATTAAAAGAAAAAAATTATCATTTTATGGAGGTACGCATAACAAAAATTTAATTGTTTTAACTCGGAAGTAGTAATTTTTAAGTAAAGTTTTCTTAAAAAATGTCAAGCAAATAAGTATTCTATTTGTATACTTTAACTCTTTTACATTTCTGATTGTTTGTGCTATATAAGATTTTTTCAATTTCAGTTTTTGGCATTGCACACAAATTTATTCAAAATTATATAAATATTGACATAAACCAGTGAACATTTCGACTCAAACTGCCAAATGTAAGACCCCGATTTTCACGAAATGTCCATTTCATAAGAAAATTTCGATAGTTTCCAACAAATTTTTCAATTTTAAATCCAGTTTATTTAATTGTTTTAATTTATTTTGACCTAAAACAATACACCGGTTAACTCATTTTGTTAACAAAAATACCAAAAAAAAATTCTTTCGTTATACTCGTACATTAAACATTAATCATAAGTTACATTAACACAACGTATGCTGAGTTCCTTTTTGAAAGAGTTTGAAGCAAGATTCTATGGGAAAGTGCATAGAACTTGTAATTTTTAGACTACCTCCGTTTGATATATTATAGATCGTACTTCTCCCTACAGTATGTAGATAAAATAGTCCTACTGTTAAATAATTTCCAAACTATGCCTGATGAATATGTACTCAGTTTTCATAGATCTGGAGACCACGGTTTCACATTATGGAAGGCATTTTTTGTATCAGGTAAGTTTTTATCTTCATTCTGAGATGAAGATCGAATATCCACAACAGTGTTTTAACAAGAAAGAAAGACAGATTTATGAGTCCGAAACGTCCGGAATCGAACTCTTAGTCCATGATGATGGCACTATAAATCAAGCCCGTAGGTGTAAATTCCAAACATAATCTTACGCGTCCCTTAAACTGAAGAGTTAGTAAAAATTTTTTTGTCTGATATTAATCGGATAACATTAACAGTTCCGACTAGTCTGCTGCAATTTGTAAGGATATTTTATTTTTGTATAGGACCAGCACTAATGCATTGCATTGTGTCCGAACTATGAAAATTGGTTACGGCAAAGAGGCTAGAGGGAATAGGGTTTCTTGACATTTAATTTAAGCTTTGCCACTGATATTAAATGGGAAGACTTTTGCCAGCAGTTTATTCCTCAAACGAATTCTTCGGTTAAAGTACGAATTTTTGTCTGCAATGTGTAGTGCGGGTTGCTGGCATATCGACCACAAACGGATGTACTTTTAATAAAGAGAGTTTTGTATGTGAGAAAGAAAGGGCTTTTGAAACAAATTCCCTGATTTTATTAGAACTCAATCCGTTGTAGTAAGGATAAAACATCAAGACACAGTCCACATCTCTTACACCGTGTTAGGAAACCGAGGCGCTTGAATGCCTTGATACTTGAAAAATGAGATAAAGGACATCAAGATCTGCGGATACCCCAATACCTACAGATACCATCCTTAATTACAGAGACAAAGTCGGCAAATAATGTTGGCTGGGTACAACACTAGTTTTGACTACCGTTGTCGTTATTGTTGTTGTGCTAAGCGCCCACTTTGTACTTAATGCTGTCGTATTTATTATTTTTCCCCGATTTTGCCGCTGTTATTTTTATTATTGCTTATGCTGTTGCTGTTAAAATTTATGCAGTGTGAAGTGTTGTAAATCACTTTTTTCACTACTCTTCAACATTTATAATATAAACGCTTTTTTTTTGCCTCTTCATCTTTTGTGCCCAATAAATGATGAAGCAAATGGAACGAAACAACGAACGACGAAATAAACGTTTGAACAGGCGACAACAACAACAACGCAACGCAGAGTCAAACAGTCAGACCAAATAAACGTCAAAAGAACAGATCGTCGCATAAATTTACTCGTATACTTACTCTGATGATGGCTGACGTTCCCCTTTTTACTTGGTCACCACCATTTTACTTGTTTCATGGACGTCGATGTGTGTGTGTGTGAATGAAAGTGCTGTTAATAGTGGTTGATAGGGCACACCGGTGTTTAGTAAGGGGTACTGGTACAATTGGGAAGACGTGGTTGATTGACGGAGGGTGGAAAGGAGGGCAAGTAGTCTTGTTCTGCTATGCTTTCTATAAAACGCAAAAATTTCACTGTTAATTTAAAAGTGCGCTCGCTCAATTAATTTAAATTAATTTATTCATAATTTGTTTTCTCCCCTGTTTTATTTCTGTATTATTATTTTGTGTAAATGGCTTTGCGTTTAATATCGCTTCCTATTTTCATTTCGGTTTTGGTACACGAAATGAATAAAAACCGAAGAATTTATACGAACTGGGTTTGAAGAAAAAAATTCAATTTGTTGTTGGTGGGTGGGTAGCGTACCTTCAGATTTGTACGTATTAATTTTTGTTTATTTAATTATAAATTATGGCCATTTAGTGTCACACATAATATTTTTAACGTTTTTTTTTATTTGTTTTTATATTTTGTCGTTTGTTGTGTGCTGCTGTGTCGCTTTAAGTTTTTGCTGTTTTGGTTTATTGATTTATTAAATAATTTTTGGTATCTGTTAAACCCATCACGCCTGTGTACGTTAAGTATCTTTTGGGAATTAAAATAATAATATTGTTTATATATTTATTTTATTTTGTTATTTTACTCACCCAAGCAAGAAGTGTGGAGAATTTGTTTTTTGGATGTAAAAATTCGAACCTTGTGGATTATTGCAAACGAAATTGCAAAAGTTTGTTTCTTAAAGAAATTTTAATATTTTCATGGAGATTTCTAAAAATCTTAACCTTAAAAAAGTCAATTGCTTCAGAGCTGATTGAAATTGTTGGAGCAAAGTGTTATTTTTAATTACTCTAAAAATTCTTTTCGAAACGTTCCTCGTTTAGAGGACTCGTAACGAATCTGTAGATTTTTTTTCGCCAATCCGATCAATCTGAATGACGCAGATTGAACTGCCGATATTGAAAATAATGCACAGCAACCGGTAACACAAATCGAAATGGATTATATTGTGGCTAAGATGGGACTATCACAAAAGAATTCAGAATTTTTTACATAATTTTTGAAGCGTAAAAAGAAAACGCCAAGATGATTTTCAGAAATTTTATTCCGTTAACGAAGCAAATACGCTCACTTGCTGTCATGATATCCCAGCTTTAGTGAAAAATATGGGAATGGATTACATCGCTGGCACCTTGCGTTTATTCATCGACGGTTCACTTTGAAGTTTGAAGGCTGTGCTGTTGCACAAAATAAAAAAAAACTGTCTATTCCATTCGGATTCAGCACAACTTTAAAGGAAACGTATGAAACATTGGGCAAAATTTTGGAGAAAATCAAATACAATGTGCACAAATGGAAGATTTGTTATCTAAAGGTTGTCAACATAATAGATACATTTCATGCCTTCCCACCTTGATACCTTTTTGGCACGATTACCTGAGGAATCGGACAAACAAAGAGAGATTTTCCACCAGGTGGCCATGCCAATTAGATGCAATGCTTGCGGAGATTTGTTGGTGGAGTTTTAAAATTATGCAGTTTGAAGATGAAAGCACCAAAGATGGAGATGACACTGAAATAGGTGGTCACACTGAAGAAAACATGCCCTTGAATATTATGTGTAACTCGGATGATGATGCAGCTCAGAACATATATACGAACATATTTGCGTGTTTTTAATGAAGTTATTGAGCAAAAAAGATGAAAAATGGGAATTTTTGCGATTTTTAAGGCACTAGATGCACTTTTTTGGCGTAGGTTTGTTCTGCTTTTTTCTTCTATTCAATATCTACAACTTTGCTTCATACACAAAAGAGATATTCTGTACGGTATACCGAAATATAACCGCGTTAAAATATAAAAAAGTGATAAAAAAACACCTTGAGCAAACAAATTCGTATGGCCATTAAGTTATTAATGCAGCCAACTTGACAAAACGAATGATGTAAAATTTCTTATTTTTGGGTCTACTTTCACGTGCAATTCTCAGAATTGAGTCCCAAAATCATGTGTTGTACTAAATTATTTGGTTATGCCCGTCTTATGTGTAAATATCTGTGTAAATAGTAGGTATTCTACATTTTAAATAATGTCCTCAGCTGGTGCACTCTAAAGGTCAATCCTTGTTTGACATTAATTTTATTTCACAGATACTTTTGTATACTGCAAATGAAATTCAATAAAATTAAATTAAATCTAATCGCTTTAAATCTCTGGGAAAAATTAACAAACAAAAAATCAATTGGGATTATTGTTTCATTAATAATAATGTTAAAAGAAATAAAACACGCTTACGGCATTTTATTTCATTTAATCTCTATTAGTCATCCAGTCAGTCAGTCAGCCAGTCACTTAAGTAATTGATTGACATACGACTAATGTTATTATGTTTCTTGTATGATTTTTTCTTGATTATGTGTGAACGTAGAGAAATACGAGTAAATTTTTTTTTGTGTTTTTATGATTTCATTATGTTGTTTTTTATTGTTATTCATTTGTTTTTTTTTAAATATTTATTTAATGCCATTAAGAATTGGTTACACTTGAGCACTTAAATGTGTTTTATTTTGTTTGACAAATTTTTTTGCTTTTTTTCTATACGACATACGTGCAGACACAAACACATGCAATAAACAGGGAAACCGCAAATATGCAATTGCATGTACAATAAATGTCGACTCTAATAAAATGTTTATGCGATTTACGATTTTTTAAGAACTTTGATACCAAACATCGCGTATATAGTTAATTTTTTATGCTGTTTGTGGCAAATTCGCTTGTTTTCCCCGCATATTTTTACTTATTCTTTATTTTTAATACCTATACAGACTTACAAAAAAAAAAAAAACAGGGTCTTGCTCAAACAACATTGCAATATTTAAGTTACTGCCTGTTCGCCGATATCGAAGAAGTTCTTTCTTTCGAACAATTACATTTGAAACAAAAAAAAAATTTTTGAATTTGTTTTTGCTTCAAATGTAATCGCTCGAAAGAAAGAACTTCCTCGATATCGGCGAACAGGCACTTATTTTTTAAAATTTATAAATTTTCTTAAACTTACAATTTTTAATATTTTTTCTCATTTTTTAGTATTTTGATTGTAAGTGCATATTAAAATAAAAATTCCCTAAATTTCGAATATTGTTATTGATTTAAAAATTTTTATTTCATATTTTGCCATATTTTTACCCATAATTTTCTTTATTTCGGACTGCAGCGCTTATTTATGACATGTTTTTACTGACATCTTTAATATATTTTAGATCTTTAATTCATTTTAGTTGTTTTGTTGTGACAATACTGCTTTTTCTCGATATTTTTAGCTTATTTACAAGCGAAGATATGATGCTTATTTATGGGAGTAAGTATGAAAAACATGTAGAATGTATTAGTAAAAATTTAGGTTTATAAATTGTTTGGGGGTCTTGGTATCCAATATTTTACGTTTGAATATATGAAACAACAGGTTGGCATTATTTAATCATATTCCATGACGATAAGCCAAAACAATTCTTCGTAGTGATACAACGTTGTAACGTCTTTTTTTTTGCAATATTGGAAGCAAATTTTTAATATTTTGCTGTATATTTTATGTACATAAAGTATGTTTTTAAAGACATATTTTCGGTTTCCCTGGTAATAAAAATCAACAAAAACAACAAAACATTCTTACGAGTACAACATATTGCTGCCACCACACACTGAGTTCATTTATCAATCAAATGCATATCCATACATACATGCATATTCTTAAATACAGGGGATGAACATCATAACAACAATAAAGTTGGCATAAAGCCAATTTAAATTTAGATTCAACGAAAATATAGTTTCATAAATATGTACATTAGGGTGGGTCAATTTGTTTGGGACCGAAAACCATGACAAAGCGTATAGCAAGATCGTAATCTACGGAAAATTCTAAGAACTTTTCTTAAAGAAACCATGGTTTTAAAATCAAAATCGAGCTTCCGGTTTTTAAGAGAAAATGGTGCTCAGGACATCCGAAAATAATGCTATTTTTTTTTGAAAATATTCATTGCAATTCATTGCAATTGGTGAATAGTTGACCTGCAACGCTGGAAGAGAGCTTATTTTAAAGGAAATTTTCTCAGCTTTCTATATCTGTCCTCATTTATAGAAAATTATTTACCCAAATAATGGTTTTGGAGGTTTATGTTAAAATAACAATAGTCCTGAGCACCAAATTTTCTCTTAAAAAACCGGAAGCTCGATTTTGATTTTAGAACCATGGTTTCTTTGGGAAAAGTTCTTAGAATTTCCCGTAGATTACGATTTTGCTATACGCTTAGTAGGCAAAAAAATTGACCCACCCTAATGTACATACATATGTTTTTACTTTACTTTTACAAAAGTTGCTAAGTTTTAATGTATTCTCTTTCAAACCTCATTAATCTGCTGGTGGTGAGTTAAGCACAGAGGTAGAAAAGGAAAGTTTTTTTTTAGAAATACAGAATCGCATAATTTGTTGGATTAAATTCTTATTGTTAAAATACGTAGGCAAATGGGTGTGGTGTTACGGATTGGAACCAAAAACAATGACAATTGTCTAAAACATGACAGAAGAGTTGATGAATTCAGATATGGAAAATTGAAATACTAAAAATACACCTCATATTGTTAGTGTCCTATTTGAAACATAAAAGGAAACTATTATTTTTATGACAGATGTGTTACAGATGGACGTGCTCGTAATACCCCCGAGCACATACATACATAGGAGCTTTATATTGGTAGTCCGAAGTCACTAGCACTGGTCGAGCATCGATCCTTACACCAATACCTCTCCCAGCTTTTGGTAACAACCACAGCTACCAAGTGTACTAACGAAGGAGACCTCACTGGTGACGGAATCATGCCACCAACGAGGGTAGTGCCATGGCTGCCAGCATATCCATCTTCAAGGAGAAGGACTATTCCAACAGCATACCCATCCCTAAGAGGACAGATATGGATTTCGCAACTTAACATCGCAAATGTTTGTATAATATAGGACGACACCCTCTAGCCCTTGGTAGACACACTCCTGTGGGTAAATCTGTTGCTCTGTTGTTTCAGAGGTTGGGCAGTAACATATAAGATTTATGGGTAATTGGCTAAGTGTAAGTAATGTCTGGAAAAGACGATTACCCTTTTACTCAGAAGGCACAGCACCAAGGTGTGGATATCACCAAAATGTAAAACTTATTTTTATGTCAATGAACACTTATTTGAAAATAATACAACGGCTTCTATTTGAAAGTTATTTAAAATATAAAACTTATAATTAATACCAAACTATTGGCGATATTCGCATAAACTTTTCCGGATTTTTTCGCTTTTTTGACATGCTTTTTTGTAATATTTATTGACAGGTTAAATTTTTAATCAATATTAGGGCTGGATTAAAAATTGAAATTTTTTACGGTAGAAGTGATTTTCCAACTTATTTTTTGGCAATAATTACAGTTTAGCAGTTTTTAATAAATAATTGGACGATTATGTAAACCGTAATCTCCTCTTAAAGCACGATATGTGGCTGTGGCAGAATCACCATTTTTGTAGTATGTTTTTATGCGTTGTGTGATAGTTAAGCGATCCATTTTCGTCAATGTCAGACTTTCAACTGAAAAGAAAAAAATTGGTTTAACAACTTAGTTTGACAGATGTCGAATTCCAGTCCTATACTTTTGAAACCACGAAATGAATAACCCTTTATTAGAACTTTTTGGAAACTGATGCTATTTTTTTTTTGCAATAGAAATGATTTTCTAATTATTTGTTTGACATTGAAAGTTGGAGTATCAATGTTAGTAAATATTTAAAATGTACAGTAGAATTTTGTGACCACCTGTTAATTCTTTTAAGTGTTTTTGTTATTTATGGTTTATTATAGGTAGAGGTTTTCCCTTTTTGAAAAACATACTTTTACATATTTACATACATAGATACGTTTATGTGTATTTACCTTTTTCATCTACATAATTTTCTATTTCAGTATACTTCTATTTTGTGAAAAAGAAAAGAAAAATAAACAAATCTTTAAATCCGATTTGTAATGTTAATGTGTATTTAAGACTTAAATTTTAAGTTCAAAAGGGTATTAAAATTTTAAAATAAATTTTCCATATCTACATTTTGTTTCTTCGCAAATTCTTTTACACTTTAGAGGGATTTATTTGCATGTTAAAGTTGATTACAGTTGAACTTCTATAACTTGAAGTTTCTATAAATTGAAGCAAATCGCATGACAAGAGCGGCACTAAAAATGTGCAAAGTTTCGAAAACTTATTCCATAACTTGAAGTCTACCTAAATTGAAGTTTCTTTTCTGGATAATGCTGATTCAAATTATGGAAGTTCAACTGTATTTTCGTACACAAGTTTGTATAAATGTCTACATATGCATATACGATTCTATACATATATTTTATATATAAATAACTCTTTTCCGACCATTTGTTTTTTAATACTTATAAGTTTTTGAATATGTGTAATGCAAATGTGCTCCCCTTTATTTACAGTAATGCCTACTTGTAATAATATTTAACTTACTCACTTATTAATTGTATTAAATCATATAGGTATCTATCTTACCTACTTACTTTTATATTAAGTAACCTACCATGACACATTAACCATATTCGTTAAGTTAAATCGTTTGTTAAATCGCCTGTTTGTTTCTTAAATGAAAGACGATCAGTCGGTCGAGTGATTATGCTTTTTTTTTTTTTTTTTTTTTTTTTTTTTTTAATTAGGACCAGCACTCAGGGGATGACCCCTACGTATGCAGTGCATTGTGCCGGAACTCAGAGAGAGGGATAGAGTAGAGAAGATAGATGTTGAAAATGTAGAAGGCTTAACTCTTTTACAACTCTGCTTTGCGCGTTATGTTAATTTTTATAGCAGTGTTGAGGCGTCTCCGGTGTTAGGTAGACGCATTAACTTTGTTAAGCTGTATTGGCAGCAATTAATTAATTGTTGCTTAAATCATTCAAACGTATTCTAAATGAATCTCGCAAGTACATCCGTCAAATAGTTTTTAACTGTGACGCTACATGTTAATGAAGCCATAAACTGTCTGCATACCAAGTTGATCTGAAAAAGAAAAATTTTCCAAAAGTACCAGCTTTTCCTCATTTTACCCAAAAAAGTACACTGTTTTGTTTGTTAAATTTTGATAAATTAGTAAAAAAAAAAAAAAAAAAACAAGTACGAAAAATACTAATTTGTCCCGTTATTATCCTTTAAAAAGTATTTGATATTTATAATCTGGGTCATTAGCTATCCATCCACCAAGTTTCATTCAAATCCATTAAGTGGTTTTTGAGTTACAGTAGAACAAACATCCAAACATGTACAAAAAATTCGTGATTTGAAATTTCAGTCATGTTTGGCAACCGTAATGAACATCCAAAAATTGAAACATATAAACAAACTTAAACATTTATAGCATTAGAAGGATATTTAAGTTAATTTGTTGAATTCGTTTCTTTGTCTCCGCCATTTAACAGCATATAATGGGACACCCATTTATGTGTTTTTGTCTCTGAAAATTGTTGTGAAGTAAATTTACCTTGGTGGCTTTTCCCACAATTATCATTCATACACAACGTTTAATATTAATAATACAAATAATAATTCCTTGGGGCATTATTTACTTGAGTACGAATTATTTCAAACAATAAATTATATGCAGATGTCGTTTCAAGTTAAATAATTCAAATACACATCTTAAATTGACAGATATTTAAAAAGAAAATATGCCGTTTTCAAACAAGTTGATTCATTACAGAGATGGAAAATGGATTTTTGATTTTGTAATAAAGTTTTAGAAGATAAAAGGGATTTTAAGATGGAAGTTATTTGCTTTGATCAACAACATTAGTTATTGAAATTTTCCAATGACACTGACTTAAAAATGTTTACTTATTTTTTCATAGCCTAAATAAAAAATTGTTTTCCAAGCTAATTTTGTGCTGCTAAGCATAAATAAGAAAACCAATTATTTTTCTTATGATATTTGTTTTTATTACTTTGATTTTTCTTAAATTCGGATTGCAAGAAAGAGAAATGTAAAAAAAAATATATGTATATTTTGGTTTTGCCTTCTGGTTGGTTCCCTTTTTTGTTTTGAGCAGAAAAAGACAAAAATCACTACACTTGCGATCTGAACTAATAAATTAACAACACTGTAACGTTTTTGGCTAAAATATCTTGATAATGTTTTTTTTTTTTTTTCATATTTTTATTTTAGAATTTTTCTTAATAAAGCTGATATCTTCGCTTTTAGTTACATTTTATATCATGGTATTTCTTCCCTTTTTATAATGAAAATTGTTTAATCGCTCTTCACATTCAGAATTTGTAAAATCTAAAAAAAATAAGGAGAATAACTATCGAAACCTTAGTGTCGTGGTCCACCTACTGACATTTAAAGTGTTGAAATGTAAAAATTGTTAATTAAATACAGGGTACAAGGGAACAAATTTCAATATAAAGTTTGTTCAGTATCGAAATATGTAATTTTTCCCCAGATATTTAATTGAAAAACTTTGACTTAAAAAAATTTAAATGCTTTCGCTTGAAAATTGTGCATCTGAATGAAATAAGTCATAGTAATACCACGTTACCAACATGTTTCGAAGTAAAAAAAAAAAATCGAGTGCAATTGTAATATCTATCCATCCCTGCTTCATCATTTGCTAAACAATTAAACTAAATTAAAAGTATTCATCCCGATTTTTCGAAAATCGAGTTTTTTCAGATTTTGAAGTTTTCAAGGCTCTATTAATTTATTGTTATTGTACGTGTGTAAATATGTAAATAGGCGCTGTAAACTATTTCCAACCAAATCGTACTATGTACCTATGCAAGCTTTTCGAAATGCGAGAAAAGTCTCCGTATCACATTTCTCACTTCGCCCCGAGGGGTACGCTTTGTCTTGGTGACATCCACACCATGGTGCTGTGCTTAGTGGGGAAAAGGTTAATTGTCTTTTCCAGACATCACCTTTGCCCAAATACCCATAGAGGTTATGTACATATATGTTACTGCCCAATCACTGAAACAACAGATCAACAGATCTACATATAAAGTAGAAAAGGAAGTAGGTAATCTATCTTAGTCTGGTAGAAGGTGAAAAGGCACCTAAGGTTTCCCTTAAGACCAAAGTTGATAGAAAGTTATCCTTTGGGGGTCTCTTTCGAGGTGTAACCAGCAACCTAACACTGTACCACGGGAGCCGGTAAGCCCCACGGGAGCTCGTCTACCAGGGGCTAGAGAGTGGGATATTGCGAAATGCATATATGTATGTCCTCTTGGGGATGGGTATGCTATTAGAATACACCTTCTGCGTGCGGATGGATATGATGAGGTCTCCTTCGTTATTACACTTGGTAGCTGTGGTTGCTACCAAAAGCTGGGAGAGGTATTGGTTTAAGGACTAATGCTCGACCAGTGCTATTGGCTGGCTGGACTTCGGTCTACCAATATGAAGCTCCTATGTGCTGTCATGATACAACAGATAAAACAGTGTGCCTTCGAGGTGACCCGGAGGTGTTAAGAGCCGAAAGGCAGGTTCCCACTTTTCTCTGTAACACTCACTTGAATACTCTATTCAAATAAAAAATAATTCTCTAAAGTAGGTATATAAGGCTCAACACAGAATCGCCTGTTGGTCCTATTCATACCCTCTGCTTATAGACTACAAAAAATCGACTTGATTAAAAACTCGAATGTTTTTCTCATATAAATTTTGTATTCAAATTGATTTTTGGTTGGGTTCCATAAATAAAATGGGGTTAATTATTTCATTAACAAAATAAAAAATTTCCTTTCCTCCTTTCATTGTCATTTTATGTATTATTAGTCGGTATTAATTATTCAATATTGATTTATACGATTTAAAAAATCACTACCCATTTCAACTAAGTGTTTTTGGCAGTGCTTGGGTCTCTCTCTGTGTGTGAGTGACTGTTTGTATGTGTATTGATATATTTTTAACCCCTTTTGTATGTACGGCGGCAGGCAGCAGCACTATTCTTTTGACACAAAATGTTTTTTTATTATTAGTGTCAGTTCCACCTTTAGACCACGTTATTTTTTTTACTTAATATTTAATCATGTTTACTTGTCAATTGCAGCTATTGCAAGCTCAGACAAAAAGGAAATTTCCACAAAGACTCATATATGTAGATACACATTCGCTCACCACCTCTGACAGGCCGCAGCGTTACCGTTGGTTTTTCAGTCAGATACAATCTAACGTGACCAAAAGGTTTATGTGTAAAAAAAAAAACATGAACGATTATATTTTGATGAACGATTTTATTTTATGTTCTAAAGAAAATAAAAATAATATCTAGTATTCGATGATGAAAAGCTATTTTATAATTTTTACATCAAATTATACATTTCAAAGATATCAACTTGATTATTTTATGCCCCTATTATGGTTCACAACCAAATTGATAGTTGAATTGTAGTTGTCCAATTCTTATTGTGAAACTTTTTTGCAACTTTCAATCAGCTTTAGTATTTAGTTAAGTAATAACAATGGTTTAACCAAAGATTTTTCATACAAATATCATGAGTTAAACTATCATCATTAGTTAACTAAAAACTGTAAATTTGGGAATTAGTTGTCTCCTCTAACAGTAGTATGATTTAAAACAAACTTGGTTCTGAATTAAACTACAAAAATTTAGTTGAGTTGAATTATGAAACTAACAACTCTATATACTGAATCATAATCGGGACACTGATTTTATTATTTACTTTTCAAAACACTTCTCTTTTGTTATTGCGCAAAAATACCCATTTTGAGCTCTCATTTGATTTTCCCTCAAAATAACTTCTTTTGTGGTATCAATATTTTGCTTTTAATTTTCAACGGTCACGCTGACTGACTGCCACCAGATTTACGAACATACGAAAGAATTGAAAAACAACCAACCAACAAACCAACCACTTAATAAAATGTAATTGTGCATGTACAAACTATTGAACTTTTGAACAAAACAAGAAAGGGTGTCATATTTAACTGAAAAGAATGTTTATGTTTATACGCTTCACTTAAGCCCGGAATTCACAGTCTTTTTTACTTAACTAATATCGATGGTGGTTTAACCATTGATGTTTATATGAAATATTATTGGGTTAAACTATTGAGATTTGTTAACTAAATATAATTTACGATTTCATGAGCGATAGAAAAGTATGCGTAACAGAAATCGGAGGCCAAATTACGGCATTATATTGAAATTTCGATCGATATCATCGAGTGCCGTAATTTGGCCCCTGGTTCTCACTCACAGAATTGAAAAAAAATTTAATGTTCTGCAATAGATATCTTTGTATAGACATTTAGCAAGACATTTAGCATAATTAAAAAAAGTTCTTAATGTTTCTGCAGTTATATTCTTTTTTGTGTTTAACTACAAATTTTTTTATTTTAGACTTATGTCACATCTCATCGACAGATTCTGAGTTTTATCTTTAATTAACTGAATTCTAATTTATTCTAGTGTTAGGTAAATAACCGTCGTATGATGGTTCAGAATCAGTTTTTATTGGCCACAACCTATGTATATATTTTCTCGACATAGATTCTTAAAGTATTTAACACTATCAAAAATAAAACAAATCAAAACTAAGGGTGGTGTTGGTTGAAGTGGTTAGCGCGTTGACTACTAAGCAAACAATGACTTGGGGCCTGGGTTCAAACCCTGGCCGCCAGAGCAAGTCAATCAACATCATTAATTTCTCTAATGTACATTAGTGAGACATTGTATTAATTGTTGTCGGACTATTTATGTGATGAAGCCATAGCACTGGTCACTAAAAAAATGTTCCGACAGCGATTGATGCTATCCAAGCTAATGTACACAACATCGCCCTCCTTCGTTGGTTAGCAGAAACATCGGCGAAGTAAAACAATTAATAAAATGCCTGCTAATACAGCTTAACAAAGTTAATGCGTCTACTTAACACCGGAGGCGCCTCAACACTGCCTTAAAAATTAACATAAGGCGCAAAGCGCAGAGTTGTGAAAGAGTTAAGCCTTCTAAATTTTCAACATCTATCTTCTCTACCCTATCCCTCTCCCTGAGTTCCGGCACAGTGCACTGCATACGTAGGGGTCATCCCCTGAGTGCTGGTCCTAATTAAAAAAATAAAAAAAATAAAAAAAGGCAACAAAAAAAAAAAAAAAGAAAAAAAAAAACTTAATCCATAAGTTGCTTAACAACTACTTTACTAAATTTAATGAAACTAACAAGGGGGCAAAAATGTAATATGATATCTATCCACTAAAAATATCACAAAAATTTCATTAGTTAAAAATTAAGTTAAAAATTTTTTTTGCCAATGAAAACCGATTTTGAAATACTGTGCATCGGCTATTGTTTTGAATTCAAAAATAGTTTGAATAATACTTTACAAACATTAAATTAAAAAAAGGGGCATATGATTTGTTGCCGCCTGTTTTACGCTTAAATTATATATACACTCGATCTTCAGGAGGAAAAGTTACTTTGCAAAGAATTTATTCGCAGATGTGTACAATTATCAGATTAGCAAATTCGGTGAGTTATAGCGTTTTAAAAGCAGAGACAAAAGATTTCTGTAATTAATTTTTTTATTTTATATTTTTGTTTTCATTCCTAAAAAAATATTCGTAGCATTTCATTAGGATTGGCAAAAAACAATCCCATTCCAATTCCCTTCCTTGTGAATATGTACTCCTATTATTTAATCAAGTTATCAAATTAGTTTGAAATCGTTCTCAATAAATAGAATTCTATTTTAGTTTTTTTACAACTTTAATTGGTTTAAAAAAAAATTATTTGACATTTAATAACTGGAGTTTAATTTTGACATATTTAATTGTTTTTTTTTTTTTTTTGCAATAATTGTAATGGATTTTAACTTAAATGGCTTTGGGTTTTTTGTTCTTTCATTGCAGAAACTATTTGATTGTCGATTGAATATAATTTCATTACAACGGGGGCAATAAAAAGGCTTAACACTGGACCGTAAACGTGTTGTGGAAGGGTAATGGCGGCCTCCACTCAAGGAGAAATTCGAGTGGGTCCCGGCCACCAGGTAAACGATGTCTATGTACGTACATAACTCACAAATTTCACGGTAACAATTCTACTTGAGACTTGTTTTTTTTTTTTTTGTTTATCCAAATCTTTTTTTTTTTAAATTCAAACTAAAAATTCGAAATTTTTCTCCTCCCGGAACAGTTTTATTAACATTTTACTAACGAAATTTCATTAACATTCAATATACATACATACATATGCATGTATGTATGTATGTCTGTATGTATGTATGTATGTATGTCCGTATGTATGTATGTATGTACCCTGTAGAAAATGTCACTAGTGAATCAATACTGATTTACTATTGACACTGTCACCAGTACTAGTGACTTATTATACCCCCGACAATGCTTTTTTACTATAGACATTTAACATGTGCGTGTCATTGGAAATCTACTACTGACACTAGTACTACTAAGTAGGTAGTTCTTTTGGGACCATATGTAGACATTGCCACCAGAGATTCACTAGTGCATTTTAGTAATTCTAGACTACACTTTTAATAATTTTCTGAAATAGACGTCGTTAATATTAAAAAATTTAATATTAAAAGTAAACAAGGTACATTTCAGCCCTTTTAAATAGTACATATTAGAAAAAAATTATATTAAATTTCATTATTAACAGGTATTTTAAAAAATAAGAAATATGAAAAAGGGAATTTGTATGTACTTTTTAAATTTATAGAGATTAATGTACTGCATATTTATTATAACACAATTGAAAAAATATTAGATTAATAAAAACAATTCTGCCGCCGACGAATAATAGCGCTTTGGTGGCGAATTAAAACTCTTATATGTTATGTATACATTTTTTTTTCTCATCAAAGCAAATAAAAAAAATGTAGACACTTTGTTGACAATGTCGCCAAGAAGTCACCAAAATAGTCGGCAAATCTGGTGACTTGGAGGCACTTGCCCCCAGGTTTCCTTCAGGGTATGTATAAATGTCGTATGTTGTATAAATGTTGTAGGTAATTTCTATGTGAGGGGCGGCCTTTTTTTGTGTAACATTTTTAAAGGGAAATTGCTCAACAATATTCATACAACATACAGCTTTTACATAATAAAGAATTATATTGTGAATTGAATTGAACTACATATTTTGTATTTGTTATCAAATGCAAAATACATTTATAAGATTATTTTCAAATTACGAATAGATCCTACCTATTTTTTTTTTTTTTTTGTCAGAATGCATTCTTCATAAAGAATATTAATGTCAATATTAATATGTGTGTTAATATAAATACGTCGAATTATGTACGTTTTTGAAAAATATCGCATGCGAGTTCTTTTTTAAATAAAACTTGCAAAATATGACTTGCAAATATGACTTAGCTGAAAATGGCTAGATATAGGTAATCTGGGAGATATGTCCACTATGTCCAAATCCTTCCACCTTAGGGTGCCAAACCGTGTGAATAATAAAGAAAAACTGTAAACGCAGTACAATAGTCTTATTTATTATCTTCAATTCCTTCCCATTTTAATTCCGTGAGGTGGAAGAGTTTGAACAATGGGCAATTTTTTTTTAGAAAAAGTTTACAATTTAGTATGATTTTAGTTTAATACACATAGAATGGAAAATCTCTAATGCGAAATTAAAAAAAAAAAAAACACATTTAACTCGACATATTCATCTTCACAGACATAATAATATTAAATAATATGTGTCTTTAATTACATACGTAGTTTGAGTGCCACCTTAAGAGAGCATTTTGTTAATTTTAAAGCAATATTGCAGCGCCTCTAGTGTTAATTAGCCACATTAATTTTATTAAAATGACAGGTGTTTATTTAATTGTTTAATTTCGCCAGCGATTATTGTAACCGACGAAGGAGAACGCTGTCATGTACATTAGAACAGCAGAAAATACTCTTAATCGCTTCCGGAACAGTTTAAAATAATTAATACAAATACTTATTAATGCACATTAGATAAATTCATGAAGTTGAGGACTTGCCCCGTGGAGAAATCGAACCTGGTTTCTTAGTCATCGAGCTAGCTACTTTAGCCAACGGCACTCTCACCAAATAATTTTGTTGAAATATACATTCTAAGGCGAATTCATAACAGGTAGGCTCTCGAGAGCGCCGCTTGTATTTTTGATCTCTCTCAGATGTCAAACCAAATTTTCAGTAAATTTTTCGACATTCTAGGAAGAAATTTTTGCAGATAAATTTGGGGCGAGAATATCCGGTATCAATTTGCCTTGTATAAATTCGTCACAATATCTTGAAAAAATTTAATGCATTTTTATTCTATTTAAGTAAAGTCTGCAGTCTTCAGTTTTTCCACTACTCTTTTCACCAGTCATATGACAAATACACAGAAAAAAATGAAATGAAATTTCAAATAAAAAATTAAAAATTGGTTTAAAATTGCACCCGCAAATAAATTAATAACATCCAATTAAATTCTTATTATATAATTTAATTGAATAAATAATGTTTTCTTAATTAAGTTGGTATGTAATAAATTAACAAATATTTTTAAATTTGATTGCAAAAAACCGTTAAAATTTAACTTGGTGTAGTTAAATTTTATTGTTGTGCGTTTATGTATATGTGTACACTAAAGGTGTTCTTATTAGTATGGTGAAATTTCAAAATGTTTTGATTCCAGTTCGCCGGCCTGATTTTGGTTCCTTTATGTTTAAAAATTAATTAGGTAAAATTTGGAGCGAATCCGATAACTCTTAATGGACCCGGAAACGACTTCAATATACCTCTATAGAAAATTTTTTTAAAAATTTTCGACACAAAATCAAGAGTATATATTTTTACCATCTCCGATTTTAATGAAATTTGACGTATGTACTCTACTCTTACGCGCGTATCGCATGGCGAAGGAATTAGTTCGATACCTCTTATGGTTCCTATTGTATATTCGTCTAAACTTGGGCATCTCGGCCATTTTTGCGAAAATTCGTCATAATCAAGATTGAATAATTTTAGAGTTCATCATCAGATATTAATAATATTGGTGTCATTTGAATTCTTTCAGTCTACATTTTACAAATATTGCTTAAAATGACATAGCTTCTATTTTTCATTTGCGATGTCGTTGTTATGTATTTGCAAAAAGTAAAAAGAACAAAATGACAGTTTTAAATAATTTTTTCGAACAAATTTTAATTGATTTGAATAAAATTAGTTTCTGTATCTGCACTCGAAAGAAATTTACTCAGTTACAAAAATTTACTATTTTTTACAGGATTTAAATTTAACGTTTTACTTGAGCCGAGGGATATATTTAAAATATTTTTTTTAATGAATTTTAGTATAAGGGTTTTTTTAATGTATATATCTTAAAATTATGGATTTAATATTAGATCAGATTTTTTATAGGATGGATATTTCTGTCGGTAAGTCTCAAAACCCTGAAGCAAAAATTGTTTTTCCTCTTCATCATTGGTTAATATTCTGTTAGTCTTGTATGAATTTAATGCCTCTTTCAGCAGTGTCATTTGCAACAAATAAGTCCTTTCAGAATGTCCAACCTTCCTGAAATTCAAATGATGTTTCCCAAGTTGAGGGATCAAAGTCTAGAAATTTCAGGGATAAACTAAACCGACTGAAGAAATACATTGTTTTCTCTGATACAAAATCACATAAGGAGTATTTTTTAAAGTCTATTAAATTCGAATAGTATCGACCGCTTTTTTGGGCATTTGATCTTTTCTCTGGGAGTGTTTTTTGAATATTTTTCCACTTTTCATATAATTTTAATAATTTGACAACACACTTATGACCTTCTCAAATCGGTATACGTGCTTAATGCCAAAAAATTTGAACTGCTTCGATTTCCAATTTTGACTTTGCTTTGCTAAAAGATTAACAAAGCGCATATTGTAAAATAGGACTTAATAGGACTGGTGAGAAACATTTCCAACCAAATCAATTTATTTTAAATTTTCAATGGCCTTACGTGTTGTAACGATTGAAGTGCTTGGTGAATTTCCCGCAGTCGATTTCGACATCTTAATTCTTATATGTATCAGGCATGTTCCAGAAAAGTAAAAGTAAATGAAGTTTACTTTTCAAACTTCTTATTTTCAATTTTACATAAAAATGACAGATCACAATCACTATTTATGTTTTCGTATGGAATTTATAATACATTATGTATATTCATTACGAACAGCAAACTTTTGGTTTTGCAAAAAATCAAAAAATAGAAAGTTTGAAAACTAAACTTCATTTACTTTTCTGGAAGATGCCTGTATATGATTTTTTAACTTAACACCACTTGAATTGCAAATTAATTAATTTTACTCTTAAGAACTCTCTTTACTCCGATCAACACTTACATTACAAATGAAAAAAATAAACTAAATCACGGTTTTTACAACAATGTCATTTGTCGGTTTAATCACAATGTTTGCAAATATGTTCCGTTATCAGCAGCGACTGTAGCGGAGGAATACACAATTTCTAGGAATAGCTTACACAAACAGTAAAGAGTTTTAAAGTAATAAATTTTAAAGTTTTTAACTTTTGAAATTTTAACGTTAATTCAACTACGAAAATATCCACAGGGGGGTGGCACAAAAAATACGAACTTTTCGCAAAAATGGCCCAGATGCCCAGAAGTTTAGACGGAAATAAAATCGGAACCATAAGAGGTATCGAACTAATTCCTTCGTCATGCGTTACGCACGTAAGAGTAGCGTATATACGTCAAATTTCATTAAAATCGGAGATGGTAAAAATATAAACTCTTGATTTTGTGTCGAAAATTTTTAAAAAATTTCTCTGTAGAGGTATATTGAAGTCGTTTCCGGGTCCATTAAGAGTTATCGGATTTACTCCAAATTGGATTTACATACTTTTGTAGCACAAAGGAACAATAATCTGCCCGGCGGATTATAAAAATCCGACATTTAAAAATAAGAACACCCTTAGTGTACACTAAGGGTGTTCTTATTTTTAAATGTCGGATTTTTATAATCCGCCGGGCAGATTATTGTTCCTTTGTGCTACAAAAGTATGTAAATCCAATTTGGAGTAAATCCGATAACTCTTAATGGACCCGGAAACGACTTCAATATACCTCTACAGAGAAATTTTTTAAAAATTTTCGACACAAAATCAAGAGTTTATATTTTTACCATCTCCGATTTTAAGGAAATTTGACGTATATACGCTACTCTTACGTGCGTAACGCATGACGAAGGAATTAGTTCGATACCTCTTATGGTTCCGATTTTATTTCCGTCTAAACTTCTGGGCATCTGGGCCATTTTTGCGAAAAGTTCGTATTTTTTGTGCCACCCCCCTGTGGATATTTTAGTAGTTGAATTAACGTTAAAATTTCAAAAGTTAAAAACTTTAAAATTTATTACTTTAAAACTCTTTACTGTTTGTGTAAGCTATTCCTAGAAATTGTGTATTCCTCCGCTACAGTCGCTGCTGATAACGGAACATATTTGCAAACATTGTGATTAAACCGACAAATGACATTGTTGTAAAAACCGTGATTTAGTTTATTTTTTTCATTTGTAATGTAAGTGTTGATCGGAGTAAAGAGAGTTCTTAAGAGTAAAATTAATTAATTTGCAATTCAAGTGGTGTTAAGTTATAAAATCATATACAGGCATCTTCCAGAAAAGTAAATGAAGTTTAGTTTTCAAACTTTCTATTTTTTGATTTTTTGCAAAACCAAAAGTTTGCTGTTCGTAATGAATATACGTATTATAAATTCCATACGAAAACATAAATAGTGATTGTGATCTGTCATTTTTATGTAAAATTCAAAATAAGAAGTTTGAAAAGTAAACTTCATTTACTTTTACTTTTCTGGAACATGCCTGATACATATAAGAATTAAGATGTCGAAATCGACTGCGGGAAATTCACCAAGCACTTCAATCGTTACAACACGTAAGGCCATTGAAAATTTAAAATAAATTGATTTGGGTGTAAATGTTTCTCACCAGTCCTATTAAGTCCTATTTTACAATATGCGCTTTGTTCTTCTTTTAGCAAAGCAAAGTCAAAATTGGAAATCGAAGCAGTTCAAATTTTTTGGCATTAAGCACGTATACCGATTTGAGAAGGTCATAAGTGTGTTGTCAAATTATTAAAATTATATGAAAAGTGGAAAAATATTCAAAAAACACTCCCAGAGAAAAGATCAAATGCCCAAAAAAGCGGTCGATACTATTCGAATTTAATAGACTTTAAAAAATACTCCTTATGTGATTTTGTATCAGAGAAAACAATGTATTTCTTCAGTCGGTTTAGTTTATCCCTGAAATTTCTAGACTTTGATCCCTCAACTTGGGAAACATCATTTGAATTTCAGGAAGGTTGGACATTCTGAAAGGACTTATTTGTTGTAAATGACACTGCTGAAAGAGGCATTAAATTCATACATGACTAACAGAATATTAACCAATGATGAAGAGGAAAAACAATTTTTGCTTCAGGTTTTTGAGACTTACCGACAGAAATATCCATCCTATAGAAAATCTGATCTAATATTAAATCCATAATTTTAAGAAATATACATTAAAAAAAACCCTTATACTAAAATTCATTAAAAAAAATATGGTAAATATATCCCTCGGCTCAAGTAAAACGTTAAATTTAAATCCTGTAAAAAATAGTAAATTTTTGTAACTGAGTAAATTTCTTTCGAGTGCAGATACAGAAACTAATTTTATTCAAATCAATTAAAATTTGTTCGAAAAAATTATTTAAAACTGTCATTTTGTTCTTTTTACTTTTTGCAAATACATAACAACGACATCGCAAATGAAAAATAGAAGCTATGTCATTTTAAGCAATATTTGTTAAATGTAGACTGAAAGAATTCAAATGACACCAATATTATTAATATCTGATGATGAACTCTAAAATTATTCAATCTTGATTATGACGAATTTTCGCAAAAATGGCCGAGATGCCCAAGTTTAGACGAATATACAATAGGAACCATAAGAGGTATCGAACTAATTCCTTCGCCATGCGATACGCGCGTAAGAGTAGAGTACATACGTCAAATTTCATTAAAATCGGAGATGGTAAAAATATATACTCTTGATTTTGTGTCGAAAATTTTTAAAAAAATTTTCTATAGAGGTATATTGAAGTCGTTTCCGGGTCCATTAAGAGTTATCGGATTCGCTCCAAATTTTACCTAATTAATTTTTAAACATAAAGGAACCAAAATCAGGCCGGCGAACTGGAATCAAAACATTTTGAAATTTCACCATACTAATAAGAACACCTTTAGTGTACACGCAGCTTATGACTATGATTTGATACAAAACAACCAAGTCGTACATATGTACATAATTAAAGGCATAAGTGGCAATTTTAGTAAAGTGATGAAATTATCGTAATATTATCATCGCCGTAAAGAGATTCATTTGTTTTACAGCATTTGATATTTTCCTATCAAACTCGCTTTGGTGTTTTTTCTATTTAGAATTATTGGCATCATTTTTTGTTGTAATAATTAATAAACAATTAAAAATTTAACTGAATATATTAAATATTCAATAAACTTTATATAGTTTTAATATAAGTTTTAATTGAAAAATAAATTTCAATATTTTTTTCTGTGTACGTTGATTTAAATGCAATAACAACTTTTCCATTTTAAAATTAATATTTTATAGAATATTTATAAAACAACAAACAGGCAGACAGACAGACAGACTGACGGACAATGGCATTGTAGTATAATTTTTATAAATACTCATATACTGTAATATACATGCATGGATGTATGATGTATACTATGTTAGGAGTATAATGTATCATATCGTATCAGTATCTTTTTTCAAAAAGTCATGTATATTGATTGTCAAACACAACTGCAATCAATACGCTCACTGTTCAGCTGTTTAGAATTGTTCAATATATATTGAAATACAATAATAGTAGCTGATAATGAAGACATTTTATTTGTTTTAATTAATTGTACTAATTGTTTTAAATGTTTACCTGATTTCTGTTGTTTGTTGTATATTTATTAGAGTTGTCAATTATTCGCCTTTCAACTTTGTTCGAATAATTCAAATAATTGATTTTGTTCGTTCGATCAAACGATTAAAGCTGAAAAATTTTTCGCTTAATCGATGAGAACAACGAATAAAAAATGATTTAAGAAGATATTGTGAGAAGAGCATAAAATAGTTTATCTAATTTTTCTGTTCTTTTTTTACATTTATTCAAATATGTATACCATATCGTCTAATATATCGCTGAAGTCTTTTTATATTTTGAATTTTTAATACTTTTAATATAATTATTTAATTCGTATAAAAGATTGTTAATTTCATTACTAGTAACATCTTCTTTATCATTACTTTCATCTGAATTATTGTGGTTACTTTCAACATAAAATAATCTGGAGTATAATTTATTCTTTAGTTTTACTTTTTGAAGAATATTTTAAAAAACTTTCATTGCTCGGAAAATTTCCAGAATTTAAAAAATATTATTAACGTATTTAAAAATTTTATACGTCCCTCATTTATTCTTATTTTAATACGTTTTCGTAAACTTGTTGCAAAAGAATTATTAATTTTTTTGTTGTTGATCTAACAATTTTTTCATACTTTAGGACACTTATTACATGTGACTTTGTTTTTTTTTTTTTTTTTCATTTTTGTGCTTGGTAAAATACTTCCAAAACGAGCTCAATTTTTTGGCTTTAGTGTATTTCTAATTTATTCACCTGAGAGTGAAAAACCCCCATTCTTGAAAATTTTTTAACGTTTCATTCAAAACATAGCACGACTACTATGTAGGTATGCGCAGTTCGACAACAACTGCAAACATCCGAAATAACATGTATTTGGTTGGTATAAAGTACTCGCTTTGTTTCATATCATACAAACAAATTTAAACTATTTTTACGTATGTATGCATTTTAAATTAAAAAAACTTGTTCGATTAATTGACATTAATTAATCGATTTATTCGTTATTCGAAAATCGGCATTTTAAAATTATTCGAACAAGAGTTTCATTTTGTTTGATCGATTAATCGAATTATTCTTAGTCGGTTGACAACTCTAATATTTATACATTGTGTGTATGTATGTACATATGTATTGTACATAAATATGTCTGTATCTATAAGTTGTTTTTTTTTTTTAAACAAAACAATACAACAGATCAATAAATATGCAATTAAGCCAACCTTTGTTTTCTTTGAAAACCACAATCCTGTCCTCCTTCCTTATTTTTTGCATGTGTGTGTGTGGTACGTATGGATATGTGTCCTCTGTGACTATACAAATCAATACAAACATACTTACATGCATATTTAATTGGCTGTTTAATTTCCAATTGGCTTAATAAATAATAATTATTGTAATAGGAATATACTGTTAACATTTATTAAAGTTAAAAAGAAAATAAACATCATAGAAAAAAAACAGTTAAATGAATTTGTTTTGTAAAGCTCTCCTCGCCGTTTTAAAAGACAAAATTAATTAAATAAATAAGACAAACACACACATACAGCTGTACATAAAGTTAGCAAACATCGAAAGTATGACGTGTATGTATGTATATTGTATCTATATAGAAGAGAATTAATAAAATTATATAATTTTGTGATTATTTAGATACCGCGGAATAGTGGATTGTAGTTAGGAGCTTTATTAGTGACTGTAGTAAAAACTTATTTATAAATTGTAGAGAGTAGTGTGTTAAACAAACGTAAGATAAAATAATTTTTTTTTAAATTTGTCAACTATTTGATAGGAACGATATGTTATGAAATATATTAGCCCTATTCACAATCTTGTGCAAATGGTCTTGCACCATTGCGTTTGCAAAATGGTGTAGGATATTTTTACTCTACACTAACAAAATACAGAGAAATGTACACGCTATATCTTTGCAAATAAGCAACACTAAAAACCAATAGCATATATTTACTCTACTTATGCAACACTTAATTGCAAAACGACAGCTGATACGCAGTGAGCTAAGCCGATTTTGCTTATTCAAATATTAATAATTTTATTCAAAATTATAAAACAGACAAACAAAAATTAATGAAATAAAAAAAAAAATGCATAACTTAATTATTGAAATAAAACATTTTAATAACAAAAAGCAAAAATTAGCAAAACGCAAAACATTGTTTAAATTTACATATTATTTAAAATCCCGACTAACTAACAAATTAATCCTTATTTTTATAATAAAAATTAGAATTATTTGATTACGTAAATGTTTTGATACTTGAGTAATTTCTGATATATATTTTTAGGCCAAAACTTCAGTGGAAAAAAATTTTTTTATTTATCAATCAGCTGTGAATTTTGTGTTTTGCATCAAGCATTGCAATCTAACCCAAAGATATCATTCACAATCGATAGAATAAATGTGCAATTGCATAAATTTGCAATATCAAATGCACAAGATTGTGAATACGGCTATTATCTTAATATGTGAGCATGTACCCAGCGAACATTTTTTTGGGCGAATTTGGCACGAAAGTCTGCGAAATCAGTCAGGAAACACCTATGACAAGAAAACAGATTGCTGTACATTTAGTGATGCTACGAATATCAATTTTTAGTATTCTCGAATACGAATACGAATATTGGAAGTAATTGAAAAAATCCCTCCCTCACGCTACTTTAGGTAATTAACCTTAGTATGAAGACGACTACTGAACGTTTTTAAATTATTTTTCTTACATACCTTCCGATTTCGTTTTTCTCTTTCTGCCCTTTTAATTAGTAATTCAGTGCTGTTTTGGGAGAAATATTTTCGTAGATGGGGGAGCCACCTTTGTCGGTGGACCTTCACATATTAAATTTTTGCAGTTCAACATTCCTGTATTGAGGTTTGATTACTAATTTAACATGATATGAAAATATAACAGTGTTATTCACAAACGTTTTATTAGAGGCTAATAAGCAAAATGCGCTAAAGTAGTATTCACAAACGTTTAATAGCACTATGACGCGGTTATTACACGCTAATAAACTCGAAAATTTTATTGTAGGCATCGAGCTACTTTAGCCATTTAATAAGTTGACATTTGCATTTTTTAAAGTAAAAAAATCACTATTTACTTCAAAAAGTATGAAAAATAAAAAAAAGATTCGAATAAAGTAATGATTGTAATAAACATAATTTCGACATTCGTTAGTAATATACAAAATATATATAAGTACATAAAACTATAATTTTTTTATTAAATTAAATATTTTGCAGATAATGTAATTCAACTCTCCCGATTCTTCCAGTCCTTCTGCAATGTTTACATACATACATATGTATGTATGTATGTACGTAAAATAATAAAATTCAGGAAGAAATACATAATGAATGTATGTGAATATGTACAAATGTGTCTGTATGTACTTATATGCATGTACATGCATATTTGTTCACATGCGTACATAACTTAAATTCTTCCTGCTCTTTGAAATATTAATATTATTAAATCTTTTTTGCATAATTTGTCACATTTCAACCACAACAATTTTAAAACATTTCCAAATAAATAAAGCAAACAACTTAGTGGTGTGTAATCAATTGCAACGAACTCGGTATTTGAATACTTTTGTAATAACTTATGAAAACACATTGCTAGCAATATCAATACAACACATATTAAAAAATTTTAATATTTTTTGAAATATTATACGCAATAATCTATTACTCTAACTTGTTTAAATAAAATTTATATGACATTTTTTCACATTTTCAAACCATTAGAGACTACTTGCTTATCGAGTATGTTATTGTACACAACACTAATTATAACTTGACAATTGAAATGAAACAATGTTGCTAACACAAAATCACAAAACTGAAAAAATCACACAATAGTTAATTTGGCTTTATTAAACGTTTGTGAATAATGTTTATTATTACCGGGTAATAACACAAAAACTGATTATTAACTAATGTGTACATTATCTCTACAATAAGAATTTTTTATGAATAACACTGTAAGAGTTTAATTTTTAAATGGTAGTTGCAAAATATATATATATTTTTGTATATTTGCGTCAAAGACAAAGGGTTTTCTTTACAAAAAATTTTTTTTCTTAAAAAGAATGTACAAAATAATTGCTTGAATTTGGCGAAAACGAATATCTTGAAATTGGCGAATAGTCGATTAATCGAATACTAGTATTCGTAACATCACTAGTAGATATAAGGATGTTCTGAAAACTGAAAAAAAAAACGGAAAACAAAAGTCTACAAAATTTAGTCAGAAAATTTCTTAAACATGAACGTCCACAGATAGTTAGAGTGTTAATAATTGACAAAATGTAACATTATTGGTAATGACGTTACAGTCATAATTTTAATGACACTTAAAATAGGTAAAACTCATTACATTTATTTTGGGTTTTTTTTTGTTATTGATAACATTTGTCACCATTCAATCGAAGGGCATCACCAATCCCAATATGTACTTTTCCACAAAAATGTTTAGTTTTTGGGATATGTAGACATATAATAAATTCGCCGTATTTATATGTAATTAAGAAATTGGAAAACTTCTATGACTCTTCTTGTGACGTATTTTATTTTGCCTGCTGCGTATGACACTTCGTCAGTTAATACACACCCGTTATAATATTAAACTTTAATGCACAGACTCAAGAAAACTGAATTTGGATAGTGTATACTCATTTCAAATAAAACTGGCAGACTTCTTTGTTTTTGGTCGGAAATATAAAACTTTAATAAATGTTATCTTTATAGCAAAATCCCTAATTCTTCTTCCTATTCCTTTTTTATATAAATCCTTTCCTTGCGGTCCGCTCATTAATACATTTCATCTCATTTTCTAATCATATTCGTGCATCCTCATTTGCATTAATTTTAAGGAAAACTTAACTAAATAATAAATACTAAATTGTTTATTATTATGATAATTGTTTGTATTTATTATGTCTATATTTATGTATCTTTTTAATTAACATATAATTATGAAATTAACAACACATAAAACAATTTATATTCTTAAATACAATCAGTTTAAATCAGTAGTGTAGTTACTACATAATACTTATATGTAAACAAAATTGTCATTTGATTAACAAAATAAATTTGTTTATTCGATTTTCTCATTATTCCCCCCAAAAAATTAAATTTTTGATTTTTCCACTAATTAACTTTTTTTATACCTTCCATATTTACATCAATCCTTTCAATCAACCAATCAACCTATCACCTCAACTACAAATCAATCAACCAAACAATACATCAATACTACTATTACTACTACTACTACTACTATTATCAACCAACCAATCAACCAAACAACCAATCCACATACCTACTCTGCTCTTCTTTTATTACTATACTACTACTACTACCACTATTGTACGACTACTACTACTACTACTACTACCGCTACTACTCCATATGCACTCACTCATATACACCAAAAAACACAAAAGGCAAAACTGCCCGATTATAATCCAATTTCAAGCTTCCCTGTTGACAAGGAAAACGACGAACGTGAATTAGAAATACCAAGATGGAGTCCAGGTGCTATGGCGGATGGCGATCTATTGATGTTCTTGCGTGCAGCACGTTCAATGGCTGCATTTCAAGGTAAATATCCACCGGAAGAAATACTAAAAAGTAATGACACACAAAATTTCTATTCTCTACCTGAATTTGTTTTTATTCATAAATTTCTTTTCTTTCGTCTTTTTGGCATTGCAGGAATGTGTGATGGTGGTCTAGAAGAAGGTATTGTGGCAGCAACACGTGATGACACAACTATTAATGCACATGACGTTGTAAGTAAAAACATACATTTACATTACATTTCATACATACACATATCCATCAATACATACATACATACTTACATAATTTATTTTGCACATGAGTCTTATAAACCTTCATTTATTGTTTACATTCCTAAAGCAAAAGCTTCCTGATTTATTAAACTGAGCGACAAGATTTTAAAACTTTAAATAGATAATATTTAAAAATATTTCGAAAACCATCTTTTATATGTTCGTATCTAGAGCTTTTATTTTCCCGAACTTTTTTAATTTCGCTAAAGCGGGATTGATTTTGTAGTTTTCTGGCAATTACCTCGCGTTGTAAAACAATACAGAATACATAATTTAAAATTATCAGCGATTTTAAATTCTTTGCAGTGCAAAGGGGAAGCATTTTTCCCTTTCATATAATGGGCGGAGGATTTATTAATTAAATTTCCAAGTGTTTTATTAAAATTGTTACTTAAAAAAACTAAAAACTATTTGCGGTAAAAAACAAGATTTTTTTAATTTATAATGATGAAAAAAAAATCGATTGAATATAATTTGAGAAAACTTCATGTGAATTAAACTTTGCTGTCGTTGTTCATCTCCCTGCATTCCCAGTTGTTGGCATATGTGTATGTAAAATGTTTTGGAAATCATTTGGAATTGAAGACGGTTGTTTGTTTAAAACTTCAATAATAAGAGAATAAGTCAACTAATTTTCGGACCAATTGTGAAAAACAATTCACCGGTAGTTTTTCCATGTTCACCATAATCGAACTTCGAAAAAAGGAAATTTTTCCGCAGGAAAAAGTTAGGTATTCTAAATATAAGCGAGAGGGAAAAAATTCTTGCGAGTTTTTTCATAAAAAATTTAAAATTCAAATAAAAAAATGGTGTTCAGTGATGGAATAATTAGAAATCATCAGAAATATACACTACCGCTGCGACAGTTTAAATAAGAGCTCTAAGCCTATTTACTTATATGTATATCTTGTAATTCATAAACGATTCATAAAGTTAAAGTGTACATAAGAACCGGGTTTCTCACATAAAATTCGTACATTAACGCCACAATAACTTTATGAATGATAAATGAATTCGCAGGAAGATAATTTTCCTGGTAATATTTGTTTGTGTTATTCGGAAAAGTTTTTGGACGAAAATTCCCATTAATATATTTATTCGTTTTTGGATGTTGCTGCCACATAAAAATTAAATTTTAGTCCCATAGAGATGTTTTTGTTTTTTGTGAAATACGACATAAACATGAAAAGTTCTGGTAAAAAAATCTGTAACACAATTCCAATTTTTAGCTGCACACGATTTTTCTTAACAGATCTAATTTCTAAATCTGATAGTGAATCAAGGTCTTAATACGTTACGTTGCTTTGAAAGTAAAGTAACGCATTGACTTTCAAAAAACGTTAGTTTTATTTGCACTATAGTTTTTCTCAGCACGTCCTTAGAAAAGTTCAATCTCATCTTTTGGGAAAATAATAATTTTCAGGAAAGTGATCCAGCTTTTAGCTTATATGTGGTAGTGAGCATTAATATTTTAACACATAAAAGTAGGACCGAAAATAACTTATTTTTGTCAATAAAATACATTGTGATGGCTTTTTCCGAATACACGCCGATTAAGTGAAAGTTATATTGAAAACAAACACAAAATTGTATAAATTCCCAAATTTGTTTTTCAAATTAAAAAAAAATAAGTTCATACAATATTAGTCGTTTTTGAAACAGAATGAAACGTGTTAAAAATATTCTCACGTCTATTTGTAAGGAATACGAGACTTATTTATTATTATATTATTCTAAAGCAAACTCAACTCCCAACAGGGCAAACAAATTAAAAATTACCATCAGTTAATTACCGTTAAATTTTGTATTTAAAAAAAAATTCTCATGGCTGATATGTAACATTTTTATTTAGTTACAATATACTTCACTTCAAAATAAAAGTTTTAAAATCTTCTCGAAATACATACATATTTCACTATAAAACAATCCAATAAATAAAATAACAAATATGTATTTAAAAATGCAACTAAAGTATTAACTGTTTAACTTAAATAAAAATTAAAAAAAATAACATAATCTAGATAATGGATAAACAAAATTTGATTAAATACATTTCGCTTTAAATAGAAAAAACTTGTAATATTTTCTTTACATGATATTACAGTTACACGATAACGGTTACGACCCAGGTAAAGCACTTCAAGCACTTGTAAAAGCACCTCTTACCAAAAGTATTGAAAAGAAGTGGTGCGAGGACGAAATAAAAAAATTTATAAAAGGTTTAAGACAATTTGGTAAAAACTTTTTTAGAATCCAAAAGGATCTGTTACCACATAAAGAGACACCCGAACTAGTTGAATTCTATTACTTGTGGAAGAAGACACCAAGCGCTAATAGCAATCGCCCGCATCGTAGACGCCGCCAAAGTGCATTGCGTCGCAATCGTGTTACACGGGCAAGTAATACACCTCCCAAAAAGGAGGATACACCAGAATCACAATCTGCTGCATCAGCCGCAACAACGACGGCGACGACGACGGCGTCGACGGCGAGTGCAGACAAAGGTCGCGCTTCGCCAGTTGTCAATAAGGAGGAGACCAGTTCTCTGACTGAAGACGACGTAAGCGAGTGCGACAGCGATTCAAGTTTAACCCATAAAAGGGATGAATCACCGTCTAGAATGAGGACGAGAAATAAACAACAAAATACAACCGGCACAACGGGTAAGTGCGATCAGACTCAGGTGACACAGTCACAGCCGACGGCAAATGGCAAGCGTCCAAAACGGGGAACAGAAACACCTGACAACATTGCCGTCTCTGCGACAATAGCTACTGGTACGACTGATAATCCTAAAACGCCCACTAAACCGGTCGCCGAAAGTGCTACGAACAAACGCAAGACTGGTCGTCATGATACACCGAGTAAGAAAAAACGTAGCGACACTGAAGGCTCTGTGGGCTCAGCGCTGAGTGCTACAGATACTCCAGACGAGGGTGATAACAATGTCGGTGGATTAGCCATTTCCACGGGTTCTAAAGATAAACGTAAACGGCCGGCAAGTCCAGAGGAAAGTACTAACTCCGATAGTCGTTCAGATTCTGCTATGGATGACGGCGAGTCTAACACAGACTCTGGCGAGCAGCAGTCGAAAGACAGCAAAGAAAGTTCATCCAGCAAAGAAGAAAATAGTAGTAGTGGTAATAGCGAAATCGAATCATCAACCAAAAGTGATAAGAATCTTATACCGAAAACCGAATCAAAAGTTTCTGAAATTGATATTAAGGATAAAATCAAAAATGTTGACGAGGAAACCAATATGCAGGCACCTACTATGGTTACTGATACAAGTCTTAAAGACAAAGAACCCAAAGAAGACCCATTGGCTATTACCACGACAAAACCAACGGCAATAATTAGCACTCCACTTCCTCCGCTAAAGGTGCCGACAGTGGAAGCCCTGAACGCGTCTGTCGATCGCAAGGACATGGGGAAAGCGGAAATGATGGACACCACCGGTGATATGCCAAAAGATATGCTAAAAAAATTGGCTAATATGAAGCAAGAAATTTCAACGCCTCCTCAATTACCATCACAACCACCACTACCGCCCCCACAGCATCAGAGCATAATCCCAGAGGTAGTCTACTTTAAAAAAGAACCTAAGGACCTTGATGCCGCCTGTAATCAAAATAGCAATGAACCTCAAGATCTCAAAGTAAAAATTGAGGTTAAGAGTGAAGATGTCAAGCCGCCTATTATGGGATTGCTACCGGTGATTGCGCAACCGATCGGTCCAGCACCGATGTCTTTAACGACAAAGAGAGACAGCCAAGAGCCACCACCTCCACTCCCATTGAATCAACATCAGCCACCCCATTTACAGCATCCTCACGTATCTGGACCCCCGCCAGGATACATCGTAGAGGGTGGGCAACTAAAGTTTGCCCCACTTTCACAGCAACATCAGCAACAACAAGGTCCTCCAGCTTCTATGTCTAACGAATGTTCGATGACTCCTGGCCCTCCAGCAGGGCCACCACCGCAACAGCAGCAACCTAAGTATGGTAATGAAATGGATCATAAGTTCTCCGATGGAATTAAATATGAACCTGGAAAATTCATTCCGCAAGATCTGAAGTATACTCCTGGGCAATTGGATTCTCTCAAGTACAGTCATGAAATGCAAGCGGCAGCAGCTGCGGCAGCCGCTGGAAAATTTGATATGAAATTCATGATAGAACAACAAGTGGGCAAGTATCCAGGTGATTTAACGTTACATGGACTGCCTCCTACAGGCAAATCGCCTTATGGGAGTGCAAGTGATATTTCTATGAAACATCCAGATATAAAGAGCGGTTATCCTCCCTCAAGTCTGGGACCACTTCAAGTGAGTAGTGTGTCAGGACCAGGTGACAGTGCACCACCACCACCACAACATAAGTACTTGGCTGGTCATGCGGATCAGCAGCCGCCTACTTCGCACGGTCAGCTACCTGGAGCTACACCCCCACCGGGAATAGCTGTGCCCAAACCGCATTATGAACACCAAGTACAGCATAATCTTTCGAGAACTCCCTTCGAATCGGCTGGTCTGATGATGAAATATGGTGATCCAATGGTGGGAAAATATGGACCTCAAGATATGAAGTATCCGCCGTCTCAAGGACCACCTACTGACATGAGCACAAGCGGCATAAAGCCTTCTTTATATGGAGAGAATCTTATAAAACCTTCGTCCTATGTTGGCGGTCCCTCGGAGTCTGGATTGAAATATCCACCTCCTGGAAGTCCAATAGACGCCTCGTCACGATCTACTCCCGGTCAAGATAGTCAGAGTAGTAATAGCAGTTCACAGCCATCCTCTCAATTGCAATTTCAGTCACCACATCCTTCACCACATATGCCCTCGCCAGCTGGAGGAGGGCTTCCTCCCGGTATGCATCCACAGAACTTGGTGTCACCACATGGTGGTCCCTTGCAGCCACCACCTCCAAGTCACCAAAGTCAATTGTTAGGTTTGACACCTGTGTCGTCAAGCGGTGGACCTCTGCAACCCCAAGGATCACTTCACCATCCTACACAAGCACCAGTCACTTCAAGTGGTGGAATATCTCTTCATGGGCAAGCCGCCCCTAGTTCAATGTCGCAATCTGCTGGTGGCCCTCCTCATAGTATTACTTCGATGGCACCATCAGCTGGCATGCATCCACAACATATGCCTCCCAGCCATTTGCCTCCCCAGCTGCATAGACCACATGCGGAACTACCACCTGGAGCTGGCAGTATGCATCCTCTTGCTCCCATACCATTGTCATTGCAAAATCATGATCCCCGGAGTGGGCCACTTCCCCACCTGCAGGGTCACGGTTTGCAGCCACATGGTCAACAGCCACAGCAATCATCGGCATCGAATGTAAGATCTCCCTCTCCCGCTCAACCGCCGCTGCGAGGTGGCCTACACGATGAGAGACCCAATCAGGGAGGAGCATCTTCTTCCCAGTTGCGTGAACCTCCTTCTTCGCAGTCGCAGTCTTCATCGGGAGGACCGGCTCACCCATCCGCACACGCACATCGTACATCTCCTTTGCCTGGCTTATCAAGCAATGCACCACCAGGACTGATTGGGCATCCCTTGCCCATTCATCCACATCTAGCACATTTGCCACCGGGTCATCCGGCTCATGCAAGTCATCATATGCTTCCACACTCTCTTGCAGGCCTAGGACCAGGCGCAGGTCCGTTGGCATTGTTGGCTGGACCACCATCACTAAGTAGTATGCCGGATTCGGGTCTAAACAGAAGAAGTCCACAGCCTTCACATTTGCAAACATCCGGACACACAGCTGTGTCATCAGCTAGTGGCCCATTGCCATCTCATCCATCGAATCCGCCAGTGTCGTCATCAAGCTCATTGTCGTCTACAAGTACAGTTCCGTCGTCAGCATTTAGTAGGGCCAGTCCTAGCATTCAAAACAATTCGGGTCCGGTGGGATCAGGTGGAAGTCTAAATGGTCCGCCTGGTAGCAATAATGTAGGAACGCCAAACAGCATGAATTCATCAGTTGGTGCTGGACATCGTTCCTCTTCGCCTGCTTCAAGTGGTAGTAGTCTTAGTCGACAAAGTCCTTTACATCCCGTGCCACAGTCGCCACTCAGTCATCATCCATCATCTTCAGCGTTATCGGCTGCGGCAGCTGCAGTAGCTGAACGTGATCGACATGCTTTACTGCGCCAGCAATCACCACACATGACTCCGCCTCCAGTTTCAAGTGCTTCCGCTTTGATGGCAAGTCCCTTGAGCAAAATGTATGGTCCTCAGTCGGGCCAACGAGGCTTAGGAGCATCACCGCCTCCACACTTAAGGCCGGGTGCATCTCCACCGGTTATTCGTCATCCGCAAATGCCACTGCCATTGCCTCTAATTCCTGCTGGAGCTGGAATGCCACCCATAGGAGTACATCCAGGCCAATCACCATACCCTCACCCGCTTTTGCATCCCTCAATGTTCTACTCTCCTCATCACCATAATCCATTTAACTCACCGTATGGATATGGCCCATATGGACCAGGTTTCCCAGCATACATGAAGCCACCTGGAGGACCAGGTGGTCCTTTGGATCCAGCTGCAGTTATGGCAGCTGCCCATCATCAGGGTTTGACTGGACCGCCACCAACAAGGCCAGATGACCCGGCGTTATTGGCAGCACAAGAAAAACAGAAACAGCACCAGCAGCAGCAACAGCAGCATCACCAGCAGCAAATGCAGCAGCAACATCAACATCAACAACAACAGCAGCAACATCAACAACAGCAGCAACAACAACAACAGCAGCAGCAACAACAACAACAGCAGCAACACCAGCAACAATTGCAGCAACAGCACCAACAACAGCAACAAATGCAGCAGCAGCAACAACAGCAACATCAACAAAATAAACCGACAACACCAAAGACACAACAGGGCAACAGTAGCAATATCAGTAGTGGAGGACCAAATGGACCACCGGGTAGTCAACAACCTACGCCGACCGGTATGCCACCTGCTGGATATCCAGGTTCGCATATACCAGGTTATCCACCACCGCCACATTCGTCACCATTTCAAGAAATTGGCAAACCACACATACTTCAGCCCACATCTCACATGGATGCTTTACGTGCTCATGCACATTCGGCAAGTTCAAGTCTTGCGGGTCCACCACCTTCACATCATCATCCCACAGAACCTTGTAAGTAATATTAAAAATAAACAAGTTATGAATAATAAATGTATAATAATTCTTAATAATGCTTTTTTACAGTGCCAATTGAAATTGAGCCTGATCCAGAGCCGGAAATACCTAGTCCAACGCACAATATACCACGTGGCCCTAGTCCCGAAGCTAAACCCGATGACACTGAATGTCACCGTTCTCAATCGGCTATGTATGTTAACAGTCAGAATTTTTTTTTAATTTTTTTCTAAGAGATACCAATTTATAACATTATTTTTCTCCTCCCTTTCCTTAGATTTGTACGTCATATCGATCGTGGCGATTACAACTCTTGCACAAGAACTGATTTAATATTTAAACCAGTGGCCGATTCTAAATTGGCACGTAAACGTGAGGAACGTGATCGAAAATTAGCCGAAAAGGAAAGAGAACGTAGACAGGTTTGTTTCGATTCAAAAAGAAAAATGTGTAAATGAATTTCGAATGCAATTTTCAAAAATATTATTCGTTTTTCAGCAACAACAAATGCAACAGCAGCAACAACAGCAACAAGCTGTGGCGGCGCAACAGGCAGCGCAGCAAGCTAAACTTAAAGCGGAACTTAAGCCACCCTATACGGATACACCAGCGTTGCGACAACTTTCCGAATACGCTCGACCACATGTTGGTTTTAGGTATGTTGAGTTTGCTTGCTTGATGGTTTACTTAGTGTTTAGAAATTAATAGTGCGTCCATCGTTAGTTAAATTGATATATTATTCTTAATCAAAATTTCTGATAAAAATTTTAAAATGGAGTTATAGAATCGCTTAATATTAAATACAGCAACTAATTTCTTTAAATTTAACTTATAATATATTCTCCATAGCATTACATATTTTGTTGCAAACGTATTACAATTTCCCTTAAAATACATAATATGTGTCACTAAAGAAATATAAGTTAGGTTAGAAAATACACTAAAAGAGCTCTCAAATCCACAAACGTATGTAGGTGAGCATTATGAGCAATATTCGATCTTCGACTGTAATCGAAAGAACTGATCGACCGAATTTTTATTTGGTGCTATGGCACACATTCGATAAAAATAGCGCTACATATTGGGAATTTCCCTCAATTGGATTGTTCACAATAGTACATATAGTTGGTCTCAAGTAGAAAGGCCCTAACTCGAATAATTTTAACTTTACAGGAGAAGGTAAAAACAATAGAAACTGTAACGATCTCAACAAAACTGTGATTCCACTATTGCAATAAATTTTTGTGACGAGTGTAATTGAGTGAAATGTATTCGATTCACTGAAAAACTCAATTTCGTAAAAAATACAAGTTAGGGCCTTTCTACTTGAGACCATGTGCGAGAATTTAGTTCCGTTCGAAAGTAGGTTTAATTCCAAAAGTTCAGTCTACAAAATGAATTTTCGAATTTAATTTCGGGGGAAAAATTGTTGCTTATATTTTGTTTCGCCGTTTTGAAAACAATGTTGCCAGAAACCCTTCGTAATGTGTTGTCATAAAATTAACTTTAACAGTGTTATTTAGTATTTAAATATTTCGATATATATATTCTTTATATTGATTTTTGACAGCATTCCGCTCGAAATGATGAACAGAGTACATACCGTGATTTAATTTCAGATTATTAATAGGAAAAATCAATTGAAATGATATCGTTGATACGATAATTTTAAATGCCACTAAGATTAATCGGGGGGGTTTACTTTGTATTTCGAATCGAAAGCGAAAGATTTCAAATTTCAATGTAAATATGAGTAATAACCAGGACTATGAATGCGAAGCGTCCCGGCAACATTAAAATCAACTTTCCGACTGTATTACTACGTTTTTCTTCAGGCTTTTCAATCGAAATAATTATAATAAATAATATAATAATTTCTTACATTTTTAATTGTTTCAGCCCTGTTGAACAGATGGTACCCTATCATCATCCAATGGGGCCTATGTATAGTAGAGAAAGGTATTTAAAAATGTCAATAAAAATAAAACAAAAATCATAAATACACTTCTTATAATTATTAAACGCTTATAAAATTCATACTATATGCTTCTTTATCATTTTCTTTACAAACGCAAAATTTTTACTGCCTTAATTTATGTACTATACATACATACAATTAAATAATGAAAATTTAGTCCAACTGTCAGGATTAAGTTTTTTTTCTCTCAATTTTTCTGTAAAAAAATAATTTAATTAAAAAATTTTATTTAAGAAAACGAACTTAAGCCTGACTAATTAAAAATTTCTTGCTTTGATTTTACATACATACATATATACAGTATAAGTACATATATTTTTATTAAACGCCAAAATTTTATTTGAAAAACAAATTTTCTTTTTAAACCATTATTTAGAAGAGAAAAAAAAATACAAAAAAGGATTTTTTTAAAAAATCTGTTAATAATTAAATTAAATATGTAAATTTTGCAGAGAACTGGAAGAAATTAAAAACGCACAAGCTGCTGCAGCCGGTCAATCACGTTTAGATCCTCATTGGATGGAGTACTATAGACGGTAAGTATATTTAGCTTATGCAGTAATTGATGAACAAATTGTGGCACGTTTTCTTCTTTGTTCATTTCCTAAGTGGTTTACATCCTTCACAATTTCCCATGTATGCTAATCCAGCGGCCATATCACAGATGGAACGAGAACGTTTGGGTATACCACCTCCTCATCATGTCGGCTTAGATCCTAATGAACATATGGTAAGTGCACTAAATATATTTTTTAAAATACTTTTTAAGAAAACTTTAAAACTCTAACATTCATTTACTTTTTAATAAATAACGAGTTATAATTTTAATTATTTTTATAAAAAAAAATCACAATTTATTATTATTATCTATCATGTACTCGTATATTATTTATGAATATGTTGTACATTCTCTATACATTTTTAAAAATGAAAATATTTTATAAATCAATCAATCAATCATTCAATCACTCAATCGTATTTGGATTTTTGAAATTTTACTGTTGTTTTTTTTTTTGCGAATTAACCATCAATATCAAGTTCACAAAGCAAAATGTTATGTATACCAAAAAAAAAAAAAAAAAATTCAAAAACTTATGAAACTTACAAAAAAAAATATCGGCTTAATGAATTAAGTGCGTTCAAACGTTCGTTGTGTGTGTTTTTATCTCCTAATCCTCCAATTCAGCTAGATTTTTATGGTTTCTTTTTTTTTTGTTATATGCCATTTTACCCATGAAAATTGAATAAAAAAAGCAACTAATTCAACCAAATGAAATCATTTTATTTTTGCATTATTTTATTTTAACAATATAAATACATTGAATTGAATGTACATTTCAAATTAACACATTAAAAAAAATCGAAATGTTTAACGTGTTCTTTGCATTTCTAAAACAAATCAAACATCATAAATTAACAATAAAACCATTTTTGTGCAATTAACAACCTGTTCAGTTTTTAATTTCATTACCAAAAAATTTTTAAAAACCCCCCAAAAAAGGCCTCATTTTAACACAGCTTTTTTTAAAACCCAAAAGCTTTAAGCCAAAGCATTTTGTTTCATATAACGTTCTTTTCCAATCGATCTCCCCCCGTTATTTTCATTATTAATGGAAAAATTTATAAATGTTTTTTCTTCTGTAAAATGAAATGATATTTTTCAAAACACAACACTAAATTTTGGAAATTCGCCACGAATTTTTTTTAAACTATAAATTTTCAGATACGATTGACGAGAGAATATCATGCACATGCGCATTCTCATACTCATTTACATTTGCCTTTGCCCCCACAGCAGCAACCACCGGAGGCCGGATTTCAACTACCACGTGAGTTTGTGTAAAATTTTGTAAAAAAAAAACACAAAAAAAGAATCAAAATTTAAGAATAAATGCAAATAAAGAAGTCGGAAGTAAAAATATATACATATCTACCACATGTTTACATAAATATGCGGCTTTAATAAATTATTTATCTGCTGTAGCGTTGTAAACATACTTATAAATACGATACATATACTTATAAAGAGTTTCCTACTAAAATACAATAAGGGTATTCATTTGACAATTTTTATGGTGAGACAATGGAAAAGTGAAAAATTTAATTTAAAAGGTTTTTGTGAAATATTTTTGTTTGTTTTGTGTAAAAAATATTAAAATTTTCCACTTTTCTAACCAAAAAAATTGTGAAATGAACACTCGTAATACATTAAAATAAAGGAGGTTTTGAGATTTTCCAATATTATAATTGATTTTGTGCGAGTTAAATTTAGTCCTTAGTAGCTCACGCCAACAATTGCGAAAAAGCTAAATTTTGCACTCATATTCATATAAAAGCTGTGTTCGACGTAAATTTTGAAAAAAAAAATACGGCCAAAGTCTGGTAACAAAAGAAACACAAATTACTACCTCATGAACATTCTTATAACAAATTTTCAGCACTAGACGCGCATTTCTATCGAATAGCAACAAGACGCCATTTTTTTTTATTAATGTATTAAGCTGTTAACATATATAAACTTCACTAAACTATGCAAAAAAAAAAAAAAAAACGATTACAAAAATATTTTCAAAAAAATGTCAATTCAAATTATTAATCTGTTTGTATGTTGCATTTGCAAAGCGGTGTAGTATAATTTTACAAAGCAAACATTACTGCACTTGCTACATTTTGAAAAAACTTGAAACCATATTTTTTTTTAGGATGACCCCTACTTATGCAATGCAATGTGCCAGAAAATAAGAAAAATGGTAGGATAGAGAAGATAATTAATAATAATTAATTCTTTTCAACTCTTCTATTGCGCGTTTAGCATGCATTTTATTAATTGTTTAACTTTGCGCACGTTTCTGCCTGAACAGTTTTTAGTGACCAGTGCTATGCCTTTATCACTTCAATACATAGTCCGACAACAATTAATACAATGCCACACTAATGTACATTAGAGAAATTAGTAATGTTGTTTGACTTGCTCTGACCAGGGTTTGAACCCAGACCCTAAGTCATTGTTTGCTTAGTAGCCAACGTGCTAACCACTTCAGCCAACACCACCCTATATTTACACCAATACTTAATTGCAACAAGACAGCTGACACCGACTGTTTCCTCTCACGTAGTCATGGTTGACTTTATGTAGATTAAAGACTGCGCCGGCTTATAAAGCCACTTATTTTCCCGCCGCCGCCGCCGCCGCTGATGAAGTTGTACCTATAGCGTAAGCTTTAAAATAACGAACGATCTGATTAAAAATGCGATAAGAACATACATATGTCACATTGTATTATATCATATGTCATATGTGATATTGAATTTAATGGTACCTCTTTGTTTGAAAACTTTTTATGTATGTACTCGTACATATGTCCTTGTATGTACATACATATGTGTATAGACTGAAATACATTTAATTTATCCTTTTAAGTTCTTTTGTGTTCAATATATATTTTATTGTTATATTTTCATCAGTTTGTTTTATTGAAATGATGTGTAATATGTGTTTATTTGGAAGAATTATGAAAAATCATAAAAAAAGAATTAAATATAAAGATATATTAACCAAAATAAAAAAAAAATAATACAATTTAATAGTTGTCGATATTTATAAAGGCTAAAGTTCGTAATTTAATAATCAGAAATATTAGATATTGTTAACATATTTCAAGCAACAAAGGAAAAATTTAATATCTAAACATCGCTCTAGATTTTAACTACACGGCTGAATAGAACAAACGATGTTTTCGGTAGAAGTGCCACCAAACCTTGTCAGTATTCATGTGTAAATACTTTCACTACTTTTTAAGTAGATCTGTTGAACGTTATTACATATCCCATTTATACACATTTCGAATGCAAATAGAATACTAGACTTCTCACTTGGAATTTTTTAATGCATTAGGTTTTCGCAAGTTTCTGTAAAAAGAAAGTAGATTCCAGCCCACGTAAACTCATAACGGATTTCATATACAACACAAGCAAACGTTTTTCGTAGGAAAATGATGCAAAACAGACTGAATATTAGAAAAATCATCAAAATGGAAATGTCAATCTCAAGACCCGTATAAATTTGTGTATTTATTCTTAAATTTGTTTCATCATTGTGCAAATAAATATTAAAGAAAAGTCTATTGACTATTGATTTCTTTCAACATCTCTTTACTTTTATTTCTTTTTCGTAAACCTTTCTTCTAAATTGCTGCTTTCAATGCAACATTCTGTCAACGTCATATATGAAATTGTATCAACAACTGCAACAACAACATCATCATACTTCACCCAACCGCATTTGTCTATCTATGTGTTGAGTATTCATTTATTTTCAATTTATAATTCATCTGACCCAATCGATCAACGAAAACAAATTAAAACAAAAACGCAAAATAAATAGCGAATGTCGGTCAATTTCCACGTCCAAATATGCTTATGTCTAGAGAGCCGCACTCAGATGTTTTGCTGCGTATGTCTTATGCTGATCAACTTCAGGTTTTCCATTACCCTCGTTAATTTGTTTTACTCATTAATTACATATATACAGTATTTACAGGCTGCTGAATTCCAGCGTCAGTCATTGCATGATCAATATTTCCGGTAAGTAAAAAAAAAAAAAACTGATGATGCTTCTGTCCGCCACTGAGTTTTGGTCTTCCTTCAACACTGTGGATGTCTCCCAAAACCAAAAAAAAAAAAAATAAATGCCAAACTCTTTCCTTAATTTTGTTATTAAATATTGAAAAATAAAAAAAAGATTTTTGAGAATTCGCTTTTATTCAGATCGTAAAAAAGTTAATTTATTCTAATATAATAAAGTTTTTGTGTGCGTGAGTGTTTGTCATTGTTAATTGCAATAAAAGCGCGTATAATTCGTGAAAATTTATTTTTTTGAAAAAGAAGTTGCGTAATTTTTTTAAATACTCATATAAAATTTACTTATTTTATTTTTATTTTCATTTATTTCAACAGACAAAGGCCCCGGTAAAAGGACCCGACATAAACGAATATATTATTTTGTTGCTATCATTAATCATCATTGACAATTCATCAACGCTTTCGTTTGTTTATATTGTTTTAAATGTGTTTGTTTGTTAATAATTTTTTTTTTTTTTTGTTGTGAAAGCTAAACTGAAAAATATCGTTATTTATTGTTATAAAATGTGTAAAAAAATAGATGAAGAAAGAAAAAGAGTAAAATAAATTAGATTTTTGTTTCATAACAAACTTGAACATTATCACAATCGACAAGCACCCACCACAATTGCCAACGCCACCGAATATTTGAATTCATCATCACCATCATTATTTTGTTCATCCATCTCATCATCATCATCAATTCATCATATTCATTTAACTTCTCAAACTACTAATAAAAGTGACAAAATATAAATCAGAAAAATAAACAAAAAACTAAAGTAGTCAAAAAGTTTTGATCATCATTCTCATCATGCAGAAGTATTTATCAGTCTTTACAATTTAATCGCACAACAATTTCTATAACAAAAGTTAGTACAATTTTATTTATTTAAATATTAGCCTTAATAATATTGTTTAAAAATGGCTAAGAAAGAAAAACTATAATAAAGAAAATCTTAAGGGTATTTGAGATGATAGAGACAATTTAGGGGCATTTTAGATCACCAGGAAATTTATATGTATATTGAAACTAATCAACATACATATATTATTGGGCCTTACTACGGTTCTCGAAGTCGAATCGAAAACCGTAATAGACCCCATTGTTTTTCAAACATATCCGAGTTAGATAAAAGAATTAAAAAAAAAAATTGTGTAATTCCCAAAAAGTCAATAATACAATTTACTTTTGGCAATTTTCATTTAAAAATTAAATACACTCTTTAATATGTTTTAAAAAAGTTCGAATTAATAAGATACTCAGAGAGTACTTTCAGTGAGTATTTTATGTAAGTATCTTGTTATTCTCACGTGCCATCAATACCGCATACAATCCGATACAGTATAAACTGGCTGCTCGCAAAGAAATATCCAAAAATTCTATTTCATACAAGATTAACGATACAAATGTTTTATAAATTAAGAAAATGTTTTGCTTAAATCTATAATACACTATGGATTTATTAAATATGTTTTTAAATAACATACTCTCTTCTATGGAGTGAGTATATGTGAAAATTGTTTAGTTCGTCTCTTTCAACTTGTATGCTAATAAACTCCAGCCCGGTTACTCACTATTGCGATGCGAAAGCAAATGCGATGCGAAAACAATGTAAATAAGATTGCTTTCGCATCGCATTTGCTATCGCATCGCAATAGAGAGTAAGCCCCCTGAATCCTAACTGCCTTTCCCTTCAACTTTGTTACATCAAAGTTTCACTATAATTCCATAGTAGAAAATATTTCACGTTTTCGTTTGACATATGTCAACTTCAATACAACCCTGTATGCCGCAAAATATGTTTTTATATTAAAAACTTGCTCACAACAACTTTTGTTGATCAACTTAAGATTCAGCTGAAAGAAACACAAAGAGAGGAATTAAAATTTCTCTTTGCATGTGTGAAATGCTATTCCTTTTTCGAATAAAAAGCAATTGACTTCTGAAATCATACTCAGTTTAAATTATACACCATTTTTAAACAATGTCTGCTATGTTAAACAAAATTAATAATATGAATGAAAAAAAAAAGGTCGCTACATATTAAAATATTTCTAATTGCAGAAATCAATTGCGCTGAACAACTATATACTAAACAATATGATGTTTTATGGTGGCTACATGAACTTTGGAGGATAATATAACACAACAAACAACAATTGGTGATTTAAATTGAATGCTTAAAGTTTTGTTTTCAAAATTTAAAAACAAATAATTTTTTTATTACAATTTTAATTTACGTATTAAAAAACTTTTTAGCATAAAATGTGTATCATATACTCTCTGCCCTAACACCCTCTTCGGTCTGAAGAAACAAACACACTATAACAGACAGGTTTGTCACAGATCTTATGAATGGTATGAAAGTGAAATTTATTTTTTTTAGCCTTTCGAAAATGGTTAAATTTTTATACATGCATATGTATATCATTTGTACTTTTTCAATTTCTACGAACTGCTTTATTATTATTAATATTTGTTAATATAATCGTAAATGGTAATAATACTGTTAACATATTTCGACCAAGAAAGGAAAAAAAAATAATTTAGCTTTCTAAAAAAAATTAAATCTTTTAAATAGAAAATTGGATGTGATATTTTGAAAGTATGTATTAAAAAAAATAAATTTAAAAAACTTCACAAACTTTCAGGACGAGACACATCTAGATTTAAAAAGATTTAAGTAGTTAACTAAAAAAGGGCTAAAATTAGTTACATGTTGTTACGACATGACTTTCAATATGTAATATGGAACTGGCGATCACAAATGTTGACTGCAAGTGGATAGGGGTTAAAAAAGAGAGTTTGCGACAGCAAAACTTAACCGTTTGGAAATGTAGAATGCCCATGTACTGTTATTTCACTTTCTTACAAAAAAATCTGTGACAGGACTGTTTAATATGTAAATAATTTAAAATAATGAAAAACTACTTATAAAAACATTTAACATTAAAATAAAGAACACAATCTACAACACTCTCGTATATGTTAGAATAATTATGTAGGTATACACATGCATACATATGTATTTTTTTAACAAAACACAAACACTAACTAAATGATAAAAACTAACGAATATATAATAATAATATTAATAATTATTAAAAGATTTAAAAATATTAAGCGAAAAATGAAATAACAAGAATAAGAAAAATATTACTTGGCTGGCACTTGTCTTATTCGCATAAAACAGCAACCAACACAAAGTTACAAAATAATTTGAACAAAAAGAATTTAAAAACATATTTTTAAATTATTATTGTTACGAATAAACGTAATTATTATTTGAACTTATATTGATTTACATATGAAAGGTAATATTATCAGGCTCAAGTTCAGTTTTATTGAATTAATGAAAATTCAAAATTACTAAGAGTTTTTTTTATGTTGGAAAATATTATTCAGTCCAATTACGAATATTCCCTAGGAATTTCTCTCCCACGGAAAATATTTTTCTCGAGAAAAAATTTCCCCAATTATAATTTTTTATATGTAAATAAAAGGAAAAAGTGAAAAATCTCATGCGGAATTTATATTCATAATAGGAGGAATGGGAAAAGCGAAAAAATTCCCACGGAATTATTATTCGTGATATCCAATCAGTTTTTAGCAGAACGTATCAGTACTGATTTCAAGGCCGCTACACCTCTCATCAGCGTACAATTGTCCATTTTTACAATTTTCGTAAAGTGGATACTAATGAGAAGAATATCAACTATTTAACCAGTTTTCAAGAGAAATAGAATATGAGAATTAATTTTTAATTCATTTTTTATTCTACCTTGAAACAGTGCTGGTTAGTACGAAATTCCCTCATTACTGTTTGGAAAGTACTAATAATCATCACAAACTCATAGTCCGTTATCATCAAAGTATTCTACTTTGTATTCTAACGTTTTTGTTATTTTTAACTCTATATTAGGGAAATTCACATATTACTGTGACCCTTGTTATTAGGGTATTTATAGCTCGTAATGAGTAATCAGGGAATTTCGTACTAACCAGCACTGTTTCAAGGTAGAATAAAAAATGAATTAAAAATTAATTCTCATATTCTATTTCTGTTGAAAACTGGTTAAATAGTTGTAAAGATGGACAATTGAACGCTGATGACGAGGTGTAGCGGCCTTGAAATCAGTACTGATACGTTCTGCTAAAAACTGATTGGATATAAATAATAATATTTGCCAACACAAAAAAAACTCTTAGTAATTTTGATTTTTCATTATTTCAATAAAACTTAACTTGAGCCTAAATAATATTACTGCCGATTTCACGATGTCGAAAGAATTTTGAATTTTATTTTCATTCGTACAAATACATTTGATACAAAAACAAAATTTTAGAATTTGTTTTTGTATCAAATGTATTTGTACGAATGAAAACATATGGAAATTTTCTTTCGACATAGTGAAATAGGCCGTTACTTTTCATATATAAAGAATTTAAAAACTTTTTTAACCAGATAAAGAGCTAAGATTTTAGAAACACGTTTTGAAGAATACTGACGTATGTCTATAATAAATACTTAATAAATAAATAAAAAAAAAAATTGTAAGAAACTGAACAAGAATTTTAATTGTAAGATTTATATACATGCATACACACCTTAATTTAATTAAAAAAGAAATAATGAAAGATATATATATATACATATATATTTTTTTTTAATTTGTTAATGACAAAAAAGAAAAGAAGAAAAACAACAAACGATGTAAAAATTTTAATAAATAAACTAAGCTAGAATTAATTGTTTTTTTTTTTTGTATTACTATTTTATTATATTTTGTTGTTTGTAAGATTTATGTAGTATTAAGATCATTATGTTATTACACAAAATTTTTAAAAATCCATTAATATTAGTTAATAATTTGCAAACACGCCCACACAAAGAAGAAAGAGAAAAAAAAAGATCAACTTTCTATTAGTTTTTTTTTTTATAATATAAGCTTGGACAAAACTATGGTACAAAAACAAAAATGAACTAAAATTTAAAACATGAATTGCAGATAAAAACACGGTTTTTTCCAAATATTCATAAAACCTAACCCTGCCCCACTCTCCTATGCTACACAAAACAAAACATTTAAATTGAGTACGATATTATTTTTCATTTTATTGGAAACAAAAAGAAAGTAAAGAAAGAGGCTTGTTTTTGTTTGTATTGTGAAAAAAAGTTTACAAAAGAAACAAGAATGAGTAAAAAAATAAAAAGAAATTAAAAGATGTATAACTTTGCTTTCGTCATTATTATCTACAAAATTTTATTAAATTTATGAATTTTTAAAAATTTTATTTATATGTTGCGGGTTAGCAATATCTAAATGCATTTCGTTGGTTGCTATACCAACTCATCAGTAGATGTTTACCATTTATGTTTGAAAAGTCCCAAAACTCATTTACTCATACACAAACTCGCAATTACATTATGCGAATTACAAAGCACAAGCAAAATAGCTTTTCAAAAAACTTTACAACAAACATCACAACAAATAATTTTCTTCGTTCATTATGAACGTGTTTACTTTTCTACGAGTTGGTATAGCAACCAACGAAATGCATTTAGATATTGCTAACCCGCAACAAATAAATAAAATTTTTAAAAACATAAATTCTTGAGTATTTGCTCGAATAAATGTAAAATTTTGTAAATTTATGAATATTGAACAATCTTATTTTGTTTATCCATTGTTTTTTATGTGCAGTAGATTGGAACATGATAAAACAAGTTTAACAATTTGAACTTCTATGCGATTTGACAGCGCGTGTAACTGTTTGAAAATACCTGTACAGTAACCAAATTCACAAAATCTAAAATTGTACTTTACTACAGAGAGTGAAAATAAAATTAGTTTGCGTTATATTTATATGAAGCTTGACAACTTAAATTATCAGCTGACCTTATGGCCTTAACTGGTTTAAATGTACTCTGGTAAATATCAAAAAGTTTCATTTTCGATTCGAATCATATGTTGTTGCCCACAGTATAAACATACGTTTTCGCACACTAATACCACAATTTAATTAGGTGAGGGGTATTCTGTAATTCGAATCGAAAAACTATAGGTATTTTTGAATTGCAATTTTAACGTTATACAAATTCAAATAGTTGTATTTTCAAACTGAATTGCAATTTAGTCCTGTGAGGAAATTAAACTTGGCAAATTTCTTACAATTTATGCCTATTCCACCCATTTACTCCCACAATTGCAAATATTTGGCCAAGGTGCTGCTTTTCATTTTAAATTATTTTCAAATATTATTATTATTATTTTTTTTTTTTTTTTTTTTTTTTTTTTGGAAAATTGAACAGATTAGTTTCATCTGGGTCAAAATAATACGTACATATTAAATATAAAAGTAATTTCATTTTATTTTTCTCAAAACCAAAAAAAAAAATTAAAAAAAAAAAAGACGGCTGAAGCAAAAATTGTACATCTAATTAGTCGATAAAAGTAACCAATATACTAACATAAAAATTAATTAAAACAAAAATAAATATTTATAAACAAATGAACAACAGAATAGTAAATTTAAGTTTAATAACTTTAAGAACAAATAAAATCAATCTTGTAACAAACCAAACTGAAAATCTGCTGTAATTACTATGTGACACCCTGTAAAATTATACAATGTACAAGTATGTATGTATAGTTGTAATAAAGAATTTATAGAGTATATATACATAGATATGTAGATATATATACATATTTGTATAAAAAAAAACAATTTTATTTTCGGCCATATTTGTTTCTTAAAAAAGGGACTTTTTATAAGTTCGTGATTCTCTCATATCTGTTTACTGATTACTGAAAAATATTCTGGATCATTGGATTCTATATAGTATTTTTGTTACCTTTATATATAAAAATTAACAAATATTTTGCTAAAAAAAATCGACTGTATAATAGCGATGTCAAATAAAACTGGTAAGACGGAAGAATCCAAAAAAAAAATTAAAGCCTGATCAACGTGTAAGTATGTATTTCCTTTTAAACACAAAAAGCAAATAACCATGTGGATCATCCCTGGAACCTCACGTTAAGCTCAACCCCATATAAAATTCAAATTTAAGTTCAACAATATATTCGGTGATGCATCAGACAATATTATAAACACTAATATCAATTTAAATTTCAACATACTCAGCAGAACAGAACAACATTGTTTTCGGAAGTCGATCATGTTCAACATGAGTATCATTAGTGGCTATTTAGCTCTATTATATGTGAATGCAAGTACATATTTATGTAAGAAATTGTTTGGTTATGCAAAAGAAGTTTGCAATGCATGCACTTGTAGGTTTTTATTAGGGGTTTCACTATTTGCAGCAAAGTAGATTAATGTACAATACGCAACAACAAAATGTACTGAAGTTCAACTTTACCATGCTGTCATTAAAAAAAAAGGCAACACAAAAAGCTGTTAACACACGAGTTAACGAGTGTGCTAAATTTACGAAATAACAAAACAAACCTGACGAAAACAAGACACAAAACAACAGCTGAGTAGAAAACCGCAGTTAAGAAAGAAGAAATATGAAAAATTCAAACAAATTGTGAGTTTTCTATTTATTTAGGTCGTGTTTAAAAATAAGCACCAAAAACAATAATGAAAAATGTTAAGGGCACCAAGTTTGTGCTTTTTCTTAGCTAATAACTAAAAAGTTTGGCAGTTTGAGACTTTAAAAAGCACTAAAATTGCTGACAAAAGCCCAAAGATGGCATTGATGGTTATAATGTGCAACAATAACAAATGTTTTTTTTTTTTTTGTGTAAAGTTAGTGTTAAACGTCTCGCAGAATGATTAAAAATGTTTGGGAATACCGTTTAAAGTTTCGATTGAAAAAAAGGTGCATGAATCATAATATTTTTATTATGCATTATTATATTAAACATTGCAACAATTATTATGATTAAAGAAGATATACAACTGTATATATTTACAAAGAAATAGATTTATATTTTTATAGCAGAAATATAAAATAAAATTACATAAAAAAGGAAAAAAATAACAACAAGAATATGAAAATATAATTTATAAAAACGTATTCATATATTTTTTTATTTACTACAAAAAACATACAAAGTTTTAAATGAACAAATTTATGTAAAACAAAAAGTGGTGTATTAAAGAACGTGTAATTTATTCAAAATAAAATGCAACAAAAATTGTATGAAAATTTTTTATGTATTATAGCGCTTTTTTGTGTATGAAAAAAATTCAAAATATATTAAAATTAAATTTTTAGCTCTTTAAATTTAAGTATTTTTTATTACATAAGACTAAACTTAAGTGAGTATTTATTAATTAATTACTAATTAAAAGAAAGGAGGAAGAAGAAGAGAAAAGCAAAAAGATTTCAAAGAAAGTAAACAATAATTGTGGTAATTAAAAACAAAAAAATGTTTAAAAAATTTTCACACAAAACGTATTTATAATAGAAAATCTATTTTAAACCAGAACAAAAAACAAAACGGATTTTTACATTTTAATAAAAAAAGGACACAGACGGACAGACACTTTTCAACAAAATTAAACACTTTAAACACAAACATACATTAATACACGTAAAAACACAAAAACCATTCTAACACTTTTTATGACAACTTGCACTCATACTTTAACAAAAACAATTGGTATCAATGTATTTAAAAACTAAAGAAGTAACAGAAAAATAATGTTAAATTACTAATAATTTAAACATAGCATCAAATTAATACCTAAGAATTTAAAAGAAACGAAAAAAAAAAATAAAAATGTTTGAAATTTTAAACAAAAAAGTAAAAGTTCATAAAATTTTTGAACATAAATATAAACTAATATGCATAAATAATAAAAGCATATAAATGTATACATATAACACACAAACACAAACATATTATTAATAAATTATATACATAGTTGAAGAAGAACGATAACAAAAATCAAATATACATACTATATACATACATACATACATTATATGAAATACTATGAATAAAGAAAAAAAAATAAAATTAAAAAAATAAAACAAAAAATTAACATTTAAACATGTGACTTTTCTGAAATTATCAGCAACTATTCATAGCAATAAAACTCAAAATCTATTTAAATATTAAAAAGGACAATGCAGTTTTATTTTCTTTATTCAAATATGTAATAATGTATTTTCTACAAAAAAATAAAAACAAAAACAATTTGCCATCCTCGGAGAACGTTTACAAGGGGCTAATACTGACACTCGTGCGTAAAATTACATTCCAATCGAAATTCATTTCGATAGTGTGAGGGTTTAAAAAACTAATATATTTACTAAAAATTGCCCTCATATTACATAATTTTATGTGAAAACTAGAAAAATATTTACCTGATAACAAATACATTTACAGTTTTCTAAAAAAAAAAATTATACTTGCAAACTAAATAATATATTAAGAAGTTTACCCGCCAGAAATATCACCATATTAAAAGTTTTTATAGCACACAAAATGAAAATAAATTCTCTGTAATATATTGCGCAGCAAAAGTTTCTTGTCAATGAAAAATAGATATCCAAACAAAAATGTGAAATAGTACATACAGAAAATTAGGCCGACTTCCTAAACGCATACCTAAAATTATTGGCAATGCCTAATGTTCCTAATTTGTTGGCAACTCAGTTTGATGAGTATCAGCTGTTAAATTCTTGCACCGATTTTTTTTTGTATGCAAGCGTTCAATACTTAGACAATGGCCGAGTAAGTATTTTTAAGCTATTGCATATCTTCTATCGCGGGCTTTGAGGCGACAGAATCAAGAAATTTTGAAACGTTTGTTTCTTAAGTCTTTTGTTTTTGAAACGAAAAAAACCTGTCATTTGTTTTTGAAACGAAAAAACCTGACACTAAGTTTGTTTCTTAAGTCTTTTGTTTTTTTTTAAGTATTTAAATCGCCCAATGTATGTTAACCCCTAAAGTATGCTATTGATTAACATTACCATTTGATATCATATTGATATCATTAACATGCAGTATTGCCAGAATAACAAAGGAGTTATTAAACAAAACGTAATAATATAATTGCATAAGTTGATAAAAAATGCTGCGCAATAGCTTTACCGCGGCAGTCGCCGAGTGCCACATGTCTTTTTTTTATTTATTTTAATTATATTGTTTTTTATTTTATATTTCATGTTTGCTCAAGATTTAATTCGATTTAGTAACATATTTATATAACACAGGTTGACTGACAACTCGCAAAAAATCGAATCGGGTTTTTGATGCCAAAAGACTGTGTTTGTCCTTCTGCGTGTTAGTACGTTTCATTTATATTTACATATCATGTTACAATAAATATCTCCTACTAATTTTGGTTTTTTTTATTTACTTTCAACACGGTTTAGTAACGGAGTAATAACGTTTTTTTTTTTGTCTCCTGAGAAGTACAAAAAAAAACATGTTAAGAGTTGTAAAACCTGTGACCGACCACATGTATTTTTTATGTCTGAGTTGCATAGCAACGTTCTTTAACGCCGTTTTAATGCAAAAAAAAACTTTGTAAAATGAAAGCGTCCCTTTGTTTTTGTTAATAAATCGTAACTTTTGATTACAAGAAGAGTAAAATTTTGCCAAGATATTCATAATAATCAATTAAAAAGTCGATTTTAAATCTTTTGTAACTTGGGGCTTCTTGGATATCATATGACGATATGTATGTACTATGTATGTGCATACGAAATTTTAAAACACCAAATCCAAAATGTTATAAAGCACTCAGGGGATGACCCCTACGTATGCAGTGCACTGTGCCGGAACTCAGGAAGAGGGATAGGGTAGAGAAGATAGATGTTGAAAATTTAGAAGACTTAACTCCTTCACAACTCTGCTTTGCGAGTTATGTTAATTTTTTTAAGGCAGTGTTAGGCAAATCCGGTGTTAAGTAGACGCATTAACTTTGTTAACCTGGGGGCATACTCTCTATTGCGATGCGATAGCAAATGCGATGCGAAAGCAATCTTATTTACATTGTTTTCGCATCGTAATAGAGAGTAACCCCCCTGTATTAGCAGGCATTTTATTAATTGTTTTACTTCGCTGATGATTCTGCTAACCGAAGAAGGAGGGCGATGTTGTGTACATAAGCTTGGAACAGCATCAATCGCTGTCGGAACAGTTTTTAGTGACCAGCGCTATGCCTTCATCACTTAAATAGTCCGACAACAATTAATACAATGTCTCACTAATGTACATTAGAGAAATTAATGATGTTGATTGACTTGCTCTGGCCAGGGTTTGAACCCAGGCCCCAAGTCATTGTTTGCTTAGTATTCATCGCGCTAACCACTTCAGACAACACCACCATCAGAGTATGAGTATTTATTAGTGAAAATACAGTGAACAAAATACATGAACATAGCACAATACCGATATTGAATTTGTTTTGCTTAAGTGTTGTTATAAATGAAAAAATTTTAAGTTAATAAATTGCATCGGACAAGTATTTTATCAGAAACAACATAAAAATGCCAAAACTTAAAAAACTTCAAAATTTAAGATTGGTATGGTCGCAGAAATTAAAAAAAAAATATCATTGAACAAAAGAAAGAAATACTTTCCTACAATCATGCTCATTATTACTTAAATTGTATTAAAAATCTACTATTAAATTGAAAGCTTGAATAAAATAAAGTAATTGTGCGTTCTTGCAAATTTTCGCTGTGTATCTAAAAAAAAAAATGAAAGAGAAATATCAAAAGGCAATGCGACATAACCCTGCTTCTGCAAAAGTTATCATTAAACTGAATGAAATTGTTGTTTATTTTTACATTTTGGTGAGTAGTTTTATTTTCATTCGTTTGTGTTCGGTTGTATACATATATGAAGCTGAATGATGTTCGGAACCTATGTATGTATGTGCCCGTTTGAACATTGCTGGTATAAACCAGTGGTTGGCACACACATGCTCTCTCTTATGTGTTTTGAGCTATAAACACATTCGCCACAGCAGACTACACGAACACAAGGCTAGAAATGCTGCTAGCTACCGATGTAGCCGTTTAGCCAGCTACTTAATTATTTTGGAAACGACAGATACACAGTAAACAGATGATCATGAATTGTTGGAACGATTCATTTATGTATATTACAGTGGTGATATATAGCAAGGCGAATTCAATAAATTCGCCTTGATATATAGCGCTTTTACTTCTTTAAAGTTTGCTGGGGCGAATTGAATACGGCGAATTAAATTCGCCCCTCACATCACTTTGTATGGATTCGCTTTGACCGAAAACATTCATCTTATGCATCTCTTTTGGCTCCGGAGTTACGGGGTTCAAAACTTATTTTTTATTGGCATAACTTCTAGAATATGGAACGGATATAAGCGTTGTGGATATCACTCTAAACTTCTCTAAAATACCTTTATACTGGTATTTAAATTTTTTAAAACAATTTACGCATTGCGAGTGAAATTCAATTTTAAAATTTTTTATCTGACTTTTCACTTTTACAGAGAACTTACCATGCTTTTATTTGGTGTATACTTGAAAGCTGTCACCGATGAAATACGTAAGTTATGCTTCTTTAATGATGATTTTAAGAATTAAATGAGTTAATTAGAGCATTTGAAATGATGCCTATGTCGTTTACATTCGTTCTATATTGTAGGACTTATGATCAATAATATATTAAAGTTTTGAACCCCGAAACTGCGAAATCAAGAGAGAGCGCCGAAAAAATTACACAAAAATTTTTATGTAAAAAAGGGCTTGTGAGTTTTTTTAAAACTTTAACAATGTTGGTATTTTTGACTCAAGTCAATATTCCATATAACAATAAACCTAATAAAAATTCTTGATGCATATACATATATTATAACATTTAAATTTTGTTATTTTCTTTTTTATTTTACAAAAAAAAATATTTTTAATCACTAATGTGCATAACAAATTATGTTATATTGTCAATACTGTTTTGGTTTTGTGGCCATCAGAAATAGAAATTAGTTTAATTCGACTACACGACAAAAGTAGCATGGACAAAAACCTGTTGCCGTGTTGCCTTGCTGTCTTCCATATAATCATTCTCATATGCACACATGTATTCTAATTTTGACAGGTGGTAGTCGGTAGTCTGCTGTGGCGAATGTGTTTAATGCTTTGGTGTGGGAAGCAGCAAAAAACGAACCACGTCCAATAATAATACACTCAAAAAATTTGTCTGTTGCCAAAAGTAAAATACATTTCTTGCCTTTTAGTATTTTTATTTGATTTGAAGTTTTTTTCAATAATGCTTTTTATGTTAATAAAATAATAACGAAAACAATATTCATTTTCAATACAAAACATCTGACGTTAAATTTAAAAAAAAATACCACCATCAAATGGGCGACATTGCTTCGCCAAACCCAAAGCAACCGCATACGATGCCTTTTTTAAAGACAATGAAACACTAGTTTCATCAACACTATTATGATGAATACTCGTATTGGTTTCATTAAAATTGTTATGATGGTGAATATTACTTTCATCAACTATAAATATTAAGAAAAATTCTGCTTTTAATTGAAGTAGTTTTAGTGTTCGATCACCATTGCTAAGGGGCTGTACACATATTACGTAACGCTGTTTTCAGAGATTTTATACCCCCCCCACCCCCTCCGTAACGCTTTTTAATACTTTTTCAGTGCAAAATTTCCAATCCGTAACAAATCACACGCGTGTATAGCATTTCAAAAAATGCCCTCCACTGGTCTAAACACAAAACAAATTTTTAAAAGAAAATTAAAAAAAACTTTTTCAAAGTAAACTTTGCGTGTCTAAATTTGCTCTGACAAACACCTAAAATAAATTTAAAATTGCAGAAAATTATTTTTCTAAATTTGGAAAAATCTTTATTGCACGTCATATATAAAGTTGCTGCTTGGAGACTATATAAAATCAGGTAATTATTAAACACCCCTCGTTCCATTACAAATACAATACTTGTGGTCAGTTATAATTTAATATTAAATATCAACATACGAGTTTTATATAAATTGAAATTTTGTGGTTTTTTATTCGATAATTCAACATGTAATTTACATTTTTCAAACTAAACTTGTAATTAGATAAATTGTAATACATATGTATTTAGCATTTCTACGTACTGATTAAGTACTCGTATACACATAATTAAAATAATTAAAATTTAAAGAAAATAAAATTCTTCCATTGGATGTTGACATAATTTAAATGTTAAATTTATAGTCATTTTTTACCCTGTATGTATTATTGTCATTAAAATTAATTTCTTAATAGATATTTTAGTAAAATTTAGATTCGAAAATAAATTAATTTTATAGCTTCGTCATTGCCAAAGCAATAAATAAAATAGAAAAAACCGCTGATTTCATCCCGGTTAATGTTGAAACACAATTAGCCAAATTATCTAATTTTGTTGTTGTCTCGCTCACTCCAGACGCTGCTCTGTAAACTTTTCGATTATTGAGCGGTTGTACCGGCCGAAAGTTATGGCTTAAAGGGGACCCATCAAAAGTTTTCAAAAACCGGAAACGTTCAATCTAATTGTGAGTAAAATGTAATCCGGTAGATTGAATAGAATAGAAAAGAAACCTCAAGAAATTTGTTGATCTTACCATTTCTGTAGAAATAACTATTGGATTTAAATAATCAATCCAGAGGACATCTTCACTACAGGGTGGTGTTGTCAACGATCCAATATATGTGTAGTATTGATTTAAATCTGCCGTCAGCAAACTAAATAAATCCATGGGTTTTTTAAGCGTAAAATTTGTATGTGGCTCGTAGATGTGTTCTAAATAACTGGTCAAGTGATCGTATTCGATGGTTGTGTAATTGCCCACCTAAATAAAGAAAAATTAAAATAATTTAAGAAATTAAATATTCAGATTTTAATTTCAGATTTTAATTTTAAATCGCGTATATCGATACTTAAGGGAATATGATAAATGCGAGATTTGAATATTAAATTAACGATATATATGTAAGTTTGAGGTGTAGAGTCTTTCAAGAGGTGAAGGGAAGGCTAACGATTTTTACGGAGTGGCTATTTTGTGCTGAAATTTTCGTCAATAGCGTTACCAAGGCGGCAGTGTAGTGGTTTAGGATATAAAATATACGAAATCAGCGTTACGTAGCCCACAAGAGGCTCCATTTGTAATGTGCAAAAAAATGAATTTTTTCAAGCGTAATTATCGGATGCTTATTTAATTCTGAAGAGGATGGGAAGATCCTTGCAGGATCTTATTGTTTTCCTGAAATTATCCACCACTAGGGATGTCAATTTCGGGATTTTTCGGTATCAGTCAATCCTGAAATATGCTTATGTTTTATAGGGGAAAGTTATGAAAGTTTGTTTCACTAATATACATATGTACATACATACATATGTATGTATAAGTATAAAAAAATATAAATATATTTATAAAAGAAAACAATTAAAAGTAAACAATTTTCGTGATTGACTGATTTTCGGGATCCCGAAAAATCCCCAAATTGACATCCCTATCCACCACCAATTCTCATTTTGTATCGTCTGTATATCCTCGATAACATCACAAGTATCATCTTTAAGGTTTTGAATCGATGGTCGATATCCCTACATTTTGTGGGTGCTGATGATTAACACCAGCGAACTGCGGCCACATGGATTTTAGCTTCGCCCACCACAATAAGCTAACATTTTTTTTAAGATCTTCGAATCTAAAATATAAGTTCCCAACGATAATTGAAAATAGCTTGGCTTGGGTAGACAATTTATTAATTTGTATATAAATTAGGTACTTAAAAAACTGATCACTTTCTAGATAATTGATTCGCAGCCAAAGTAGGTTGAGTTTTCAATCATACAACTGAACTAAACTATTTATTTTTGTATTCTGATTCGCAGCCAATTTCGTTGAAAATTCTAATACGAGTAACAACTTATCGAAGAGAACTATAAGTAAACTGCTAATCGAAAGTAGAGTCGATTTCTAATCCATAATAAGAATTTAAAAACAATATCTCATCTATGTATCTGCTTAGTTGGGAATCAAAATAGCAACATACTTACATACATATGTACATACACATATTTTCTACTTATGTAAATCAAATGCTGGCGTTTAAAAAAAAAATACAGGGATGCGGGGCCTCTAACGGTTATCCGGCTTTCTTAAAGACATAACAACAGTTTAAGAATTGGGCCATATCGCAATAGTCTTGTAAACATAACCTTTATTCCTACCTTATAAAATGCTGCCAGCACTGCAACACCATCATCCTCCCTAGCAGCCACTTCAAAACTCTGATATTTAGTGTTACGAAAAACTACATGCAGTTCCATAGGGAATACGACATCGTTAATGCGATCCTCACTGCCCACCGTATTGTCTTCACCCCAGTGAAAGTGTAATTGTTGAAATTGATATGTTCCCAGTCCATCCAAAGGGCCGCCAGTTATTGTCGGTATTTCACCGTCATATGTAATTTTTACCAACACCGTATGGCCGTTATTATATAACGTGGCATCCACTGGTGATTTGCCAAACTCTTTGTAGTTCATTTTCGTAAAATTACGATTGACAACATCGAGATCGTTGATATTAATGGGGCTTTGATGTTTACCCGAACATAGATTGAAATGTTCGCTCCAATGATCGGGTCCCATATTGCCGAAATAAGTAAAATCTGAATCGGTTTGTGCTAAAAAAGTTATTATAAATTATTACGATGAGAAAGAGAAACGCGTAATATGTGAATAGCTCAACAAGTAAAAAGAGAAAACCCGAAGAGCTTTGATAATTTGTTGTAAGCTGAGCTTTTCTATAGAATCATCAATTAAGATTTAAAAATATAACCATATTTTTTGTTTTATAATTATTAAAAAACGAAAACATTTTTTCCAATTTATTAAGTTTCCAGTATTCTTAATCGATGCCTCTATAAAAAAGCTGAGCACACATCAAATATTAAAGCTTTTCGTTTTTTCCCTTTTTTCAGGAGCTGGTCACTTCCTTGTCTTTATTTAGAGCTGGCACAGGAAAAAAGAGGCTTTTGAATTTAATTTCCTAATTTCGAAATTATGTAATTTCAAAACTAAAGCCAAATGTTTTAAATCTGTCCTAAATATTTTGATTCATTTGCCGAGATTCAGTTTGAAATTTTGGTCTCTGAACAACAGTTCAATCCAATGTGCTATTTTGAATCTTCTCATTAATTATTTCGGTTATATGTACAATCGGAATTTATTTATCATCCATCAGCTGTAAAAATTGCTTTGATATTTAATGTGATCTAACTTTTCTAATTTTTAACTCTCCTGTGTTGTAAATCGATGTTGCAATAGAAAAGTTTATTTAATGCCAAACTGTTGATAAAACATCTAATTGTCTATACGTGTTGAAAAAAAGTTCCCTATTTGCAAAATAAGAATGTGGATTCCCGAATTTTTTTTTGAACGAACAACAATTGAATGCGATTATTATCTAAATTTTTTTTATTCTTTATTTTAAATGATGCATTTATTGTTTGTTTAATGGCTTCAAACACGCTCGCAATACATACAATTGTTTTCTGTTGGTTGGTTGGTAATTTTCCATCATTATAAAACAAATATTTAACATTAATATGACTTTTTATTTGCAATTGATTTATGAAATCTTATTAAAAAGCTCTGCCTTTAAGTCAGTAAAATTCTATTAAAATTAAAGTTATTTTGAAACCAATATTGTTGTATTGTCAGCGGGTTTCTCAATAAGAGCAGCTCTGTCATGCAAAGTGTTTGTCTCTTGTGTGGTGGCATTTATCGCTAATCGGCAAAATAAAAACAAACAAAAAAATAGTCATCATTGATCTGTAGACGACTCTCTGACATTGATGGCGTCGCTGTATTCCGTTCATAATGATAAGAACTGTGCAACAGTTGTATTTTGGATAAAATAATTTCAGTTTTACCGATCCGTATCGAAAAAGCTTTTAAAAGAAATTTCAACAAATTTGCGACTGCCTTCAAGGTCAACCGTTTACCATTATTTTTATTTTAAATCAATTCGTGGCAAGCTAAAAACCTTTTTCAAATTTAAGACATTAGGGGCTGTGCACATATTACGTAACGCTATTTTCAGAGATTTTATACCCCCCGGTAACGCTTTTTAATAATTTTTTAGTGCAAAATTTCCAATCCGTAATAAATGCTTAACCAACCCCTCCCTTAGAGCGTTACGTAGTATGTGCACAGCCACTTAATGGCTCCTTTATGGATTGCAACCGAACTTCAGTTGCGTTGCCAGCCGGCAACTGAAAATTTGTGGTTGCCAGAAAAGCACTAAATAGAAACTGATGGGTCGATTATGGATGGCAACCGAACCACAGTTGCGTTGTCAGTTGTTGAGAATTGTATTACGGATGGCAACTGGCAACTGAGAGCTGCCAGTTTCCGTTGCTATTTAGTGTTTTTCTGACAACCACAAATTTGCATTTGCCGGCTGGCAACGCAACTGAACTTCGGTTGCTATCCATAATCGAGCCATGAAACTGGCAGCTTTCAGTTGCCAGTTGCAATCCATAATACAGTTTTCAGCAACTGGCAACTCAACTGGGGTTCGGTTGCCATCCATAATCGACCTATAAATCTTTTTAGGCGAAAATTTCTAAAACTGTTTTAGTTTTATGGTATTTTTACAAAAAAAAAAATTCTCTTTATTTAAGTTAAAAATGTGTGTAAATACAATCATTTAAAATTTGGTAATACATACGCACATGTTCGCAGAATTGTCTGTCAACATCCGCATTTCACACAATATCATCTATTGACATAAATACTCATTAATTTAGTCACTCGCATTGTGAAATAATTATTTAATGACTCAAAGTAATAAAAGTTTAAATATTGGGGTTTTTTTTACTTACCACAGCAACAACAACAACACAAAATTGCCAAAATTATTGTTAATAATTCCAAACAATTAAATTTTGTCAAATCGGTTTGTTTAGTTGTGAATTTAATCATGATTTTAGCACAATTTTTATTTATTTAGTTTAATGACTGAAAATTGGAGAGCTTTAATTCGGTGTTTTTAACAAATGTTTTTAATAATAGATACCAAAATGTTTCCGCTATTTCAAAAATTATATTTTATAATTCGCACTAAAAAGTTATTTAATTGTTAAAAGTTGTTTGGATCGTTTTGTGAAAGCGGCACTTTGGCTTTAAATATTTATTTTTATATGTATAATTTTTTACTTAAAACTGTAAATATTTAGTTTATGTGCAAAGTATAGAAAATAGACAAGATGAATGAATGAATGAATGATTGTTTTGTTTCGAAAGCTATTAGATAAATGGTAGATGTAAAGTTAATTGTTTTTTTTTTTTTGTTGTATGACACCTTTCTCAAAAAGTATTTTTTCTAAAAAGCACCTTTTAAAAATACCTACATTCTACAAAGCGTACCTTCTCGATGAATTACTTTTCCAAAAAGTTTCATTAAACAAATAAATTTCTCACATATTTTACAAAAAATAGCTCTGCAAGAATTTAAATTTAAACAAAAAACAAAACTTTTTTCAACGAATATATTTTTTAAAAAAATTCTTATTAAGAAATTAACCTTCTGCATTAATAAATGCGTTTTTTTTAAGAAATAATTGTAAAAGTACCTCTTCCGAAAAATGTATAGAATTAACTATTTGCCAACAAAACAAAGTACTTAAACCAAACTGTGCCGTAGTACCTTTTTAGAATAAGTGCTTTATTGAAGAAGTGCATTTTCCGAAAATTTATACATTAATAAAATAAAAAATATTAAAAACGTGCATATAAGTTGAAAAGTACTTTTTCCTAAATGTACATTTTAAAAAGCTGTGCTTTTCAAAAGGTACTTGTCCAAAAGTACTTTATTTAGCATATATATATTAAAAAAAAAACTAAATCATTTAGAGACTATCTTTTTCAACAACAAAATTTTCTTTTAATTATCACCTTTCGTTAAAAAGCTACTTTTACCACAAAGCAATTTTAAAAAATGTCCAACATATACCAGTATTTGCATCTTGAAAAATTGACGTGTTCAAAAAGTATCTTTTAAAAAAAATTTATTATTTAAAAATTATCATTTCAAAGCGTTATACTTTCCATGTCTTGAAAAAGTATCTTTAAAAAAACGTACATTTTAAAAATGTTCCGTTTTCGAAAACTTTTTACAAAAACAAATTTTATTACTAAAGCTACGTTCACATTTATCAAATATTTGTCGAAAAAAACGTAACCAAGAAAAAAACTAATCATTTATTTCCTTTAATTCCAATATTTTTTAATTTTGGGTTCTAATTTTTTAAAAACTGTATAAAAATACTCTTTTGGAGAAGAATTAATTTAATTTTGTAATAAAAAAACCATGTTAAATGACATTGTTCCTAAGCAAAACTATTGGTTACGTTTTTTTGGACAGATATTTGATAAATGTGAACGTAGCTTTAGTATCCTTAAAGAATATATTGCTGAAAAAAAAAATATTTACAACTCTTCAACTAAAAAGTACCAATTCTGAAAACTAATTTTTGCAAAATTTCCTCTTTTTAAAAAGTATCTTTTGGAAAAAAGTTTCTTGTTAAAAAAAAAAATTCTTTAAAAATAGTATTTTCTCAAAAAAGTATAAGTTGAAAAAGTAAATTTTTTCAAAAGTTGCTTTTTCTAAAAGGTTCTTTTTGCAAAATGTACTTTATTTATTAAATATCCAATAAAAAAACAATTTATTGTTCGATATCATTTTCCTTTACAACAAAGTAATTTGTATAGTACCTTTTACAGAAACTTCTCTATTTAACAAAAAGTACCCCTTCAAAAATGTGCCTTTACAGGAAGCAAGTACAAGTAGGTACACACTTTTAAAAAGTGGGCTTTAAAAAAGTTGTAGTTTTATAAAATTGTGGCACTTCCAAATGTGTTTTTTTTTTTGCCGCTCTTTCAAATTCCCTTAATTTTTTTTCTAGGTACGTTGACTCTTCCTTAACAATTTTTTAAACTTCCGTTGAGAATCCTAACTTCTATCAATTTGAAAAGCTGGGAATATGTTACACCAACTAAAGCTATTTGAAACCCAACCAAGTGGAATTATATAGAACTGTCTTGTCTGCAATTCCCTATTACCTTCTCCAGCCCCATTTTGATTCGTTCGTAAGGGAAATGTGATCATCCCTTCGAAAATTTAAATTTCGAACAATTTGAAGAAATGGGTTGTAATTAATTATCACTCAATCATGTGTCTCGAAATTCGTTTAAAATACTTAGGCCGTTGTTCAGTTTTTCCTTTTATATTTTAGATGGAGTTTGACAGGAACCATATGTATGGCTGTTACTTTTGTACTGTTGTATTTGCTGGCTCTTCACTGCTCTCACCCACCCAGTAAAATGAATTTTATGAATGAAATTTATTTGTGAAGTGATTTGCTTTCGAATCGAATTTCTCTGACATTGAAAGTTTAATTTTTTATTTTATATCACATATTTATGAAATTATTTTATTTAAAATGCAGTCACTTAATATTTTATTGTCATCATTTTCATATAAATTAAAATACTTTATTGTAAAATTTATACACGAGTACATATAATTTTTTTTTCCACAAAACACAACTTTTTTAATTGATAAAAATTTTTTGTTATATTTTCTATAATGAAAAATTTGTTGCTCTTGTTGTTTCCTAAAATGATCGATCACAATTAAGTTTTTAAGCGTCGTCTTTAATAAATTGCACACACGTTCGTATTTCAGCTCTATTTTATACGGAATAAACGTAAATGTTCACTGTTACTATTATTTCTCTACAATTTTGCTTTGTTTTTTGTATTTTAAAAGCAAATTTTCAATCCAACAAACAAAAGCCGCAATAGCAACGCAACAAATATTGGTAAATGGAAAACAACAAAATAGGCAGTAAGAGTGTGCTATATTCGGCTGTGCCGAATCTTACATACTCTTCACCAAGTTATTTATGGGTATTTTATACATACATTTATAAGACATAATATGTACATATGTATGTATAACATAATTTTTACTGATTTTCACTACGAATCGTCTTAAGACAAATCCTGATACATCGGTCCAAGGCTTAGGCAGAGGGACATGACTCATTCAAATTCTCTATCTTTAGGGATTCAAAATCTCTATACTTTATTGATCTTATATGAATAATGTGGAAATAACATTTGGAATGACAAACCTATTAATATCCTTACCATTTTTTGTGAAGGGTATAAAATCATATACTCTTATTTTTATTTTGCAATTGGTATTTGTACACTTGCCGTACAAACATCCCAGGTATACAAAAGACTCTTTGAAAAGCGACGCAGGAGAGTGTTCTAAATAAGTGTAACAATTCGGCTAACAAGTAGGTAACAAACAGTGAGTAACTAAAAAGTAGAAAAAAGAAACAAAACTGATGCATGGCAATTGTCATCGTTCAATTAGACCGTTTGTCATCGAGTGATTTTTTTTTTTGTTTCTCAGTCTTTGTTCGCTTATTTGTATGTTTTAAAGATAAAAAGACGAATACGAAATATAAAAATAAAATCTTTTACTTCATTGATGATGATTTAATAACACAAGATGACCATGTCTGAGTGATTAATTAACACGGATTAAAAAATTTTGGTCAACTTTTGGCTAAAGGAAAATGAAAGTTCTTTGTCTAAAAATTTTGGGGCGCCCCAATATGGTAAAGATATATACAGACGGTTTGATAAATCTTACAATATTCGACGGTCTGACAATAAAAAATTGCTAACAAGAGGTAAATTGCCACTTCAGACGATGGTTAGAAAACTTTACAATTTCATTGCCAGGCAATTGTATGACAACAAATTTAGCTGCCAATTAAAAATTGTCAGTTCACACCGTTGTCTGATTATTGTATGGCAAACATTTTCAGAATCTCTCAGAGAAGATAAGCACTACTATGTACTTCACCTTTTCTTTTGAACAAACCTCGTATAGCATACTTTCGTTTTATTAGTTTTTCAAATGACAATGATGACATTGTCAGATGCACAAGAATTCGAAATTCTGACATATAAAAAATATCAGCAAATGTTACGCGATTGTCAGATGTCTGAACATTTTATGTCAGCAGGTATTATTAAAATGCACTGACAATGCTTGTCAGACAAAAAATGTCAGACAAAAAATGTCAGTTCACACGGTTGTAAGAAATTTTTAGCACTTTTTCTGGAGAATATTTTAAGATCTGACAACCTTCTGTGCAGGATCTCTACTATTTTGCTCTACGATGGCCGCATAAATATCTGGCACACCATTCTTTATACAAAGTTATTGGTCTATACTATTCAATAATTTGTACAATTAAATGTGGCACTCTGATGACAATAAATGCTAAACATTACCTACAAGTTAAACCAAAAAAATTCTGTAGTTTTCTTGTGGGTTGTTTTTAAAAACAAGAAGAATTCAATGTAGAATACGAGTATGAACATTTAGCAGTATTCTAGTTAATATAAATCGTCCGTTCTAAATAATATTGTAGTATTTGTTTAAAAAAAAATGTTGGCCACCTTAATTTAGCATTTAAATAATTGAAATTCTATCACTTTGTAACCATCCAACCAACTGTTTGCTACGTCTGGTCTAATATTTTTAAATCTGTTTTAATTTTTATTTACTTTAACGTGCAATAATTGTAGTAATAATAAAATAACATTTAAAAATCATTTTAATTAAAAGAATACGAGTAAATACTGATAATAAATGATGTTTCAATTGCGGGGTGTTTTTTTTTTCAAAACAAGAAATAAAATGTTAATTTTCCAAACTTTTAATATCTTTCAGTCTTATCAAAATCCAAATAATTGTGTAGACGTCACACAGTTGATACGAACAAATATTTTTATGTAATTACAAAAATATTTTCCGCTCTAATGAACAAAATTATTCAGAAATTATTTGCAATATAATGAATATAATTGATCGTGAATGAATTGACAAAAATGTCCAAAATAAAGATTCGAAATTGTTTTGCTAGTTTTCTATTTTGTGTGTGTGTGTGTGTGCAATTAATTGAAAATATCATTTACATTCTGTATATATGTACGAGTATGTATGTATTATAATTTATTTATTATAATTTGTTTACTAATTCATTTCAATTTAAAATTTTTCGCATAAAATAATACTCGAAGGACTTGTTCATATAATATGGGCATTTCCATTATAGCGTGACGTTAAATTTATTTGCAGAATGAAATTGTAAAAAAGGTTTTTATTTTTTTTTATATATTCGAACGTAACATTTTCCAGCAAAAGCCCGGTAATGTTACAATTACCCAACAACATACTTTTCAACCACAAACTACTTTAGTTACATCAACTACTGATTTGTAAGCAACCAATCAATCCATTTACATATATTCTCCTAAGCACAGTAGTTAGCGTCTCTGCCTATCCGATGTTCAGGAGTTGAATTCTTGGCGAAAAAATTTGAAATTTTTTTTTATTTCTGTTCGAGTTTGTGAAAACTAATTTAATGCAATTAAAAAAATAAATAAATAATAAAACTGTTGGCATAAAACATACTTGGCACGTGTTCAATACTCAGCAAAAACTTTTAATTTTTATTATGGTTTGAATCTTTAATAATTTCCAATAACATCACCATGGTAAAGTCATCAGTTAAAAAGCCAAAGTTGAAGCTTTGAGGGGAATGTTTATTTGCATCTTTCCCATCGAAATAAGATTTCAGAAAATAATGAGAAGCACTTTTTTTATTAGGGATTGATGTTCAATGGAAAAAAAATTACACCAAATTTACAGAAAAAAATAAAAATACCACAAGCGGGAAGTACCAGAATTTTGTAATTTTACACCCAGCAAGTATATCGTATATTAATGTATAAAATATTATTAAAAAAATAAAATAGTATCAAAAGTGCCAATTTGGCCCGTTTTGACCCCATAAAAAGTACCATATATTATAAACGGTTCTTGCGTTATAGTGAACAAAACATCCAAACTCAGAAACATACAAACTCTCAGTTTTAAGCGACTTCAAAATAAGGAAAAGGTTATCAATTTAAGTGCAATATGTTTTTAATGTTTGATCATCTCTTGAACTCTATTTTAAAGATTTTTGTAAGGGTTTGTTTTGGGGAAAGCTGTACTTCTAAAATATGACTGTCGAATAAATCCTGCGATTTCCAAAATTTATTTAATTAGGAGGAAATTGAAAGCCCTTAACCCTAAAAAATTGTTATCCAGCAACTCGTACAGTTACTGACTGATTTTCAAAATTCTTGTTTTGTTTAATTGAATTTTCTCGCAGTTTTTTTACTGCCTAAAATAGTGATTATCTCGATAATCACTAATAATAGTGATAATCTATTTATCAACCGATTTACAAAATTTTTTTGCTATTTGAAAGAAGTTGCTTGTGGTTGGCTTTAAATTTTTTTTTTTTGGATAATCAGGGCAGCGGCAAAAATATTGATTATCTTAAAACTCCTCAATTTTTTTACTGATTTATGAAATTATTTTTTGCTTGATCGGGGTTTCTTGCACTTTCGTCCCAAAAATAGAAATTTAAGTCGGCTTCTGAAATATTGAATAGGAAATAAGTACATAAGTCCGCTAGTAATGGGTGGATTTACAATATTTTTAAAGATGCTTTAATCTTTCGTGAAAGTATAATATAAACTAGAAATGATTTATGTCGTATTTTAAGATCGTGAATGTTGCGTCTGTACGATTGGTTTGTGGTATTGATATTCGAATTTATTTTGCCGGAATTATAGCACGATTAGAATTAAATTTACTTATGATCCAGTCATATGTACATAACAGGTGTTTTAACTAGAACAGCTGACTGAGATGTCAAATTCTGTTAATAATTCTTACAGTTTGAAAAGCATATGAAAGTAAATAAAGAATTAAATCCTTTAAAATTTTCTTTTATGTATAGTTGCGCCCTACTTGAGATTAGAAAGATTCCTGAAAGTTTTACATACATACATACGTAACATACATATTGAATTTTATGGTTTGAGATTTTCATGACAACAACAACAACAACACTATACGCCACTATAAAATAAAACGTCGCATTACAAAACTTATTGATAAATTTAACAGATAAAGAATATATAAATACATTTAAATTTTATTAGTCTAGTTAATTTAATTTTTAATTAAAGTTGAGAAAAATTTCTAAATTTGGCTGTCTTAGCAGTTGATATACTATTTTTAATTTTACTATTTATATTTTTTATAGAGAATTGAAATTAAAAATTATTTAACAAGCGGTATATGTCTTACTTCAGTTTCAATATGTATTTACAACATAAGAGTGATAATTTATTTAAAGATTTTCCAACACAAATATTTGATAAATTAATGAGAGATAGACAAACAAAAAATAAGATATTTATGTAAAGATTCAAATCATACAATTAAATGTTAATTTAAAAAAAAAAATACAAAAACGAAATTGAACTTGTCAATCAATCTTCATATAAATCTGTTAATTGCCAGTCATACAGATTCATGTTAATAAAATTAACATTGCAATTAAACAATAGTGCTATTCACAATTTTGTGCAAATGGTCTTGTGGTATTTTACATTTGCACTAAGCGCATGCAACGCTTAAAATGAAGGTACAGCTGTCAAAAAAGTTGATTCAGTGTAATTGTATGTGACAAGTTACACAACAAAAAGTTAGATTTACTTTCGACTTTGGAAAACATCAACGCGTCCTTCAAACCGATCAGCTGTTTTTGATAGCCATTTTGATTGTTATTTTGCTGCAAGAAACGCTTACTATTAAATTTGAAGTTAAGAAAAGCGTAGAATGCGTGCTTAATTGTTAACTAACAGCTGACAGTGGAAAATTGTAATGAGAAAAGAAAAAAGGCAAAGCAAAAAAAAATAAATATTGTAGTGTATTCTATATCACAACATTATATATTATTTATATTGCATTGTTTTGAGCTACCCTAAGGTAAATTCCTAAGACATTCCTTGGAATTTACATTGGAAGAATTGTAGTTTAAGACAACAACTAGTATGAAGTATTATATTAATTTTGTAGCTTTAAGATTACCGTTAAGTTAGTATTAAAGTCTTTGTTTTGGCCAGCGGGCTGGTATTCTTCTACGGGAATTGCTTCCAAATCCGTATGCAGGATTGCCATGTGGTAAAAAGATGAGTATTGTGGTTTTTAAAAATGAAAAAAGTGTAGCCGGCGCTTAAGAACGCCACTGGTTAGTGATGTACTAAGGCAAATTTATATGCCAGAGATAAATAGAAGAAAAGAAGCCAATTTGAGGCTAAGATAATGAGTGATTTATTTTCTTAAAAACTAGGTCTAAATACTAACTTAACGGTAATCTTAAAGCTACAATATTAACATAATACTTAATACTAGTTGTTGTCTTAAACAACAATTCTTCCAATGTAAATTCCAAGGAATGTCTTAGGAATTTACATTAGGGTAGCTCAAAACAATGCAATATAAATAATAAATAATGTTGTGTTATAGAATACACTACAATATGCTAAAGCGTAAAAAGAAAAGAAGTAGCAAAAAATAGTTCAAGAAAAACCGACTTAAGTACGAAAATTCAATCGAACATTGTATGTAATTTTAATCGAATCGTCACAGCCGTGAACGTAAAACTCGTCACGTAAAAATACATTTTTGGTATTATGACATACTATCTACGTGAACGTACTGCAATTCACAATAATTGGGATTAAACATCCGTTATCGTGAGACTGAACGTACGATTTTTACGATCTGTCGTCATCCATTAACTAAATTGTATTCGGATACATACATAAAAAAAAATTGTAAAATTTAATTTAAAAATTGTAAGTTGTTTAAATTGTTCTTAATCAATTAAGTTTTATAATTAAGTTTTATAAAATGCAATTCACAGTTGATCCCAAATGCTTACGATTCTGAATAGAGTTATTGATATTTGAAAATATACTATATCCATTGCTAAACCACTTATAGCACTTCCAAACTTACTTTGGCCGAGAACTTATAGATGAATAAAATAAATAAGACAAAATTTTTATCACACATTTATTTAAACAATTGTCTGACATTCATGTTTATTTAATTTATTTCTTTTGCGAATGACACCGAAACTATTTATAAAATTTCAGGTGTTAAAAATATATTTTCTCAAATGAAATTATTAACAAAAGTTGACAGAGAAGAAGTTTAAAATTAATATACAAACGCTTTCATTTCGCACCAAAATGTTAATGAAAATTATTGGAATCGTAAATCAGACAAGCAGAATGTGAAAGTGAATGTGAATTGTACATATAAATGAGTATGTATGTAAAATCTTTACTTCGAAATTTTTTGAAAAGGTTATAGATCTACATACAAACATGTGTACATATATGGATATGTACTGTATATAGACCATTGAAATTGCCAAAAAAATTTGCATTTAGGGCCAAAAAGTGGAAACTTCTGTTTTCCGGTGCCAGCTCAAAATTGATAACGATATTCACCCAGAACTAAATTTTTGTTTTCCTCCTGTCAGCTTGCGACAAAATACCCGTGCATTTTTTTATAAACCACCATTTTTCATCGCTCCGCTATTGCTGATCGATTTTTTATACAAAAGCATAGCCTACACCAAATATTAAAGCCATTTGGCTTTTTTTCATAGCCTTCGTTAAAATTAACGGCAAAAAATATTTTTTTATCTGAATTGAACTAATGTTTTCTGTAGTAACATCGATTGGCATTACAAAGGATTCAAATAAACAAAAAATATTTTTTGCCCATAAATTGAAAAATGCAAGAAATGGCAATAATCCATATTTTGTTCAATTTATGGGCAAAATATATTTTTTTTTTTATTTGAATCTTTTGTAATGCCAATCGATGTTACTGCAGAAAACATTAGTTCGATGAGAGCGAAAAATAATTTTTGGTTTTTTCTTCTTCTTAGTACAGTGCCAGCTCGCTAATCCGAATTAATGATTGCGGACCCTGATTCGGATTAACGAGATATTCGGATTATTGGATGTGCTGCTATTATGTATTATAATTCATTATATTCGAAAATAAAACACCAAAACAAATTTATGTTAAGTTTTATATATATTATAATAAAGCACAAGGTCTCTTTTTAATAAAACAATGAAAACAAAATTATTATTTTATTCAATATTTCGCTACTCCTTTGTGTAGCATCGTCCAAGGTATATTAATTATCAGGTAGTCGCATTAGCTAAAATTGACATCAGCTGATTGATTTTTTGTTGTCAAAACTTCGTTGTGTTTTTATAAAAATATTGTGACATATTTTTTATTTAATTAAAATTTAAGAAATTGAAAAAAAAAGCGTGAAAAATTTTTAAAATTTAATTAAAATTAAAAATATCAATTACAATACGTGTATGTAGTGTGCAAAAAAAAATTTGCAAAGGGGGAAGGAAAGTTGTTCCAAGTACCCAAAGAAAAGCGCCTGAGAAGTACATATATGGAGCGAAATTTGTTTAAGGAATTTCACACCAACTTCTCTTTTATGTATGTACATAGCTCTCACTTTTTGCCATCAAGCATTTTACATGCTGGAAAAAAGGTAAAGTCTAATCGTGAATTGTGCATTTCCATCTTTAACATTTTCCGTTGCTCCAACAACAGCATTTACAATACGTTCAATATTGCGTTGTTGCAAAATATCCTGGAAAGGAGGATACATAGACTTTGTTATGAGTCATTTTCCCCTAACAAACAGAAGTATCAGCGACAGCAGAACATACGCTGCACACACATACTGACGTTGAGTTATTTTCCCTCAACCAACAAAAAATACCTACAAGCAGCAAAACATACGCTGCATACATACACAGACATATGCTGACGTTGCAATAACGCTGCATACAATACTGACGTTATTACCAGTAATTTTCCTACAGATATATGCTGACATTGCATTATCGTGAGAACCGCAATCGGCTGGAAGTCCCACGGGTATGGATATGCTGAAGTTGCAATAATCGCACAGTCAGCAGTATCACGGGGACATCCACGCCAGCGGCAGCGAACGACAGCAGCACCATTCATCGAGCAGCACTAAAGTGGGTATAAAAGCGGAGGGTGATTTGGTATTCAGCCCATTCAGTCCACTACTATTATTGAGTCTATCAAGTCAGCTCTAGTCGAGTCAGTTCGTAACACATAACACACATAACAACAACCTGATCAAACACCAGCCTTAAAAGCGGGTCCCTGTGAAGGCTTAACATATTTCCCAAACAAAACCCTGATCAAACACCAGCCTTAAAAAGCGGGTCCCTGTGAAGGCTTAATATATTTAAATTAGACTAAGAAATAAAAATAGAAAGTAAATAAAAGTAATAACTAAAATCCTAATAGTCTCTTGTGTTTTTAATTCTAAAAATAAGTTACCAAATAAATTGTAACATTTTGGCATTTTGGCGTGGTTAATAAAATTAAATAATAATAAATAAAAATAAATAATAAAAATAAATGTTTTAATTTAAACATAACATTTTGGCGCAGCCGGTAGCCGCGTAAATAATAACATCAAGGAAATATAATTATCCTTGTGTTGATCTTGCTCAAGAAAAAACTGTCAGGTGTAGCAAAACCAACAATACATAAAAGTCTAAATCCTAGCTACCTTGTATTGTTGCATCCTACACACGACGGTGTAGAACTGCACAGACAAATTGAATAAAGTCTAAATCCTAGCTACCCTCATATTGTCATTGCAGGACTAATCGCTAAAGCAGATCAAGGCAAAAAGGAGAATTACCTTGATTGTAAAAATTCTGCGCGGTTGCGAACAAACTTATATAATAAAATAATAATAATAATATAAAGTGAAAATAAGCCTAAACCACAGACCACTATGAGGATAATAAACAGCGGAATATGGGTAAGTAGAATACAGTTTTAATGGCCAATCCACAGACACAAACAGACAAATTAATAAAACGACAAGTATAGTTATTAAATGGACAGTCTACAAGTTCTCGCGTGGACACAGCCCACTACCAAGATGATTACCAGCGGAACATAGAAAGAAGATCACAGTCACCCCAGCAAAACCATACTACTGAGAGAGCGGAAATTGAAAGGATCAAAATGCCTTCGCTGTATGTGATTATTAAGATCGTAAACAACACAGTCCCATCATTCTTCGGGACCGATGGACCTGACTTACCATCAGAAGTATGCAGGTACATACAAGGATGCAAGATGGTAGAAAGAGAAGTACTCACAGGTGCAAATAACGTTCTAACACAAGATGTGATACAGTGCCTGAAATTGCGACTGCTGGGGGGTGCATACTCAAAAATATCCCAGATGACTTTTGGTTCAGTGGACGCATACTGTAACACCATCAAGAAGTTATACCTAAAAAATAAAAGCCTGGATAAAATAAGGGAGCTGATCTTGGGTTGCAAACAGAGCATCAGAGAGTCAGCATGTAAATTTGGAGAACGCCTGGATAGCCTATTGAATGAGGCAAAGACAACAATAGAGAACGAATGGCCGGTGGGGCCTGGCCGGGAAACCATGCTGAAGGACTTCAAGAGGATAGCGGTAAGAAGCTTCATCAAGGGTCTGAAGGACCATGCTCTTAAAGCTCGATTTGTGGGGCAGGAGGAGGAAGAGCTCACTAAGTTGATAGAAATAGTCGAGAACGCTGAGGAATTGTTTGGCGAACCAACACACAGTATCAACACAATAGATTCAGAAGTCCCCTGTAGTTTTTGCAACAGGACGGGGCATGAATGGAATAGCTGCAAAAAGCAGCTAAACACACCATACTGTATAAGCTGTGGAAAATACGGTCATGAAATGGGGCCACTGTGCAGGAATGTCGTGAGCTGTACGTTCTGTGGAAACAGCGGGCACGATGTGGAAAACTGCAGGAAGAGATTAGGCTCCTTATACTGCCGATTGTGTAGAATAAATGGCCACAAGGAAACCCCTTTCTGTGAGCCAAGAAGAAACCTACCCAACCAAAATCAATTGGATAGAAGGACGACGGAAACAAATAAGAGGATAACAAACACAGAATTCCGTGGAGGCCCACAAATAACGATGGGACAAAACATGAACAGAGGGGCAAACAGAAACAATGGTATACGCCCAACCTGTTTTAAATGTCAGCAACAAGGACATTTTGCATGGGACTGCAGCAGTAATATTAGACAGACTGAAGCAATGGGTGCAGGGATCTACCAACAGGCACGAAATAGTAACAACGGCAGGGACCTAGCTAACTATGCCGTAGAGGCCCATAGCAACACAATTTGGACAAATGCTCAGGGAAACGAAATTCGGCCCAGTTATCGCCAATAACTGGGGTCCGGCAAATTAACAGAAAATTAGATTGGCATAAAAAAGAGAACAAATACAAGTATAATAAAGAAACAGAAACACAGAATCGGGTAAATAAAGATGATACGGAGACTGACTCAGAAACAGAGCAGCCAACCAGGATAGTAACCGAGGCAGTTGTACACTCGGTAAATAAGGAGAACGGGCACACTATAGAAGAAAATACTGCGAAAGATAATAAATTAAACAAAAAAAAGGAGGAAAAAAGTGAAGAGATGGTACGAAATATAGAAGATAGTACTGAATCACCGGGCAATGTGGACACAGTTTTTATGACGCTACCCTGCCAAGGAGCTAGGGAGCGAAAATTGGTCTTACTTGTAGATACGGGAGCAGTTACTAAAGTGCCGGTTAATATCATATCAAGAGATAAAACCGTGGTTGTGCATAAACAGGCAAATCAAGAGAACGGGAAAACTTTGGAAGTGAAAGCAGAAAAAGACAAAGTAGTAAAACATAAATATGAAGAGAAACAAAGTGAAGAGATAATGCCAAATATAAATAATAGTACTGAATCACCGAGCAATGTGGACACAGTTTTTATGACGCTACTCTGCCAAGGAGCTAGGGAGCGAAAATTGGTCTTACTTGTAGATACGGGAGCAGTTACTAAAGTGCCGGTTAATATCATTTCGAGGGATAAAACTGTGGTTTTACAAAAACAGGAGATTTCCCCTGGAGTTTATACTGGAGATACTGTGGTCAACATTAAAAATGGAGGCACAGCAGTACCCATACTGAACGCAACCGAGAAAGATATCCCATGGAGGAAGGAGATCCAGTCGAGATTTTCAAAATTCAACCACTACACGCAGTATGGAGGAACACAACAACACACATTGTCATTGGCAAAACAGGAGGAAAGAATAAGGCGTCTAAAAACCAACATTATGACGGAAATGAATTGGAAAAAGAGAAGAAGGAAAAACTCACCGCAATATCGACGGTATTGATGATGAATATTTAGGGTCTTTAATGGCTGAAATATAAAAGAAATACATATTTATACAGGACTATAATAAGAAACAATGGAACATACCTTAAAGGGACAATGAAAAATTTTTGTCACGATGGTTCCAACTTGAGGAACCGGGGACCCAGGTTGACGTCAAGGATCTGAAAGAAGCAAAATAATTAGTAAAAGGAAAAGGTTAAAAAAGGATGGAACGCTACTGACCCGGTATCGCCTTCTAATCGACCAACGAATACTGCTCTAGAAATAAAAATTAAGAATAATTTGATTAATCAATCAATCAGAGCAAAATATATAAAAAAAAAAAGAGAAAACAAGCTCACATGTAAGTAAGTAAGTGTCCTAAAGTATATAAAATTGTTGGATAAACAACAGAAAGAAAAAATAAAATTAATAATTCTTTTGCAACAGATTTACGAAAACGTATTAAAATAAGAATAAATAAGAGACGTATAAATTTTTTTTTAATAATATTTAAATTCTAGAAATTTTGCGAGCAATGAAAGTTTTTAAAAAATATTCTTCAAAAATGAAACTAAAGAATATCCAAATTAATTTCACTCCAGATTATTTTGTGTTGAAAGCACGAATTACACTCACAGTCTTGCGGGACATGAAGAAAAATTGGAAACCGATAATCACGAAATCACGCCCGATTACTTATTTAATTATTGCAAAACACGTCCGATCACTTATTTATTTTTATTTTTGTTTTCTTCTCCCCAAATAAATTAAAAGTATAAATCAAAACAAAATAACATTATTTTGTTGGACAATAACATTGAAAATTTTTATAGGAAAAAGCAGTAAATGAATTCAAGAAAAACTTTAACAAAGAACAATATGTTGAAATTAAAATATTTAAAAGTATAAATCAAAACAAAATAACAATATTTTGTTGGACAATAACATTGAAAGTTTTTAAATTGAAGAGAAACTATAAAATGGAAAAGGAACAATATTTTGATATTAAACTATTGGCAGGTATGAATCAAAGCGAAAAAATATGACAGCAACAAACTTAAAGGAAACCAAGAGAAAGTAAAATGAAAGATTTGGGCAGACACCCAACTTACCTGTGTCCATCGCAGGGTTAGAGATGGCGGTGTTGTTGTGAATGTTTTTTATTATTCCATGAATATAAACGGGACCATTACCTCTAATCAAATTGAATGTAGCTGAGGTTACATAGAATTCAATGTCGGGATTAACGGCGCGTGTTTCACCGGCTTCAAAACGGCAATAGGGATCTTCAAGTTGTCTTTAACAGAGTGCACCTCTACAACATTGAATTCATCCTCCTTTGCTTCTGCACCCAAAAGAATTTGTCTGATGATTAATTTTTGGCCGCGGGGATAATCCTCATCATTGGATAATACTCCCCATTCAACCGAGTCGTTTTCGCCTTTCAAAGTAACACCATAGAATGATTCGTCAGACATTGTGATTTTAGGGATTCTTTGGGATTGGATTTGTATAATGAATTATTCACGTAACTCGTGTTATTTGCACACAAAATGATATTTTCCACACACACATTCAAAATTATTTTTTTTTCGCTTTGGCTTGTGGTTTGTCACTGGCAGTATTTTTATTGCAATTTGTTTTAATAGCAATTGTGCTGTAATATATATTTAATGAAATATTTACAATAATACAATTTATTTACAATAATGAAATTGTAACAAATTTTTTTTTTTGAATAGGAATTTAAATTTTTGTTGTTTAATTTTAGAAACGACAACCGCGCCGTTTCATGCCGTTTTTAATACTGCACGATGAAATTTAATTTTTAAATTTGTGCATTAGTGCAGTTTTAATGTTCTACAAAATTATTGTATGAAATACACTAGAACTGCAATACATGAACAAAAGCGACCCAATTGGCATAGACATCCAATTGAATAAAAAACTAAAACGATATAAAATATGTATAGTAAAATATACATACACATTTATAGCGATAATCGCTAAATTATTGAACCAAATAGCTCTTACTAAGTTATGGTTGAGTCATGGCGCAATAAATACAAAATTGTTATACGTATTGCATAAAACTTGAAATGCAAAACTGTTCACAATTATGTTCAGTGACAAAAATTTTCGGCCATTTATGCATCAACAATGACAACGGTTAACGAAATCAATTAAGTTTAGGTTTAATTTATAAATTTGAAACAAAGAATTGAACTCAAATTAAATTCGAAAAATTTCCAACTGGGTTATATACATTTTTTTTTGGGCATAAGTACTTGGTTATGAAACGTGATTCCACGGCAAAATTTTGCCAGACAGTTTCACGGCCAATGACAACTAAATCAAACTGCATAGTTTAATGTACGTATGTGCATATGTATATGTACGTATATGTGTGCATATGGATATGCAAACAGTAACAAAAAAAAAACTTTTCGATTTTTTTTTTCTGTTCGTTGTTGATTTGAAAATAATTATACGCGTATGTATAATTTTTCTTTCAGATCAACGGAAACAACAAAAGTGTTAAATTTCTTTGACTAACAAAATACTACCAAATACAACTGAACTCACTTTTTAATAAAAAAGTGCTTTAATCAGTTGAAATTTTGTAAAATTTTTCCTACTCATTTTTGCAACGTTTTAAAATGTTTTTAAAAAAGTTTTCAATTCCATGTAAACGTAATTTTTAATGTTTGCACATGTTTACAACTACAGGGTAAAAAATGAATGCAACATATCCAAACTGAAACAATTTTTTTTTTTTTTTTCTCTTAATTTTTTTTTGCATGACTTTAGTTAAGTACTTGACTGTGAAATATGATTACACAGCAAAATTCTGCCAGACTATTTCACAGCCGGGTACAACTGAATAAACAGATATACACATGCATGTATGTGTGTAAGAATACAAATAAGTTTGGCATTGACATTGAAACAAAAATAAAAACCAAACATACATACATGCATGGTATTTCAGTAATACATACTAACAATAATAATAAAAAGCAGGAATTAATGAAATAATTTCAACAAATTTCCTATTAATATTTATTTTTGTCTTTTATCTAAATAACAAACTATTTGCAATTTTAAACTTTCCTAATTTTCTGCCATTTTTGCTGTTGATTTAAAAAAAACTATAAGCAAGTGAATAATTTTTTTTTTAAATCATTAAAACAGCAAAGGTGTTAAATTTCTTAACAAAGACAAGGATAAATGCAAGCTAAACTAAACTCATTTCTTATATACATATAAAAAAAAGAAAAGGAGAAGAAAAAATGTTTAAATAAGTTGAAATTTGGTATATGTAGTACTAAATGTAATAAAGTTTTGTTTTTTCTTACTCATTTTTTTTTGCAACGTTTTCAAATAATTTAAAAATTTTCAATTTCTTGTATAAGTTTATTTCAAGGTTAATATATGAGTACATATATATAAATATCAATACACATACACAATAATTATACAACTAACTTGTTAACAAATTAACAATACACATATACATATATATATATATACACATATAACTAATAGTTAAAGAAAAATATACATATTTAAAATAAAAGCAATAAGAAATTTTAACTAACAGAAAATCTAGTTAAAATATTAAAATTTTATAAATAACCTACAAAACATGTCTAATTAATAATAAGTGAAAAATATATAAAAAAAAGAGAGAAATACATATATGTATATAAGACATATAAGTACAAATAAGAGAAGAAATTTTATATAAGTATACGTAAGAAAAAATTGTTAGTTATAAGATTAAAAATATTAACCAGCGTTTTAAAAAACAACCAACAATCATCACCCCGTCAACAATGAAGAATCCAACAATCATCAACAGCAGCCTATACCTATCAACCTCACGCAACCGCAAAACCTACATACGATACTACAACGCATACATGGACGAAAAACCCAGTTCCGATAACAATAAAGAATCCAATCCAAATATCAACAGACAGACAGCCATAACCTTCAACCTCACACAACCATAATCAACAGTTAAAGCTATATGCGATAGCACAGCACATACATGGACGGAAAACGCAGCTCCGTTAGAAAATGGGAAATCACCCCAACGTCAGTAACAACCTCAACATTTTCACCAACAATATCATATTTTTTCCTTGGTGACGCAGCAAGCGTACCAAGTCGACAGACACTTAGCAGTCACCAACTAATGGTAAACTGCGAACCTTCAGGCAATCAAGGCTCGGGAGATAATTACATATTACTCCGAGAGCTGCCAAAGCTGTATCGCCAAGGTAGTCGGATGCATACACACATCTATTTTGACTTGATTCCAGAAGGATAGCTACGAAACATCCTAAGACAGGATGTTTCTTGTCCGTAAGGGGGGAGGGATGTTATGAGTCATTTTCCCCTAACAAACAGAAGTATCAGCGACAGCAGAACATACGCTGCACACACATACTGACGTTGAGTTATTTTCCCTCAACCAACAAAAAATACCTACAAGCAGCAAAACATACGCTGCATACATACACAGACATATGCTGACGTTGCAATAACGCTGCATACAATACTGACGTTATTACCAGTAATTTTCCTACAGATATATGCTGACATTGCATTATCGTGAGAACCGCAATCGGCTGGAAGTCCCACGGGTATGGATATGCTGAAGTTGCAATAATCGCACAGTCAGCAGTATCACGGGGACATCCACGCCAGCGGCAGCGAACGACAGCAGCACCATTCATCGAGCAGCACTAAAGTGGGTATAAAAGCGGAGGGTGATTTGGTATTCAGCCCATTCAGTCCACTACTATTATTGAGTCTATCAAGTCAGCTCTAGTCGAGTCAGTTCGTAACACATAACACACATAACAACAACCTGATCAAACACCAGCCTTAAAAGCGGGTCCCTGTGAAGGCTTAACATATTTCCCAAACAAAACCCTGATCAAACACCAGCCTTAAAAAGCGGGTCCCTGTGAAGGCTTAATATATTTAAATTAGACTAAGAAATAAAAATAGAAAGTAAATAAAAGTAATAACTAAAATCCTAATAGTCTCTTGTGTTTTTAATTCTAAAAATAAGTTACCAAATAAATTGTAACATTTTGGCATTTTGGCGTGGTTAATAAAATTAAATAATAATAAATAAAAATAAATAATAAAAATAAATGTTTTAATTTAAACATAACAACTTTCTTTAAATTTTACTAGGAATTTTTCGATACATACATATATTTTTGTTTTCTTACCTTTCCTGTAAAAATATCCTGTAATGAAGCAACATTCTTCTCCAATGCCTCATTTTTACGTATATATGGGCAGTATTCTCTTATGATCTAATTCCACCTTTCGATGCAGTTTAATTATCATAACTTCAGCCTTAAACAAATGCATTTGCAAAGGGAGGAAATTGTTTCCTAGTACCCAAATAACAGACACATCCGGATTTTATACATACATCTATCAACTTTTTGTTTTATGTATTGTAAAAAATTTGAATTTATATTTTTAATTTATGCAATTGTTTTTTTTAATTTAATTTTTGTTTTGTTTACACATCACATTTTGACAACAGCCAAGTTTTTACACTAACAAAATGCCTGTTGTTTTTGTGATGTTGTATTTGTGTTAGGGACAAGACTACCTTATTTAATATACCTTGGCATCGTCATATCCAAAAACATATCCAATTTAAATTTATGTTATTTTTATTATTCAAGAATGAAAAAATTAAAGCTTTTTTAAAATATAATTTAAAAGTTTGCCGTCAGAATTCTCAGTAAATCTTATAAAAGAATAAATATGTATGTATGTACAGTAATTATTGGAACATACATTTGATACACAGGTTTTTTACCTTTTAATATTTTCAGCATTTTTTTATTTCACAAAGATCCTACACCAAATTTCATTGCTAAAGTTTCTCCTGATTGTCCGCGATTTACTTTTTTAAGCTTATCAGTTAATGATAGAGTTTTATGTGCTCGTTTTTTGTCATATTATTTAACTTGATGTTTTCGCAACTAATACCATTTAACAAATTAATTATTTGTAACAAGATATAAAACATATGTATGTACATACTTATGTCTAAATACTTACATACATATACATATGTATGTACAATATCAATCATATAAGTCTCTGCATCTTAATGATGTCCCGTTAGTTTTAAATTTCCACAAATCGGTTTGTAAAATAAAAGCAGACACAATAATAAAAAAACAGAAAAATAAAAAATATAAAAATTCGGTTTAGCGAGCTTACAACCAATGCGGATTATAGAGTATGTAATACGTCATAAATTCAATTACGGATTACTGGATAATTCGGATTACACACCTTCGGATTAGCGAGCTGGCACTGTATGTAGTAGTAATTACTACTTTTCCAATTTGTTTTCACTGACATTATTTGGCCAAAAGAATTCAATTAAGACCATAAAATATTTATTTTGATGTATGTATGTATGGCGGCTACTTACCGTATATATAATCGTTCATTTGTGAAATTAAACTATAGAATTTCTTTTGTTTTCTTTCAGAAAATCAGTGTATCTTCTTCTTCTTCTTCTTCTTTATTAATTCAGAAAAAATTCTTCTGTTGTTTTTTCCATATTTTTCATTTTATTTTCTCTTAATTGTTTTGTTTTTTTCTTTTCTTTTTAGAATGCTTTGAATCTATTATTTCTGTTGTGTTTTTAATGTTGTTTTTGTTGTTTTAAAGTACTACGGTTGGTTTTACAATACTACAAATGTAACTGGGTTGAAGTGTTTAGAAGCGGTTTGTTCGCTTTTCATTAAAAAAAGCCTCTTCTAAATTATTTTGTTAGTTTTGAAATTTACTTAATTTTTTTTATAGTTGGCTTCTTGTTACACAAATAGTTTGTAGTGTCTGTCTGTTTGTCTGGCTGTCTGTCTAAATTTTGTTGACAATTTGGATTTCTTTCGAACACTATTTTAACACTGTAAAGTTGTTTTTTTTTTGTTTTTTTTTTATTTCTTTTTAATTTATGAATTATTTTGTTTAACTAGAAGACCTAAGCAAAAATTAGCACAAAAAAGCTTTGCAATATTACTTTAATTAATATTTTTTTTGTGTTTTTTAGTTTTTTTTTAATTTTTCTTAAATTTTTTTGTTTTTAATTTCTTTTTTGGTTGTAAATTTTTTTTGCATTTTCAATCGTTGGCTTTTTAAGAGTTTTTTTTAAGATGTTTTGTTTTTTTTTTAAGAAATTAGTAGAATTTCATTTGTATAGAAAAATTTTAGAACAATTTAAAAAAGCTGAGTTTTTATATGCAAAAAAATTAATATTTTTATATGATTTTTTTCTCCTTTTTTATAATTAATGATCGAAAATATTTCCTAGAAATTTTTTAAATAAGTTTTTTTTGTTGTTGTTGTTGTTGTTGTTGTTAATAGCTAAAATTAAAAATATCAAATAATCTTTTAAAGATTCTTTTCTTGTTTTCTATCAAGACTTAAAATTTTAATAAAGAGCAACAAGCGAAATTTACAAGATTTTGTTTTTTTTTTCTGATTTTATTTATACTTAAGTTTAAGAGTTTTGCAGAGAATGCACGGTTTTATTTTTACTTAAATTTATATACGGTTTTTTTATAATAAATATTAATTTTCATTAAATATTTCCTAAATTATTTTCTTAAATCTTTTTTTTTTTTCGTTTTTTCATTTTGTATACTTTAAGCAAGTATGTATGTATTGTTGTTGTTGTTTTTGTTTCTATTTTCTTAATAATAATTTTATTTTTCAATAATGAGCTGTTTGCTTAAATAACACATTTCAATGTTCCTAATTTGGGTTTTTTCATCAAAAAGTTTCAAAAAAATATATTTATTCCTCATTTTTTTTCTTAAGTTAAAAAAACAAATGGTTCTCCTTAAGGGAGGTCTTTTTTTAACTTTAAGCTTAAATAATCTTTTAATGAATTAAAATTAAAATGCAGAAAAATAATAGTAAAATAATTAAGCATAAATGATTTGTTTGTTAGTGATGGAGTCTTAAAGTGAAAAAATACATTTTTTAAAGGAGTTGTATGTGTGTCCCATACGTTTTCTTGCAGTCCTTTGAATTTATATTTTAACATCATAAATATTTGACACTCGTATTGCAACTCTTCCTCGCACATTGAATTGATAGAATTTTTATAAATCTTTCGATATAATTCACTAGATTTTACCCACGGCTTCGCTCGCCATACTATAGTATATTGGATTGGATATTGACGTGACTGTCGGTAATACAGGGCATCGGTATTACAGCACTCAAGGTTGGAGCTTCATTACTCTAATGCAAGATGGCGCTGTTTTGACAAAAAAATCTTTCGTAAGAAATACATTTTTTTTAAATAAGAAGTATCCTATGTTACTTTTAATAGCTCCAAGAATATATGTACAAAGTTTCATGTTGATCGGTTAAGTAGTTTTTGCGTGAAAGCGCAACAAACAAACTTACATTCACATTTATAATATAAGTATGAAGATGTGCACACTGGTAAATTATTTTCTCAATCTCAAGTACATTTTTCTTAAAAATTTAAAAATTTCATAAGCACAACACCCCAATTGAATATAAGAAACTGTTTTAAAAAATTGCAGGAAGTACATTCTTGTATTCCGATCGTCTTTGATTTACACTCTTCAGATTCCGTTTTTTTTTAGTTCAATTTTACAGTGATAAAGTTTTTTTTTTCACCCATAGGGGTTTATTTAAATTAGTTTCACTTGGAAAGCTTACATTAAGCTTTCCCATCAACATGCAAAGCTTATGGTAAAATATGTTGCTGACGCTCCTAAAAGTATGCATGTTTCTGAAATTGGAAGAAAAATTTTTTTTGGCAATTCTACTTTGCAGTTTTTAAAAGTGGTTTGATTAATATCAATAGGGAAATTCACTCTTAGTATTGTAATCATTGCAGATCTGGCAAGTCTAGCTTATTTTCATCAGTTTGCAGCAATGCAATAACAAAATATGTAAATAAGGTATACCTGCAAGATCTGCAACGTATGCAAGAGCAGCTTTCAACCAATATTTTCATTTTTAATTTTCTAACGACTCAACTGTCGGAATTGAAGTTACACTCCATCGGAATAAATTTTTCAGAATTAAATTGTAATTGTTGTTATTTAAGTGAGTTAAAAATATTGCAGTATTATGAAACATCATTGGATAGATTCCCATAAATTATCCAAAAAGACCAGTTGTTCAAGAAATAAAAATAATGAAGAGTTGATACGGATGTTTTGGAAAGAGTACACATTTAAAGGTAACTATAACTTTTTTGAAGTGAAAACTTCTATTGGCGCGGTATGAAGGTTTTGGATGAGACAAAATCTCAGAACTAGCGACACCGTCACGCTTTTTGACACTTATAGCATCTCTGTTTGTACGAATGCCTACCAAACAAATTACAGGTGTAGTAACGCCCGGACATTTGACACTTAACAGACAACTACATACCAGACATGGTAAAACTTACAGGTATGCACAGTTCGACAACAAGTACAACAATCCAAAAACAACATGTATTTTGTTGGTATAAAGCACTCGCTTCATATCAAAATACACAAACAAATTTAAAACATTTTCTTACGTATACATACCCAACTGTAACCGTTATTTATGACTACTTTTAAAACTGTATCAGTTTGTATGATAATTTGCTATGAAGCGAGCTCAGTCAGCTGTGCTAGTAAGCTCACCTATTGCATACGCCTTGATAAGTGGTTAAATTTGTTGCATGTATTTATATAATTGTTTACATCTACGCATAATTTTTTTGGCAATAGCACGTGTACTGTTGTAATCACAAAACGTTTTCACTTCTGTCGGCACTCCCGGAGTGCTACCCGTATTTTTTTTCTCTTCTGCGGTTTTAGGGTTAATCCCACATACTGCTTCTTAAAATCCATTGGAGCTTGGCAACAGCTGTGACGACGCTACTTGATAGTAAATGTTTCATTCCATGATGCTGCTGTCGTCAGGGAAACGTCAACTCAAAATACTCGCCCAATTTTCATCATAAGAATAATCAAGAAATTTTATTTTCAAGATCGATTAAAGTTTAAAGTATTTTTTCTGTGAAAGCTTTTAATGGCCCTTACTACGGTTCTCGAATCGACTTCGACTGTTGTACTAGATTAAAGAAACACAAAACAATTTTGTGCGTTTGGTATTATTTATGCAAAAAAAAAAAAAAAATAAAAACTTTTAAATAAAAAAAGGGGGAAAACAGACATTTTTTGTAATTCACGAATTTGAACAAGTTAACGTTTTATTAGAAACTAGAATAGCCAACTGCCGACGCAATCGTCAGTATTCTACATATTTAACGTTCAAAAGAAATTATTCGAACGTCATAAAAAATCTATTAAAGAACATTCGTACAACAACCACAATTACAATTATTTAATTGTACATTTGCATAAATTCGCTCGGATTTATTTAAACATTTTCAAATGAGATATATTTATTTATTTATATACTTCTCCTACATCCGAACAAAGAAATTTTTTTTTGTTATTTTTGTTGTATTCTTTAAAGAAATATTTGAAGAAAAAGCATGCATGTGCATGTTTCTTAGTAGTTGTAATTTTAAACACTTATAGCTTAAAAAATACTGAACCGATATGAAGTCACAATATCTGGTTCAGTTCTGTGCATAAATATTTTTCATTGGCAGAAGTTTTATCAAAATCAGTTAAATATTGTGGCCACAAAGTCTATCACAAGCAAGTTGTTACCTATTTACTTTATAGAGAATATAAGTGTATGTATGTATGTAATTCAAAAAACTATAAATTTAATTTTATAAAATTTAACAGCAAGTTTTCTGCATAAAAAACATTGTAATCATGTGCCGTCAAGTCAGAAACGCCAATAAAAAATGGGTTGAATTCCGTAATTTTATTTTGATTTTTTTTTGTGATTTACAGTCTTCAGATTCCATTTATTTTGTATTTTGATTTTACAGTGATTAAGTTTTTTTTTAACCCATAGGCATTTGTTTAAATTGGTTTTACTTGCAAACTTCACATAAAGCTTTTTGGTTTTATTAACATGCAAATCTTATTTTACTAATGCTCCTAAAAGTATGCATGTTTTTTCTTATCGTTAATGCCATAAATGAAATTGGCAGAAAAATCAACTGTTAGTTCCATTTCGAATTTTTAAAAGATATTTTCGTTTTTCATTTTCTAACAACGATTTAATCAACTTTGAAACTACTTTAGATCGGAATTGAATTTTGTGAGTGAAATGGCTGAAAATTATTTGACCAAAACAAATGGAAAAATTATTCTAGATCGGAAACAAAATTTACACACGAATTGTTATAAATTCGAAAAATAGAAAATTTTAGTAAATTATTTAGTTTTTTTTTCTACAAAATTCTAACAAAGGTGACACATTCATAATTGTAAAGATTATTTCACGTGTGTATGTATGCATATTCATAATTACGAGAGACGTCTGTTTTCCTTTGGAAATTAGTTGTTGTTTGTAAACATTTATTCAATTAAAAACAGAATAAAGAGAAAACAAAATTAAATTAAAAAAACACACACATTCTAATTAACTTTATATTTTACATTTACTTAAAATTAAAACTAAAATTATTTAGAAAAAAAACTATCTTAATTTTTTAACATCTTAGAAAGTCCTTAATTACAAAATAATAAAATAAACAAAAAAACGAGCAAAAAATGTAGCATTTTTTAGAAAAAGCATTTGATTTTCTAATTTAGTTTTTGTTTTTTTTTTTTTTAAATATATAAATATTTAAATTTATATGTATGAAGTTTTAATTAATAAACGTATAGTAATAAATTAACTACTTAAAATTACAGCAAAAAGTCCTTAGATTTTAAAGTTTTTGGGGGTTTTCGTTTCTTTTTTCTTGCTACGAAAAGTCTTACATTAAAATTAAAACAATAAATTTTTTTTCAATTTTTCTTTTTTAATATTTTACTTAAACAACTAAGACTCACTCACTCGCTCTTGAGTGAGTTTTTTCAATTTGTTATGTTTTGTTTTGTTTTTTTCTAAATCGGTTTTGTTTTCAAATTAAGCAGCTTTAATACTTTTCTATTTCCAAAGAATAGTTACGGTTGCTTTTCAACTTTAAAAAATATTTTTGTTATTAAGTTAAATTTATATTCAAGTTCATCTTCTTCTTTGTCTTGTTCTTAAGAATTTACTTTTCTAAGTTTTACTTAAATCTATAAAAAAAATATATTGTTTTTGTTGTTGTTGTTGTTGTTGTTGGATTTTCCTAAAATCTAAAGTTGGTTGGTTGATTTTCTTTTAAACTATTAATTCTTTTCACTTAACATTTCTTAAAAGCTAAACTATATTTTAATATTTAATATTTTCACTTAATATTAATTTTTTTTCATTTCGCTTAAATTTTTTTTAACAAAAATCATTTTTCATTTCTAAGCTAAACTATAAATTGCACAGAAACGGTCTGTAATAAAACGTTAACAAATTTGTGTTTTACGAGGGTGGTGCCAGAAATAATCAATTTTGATGGCGGTCAACACTTTCAGAGCAAATAGAAAATTAATCATAGGAATTTTTTTGGTAAATAATGTGAAAGCGTTTGTATCAGACAATTGTGCGAAAACATGTATAAGATACTTATACTCGTAAAATGGCCGAAATAATAGTCACAGATACAATACAGTTGCTTACTATAAAAAGAGTTTAAAAACCTTTCTGTGCAGACGTCGTATACACAATTAATCCAATCGTCTATTTATACTCGTACCTCATGAGTAATCTTCTAATTTCTACTTCTTTTATTTTTCAGTATATTTTGGGACAAATTAGCTACACTAAAAATAAGACAAGTACGAAATTTAACATGTGATGATTTTTTTTGCATTTGCTGAACACAGATGGAAAGTAACAAAAATTCCAAAGGGATCACAGGATACTAATTTTCACTTTAATGAAAATCAACATTTCTTAGGAACGAACATAAGAGTTAATATTTCGATTTTTCTTGTCTTGCCTATTCGGGGTAATTCTTGCACCAACCTCCAGTAAACGTTTTACATCGTTTCCAAAAAAAAAAAAAAAAAAACAAAAAAAACAAAAATTATACGTTAACAAATTTAATAAATTAAAATAATAATTCTTAACTTGAATTTGTGATTATTTTCTCATACAATTTTTATTTTGCAAAAATTACTTTTTGTTGGATTTTAGGTTAAACAAAAACAAGGACAAATTATTGTTGTTTTTTCTGCGTTCAAGTGGGAGGAGTTTTTTTTTTCTTTTTCTACGATTATGATGTTTTACTTTGGAATGTGCATTTAATGCAGCCAAGTTTTTGTTTTTCTTTAAAGTTTCATTTAAGAAAAATTTCTCTTTTAAATTTATACATTTCTCTTTTATAGTTTTTATGTGTATGTGTTGTGTTTTTCTTTGTATAAGTATTGAATTTTATAACTTTTTTTTCTTTGTTTGCTTTATAATCAGTCTAGTTTTGTGTTATTTTTAAGATTTTATTTCATTTATTATTATTATTATTATTGTTGTTGTTATTTCTTTTTAATAATTATTGTTTTAAATATAATTTTAAGCTTAAAAACTATATAAAAAGATGTATAATTTTATATATTCCTTCTTTTTTTTGTTATTGTTATTAAATATTATTTTAAAGAACGTCAAAATTAGGAAGACATTTGGCTTTCTTTTTTTTTTGTTTCATTTGTTGAATATATAATTTTTTTTTAATAGAAAACGATAGAAAACTGACTAAAATAAATTATTTTTCGACGCAGAAATTCATTTAAAATAGTTAGGAAGTTTTATTTTTAATTAAAAACAAACTACATACACACATAAGCTTTTCAATTTTTAGTTAAAATATTTCGTTTTAAGTGCCAACCGACAAAAGAGGGCATTGTGATTTACATTAGCTTGAAGATGTATCAAACACAGTTTGGAACAGTTTTTAGTGACCACTGCTGTGCCTTTATCACTTAAATAGTCCGACAACAATTAATACAATGCCACACTAATGACCATTAGAGAAATTAATGATGTTGATTGACTTGCCCTGACCAGGATTTGAATCCAGGTCTTAAGAAATAGTTTGCAGCCAACTTTACTCTCGCATAAATAAACTTTCTTCTTCATCATTGTATGTGTATGTTGTATGCATGTATGTATGTATGTATGTTTGTATATATTTTTTATCTTGTAACGTGAATTAGGAATGTATCTTGTGTTTATTTTTTGATTTTGGTTAAGAAGTTCTACTCGAAAATAATCACAAATTTAAATAAGAAAAAAGCGCAATAACAAAAATAATAAAAACTCTCTAACATCAAATTTGACAGTTAAAAAATATAAACTGTCAAGTATTTCAAAAATATTAAATTCAAAAGAAATTCAAAACTGAAAACCCAGCAAAGTTTTGTGAAACTTACTAACTAAATTGTTGGGGTTTTCTTTTAAATTTTATATTTCATATAAAACTACATTTTTCATTTGTCATCTTTAATATTTAATATATAAATCGTCGTCATTTTCTTACAATTAATTTCTAATTTATGTAAAACTAAATGACCACTACTAAATGTTGTTGGGCTTTTTCTTTTCGTTAGTTTTTTTTTTCTCATTATAGTTTTAATTTAACACATTTCAAAAAGTCACCATAAAAATTTTATTAAGTTTTTTTTTGTCAAATCAAAAAAAAAATATGATTCTCAAATATATTCAAACTTGCTTTAAATTTATTTATTTATGCAGGTTTTTCTTTTTTATATTTTATCTTTTTCTGCTTTATTTTTATAAAAAAAACTAGTCTTCTTTTTAGTTTTAATTTAAAAAATTAGCAATGTAAAAATTAGTTGTTTAGAATAAAAGAAAATAAAAATTTAAACAAAAACATGTAGTGTTTTTTTTTAAACTTCAATTCATATACAAGATAACAGATGATTTTTGTTTTTGAAAACTATGGTTCGAATAAATCTAAAATCTAGTCATAAATATTTTTAACAACGCAGCTGGAAAAATAAGTTAAAAAGGAATTAAATGTTAGAATATCTTTGAATTAACAAATTTAAAAAATATGCTTCATTGTTTTCCTAAAATGAAATAAAATAAAAATATATTGCAGCATATATTTTTAATTATCGCCTCCATAGATAACTTTTCTGGCTGGGAAAAAGAGGTCTTATTTTGCCAAATTAAGTTGTTTTGAGATATTGACCGTAATAAAATTTTGTCGTTATTTTAATATTTTCTCAAATATGCATACATATGTATTTCTTGTAAATTTGGCTATTGGCGAACTGTGGTGCCTATTACGAGTTACTTTCGTGTTTCGATTGTGGTCGAATTAACTGGTCGAACCGATTTTCTGCTGGTATTATGGCACACATTCGATAAAAAAATAGCGCTATTGTGAATTTCACTCTATTTGATTGTTATTATTATTATGTGTCAGCATGTTACTAGAACTAAATGCAATTTTATTTTTGCAAATTGAGTAGAAAATAAAAGAAAAATCAAAGAGTTTTTTTCTAATAATGTAATAAATAATCATCTGTACCTCGTTTCTGTAACTTGTGAAAAAAAATGTGAGAATATACTTCTCACCCAATCTTTTGTAGGATTACTCATATAACATTATTATGATTTTTATATGAGCCACCCTGCTAACCTAATATAAATACGAAAATTTATATTTTTCTTCTCACTCATCCTGTTTTTCACATAATGATAATAAACTTTTCGATGCGAGAAACTCTCAGATTCGTTATAGAAACGAGGCACTGATTTCCTACATGAGAAAGTTATGAAATAAATTAATTTTTTTCTGAAAATTTTAAAGAGAGAGCAGCATTTCTAATTGATGTCTGTAAGGAAGTAATTTAAAGGTCTTATTTAGTCACCCAAATGCAGAAACAATTGCAAAATACATACATTTTCAACAATTTCACGTACTACGAAGCTTCACCATCTAAAACAAAATTCTATGCGATTGAAAATTCTTTGTAGAACGAAATTTTCCATAGTGCTGTTGTAAGCTCATATGAAGAGTTTTACATTCAATGCTCGATATTCGATAGCCAGCGAAAATCGAACATCATCGAATGCAACTCATAATAAGGGCCTGGTAAATTCGTTTTATTTTTATGGTCTCTAGAATACTGCATGTACTCGTATACATACACATATGTATCTGTTGGATTTATTAACTTTTTTTATATTAAATTTAATTTTTAGATCTAACTGCACTGCACAGTGGGCATTTTTGCCAAATCAATGGTAATAAATGGCTGATTAAATTAAGATGAAACTTAAAATAGTGTTAGAGAAACTTTGGCATACTGTAGCTGCTCTCATGTTTGCAAAAAAACACCACTTAAATGGGCTTTATGATTCTGGATTCGTCATCTATAGCTATTTGAAGTTTCATCTAAATACAACAAGCAGCTTAAAAATTCAATATTTATTACCATTTATTTGGCAAAACTCATTGGTGGTACGTACGTAATAAGTTAATATGACAAGAGATTGAAATATATTTCATTAGTATTTGTGCAGTAACAATTTTCGAATTTTTTGTTTTTGACTAAGCTTCAAAAGCTTATAATAAAACTAGATGATTGTGCCGGCTTCGCCCGGAAGCTATTTTCTTATATGGGGGAACCATTCTCCCCACTCATCAAACCCCTATTTTATGCTTAACTATTTGAAATCGAACGTCGACGATTCTCCTGCATGAGGCGGACGTACGACTTCTGTCCTTCAACAACATAAATAATTTTGTTCTACATGAAATACGAACGATGACGCTTCTCGTGAATGAGGCGAACATAGTGCCATTTTTCTGCCAAAACAAAAATAATTTTGTTCTGTTTGAAATACATAACAAATATGCATAACAAAATTTCATTAAAATCGGTCGAGCCATTTCGGAGGAGTTCGATAACAAACATCGTGACACGAGATTTTTATATATTTGATGGTATTGCATTTTCCAACTCTGTGTTGAAAAGATAACGGCTGGCGATATGTTGAACAAAATTTTGTTTGACGGCGTCAAAAACAAAACAATTTAAGTGGCGGGCTTATAAATATTTAATAAATTAGGATAAAAAAAAAAACAAAACATATTTTAAAACAGACTGTACTAAAAATTAATATTTAAAAAATTGATTTATACAAAATAAATAAAATTAAAATTTAATGCGGCATTCGTTCGTTCGTTCCATCGTTCAACACATTTGAAAAGAAGTATAAGTATAAGAACTATTTCTTGAATAATATTTTGACTATCTATCTATTATTCTAGATGTCTGTTAAACGAATGCGCTGCCCACAACATGATCAATCGGACACATAGAATTAATTTAAAGGATTTTTGAAATCTTCAATATGTGTAGGATTTTCATTTAATTTTTTTTTACTTTTTACTTAAACACACTACAACCCTTAACTGCTAACGCTTCTTAAACACAACAAAACAGGCGTTAGTTAATTATAATTTTCGTTATTTGGAATAAAGGTTTGTAGATATGACACTAAAATATTAACATTATATTTAGTTAAATAAATACAAATAAAAACTTATAAAATAAATAATAAAAAAAAAAGAATTAGCTTAAACTAATAAAACAAAAGACAATTGTTTGTCAACATCCATCTTTTTCTTTTCCTAATTTCTTTCACAATAAATCCTTTTATATTAACAAACAATTATTTTCACAAAGAAAGTTTCTCTTTAAATTTACTTCTTTCCACCCGTCTGTCCGTCCTCTTAATTGCAGACTTTTTAATAAATTTTTACAAAAAAACTTATCCTGTTGTTTTCTAAATGCTCAAATTTATTTTTAGGCAAAACATTTTTCATATCAAAAAACTTTTCTCTAAATTTACTACAAACTCTGTTTTTTTTTGCTTTTGACTCATTTCTCCTTTAGTTATATTTTTATTTTTATTATTTTTATATCTTCTCTAAACTCTATATTCTTTTGTTGTCTTCTTTTGTTTTAATAAAAAATCTACTATTTTGTTTAAATATTATTTTAATTTGTTTTTTTGTTTCGGTTGACTTATTTAATTTCCCTTGATTTATTGCATGGTTTTCAATATGTTTCATGATTAAATTTGTTTTTCATTGTTTTCAGTTTCATTTCAAAAATATATTTTAAATAACTTGTGTAAGTTTGTGTGTTTACTAATATCTGGTATTAGTTGCATTTTTTGCTACTTTGTTTGTTTTATAAGAACCGCAATGATTTGAGTGTAAAAGAATACTCAGTGTTTTGAGTGAATTCCCTACAAATTTTACAGTCAAATCATTCATTGATCAGCAACTTAGATCAGTGAACTAATAGGCTGAAACACTTTAAGTGTTGACAGCTGCGCTTACAAATATATATATGTATGTATCTACATATGTACCTATCGGCCACAGAATAATCTTGGCTATAAAAGTATATATTGCTAACTTAATACATAAAGGGCCTAAATCATTATATTTTTCTTTTCAAATCGTGTATTTATCCCATTTCGATATGCAACCCTCTAAGTTATCGATATTTGCAAAAAAAAAAAAAAAAAAACAAGTTAGGACCTTTCTATATTAAGGAAGAGATATGTACATTAGGACTATAACCAAAAAACAATTTTACTTGTAATTTTGGCAATAAAAACTTCACCGAACAAAATGGACTTTTTAAAATCCGTAAAAAAGTACATTCATTATTTTTTTAGATTACATATGTATGTACGTATATACATACATACATATTTTAATATTTTAACTTTTAAGAGCGGTATGAACGCTTTAAACTAATTCCGATCGGAGTGTTTAACAACTCCAAGACTTTGAATTGTTTATTAATTTTAAGTATTCAGTAAAAATAATCTGATAAAAATTCTTAACATCTTTAAATGTGTTTGTGAGTGTTTGTGTTTGTCAAAACGTAGGGAAGGAAAACAAAATTCTTTATTTTTTTATAAAGTATCATTTATAAAATGATCGCTGTCTCTACACTTGCATCTCAGTAAGAGACAAAGAGAGAGAGAGATAGAGACATACAGTTTAATATTTAATCTTTCGCATTAGTGAATAAAAGCGCAGGCTAAAATCTTTAAACCTCAATATTATGGGAAGACAGCTGATCTAATAAAAATATTAAAAAAATATGTTCTTAAATAATTTGCTAATACATCATTAGAGCAAACAATAAAAATGTATAAAAATAAAAAGAGCATAATGATAAACTAAAGAAGAAGATTTGTCGAATGTTAACAAAATTAAAAGTCCTTTTAGACCTTTCTTTCTCTCTCGTAATCATGTCCTTTTGTTTTTTGTTTTTGTTTTTTGATATCTTCATTAACGTACGTTGCTTGTCATGATTATCAAAATTTCTTTTAAGATTAAACTTTCCTTTGTTATCTGTCCTGCTTACATTTTTAATTTTTTTTTGTTATTATCTCATTTAATTGTGTAAATGATTTTTTTTAGAATCATGTTATTATTTTGTTGTTGTTTAAATTTCAGTTCCGTTTCCTGTTAAAATTTCATACATGCGAGTACATCGGCATTATGTATTTTTCATTTGTTAATAATTTATAAATTTCACTGTTTAGCGAAATTTGTTTGTTTGTTTTTTAGTATTCTTTTTTAAATTAATATTTAAATATTTTGTTTGTTTGTTTGTTTGTTTTTTAGTCTTTGCTTTACTGTTTTGAATTTTCTTTTATATTTTATTTATCATTTTTTGTTTTAATATTTTGTTGTTGTTGTCAAGTTGCTGCTTCTATGTTGTTGTTGGTATTTCAGTTATAGATTTTCTTTGTTGTTTTTGTATACAAAAGTTTTGTTTTCTTAAATTTGTTGTAAAGTTGTTCTTGTAAAGTAAAATGTATTTTTTTTTTAATAATATAATTTTGCTGCTTTTGTTGTCTGTTGTTTTTCTCATTTTCTTTCTTTCATTTGCTGTTGTTTTTGTTGCTATTATTTCTGCCAATGTCAAACCAGTCAATATCAGCCCTAGTTTTAAAGTGCCATATGTTGCGGTATTAATAAATTACATCTGAAATATAGTTTATGGTAAATACGTTTTCTGTTGTTTTAGTTGGTATAAATATTTTTTTAATTAAAGGTCAAAGCTTCAAAGTAGACAAAGACTATTTTTATTGAATTAGTTTAATGTTTAAAATAAAATAAATAAGCATGCAGCTGATTCAAGAAGATTTTTTTAAGTTAGAAAAAAATTTATGTACACATACAAATGAAGAGGAATAATGCATGGAAAAATTTATGAAGAGATACAAACATACAAAATACACCTGTTACTTATATAATCAACTCTATTATTCCGATCGGGAGTACATTTAATTCCGAAAGTGGATTCTTTAGAAAACTAAATTCAAAAATTTTGTTTGCAATCAAATCACTTTTAAAATTTGAGATATAATTCACAATGAATTTTTTTACTAACCTTCATTTAAACTTTTTGTATTTAAATTTAACATGAAATGATTTAAATAAAGTTTTTATAATTAATATGAAAACTTTATGAAAAAATATTTCACTGACGATCCTAAAAGTATGCAAGTTTTTTATTGTTTACTACAAACAAAGTTAGGAGAAAAACTCAGTGTCAATTCTAGTTTTAAAAGTGATTTGATTACGAAGATAATAATTTTAGTTTTTCTTTTTCTAAAGATTCAACTTTTGGAATTGAAACCGCTTTGGAAATGGGTTCTGTGACATGGCTGCATATTTTGTAATAAGTCGATGAAACTGAAAAGGATCTTGGAATTTAAACAAAATTTAAAAATTTACCCGAAAATATTTAAAACAGTTGTTGTCGGAAAGTCGAAAAACTTTTTTCCAAAAACATAAAATCCTAAAAAAATCGCGAAAACAAAGCTTAAACAAGATAAGTACTCCCTAATCAACTAAACTAGACAACATACGTTTTATAATGTTTTTTTGAGTGTAAAACTCTAAGTTTGTTTCTTAAGTCTTTTGTTTTTTTAAGTATTTAAATCGGCCAATGTATGTTAACCCCTAAAGTATGCTATTGATTTTGATTTCATTAACATACAGAATAACAACGGAGTTATTAAACAATGCGTAATAATATAATTGCATAAGTTGATAAAAAATGCTATGCAATAGCTTTACCGCGGCAGTCCCCGAGTGCCACACATACTTTTTTTAATACAATAAATGAATGATAATATTTAAAAGGGACGTATAATATAGAAGAAGAATTATTGAACAACGAACAGCCGCTTGTTTCTTTTACGCTACAAAGAATGCATTTAATGGGAAATGAATCGTAAGCTTTACTCTAAAAACACTCAGTATAAAATCAATTTTTCGATAAATTGCTTTCGAATGTATTTATGTTAACACTAGATGACCCGGCAAACGTTGTTTTGCCATACAAAATATTCCTAGTGCACATTTTGGGTGTTATATAAAAACTATCGAATGTATTGTACCCTCCTCGAGCCCCTAGCGGTTTGAAAAATAGATAGTTTCCGATTCTCAGACTTATTGAATATGCCTGCTCCCCTCCACGTACCCCTAGCGATTTAAAATATACCTTAGGACCTATTCGCAAACCTACCAAATATGCATAAAAAATTTCATTAAAATCGGTCGAGCCGTTTCGGAGGAGTTCGACAACAAACATCGTGACACGAAAATTTTATATATTAGAAGATATTCTTTTTATTTAAAAAAAAAATAAATAAATATCCAACTGGTAAAAAAAAAATAATTAAAACATTCCAAGAATAACAAAAGCATATAAGCTTTAACAAAATCAAACCTCCTGTTTTGTTTGTATGTTTTCGTACAGCTAAAAAATGATAAATGAGTTGATCGAAACACCAGTGCGTTTAAATATTTTATGATTATTTTTTCTTTTGTTGGATGAACAGATTTGAAGCAAACAGGCAAGCAAAGCAGGCAGACAAGCAGCACAAAAATGAAGATAGCACGAGAGTAAAAAAAAAACAATTTATAAATGTTTTATAAATAAACAAAGATGCAAATATGACACAACAAATTAGCAAATAAAAAAGTTAAATAACATTAAGGAACATTTGCCCAACAAAAAAAAGTTTAATATAAATAAAGAGAAAAACCAAATCTGCAAAACAAAAATTAAAGCTTTTAACAGCAAATCATTTATGGAACAGTGGCATCAAAATTCATCCAATTTGCAAAGAAATATAATTTCTTTATTTACAATTATTTTACAATAATAAAGAAATGAGATTTTCTTCAAAGAAGTAATAAAATGACTTACAGACATTTTTGATTTTGTAATACAGCTTTTCAAAAAGAACATCCTCTTATAAGAAAATTCCTTAAAATTAACATTTATAAAAGGATTTGCAAAAGTACTTTTTTTAGAGGCACTTTATTAAAAAACTTTTTATTAAAAAGGTACTTAATTTTAAAAAAGGTACTTTTATTTAATAAGTTACTGTTTTTAAAGCCATATTTTTGGAAGATACTTTTTTTTGAAGAGTAAAAATTATTAAGAAATACTGTCTTATGAGGAACTTTTTCCAATGTTCTTATTTTAAAGGCACTTTTTCAGAATTATTTTTATAAAATGTACGCTTTTAGAAAGTAGTTTATCTAAAGCTATTTTTCCGAATGTCTTTTGTAGAAAAGTACTTTCCTTAAAAGTTTACTCCTTCAATTGTACTTTCTTAATATAAAATACATAAACGATATTTATACAGGCTGCTTTTAAAATCAAAAATTACTGATTTAAAGGTTAATTTTTTCAAAGAAAAATAAACTTTTGGTAGCACTGTTTATGTTTTGTAAAAAATTAAAAAAAAAAAAAAATACTACATGCATGAAACTCAAAATAGCACCGTTTTCTACTTTTTCCCTCTAAAAAAATTTTGCCAATTGTGTTTTCAACGGAAAACCGATTCTGGTTTTTCTTTCAGTTTTAATAAAAATTTTGAAAAATAAATTAATTAAGCGAATTTTTTTTTTGCAAGATAAAAAAAAAATAAATGATTAAGACACACTTACGCACTCACCTCGCGAAAACCTATTTGGGAGCGGCTGGATGTGGATACTGCGTATATGCCTCATCGGGTGATGCAGCTGTGCTAGCCTGCTCAGAATCTGTCATTGGCATTGTTGGTATAATTGTAGGTGGTGCATAATATGGATAAGTTGGACTAATATACTGTAATGATGGAGAGAAATTCTAAAAAAAACAAACAAAAAAAAAAAACAAAAATATATAAATAAATAAAATAAAATGAAAATACAACAACAATAACAAAAAAACAGACAAAGAAAAGAAAATAAATATTAAATTTGATAATTCTGGTTAACTTTACTACGACTCACTGATACTTATGAGGGTTTTTGTTAGAAAATTAGTGTGAAAATCAAGAAATCAAATACATGGAATGAAACAGTGCTTTACATTTACAGATATTACGGGTGTTTTTTTTATAATTCGTTACATATTTAATATATCTATATATGGCTTGTTATTTGACATAAAATTTGTTTGTTAAAATAAAAAAAAACAACAGAAAGTGTTAAAAACTTTTCTTAATCAACTGTTTTGTGTATTGGTGGTTGGTTAGCGAGGTAACTTGTGAAAGAAATAAATGACGAAAAAAACCAAAACGAAAACAAATAAAATTTTTTCAAGTGCTTTTTCTTTTTTACTTACCGAATTGCCAATTTGCAATGTGGCCAATTGTGGCATCATTGTACCGTATGGCACACCTGTTTCACCGCTAACCATCATTGATATACCGCGTGGTTGCACCTGATTGACACCATCTGGTTTATAGGAAGCAACACTCAACTGTGGTGCAGCAGCCATTTGCATATACTACAAATTTATTAAATAAAAAAATAATATACTCGTATACAGGTTTATATATAAAAATTTGAAATAAACATCAATAAAATATTAAAGCAATTCACATTCACAAAAATGGATATAAGAAATTTTTTTCAACTGAAGTGCAAATACCTGAACCAAAAGAGGAAACGACTTTATGCAAATATATGTGTGTACATACATACATTCACATATACAAATATGTACAAATTTTTCCCATCAGAATTATATATACATATATCGCAGGTTATGAAAAACGTATTTGCGAGTTTCTTTAAAATACACGTTTGATTCTATTTGACTACTTTAGAAAATAAATGGTTCAGCGGAAAAGTGAAAAAAAATTGTATTTTTTTTTCCTTTTCAACTCCACATAAAATATAAACATAAAAATAGTATGGAATAGTAGTTCTCCGCTGATTTTTTACTTAATTATAATGTATTTTTATCTATATTTTAGTTAAAAGCTTTATTCGAGTTTTCGATAATTTCTTCCAAGTGAATCATGAGAGAAACCTAACTTTGACCAGTAATACTATTATATTCAGTGGTTTATTTATTAATTTTATTTTAGCTATTGGTCCCACTTTGTAGCGGCTGTTGTTAGTATGGCGTATGAGGAATATGTTATTTTTATTTCTCATTAATATTACTCATACGTTTGGGTAGCGATTTGCGATTTTTCATCTTTAGAAATGCCTTTTTTTAAGGCTTGTGAAATTTGCCACCGAAAAATGCAAACATGGTGTGTAGAAGAAAAAAAGAATTTGCTTCTCTGAATGTCAGTCTGACTTTACAGTGTAAAAATTTTCAATTAGAGTGTGTTCTACTTTGAACTGGCATTAGCTGCAGCACAATTGTTTGTGGCGCCAAGAACAAGTGTTTGTGATTCGGTAAGTTTATATTAAAATAAAATTTATTTATATTAAAATCTATTTATATAATATACATTTGGGTGTGCACACTGTAGTCATGTAGTCATATCCGTTTAAAAAAGTTGTTGTTCCGATTCAAGCAACAAAGTCTTGACTTTGAGGAATGTTTATGGTTTGTCATCAAATAACAGCAGAAACCTTAGTCGAGCAGTTGAAACTTTTTAGTTCAACAAAAACAATTTGAACATTTTAATTGATAATGGACATTTTAGAAGATTTATAGGTAATTTATTATTTTCTTTATTAAGAACTTGGACTGAATAAAGAAATATATACATTTAAGCCAAAATGCAAACGTATGCGCACTAATCCGATTAAAAAATGGAGTGTAGTTAAATGTTTTTGTGTTATCAGTTGGCACAATTATGATATAGCACAATTAATTTTGACGGGATGTTCACATTTGTAATATTTTGATGTGCTATTATTTTATGACATTTAACTTTATGACTACTGGATGAATATCCCAATTATTTTACAAAATATAACATTTATTCGAGCAAATGCTCAAGATTACTTGGTCTATGAAAAATAAAAACAACAACGTTTGCAACAATTTAATAAAAAAAAAGAATCTTAAAAATTGTTCAATCTAAGCGAAATTTTTGCAAAGCTATTTTTTTTACTCACCTGATCATCTACCTGAGTGATCGGTTGTGTCATCATATAGCCAGGAATCCATTGTGAACCAGCCATTGGATAACCGCCCACCTGAGGAGCACCAAAACGTGAATATGGCACACCAATCGGAGTGCCAACATTAACACTGACACCATTCTGTTGCATAGCCGATGGATCATAAGTAACTGGTATACCTTCGGCCGAAACGTCACGCCACGTTCTGGCACCCTGATCGGGAGCCTTAAAGAGATTCTTCTTTTTTGGACCACCATCGGCAAATTTCACTAACAAAGCATCTTTGGCACCCGGTATAGTTGTGCCATTAAATATGGCAATAATGTGTTCACACTTTTCACGGCTCTCCATGCGAGCGAAGCCAACACCTAAATGCATACATTTTCGATTAAATCAATTTTAATGCTAATGAAGTTAATAATTTATTTTGTAAATAATTAATCACCTTTCGAATTCATTTGAGGGTCACGTAAAATTCTGGTGGAAACAACTTGTCCATATTTGGATAACATGGCTTCCAGATCGGTCTCTTTGAAATTTGCTGGCAAATTTGCAATATACAAGTTTGTGGGATCCTGTTCTTGTTGCTGTTGTGTTGTTGTTGTTGTTAAAAATGTAGTAGTTGTTGTAAATGAGTATTAAATATTGTGTTAATGTTTGTTGTAATTTGTTTAAGATTTTTGGCCGCACACATATTTTAATAGTTTCACACAACAACACAAAGTTATTGAATTGATTTATATTTTATTTTAATTTTTTGATGTTACAACAGGAAAAGCACAATGCAAGTGTATATATGTGTGTGTGTGTGCGTTTGTGTGTGTTTTGTAAAGATGCAGGTGTTTTTATTTTATTTATAATAGCAGAGTTGTTGTTCGTTCAGATGTATGTATGTGTGTGCGTGTATTTTGGCGGTAGAATTATTTATTTGTGGGTAGAAATAATTGCAGTGGTAGTAGTAGAAGTTCATTTTGTTGTTAGCGGTGTTTTTAAAGAGAAACACATACAAATAGATGATGCAAAATTTTAACGGTTCATTATGTAAATTTTACATTTTATTGTTTATATTTCACATAATTATTTTTTTTTTTTTTTGTTGAGAAAAGGAAGAGAGAGAAAAAGAAGTAGTTGAATTTTAGTAAATTTTGTTTGCTTTCCATTTCATTATTTTATATTCGCACACATTTTAATGCTTTGAGGCGTGTTAGTTTTTAATGGTGTAGTATTGGTATGTAGATATGCATGTGTGTATGTTTATAGACACGTGTTTATATTCTACAGAAGTGGTCAAAACATTAGAAATTATAATAATTTTCTTGCTAATTGTTCAATTAGATCCGGTTTTCAGAGATTTTATACTCCCGCCATAATAATTAATTAATATAATTTTAATAATTTTTCAGTGCAAAATTTCCAATCCGTAACAAATCTTTAATTCCCCCTTGGAGCGTTACGTAATATGTGCACAGGCCCATAAGTTAAAGAGACTTTGTACTCTTAGTTTCTTATTGTTGTTCGTAGAACATAAAAGTGATTTTTTTAAAATCTAAACTAGTAAAGATTTAGAAAGTATTTCTTAACATATGTACATATGTACAAATTCATTAGGGGAGAGATATAAGGTGGAGGCGCCACAAGTGTCAGCTTGCATTTAACATTTGATTACGAGATTAATACCGTTACACGACATGGTGAGAATGGACTTTAAATGAGCTGTTACTTGTGAGTGTTGTATAAATCCATTTTGCAAAAATTAATAGATTACAGAAATTTTAAAAGAGCTATATTTTTTAATAAGATATGGACTTATTACGCTTCAAAAGAAAACAAGAAGTGTTGTACATCTTTCGGCATGATATTTTTTACACTCTTAACAATGGAGGTGATTTTTTTCGACCTATCAAGAGACAATATTTTGCTTTCCGCCAAATTTGAAGGACGTAAATGACTATCTATCTTCACTGAAGCAGCCGTTAAGAATGAGATGCTTGCAAAATAAAAACTTCAAAATTGCTGAATTCTTTCAATAAAATTAATTTTAAAATTAATCGTTACCAGAAATATAAAACCACTTAGCTAAGATAAAATAAGATATAAATTAGTCCGCCCAATTAACAACGAATGCAAGGACTTTATTTGATTTTTTCCCACTCTAATAAAATTTCAAAAAATGTATTTAGGTGATATTGCATTTTAGCTAAGGATATGTAATATATATATATACATAGAAACTGACGCAAATATAATTTTGGTAAATATTTTGGCCACCACTGTAGATAGTAGTAGGTAGTATGTGTTAGAATTTTAGTATGTAGTTGTTGTGTAATTGTATGAGATTATGAACATATGTCGGTAGAAAATTTTAATACCTAAAGAACTTAGCACTATTTTCTTTTTTTTGGCTTTATTTTCATTGAAATTTTTTTTATGCGTAACAACATGTAAGTGCTTTTTAATTAGTAAAAATATACTTAAACTGTAATTAAAGTACATAAAAACAAAATACATAAATTTTAAGTACCTACGAACTGTCTGTCTATCTGACGTTTGTTTTTCATTTTCGATCATTTTTTTTAGTTTAGTTTTTAGTCCTTCTATTTTAGCAAATAACAAATTGTAAATTAGTGTTTTTATAACTTTATGTTGATTTTTAATTAGTTGCAAAAGTACTTAAAACTTAAGTTGTTTTAATGCGCTTAAAAACGTATGCATGTATATGTAAGTACGTATGTATGTATGTTTTAAGTGACATTAATATATGCTTATAATTAATAAAAAAATATATTATTACTTTGTTACAAATTTACTGGCTGATCAAGAAAACTTTAACTTTGTGAGAAAGTTTTCTTTTTCGAACATTTCAAAATGAAACTTCACGAAAAACAAGTTAATGCAAATAAATTATAGCCTACATAGAGTGGTCTTAAAAATGTGATCCACAATTTCTTAGGACAATTGCTATTATCCATAGTATTTAGAATTACTATTATAGCAGCAGCCATTACTTTAGTATAAATACATATATTCACTATTTAATTTTTAATGATACTGCTGCTACTTGTAACTGCTCAATTATGTTCCAGTAGCACTTAAAAAATTTTAATGTGTATTAAAAATGTCTACTAGTACATCTGAATAGCAATTAAATTTTTTTTTTGTTCAACAACCAAACAATATATTTGTGATACACAAAATTGCCAATAGTTCACATTATTTACTTGCAATGAAAATATTCCGTTGCAGAAATTTAAACTTTTTTGTTTATGCTACTATTAGTAGCAATAATCCATATTTGCTTATTATTTTTTATAGTGAAAAAAAAAACGTGTATACTGATAGTTATTGTGGTGTACAAGTTGTGTTAAAGATATCAATATCGAGAGTAGCATTCATTGCTATTTCCAGTGGCATACGAAATTTAATTGCTGCTTCGAAAGAGATTTTTACTGCATGAAAATAAAATTAATACATACAAACAATTATCAAATTCTTAGTTTTTGTATACATATTAAACAAATATACGAGTATTTTAAATGTGTTCTAAAATAGCATGGTATTGCGTATTTCACTTTTATAAAATATAAAAACTATTCTATGAATTGAACGTCTTCGCCCCTAAAAATGATCAGCCAGTATATAGCAAAATAAATAAAAATATGTACTAAAATATACCCTAATAATTTTTAAAAGATACGAATATGTATGTCTGTAGTAAATTGGTGTTTATACTAAATCAGCAGTAAATTATATACGATTTTCCACTGATGATTTGCTACAAGCAGTAATGAAATGCAGGCATATCGACAAGCAGAAAAAGAATTTGAATGAATCATATATCAATGGATCTGAAAATAGTTGATATAAACTTCCACATGCAGGAGGTTAGTTCAAAACATAAGGAGAATTTTTAAATTGCGCGGGCTTCGTACATTCTAGCAAATCGCTCGTACATTCTACCAAATCGCTTTGTTAAAAATTTAAATGTTTAGCGGGATTGTTTGTTGTTGAGAGGCATACAAGTGAGAAGTATTTTGCGTGTGTTTAAAAAAAACACTTGAAATGGGTATAGGTGATTGTGATTGTGCACTCAACCAAAAAAGTAATTAAATTCCTTATTTTTCACCCAAGGAACAGGTTCTTTCAATTCAACTTATGGCAATCATTAGCTTGTTTAATTCAACGTATCAGTTCGTTGAAATTAAGAAACCATACGTTGAAACCGTATGTTGATTTTCAAGAATTTATTCCTTGATCCAACGTATTCATACAACAAAATCAACTTTTTGCTTAAAATGAAGAAACAGGTTCTTTGAATCAAAGTATTTGTTCATTGTGCTTAAATAAATGAACGAGTTTCTTAAATTCGACGTATTTTACGTTAAATCAAAAAACTAGTTCATTGTTTAATTCAACGAATAAAATCAAATAATGATTTCAACGTTGAGCTCATAAATACATAAAATTTTACTTTTAATTTCAAAGAATATTTTACTGAAACAACGTATAATACGTTGAATTTCAAAGAATTTAATTCAAGGAACGGGAGATCTGAAACTGTCTTTTCAGTGTACTTTGAGTCACAAAAATGTTGTGAATGACGATGTTCGCCCCTTTAAGGCCAAACACATCAATAACCGATGGAAAATGTTGAGGAAATGAAGAACATTGTTATGAAGATTAAAGATGTTGTTGAATCATGTCATGAAATTTCAAATAATTTATAAAATATTCCTGAGGATGCTAACAAAGTGTTAGCGAAATATCGAAAACAAATATAAATATAAATAAAAAAATATATACATACATATATATTAAACCAAAAGACCTATTGCTTAAAGTAAATATTCTAATAAATATTATTTTCTTCTTTTGTATGTGAGTTAAAGTACTGTTTCCACAATACCATTTGTAGACGACTTGAATAGAAAATTACTCTAAATTCGCAATGATTTCAATACAGATTTGTAGAAACCACTCTTTAGACTTTTTTTTTTTTTTTTTGTAAAGTGTTGTTGTGAATTGTGTGAATTTTAGACGTTTAATGTTTTATGAATATTTTCTTAAATAACTATACAAATGATTAGTTATAGATATTAATAACTTATTGTTAAAATAATAAACATTTAAAAAAAATTTAATCAGTATTTGTTTGTATTAAGGCCGGCTCAAAAGTAGCGTTAAGAAAGAATATATAGAGAAATATTGTTATTGTTATTTATTTCGCATAAAATGGTTATGTAGCAAAAGAATTTAATGTATTGAGAATATTGAGAATATAGTAAATATACCTTGAAGTTTTTTTTCGGACTGGAAATACAAATACTAAAACTAAACCTCAAAGATTACAAAATTACAAAAATGACTGTAAGACGTTAAATACTTTTTATCTAAAATGTAAATTAAATAAATATTAAAAAACAAAACAATATAATTTTTGTAACAATTCCACACTCATTCAGGATTATGTATTTTTTTTTTACAATTTTTGTAGTTATATGTTACTCTTGCTCATCTACAAAGCAATTATGGTAATTAATTAATTAATTTAGGAAAAACTACAACAAATCTACTCGCATGTAAGAAAATCGTTTAAATTCAGTGAGCACAGACACATCATTTATTTTTAAAATCTATTTGTTTTACTACGCTCAAATGTTAATATTTAATTTATAATTTTGATTCTACATCTGATTTAAAAACAAATTATAAAACTAACTAAACCATTTGATACCGTATATTTTGGGATTTAAATACATTTTGTTTTCACTAATGCTTGCTTAATAGCAATAACATGTGTGTACATATCCACATAGATATCTGTACATATTCTATTAATTTTGGTTATAGTAAATGAAAATATATTAACAACTAAATTAAAAATATGGTAAATTATCACCTACATGATTATTGCTAATTAAAGGGGATAAATACCTAAAAACAAATACATAAACATACACACTTTTTTTACATAAATGCTCATAAATAATTATGAACTCTCCGGTTTTCTATCTTTTTCCATTACTCCTTTTATTAACTACAATTGAGCTGAATATTAATTCAATTATTTTAAAGAACAACTTAAAGATTTTTTAATAAAATTTCCAATTTATACGATTAGTAGCTTTTACCTGTTACTTCGTTCACGCAACATGTGATTATGCCTTCTGTATACCAAAGTTTATAGAAAACACAAAAAGTACCACAATCGAAAAGTACCACCATTTCCTCATTTTACCTCCTCCACAGAAACTATATTGTATGTTTATGTCAACCAAATTAATAAAAAGAAAAAGTACCAAACACCCCAATTTGTATTGTTTTTTCAGCCTATAAAAAGTATCCAATATTTTAATATGGGTCATATGCTATCCGTTTGCCAAATTTCATTGACACAAAAAACTAAACATACAAACTTTCATATTTACAATACATATTTATATTAGCAGGATGATGGAGTAGAAACAAAACGAACATGCCATACACTTTGTTGATTTCGGCTCAACCCTTAAAAGAAACTTTCTAAGTAATTTTATTCAATTTATTAAAAAAAATCCTTAAATTACATTTCCAAAAAATTTTTACTTGTTTCGAACAACATTTTAGACAAATTAATGACAGTCATCTGAATTATACCATTAATGTTTTGAAAAATGTCATCGGTAAAACTCACATTAATCTGATGACAAACGACTTAACGAATGTGCCATATTTTTAAAAATTTCATTTCACTTTTTTAACCGACTACAAAACAAGATGGTTTGTTGGCAAATCGATTGGTAGTTTATTTTTCAAGTTTTAAACCTCATATGCATATACATACGAGTATGATCGAACTTAAAAAAAATTCTTTTGTTTTTTTGAAAGCGTTTGCTTACAGCTGAGTCCCATTAAATTTCTTTTTATATCGGGTGGCAAGTTGACCCCTCTAATATATTTATTATTGCATTTCACAATAGCAGAGTTATTTTTGAACGATTTTAAAAATTCTTGTTATTTCGTTCGAAAAGATATGATTGCAGCTCACGTAACTCAACCAAAAAAAAGTTCGAAGAGATCGAATTTTATCGCATTTTGGTCCCAGTTGTTGGAAAATCGGAGGTGTGAAATGGGTTACTTGTGGTTTGCTACCATTTTTTTTTCCAATTCATGTTTAGATCTTAATAATTTATTAAAATTTCTTATTAGTTCTGTCAACTATTTTATTATCTTTAACCCTAACCTTATCAACATGTGTGTGATTTAATATAGTACTGATAATATTCGGCTTATCGCATCCAAACTTCTTGACTTTTATTTTACACTTGTTTGTTTAGTTTTAGTTTAACAAAAAAATATTAGAAATTCTTAATTATTCTGTTTTTTACAAGTCAAAATAATAAAAATGCAACATAAACTACCGACGTGTGTCTCATAGACACATTTAGCTCGAAAACACAATACATATAAGAGAACTTACTGAAGGATTTATTTCTTCCCAAACACGCCAGTGGTCGCGAAATGTAATACTACGGCATATAGTTCAAAGCTTGCAGCAAGAAGCTTTAGCAAATGTTACAAATTGTGCAACAAATAAATGCAAAAGCTGTTATATGTGTGATTCTAAAACAAGTCGTATAGTGAGACAATGCTGTCCAAAATATTATATTAATGCTTGTAAAGAACATGATATAAAAACTTGTGTATGTAAACAATTTAAAAAAAAAAATTCTTTAAATTTACTTGTTTGTCCGTATGTATCTTAGAGACACACATTTTGGTCAGATTTGTAATATATTATGTCGGTATGATTAGGGTTAAATAAGTTTAGCAAATTACAGATATGATCACATGTATACCAATTTACGCTGGCAACTACTATGCAGCGGAAATAAAATAATTTTGTCACCCTTTTGCTATTTATGTAACACATACGAGGTCATATAAACATTTAAAAATTAAATACTTTCTAAACTATAAATAAAATTATATAAATTACGCAATAAGAATTAACTACTTATTTATTTATATTTTTAATAAGATTATACTCTACTTAAAGTATTGTCTTTGATTATATATTCGTAAACTACATAATAATGAAAACAAAGATGTTGAACAACAATTATGAACAAAATTAGAAAAGAAATATATAAGTATTTTCAATTTATCTAGAAAAATAAAAACTATATGTCTGTATGTACGAGTATGGATAACCTGAATTAAATACATAAATATATGGAAATACAGAGAATACTTATACACAGACTAGAGTGTATGTAGAGTTGTTATTTGCAATATTTGTGTTGATTTTTTTTTTTTAAATATTTAATCTTGCACTTAAGAACCCCTTCTAATATGCTTAATCACATACGATTACTAAAGTTATTGCGGCCTAAATGTACAAATTTTGTATGGAAAACCCGATTTTGTCGTGCACTTTAATTGTTTATGAATAAGGGTGTATATGTTTAAACGCTAATTTAGTTAAACTTAACAGGAATTTAAATGTTGCTTAAACACATCAGCAGTAAATCACTGTGCCATACACATTATGACAACTATAAACAATAATAACCGATAAAAGTCCAAAAATATATATGTATGTGCTGTAGGGGTACTTTAAGCAACCAATCATCATCATCTTATGCGGTTAACAATGGTTTATCCATGTGTTTAATGATTTATACATTTACTGTCTTTAACACACTTTAAGCGACAAACGGAGAGATTATCTTGCATTGATTTGTAAGTTCTTACAATGGGAGTATTACGAGGAAATATAACTAAAATAAACATCCCTTAAATATATGTTGAAATCTATCAAAAGGGAAAAATTAACGGGTTCTCAATTTGGTTGTGTGTTTTTTTTAAGTTTGAACCTCCATAACTGTATAATTTATAAAACGATTTAAAAAAAATTTTTTTTTTTTTTTGGTTGAAAGGGGTTGATTTTCGAATAAAGCTTTGATTTATATACCTATTTATATTATTTTTAGGTTTAAACATATATTTTAAGCTTCTTCATAGGCCAGAATTATTTACATTTGAGTCTATCCAAAATGTCCCATAAAAATATGGTTAAAAATAATTATATAATTGTTTGATCAAGAAATTTTACGAGTTTTTTAAGTAAGAATATAAGTAAGGTATCACATTTTTCTCTGCCACAAGAGTCCGGTTCCGTTATTCTCCTTCCCAAAAAGGGTAACTTATCGCAGTGCAAGAACTGGAGAGGAATAACTTTGCTCAACATGGTCAACAAGATATTAAGGCATATAATCAACAATAGGCTGTCAGAAGTTCTAGTACCTAACCTAAGACAAGAGCTAGAAGCTAAGCATTGACCACGTGAACATCCTGCGCATTATCGTTGAGTAGTCAGTGGAATGGAGGACTCCTTTGTACGTGTGCTTCGTTGAGTTCGAACAAGCCTTCGATACATTAAACCATGAAGCGATCTGGAGTGCAAGGGAATGTAAAGGAGTGCCGCCGAAAGTGATCAATCTGATCAAAGAGCTGTACAACGAAGCTAGTTGTTGGGTCATCCACGAGAACCAATTAAGCGTAAATATAAATATCCAGACTGGTGTCCGTCAGGGATGTGTTCTCTCGCCTTTACTGTTCAACTTAACCCTTGACACAATAACGAACCATGTAACAACCAACAACACTGGTTTTACAAGGGGCATACATGACACACTCGAAGGCCTAGATTATGCAGATGACATACATATGTCTTCTGGCACACAAACACTCCCATATTAAGACAAGGCTTCGGCACCTGAGCGAGTATGCAGCGAAATCAGGTCTTAAGATAAACATTGCGAAAATCAAAATAAAGAGCATTAATAACGACAATAGCAGACCTATAATCCTAGACGGAAACCCGGTAGAAGTTGTCGGCTCGTTCTGCTACCTGGGAAGTATTATCTCCAGCAATGGTGGAACAAGTGATGACATAAGATGCCGCATCACAAAAGGAATGCTGAATAAAGTTTGGCAGTCTGCATACATCTCTAAGCACACCAAACTCAAAATATTTGACGCTAGTGTGAAATCCGTCGTTCTATATGGGTGTAAAACGTGGCACGCTGCCTCCAAGGACATAAATGCACTCCAAGTGCTCATCAACCGGTGTCTGAGGCAAATCCTACACGTATTCTGGCCCAACACTATATCCAAACAGATCAACTGCCAATAAAAACCGAAATTCGGCGACGTAAATGCAACTGGATTGGGCACACGTTGGGGAAGCCCCAAGACAATATAACTCGAACAGCGCTTGACTGGAACCCACAGGGTAGCCGAAGAAAAGGAAGACCTGCTAATACATGGAGGAGACTGGTTGATGCAGAGGGGTGTGCAGCCGGACGTACATGGCGCGAAATTAAAGCATTAGCATCAGATAAATCAAACTTTATCTTGTTTGTTGTTTTTTAGGTGGAACAACTATGGGAAATGAATAATGAATGAATAATCACATTTTCCTGTCTGACAGAGAGATAAGAATACTAAATTTTTAAAAATATTGGTTTTTGATTAAACAAATATCGTGTTTCAGAGCAAGTTTTTATAGCAAAAATTAAAGGTGCTGTTTACACAATACAGACAAATGACTTGTGTAGAAATTTGGTATGAAAACCACTCAGTTTTTTGAGTGATTTCCATATTAATTTTTTACTTAAACCAATTGTTCGTATTATAAGAACCGCATATATGTACATAGATAAACCACAATACTTTTCAAATAACAACTCTGGTGGAAAAGAAGACTTCTAAACATATGAAATAAAAAAAAATATATTACAACCCGTCTTTAAAACATCACATTCACATCACAATTTACTCCGATGATAATAAATTTTGATGTCAAGAAACTTTTTTTTTTATACACATCCTTTTCACCTGTGGTGCAGGATATACCAGTATGGATTGCGAAAAAAAATAAACAGATTGACTATTGAATAAATCATTTATAGCTCACAATAAATCATGATGAGTAGTACAATAAATATGATGATTAAAGTAAAGTGTATTATCAGGTACTGATACTACTACACTAGTATCTAAATTACATATACACTAGACTATATTTCATTATTCTTATTATTATTATTATGACTTTAATATCTAATGATGATGGTAATGTTGTATGTTAAAATAATGATAAGAATTGTGCTAAAGATTTTATTTATATTCTACAAATCACAAGTAGGTGGAGAAGGAAGAGTAGGGGGCGCTATTTGTATGGGAGTTAATGACGGAAGGTTTCAAAAGATAAAATAACCGAGATAATAATTTAAGTATACTAAAATATGAAATATGAAAAATAAGTAAATAAAATTTAAATAATAAATAGAAAAACAAAAATAACTGCAAACAGAAATAATAATAAAATATGATAATAAAAATACGATATACGAAATACTATACATACATAAATGAATACAAGAGCTTATAATATTAAAACATAAAATAAAAATATAGAGAAAAATAAAAATCTTAAAAATTAATTACTGAAATTCATACAAGCGTTACGCATTTGATCACTTATACACGCATGTAGTATGCAGCTCTCATCTTAGTAGTGGCAAGGTTTTATTGCAAATATACGAATGTATTCTTCCGGGAGTTTGCAGATAGAGCATTCAAAATCCGTTTTTACGAGTACATATCGAGCCTCTTCTGCAATAGACTCACAACTCAAAATATATATAATTTTCGAGTTAATAATGCATTATTAATTGTCATATCGTTCTTCATTATTTTCTAGAAACTTCATCCATTAAGTCGTGGGAAAACTCAAAACTTTAAACTCATATTTTGTAAAATTACTTTTTTCGATTTATGACTTTATTTCAGAAAAGGCTCGATATTTGAAAAATATTTGTTTTGAATGACTTTGAATTACCGTTTAAAACGCTTTCTTTTATAACTTTTAAAATAAGAATGGTTCAAATCAAAGGATGAGTTGGCATTTGCACCAAAAAAATGCTGGCATATACCAAAAATAAAATTTTTTAAAAAAATTATTCCACAGAAAGAGGATTGTTTTTTTATTAAATCTTCTCAGAGGAATTATCATCAATAAAAAGAAAAGCAAAACGGACAAATCGTAATAAAATAAGAAGACTTTTTTAAAATTCAAATAAAATTTGATGTGATTCCGATTCGAAAATTCTTGGAATATTTTTCTTTAACTGAGTTGATAAACGGTTCCCAGACTCGCTTTTTTTTGGAATACTCTATTTTTGAAAGTTCAATTACATATACATACATACATATGTACATATGTATCGTTACCTTAATATCTATTAAGGCCCTAACTTATTTTGATTTTATTTTGTCAAATAGCGTATTTATTATATTTCGATTGGTAACCTTCTAAGTTAACGATATAAGAAAAAAAAAACCCCATTTGAACAAAACAAGTTGGGGCCTTTCTATATTAAAGTAGCGATATTTATGTACTTATATACTTTAGATATATTTTCATTTATTTATTTATTTTTTATGAGAATATACGCAGCAATTGCAAAAGAAAACCATGGAAAAATTCACACACACAGACATCCTACATATACAATCATGTTAATGCCACAAGAATAAAAATAAAGAAATATGAAAATAAGTGAAAACCCATTAAGATTCAAAAAGACTTGGTTAAAAAGTTAAGTGTTGCGTTAAAAATTTAAAAAACAAAGAAAGTCAAGGTTCCATTTAAGATAAAATAAAATCATAAATAGTAACCGGTCCGATTACGACTATTATTTAATATTTGTGTGTGTAGAGTATGTTTGTGTGTTCAAAACTGATTCATATTGAGAAAGCAAATAATATTTTAAATTTAGTAGTAGAGTGCCCCGGTGTTTTTACTTGCAATTTTTTTTTTTTTAAATATATAAACTAATAAATTATAAATTTATCAGTGGTGTTGGGGTTTTGACAACTAAGAGTGAGGCATTTAAATAATTTTATTGAAAACCTAAAAATATGCATTAATCCGATTTTTTTTTAAAGTGATATCTATTGGTGAAACACATCGGAATTTTATTAAAAATCAGTTTCGGATTTTTTTTTTATTACTTAGATCATTTTGCATTTTAGTTAACGATTTTTTTGTGCATATACAGAAGCAAATTGTTTACCCAAACAAAAAAACAAAACTCAATTAAAACATTTTATCAAACTTAAAAGTAGTTTCAATTATTGATATGATTACAAACAAAATTTTTAAAAATTTAAATTGTAATTCTTTTAATTGAGTCAAATGTGCTGTTTTCACATGACGAGTGAATTGATTTGAGTGTAAAATTTTAGACTCAAACCACGTGTTCCTTATGAGAAAACAGCACATAAGACTAAATTGAATCTGTAGTTGCTGTAATTTGTTTGAAATACTTTAATATCTCCTTATAAATTATTTAAAATATGTTTAAAGTCCAAACAAAGATGAAACTTTTAAATCCAATCAACTGAAACTTATTGAACTGGAATTATAGTTTTTAATAAAAATGTTAAATGAAAATTTAAGCACTTTGAAAAGCTTCATTATTTAAAGATAATATCAACTTGTCAATATGTTTAGAATTACACACTAATACACACTTTTGCAAATATTGCAAAAAGTTATACTTGGAGTTACGCAAAAGGGAAAACAAATACACATTAAAATGGAATAAAAGAATCAAACAAATGTAATTAAAATATTAATTGGCATGTTCTGTGTGCATTTCTAGTAGAAAATAAATTCATGTATGAATGTATGTACGACAATATAATGACTATCCAGACGACAAAACTATGGTTGGTTTCCAATGAAACTAGCAATTATAAAAATTCAATTAAAGGACATTATAAAATAAAAACGAACTACTAGAAACCTCATAAATCGTCATCAGAAACTTAAATAAAAGAAAACTATTTTACAAAATGAATGTCAAAAGTCCTGCAAAATTAAATCAACTAATCTAAGAAAAATGTTTTAAATGAAATTAAAAAAAAAATAAACAATTAAAAAATAGATATATAAAAATATATAAAGTTAGTAACCACAACCAAAGTTAAATTATTAAGAAATACATAAAGAAAGGGGTGAGGGTAGGTGGGGGTGAATATTACTTGCATGCAAACAAACGTACAATGGCCGGCCTATGTAGTACCCAAACACCCACTTTGGCCATTTGAGCTTGAACGCCCTTTGCCTGTAGTCCTTTAACAGCTCCTTCAGCATATGCAGGACATTCAAAGTCCACAAAACCATAACCTAGAATTTCATTTGAAAAAAAAAAAAAAAAATGAGAAGAAAAAGAGGAGAAAAAGAGAAAGTGAAAAATAAAATATATAGATTTGGAGCAACAAGTTAAAATTTTTTTTTTCAAACAGCACATGCACAATATTAACAAAATCTATTATAATTTTTAACTATTAAGCGTGGTAATCTATTATTAATAAATACAAAAAGTTAAGTTTATATTTTTATAATATTAAGCATAATAGTGTATAACTAGAAAATTAAATAGTTCCGATTCTTTGCCAAAAGGTCATATTAATGTGCGTCAGTGTATTTGTAACTTTCTTCACCAAGATCTCATTTCCTACTTTTGTATTTCAATATATTATTCTGTAAATTAATTTTCCGATGAATTTTAAATCGATTCTGTGATCGCATCTATAGCGCGTCCTAGAAAATAGTCAATTTAATCTGCTACTGCTGCTACTTAAAATTGCAAAATTCCTACAGCCTTTTGTACATTTTGCGATCAACATGATTGGCCTATTGCGCAAGCAATTCTTGCAGTTATTAAACGTTTTCGCAGTAATTTTACTCTTCTCGATTCAAAACCATCAACAAGACAAAGAAGGTGGCACGAAATAAGCCCCAAATCGAAAAATGAAATAAGCCCCAAAAAATTTTAAAATTTTTTGTTTGGGGTTTATTTCATTTTTTTTGGGGCTTATTTCATTTTTTAAAAATTTGGGGCTTATTTCATAAAATTTTTTGGGGCTTATTTCATTTTATTTGGGGCTTATTTCATATCCGTAAAATAGATCTAAAATCCTTGCGCCCTGCCGTAGGCCGGTTATGCAGAGAATACTTTGAACGCGAAGCCGGTGTTCGATATACCATAGAGGATAAATTCCTTGCGGCGGCCGTAGGCCGGTTATGCAGAGAATGCTTGGAACGCGAAGCCGGTGTTCGAAATACCATAGAGGATAAATTCCTTGCGCCCGGCCGTAGGCCGGTTATGCAGAGAGTGCTTGGAACACGAAGCCGGTGTTCGATATACCATAGAGGATAAATTCCTTGCACCCGGCCGTAGGCCGGTTATGCAGAAAATACTTTGAACGCGAAGCCTGTGTTCGATATACCATAGAGGATAAATTCCTTGCGCCGGCCGTAGGCCGGTTATGCAGAGAATGCTTGGAACGCGAAGCCGGTGTTCGAAATACCATAGAGGATAAATTCCTTGCGCCCGGCCGTAGGCCGGTTATGCAGAGAGTGCTTGGAACACGAAGCCGGTGTTCGATATACCATAGAGGATAAATTCCTTGCACCCGGCCGTAGGCCGGTTATGCAGAAAATACTTTGAACGCGAAGCCTGTGTTCGATATACAATAGAGGATAAACTCCTTGCGCCCGGCCGTAGGCCGGTTATGCAGAGAATGCTTGGAACGCAAAGCCGGTGTTCGATATACCATAGAGGATAAATTCCTTGCGCCCGGCCGTAGGCCTGTTATGCAGAAAATACTTTGAAGGCGAAGCCGGTGTTCGATATACCATGGAGGATAAATTCCTCGCGACCGGCCGTAGGCCGGTTATGCAGAGAATGCTTGGAACGCGAAGCCGGTGTTCGATATAATTTAGAGGAAAAAATTCTTGCATTTTATGATTTCTTCTTAAGCTTACATCATAAAGTTAACAAATTTGGGGCTTATTTCATTTTTTTGGGGTTTATTTCATTTTTTAAAAATTTGGGGCTTATTTCATAAAATTTTTTGGGGCTTATTTCATTTTATTTGGGGCTTATTTCGTAAATTTTGTTTGGGGCTTATTTCATTTTTCGATTTGGGGCTTATTTCATTGGGGCTTATTTCGTGGTGCTGACAAAGAAATGTGCGTACCAACGACAATATTGCCGCTCTAGCGCAAATTATTGAAAAATATGACGAAATGTTCATTTGTAGTCGTTCTCAACTTGTGGGGCCTGTGTCCTTCGACTACGTAGAAAATTTTACATACTCGTATTGTATTTAAGTATTTTGGGATTACTTTGAATACGGCTTGTGATTTAACATGTTAATCCGAAATGTGGTGAATCAATTCCAAAAGGGGGATTTAAGACCTTCTAGGGTGACTCTATTCAATACCAAAAATGGACACAAATAAATTTGAAATTTAAATGAGTAAGAAAACAGTTTAACTTCACTAAATATTAAAAATATTAATTCTATTGTGTTTCAGAATAAAAATTCCCATAAATAATCCCAATTAGGGATTTAACTCAAGTATGCGAGAGGATTGATTTTAGGCATTTTTTTTTTATTTTGCTGATTTTACGACAATACGAATCGTCTGAAAACAAACCCTGACACATCAGTCGAAGACTCAAGTCAAAAACCAATTACACTTAGAGACAGACGGACATCGCTCATTTGACTTCACTCTTTATAAGAATTCACAATATATACTATATGGGTCTCATATGAAATTATTGTTGAAACTACACACGGAAGAATAACCGCATACCATTTTTGGTGAAGGGTATATAAATAGTACCGGTATACCAAAAAGTGGGAGAAAGATGCGCTCAAGTTCATGTGTAAAGAGAAGTTTGCAGCTGGCTCTCATTCTACAAAAGCAAATACTAAAGAAATCTGCTATAAAATAAATAAATTGATATTTGCATGCTTTTAATTTTTGTTACGTATTCCGTCTACATGAATAACTTGATTAAAAAACTTTTTTTTCAAACTTTTCAGTTTTGTTTGGTGATTTTCATTGAAAGTTTCTGGACAGGTCGACAACATCAGCTGGTTACTTTTTTATTGGCATTCTTAAGTGAAGAACAATATAACGCCTACACAAACACAAACTTAAACAAGTGTTAACGATATTTTTTTCTCTTTAAATATTGAAAAGCTTTACCGAAAAATCCTGTATTGAAGTTGTTCATAATGGCTAAGAGGTTTCCACTTCCTTTTTTTTTCAAAAGCTTGAGATGAAAACCAATTTTATAAATACAAACATATCGTTACCTTATTACAGAAAGGCTCTAACTCATTGTTTTCAATTCGTGTCTTTATCATGTTTCGTTAGGTAACCCTCTTAGTTATCGATACAAAATAAAGACGCTTATAAAAAAACGGGATAGGTCCTTTTTATATTAAGGTAACGGTATACTTGTCCTTATAAGTATTGGAAGTCTGTGTAATTTGCTAATTGAACAAAATTTTATGATAATTTTTACTATGAAAAAAGGAAACCTTTTTAATCCTTACCAACATTGGTATTTACACATATTAGATATTTATAAAAAAAATATATATTTTAAGAAATCTATTAAAATATTTAGAAAATATACGTATAAATTAACTTATTTTAGATATGGTCACACGAAGCACATACACATGTATGTATATTTCAAAGATATAATTAATTAATTTAGTTTTATTTGACAACTATTTTTTGGATTTATACGTTTAGTTTAGCAAATGTCCCTGATTGATGATATTTGGAGCGATATTTTTTTTTTCTCTCCTTCAGAGTAATTTTTTTCCATTAAAAAAAAGAGAAAAGAAAATAGAAAAAACTTTTTAAAATGCAATGGGCACATCTCAATCCCAATTTTCCTTTACACAAATAAATGGCAATAAATCTTTTTTTAAAAAATGTGATATATTAACAATAGGGCAAGTTAAACATTCCAATCCGAATAGTTTCAATTACGGAATTATATTCTGATCTTTTTTGATTTACAGTTTTTAGATTGCTTTTATTATGTATTTAGATTTTGGAGTCTTAAAGGCGTTTGTTTAAAATGTTTTTACCAGCAAAGCTCACATTAAGCTTTTTTAATAACAAGCAATTTTTTTATTACTGGCGCTCCTAAAAGTATGAATGTTCTTGTCGCATACCAAAAATGAAATTAATAGAAAAATTCAATGTCAATTCCATTTTCAAATTTAAAATTGGTTGGATTACAACCAAAATATTATGGTGTTTTCTTTTCTGAACAAAAATGTTGCCCTTTCAATGTGTAACACTTTTTACAGTTTGCAACTACCTTTAAAAAGTGGTACATTTTTTATTGTCACAATGGTACAAAATATTTGAGGCTTAACATTACTTAACATTAATTATTTAATTATCGTTTTAATTATAAGTTTTTTCGCTTAAGTAAGTAGAATGACAAAAATACAAGTTCTTACTTGTATAAAAATATACTAAACAAAGTTGTAAAAATGGGCAGTATCTCACCCCGACCTGATAGTTGAGGGCAAAATATGTTGCATATTTTGCCATTTATTGGTGCAACATAATTAGAAAGGAACGAAATCGCTTTTAAATATGTTACATATTTTTTAGAATGGATCACGAAAATTAAAGAATGTAGCATAAATGCAACACTTTTTTCAGAAAAGAAAACGCCATTAGTTTGTCGTTTTCTAAATATTAAACGATCTACGTATAGTATGTTATTCCAGCAAGAAATTTAAATTTTATGACATACTTAAAGGAAAATTGTTAAAAAAATTCAAAGAGCATATTTTTAGGATGTTGGTGCATATGTAATGCATTTGAAAAAAACGAATTTTCTTGTCACACAAATGTTGCTGTAGACACAAACTTTTCTCACAATTTTCAAATTTTTTTATAAACTTTGTTTTACTTAAAACCAGCTTTATTTTTAGGTATTTTATATACATACATACATATGTATGTAACAAACGTGACCATAACTTTCAATTACAATGAATTAATAAAAAAACTACTTTAAATAGGCTTAATTTTTCAAAATACAAAGTGCAAATTCATGATTTATGTATGATTAAATCAAATCAAAATAATAAACTAAATACCATCCATAAATAACTAATAAAACAATAAACTATACACACATAAAAAAAATTACTTTGATTTAACTAAATATGCCTAATTAAAAATTTATATAAAACAACCGCTCGCCAATAGCGAAATAAAAAAATTTAATTAATTACACATATTAAAGGAAATATTTCATTAGTTAAATTTAGTTTTGATATTTCTTTTTTTTTTTTTGACAACAATGAAACAAAAAACACATTGATATAAATAAAATAATTAAGAATACACCAATGCACACCCGCTCAATTACACACACATACACACATATACAAACATATACAGAAATATAAATTAGTACAAAAAAGACAATAAAAGGAAAATATATAAAACTAAAATTGATGAAAAAATGGTGAAAAGCAAAAAATACCTTTACATTTATTTGTTGTTTTATCTAAAATAGCCTTGGTGGATACAATAGTTCCATATCTGTTTTAAAGAGAGAGAGAGAGAAAAAAATAGGAAAATATATTAGAAAAAAACGAGGAAAAACAAATAAATAAAAACAAAATGAGAAATAAACTTTAAATATTTGTATATTAATTAGTTTTTTTTTATGAAAAATGCTTGCAACATTTAGTTGCACACATAGATACATATTAATTGTTTATTGCTGGTGTACGAGTATTATAAAACAGTGTAGTTCAAAAAATGAATACAAACATATTTTATTAAAACTTCTTTCCTAACAACACAAGTTTGGATTAGCGGTGAAACTTTTTCGGTAGGCAGTTGCAGAAGTATTTGATTTTATAAACTATCAATTACATACATCATTCCACTTGTTCTCTTTTTACGAAAAAATAGATACAAATGAGACTTTATGCAGCCATACAAAACTAAGAGAAAGTTTTGCAAAGAGTAGATTTGTTATATGCACACAATAGCTTTGGCAAAAAATAAGCCGGCTTCAATACAATGCTCTTTTTTACTTTAAATTTTACTATAATGAACTCCGATTTTCGAAAAAAATTCATGGGGAATAACTGCAAGAAAACCAATTCAAAGCTTGGCTTAAATGGAGGTATAATGCAATAAACTATAGTTTGTAGTGGTTAGGTTAAAAGAAATTATGAAACCAATCTGCAACCGAATCCAGTAGAATAATAAAAAACGGATTGGAAAATCGGGCAATCAAGGGAAGAGTTGTGCTAGAAACAATGGTTGTTTTGGGCGGGAGACAACTTTTCCCAAGCAAATTTGTTGAATATCGGTGCATAAACGATTGAATTATGGATATGTAATCATAAAAAAAACGATTGATAGCCTCCTTCTATTATTTTGAAGTCGGATAAAAATAAAATTTTTTTGTGATCTGAATAATTTGTAGAATTTACAGTTTCAAGTGTTTTTGGTCCTTCGAACTGGATGCGGGTATGCTGACGTTTACGATGGGTATATATCAACGGAACTTAATTAATTATGAAGGTTGACAATGTGCGTTGATGCTCAGGATTGCGATTTTACGATTCAAATTTATTGGTATGGTGCAAAGGACTAGTTTTTGCACAAAGCAAGAATGTGTTCCAATTATAGATACCAATTTCGATGTCGAAAATACATCTTCAATATTTGGGATTTGCAAAAAAAAAAAAAAAACCTGCGATCCCAGGATCTGAAACTTAAAAGTTCCGAAACCAGAGATTCAGAAAATCAGCCGCGTTTGGCATCCCTAATTCCAATTATCATAACGATCATTACATTATGAAAATAATATCGTAGTATCGTAAAGGATTGTATAAAGTTCTGAGGACGTCACAATGGATATAATAAAAATTTGCCTTCTAAATAACAAACTTCCAAAGACTACAGTAAAAGCTCAAAACACTAGCTGACAGCTTTTACAGGGATAAACAACATGCCCGACCATCACAGTTAACCTGCTACCATGAGGACACAATGCACCTATCATCGCGAATTCGTACATTTTTCCGTATCTTTCAAAATTTTCTAAAGATACGTTATTTCGAATAGGCAGAGTTGTCATCCACCCAACAGAACGTGCATTTTTAAGAGATTTCCTTCCATATCACACTGACATTTACTCCTTCAACTGAGAGCATTATTAAAGAACACTGCTTTATTATTGCGGATAAATTTGGAAATAAATTTAAAATAAACGTGAACTTGATTACATACAAATTTTAAATATTCTTTTAATAAAATAAAGCTCATCTTTATATGAACAAAAAACAAAGATGAAAATTAATGAAGACAAGGGGAAAGGTGAACTTACTGTGCACACATAGTAACTAAATCTTTGTCGGTTGTGCCTTGTTGTAAACCTCTAATGTATAAATTTGTTTTTGACAATTGTTCGCCTTGTTGATTTTGTGTTGTACAATTATTAGGACCCATTGTTGTATTTGTATTGGTATTACTTAGACTAGTACTTAATGTTCCACTTTGGGATCCAGTATTTGATGAGCTACTTGAGTTTGTGTTACTTGGTGATGCTGCAGTTGGAACACGTTGACCGTACTGAAAATAAAAAAAGTAGAACATACAAAAAAATTTAAATTTTTTTATAACTTTATTTAACTTAATTGGTAAAAATAAAAATTTTTAAATACTTGGGTAGGTCACACATTCCTATCGAAATGATTTCAAGTCTTAAATTGTATTCAGATCGTTTTTGATTTTCGATTTTAAAACGGTGAAAAAGTTATTTATTGCAAAGTTCATGCAAAGTTTGCATTATTAATGCTCCTAAGAGTATCCATGTTTTTTTTTATTGAAATCCAATTTGAATTTTAAAAGTGGTTGGAGTGCAAACTAAATTTTCTTTTTCATTTTCTAACGGAATGGAAACCACTTGCGATAGGAATTTTTGTTATGTGACATGGCTGATTGAGTTGAACAGTTTGTACACAGAAAAATATTATATCTCAAATATTAATCAAAAATTACTATTTATTTCAATTAAGTTCGTAATTGAAACAATAACTCATGAGATTAAAATCGAAATTGATTGAAATTAATGGAATATGTAATTAGTTCAACAAAACATACGTATTTCAAAATTATGTTGGAATTAAAATGTTTAAATATTTTTTTATTTAAGTACCACCACCCACCCCAAAGTTAGAGAAGAATGTAAAAAATAAATCTTTTTATCAAGTTTTTTTTATCTAATTTTTATAATCGTGTAACACAAGGGCATACACACAGAGACTTACAAAAAAGGATACAGATATAATTTACTTTCTGCTTTAGGGGTTTCACGATGTTTTATATGCAAAATTAAATAAAAGAAAAAACAACCCGGAATGTTAAATTAAACAGGTACAACAAAGTATGACTACGTTCCAGAGGGTACTTGGCAAGTACTACACAATGCTACAAAATGAATGTGTAATAGTTGCTGGTGAGTTGTGGCACAAAGGCTGACACTAAAAGTGCAAGCTGCAGCACATTATGAACTTTTAAATATCATGTGTTTTCAGTTCCAGACCTTTTTTTCCTCTCTCTTTTATACTTATGTTCATACTTAATTTAATATTTCTTTCTTCTGGCTTTACTCTTTGTTCTTTTTTTTCTTTTGGGCGGCTAAAGATGAGACTGTATTTACAGATAAAATGTATCAAGTATATGAAGTTTTTTTTTTTATAAAAAAAAAAATAACTGATAAAATGTAAGAAGAAGAAGAAAAATGTATAATCTTTTCAAATTTAACAAAATCAAAAAAAAAAAAAAACTTTATTTAGGATTTACATAAGTTATTATGTATTTTAATTGGAAATACATTTGGAGATTATCTGGAAAAATAAGAGCAAAGTCATTTTTCTGGGTAGTTAAAGGAAGATATACTTTTTATCTTTCAAAGTTGAAGAAATGTTTTCTCTTTTGTTGTTGGTGCTGCAGGTATTTTAATTAAAAGCAGAATAATACATGAATTCTTAGAAATTGTTTCAAATGACTAAATGCCAGTAAAATCAATTCAATTTATTCACAATAAACTATTAAATTTAATCGACAGTCATAGTGAAGTAAACGACCCCAACCAAAAGTTTTGTACTGAAAACAAACACACACGAACTTTGGGGAAATTTTTTTCCAATATTTTCGAGCCAATTTTAATTTTTGAATTTTTGGTGAAAATAGGAAAACTGGATCCAAAATAATATGCTAAAATACTTTTGTTGTTGTTTCTAATAAAAACTTAAAAGGACGAAGGGTCTGTTTTCACGATGTTAAATCCCGAAACAGCGATGCTTAGTAAGGATCTTCTGCGTTGCGTCATGACATTATGGGTTATGTGATGACTTCTTTAAATTGAAACACTAAAAATGAACTTAGAGAAAAAATTTCTCCGAAATAGGCAAAATGGTTCCAAAAAATTTTCATGTTCATTTGAATGAAACTATTTTGGGACAAGTTTTCATCTTTTAATTTTAGGGCTGTTTTCCTAATTTGGAGCAATTATTAATTTTTTAATTTGGGAACATTTTTTCTCGAGCCTAAAAACAACTTAACTCTAAAATACATATGTTTAAACTAGGGATGTCGAACGGCTTTGGTTTTTTGGTTCGCGGGATTCGGGATTTTAATATTTCGAATTCCGGGATCGTAGGCCATCTAGAAGGAGGAAACGCGGCAAATATAAGTGCTCAGCAAAGTCACAAGCCAACTACTTAGCAAAGAACTGCACCGCTAAACAGCTGCATGAAGATATTGTTCCTAGGCATGATAAATGGGGCTACTAGACGAAATTTTTACTAATTATTTGGATAAACACTAAACTAGTTTTTTTTTTGTAAATATTTTCTTGTGATTATGAAAAATTTTCTGTAAATGATAAATTTTATACATATTTCTTTACAAAAAACTGAATTGGCGCCATATTACAACCATTTTGAACTCAAATTAAGAAAAAATTTTCTAAATAGTTCATGTTTTTGTTTTTGAGTGCTTGTTACTGAAAAGCAATAAATTCTATTAAGTAACATCATCCAACCAGAGCTAAATTAGAATAAATTCTCTTCTAAATCTTCTAAACAAATTGCAAATTCCAACTATTTTTTTTTTTTACAAAAAAAAAAAAAAAAAAACTAAAATAATATTTCATACCTACAATTTTTAGTTTTAAATATTTTTCTCTCTCAAATATGCATAAAACGGGGTGAAGAGAGGTGACAAACCAAGTTGTTGGCTTTTTCTATCCATTACTTTGTTTTTTTTTTTTGAATATTTTACGAAAATATTCAAATTATTTCCGCAATGTGCGTTTAATGTTAAAAACATGTCACTCAATTCCCAACACATCGCCATCATCAACAAATAACATTTAGGCAATTTGTATATGAAAGCACAGCACAGCAAAGCAAAAAAAAAAAAAAAAACAAAAATATAAAGTGGACGAGTGAAGTAATTTCGAAAAACAAGATCATAAAAGAATTTATATGGAATAGAGCAACTATGACATATCAAAATAAAGTGTTTCTCTACGCTTTTATTGAGTCAATGAATTTCCAAAATGAATTATTACGTCAATCATACAAAAAGCACAAAAGTTAGGTGTGTGTGTGTGTGTGAGTTTTAATGACTTTACATTATGTTTTCAAAAATATTTATATATTGTACGAGTTTGGATTGCAAAATTTATTTAAAACTTAATAAATAACTTTAGTCAGGTTTAATTATAAACATTGAAAAAATGTTTTGCAAGGACTATATGGTCCTTTGGAATTGAACATAAATAATTTCGTATATCTTTCATATGCGTATGTACATACACGCGAGTACATGTATATGTACGTTTCATATCTATAGCATAAACCTTAATATTTTGATTTAAATATTTGTTTGCATGTATGCATATGGCGGCGGTCATATTTTTATTCCCTTCACCAAAAATGGTAAAAGTACTTATATATAATATAATTTCCACAATATTGATATGAGTACATACTATAAAGTAAATACATTCTGGTCCCTTGTAATAAGTGAGGTCGAATGAGCCACGTCGGTCTGTCTATACGTGAAATCGAGTTTTCGAAGTCACCAGAAGAGTTAAAGACTTCGGTCTTGTACTGATATGTCAGGCATTGTCTCAGGACAAGTCGTATTGAAAATGAGCAAAATTAAATACTTTATTATATTTAAGTATAAAATTTTTTTTGGCACATTCGCCGATGTAAGATCAAAAACGGTTTGGCGTCGACCAATCCAAAAATAGATGCTGAGAAAGTGAAAAACAATATAGCTTAAAGTGAACATCTATCCATAAATTGTAGGAATTATGTGCCCCCACAATTGTCTTTCTAAATTTCAAAAAAAAAAAAAAAAATAAAAATGACCCATAACTGCATTTTATACAACAATCAATATATCGGGGGGACAACTAACTACCACCGATTTTTTAAAATAAATTTATGGTGCCAAATTGCAAGAAACCCAAATAAAACAAATAAAGAATTTTAAAATTCGGTCTACTAATGGAGGAGCTATTCTATAATCAGTATTTTGGGGGAACAACTTGCCTCCGATTTTCCACAATTTTTGTGACCCTACTGGAAACAATCAACTCTAGTGAATACTTTTGGTTTTATTAAGTTTTTTTTTTTTAAATCTATTATGGTATACTTTCGATAGCGATGAAGCAAAAAAAAAAAAAAAGGTAGATGTCATTACCTACATCGAACTTCATGAAACATAATATCCCAGTAAACCAAAGTAATTTTTAAGTACTACTACTTATTTATATAGCGAGCTACTGGGTACAACACCTTACATATATACATACATACACACGCATTTTCTAGCTGACTTTTAATGTTGCCCTCCTTCTAGATAAGTCATGAACTCTCCATAAATACATTCATTGTATTGGACATTAAAAGATATTTACATACGCAACATACAACAGTTATTTAAAGGTTTTTCATGCGTATGTATTTGTCCGCATATACATATGGATACAATAGGAGGGGGTGATTTACATACATACACATACCTATGTAACTACACATGTATATTTGCAGAACCCAATTTCAAAGTAAAAAAAAAAATTCAAGATGATGATGAGGCTGCTTCTGATGTTCATGTTGATAAATTCAAAATTCAAAACATGTCGTACACAAACACACATTGTACTTTTATGGTTTTTTCTTTTGCTCATACATACATACTCGTACATACATTTGAATGTACATGCAAAAAAATAGAAAATGGAAAATACTTAAATAGTCTTATATTTTAAGTTTTAATTTTTTATACATTTTTTTTTTGCAACATATTCACTTGAGACCAACAAAAGCAGTGGGAAATTTAATATCTGCATGTAGTGATGTACATACATATGTATGTATATATGTAAGTATTTTATGTTTGTAGAAAATATATTATATTATACTATAGTACTGAAAACAAACGATGTATCAGATGCAAACAACATACAAATACACATGTATATACATATCAGAGCGTCAAAGGCTTGATTTCTTGTTTTAAAATTATTTTTTAAGGTTTTTAAGTGTAAAGCAAAGTATGTAGGTATGTGTGTAATTCCGAAAACATATAAAATTTTATATGAAACTTATTTACTCGCTAAAAGTGCTGCTCAATTAGACTGAAAATTCTCATAAAAAGTTTGTGGTGTAGCGAAGCACGAATTGCGCCTAAAGTGATAGCAATGGATATCCCCCCTACTTCCCTTTACATCTTATATGGACGCCCATTGCTCAGTATTATTTCAAAAATAGTGACACATAAGTTTTCTAGGTAATTGGCCAAAGATAATGTTTTAAAAAAGCCAATTGCTCTTTTCCTCATAAAAGTCTGATTAGTCACAAAGAGGCACAGACAGGCTAGCATTGCTAAAAATCAGGCACAGCACACGTATGTATATCGCCGATAATAATGGCTTTTAAAAAAGGTCGAACCGCAGGTGTTAATTTCTATGTTGAAAATGCTTTGCATCAAGAGTATACAAAATACTTTTAATATGACTTGTGAACGTTAATTTTTAACGTTATAATGGCACTTACAAGCAGATTTTTTATAATCAAACTTATTTATTGAAAATGCGGAAATTTGACTAGAATTGACTAAGCCACAACAAAAGAAGTACCTTAAGTTTGGATCTAACATCTACCCCTTTTTGAAGTTATGTACACGCATGTGTATATTATACACATTTGTAAAACATACTACAGACATGTATATAAATATTCAGTTTTAATTTGTCTAATTGTCTTAGAACAAATCCTGGCGTCGGAAAACAAATTTCCCATACAGACAGACGGACATGGCTTATTCAACTTTCGTAACTACAAGCATCCAGAATATATATACGAGTATATAATTTATGGGTCTCATATGAATATTGTAGAAATTACACACGAAATGACAAACCTATAAATACCCTTAATATTTGTAGGAGAAGGGTGGTTTGTGTAAAAAAGGAAACTAGCAAATATGTAATAAAGGGACACGGTTATAGGCCACATTTGCTATTGCTTGGGATCGAATCACGTGACTTATCTTGTAACATATTCTCTTCCTGGTAGTGTTACTGTTATAAAATGAATTATTTATTGTCAGTAGAAGATTTTATTCTTTCAAGTTTCTGACCACTCATCCCATAAACTCGCTTAAACACACACAATGGAATTAAACTCACAAATAAAATACCCACACACAACATTTAATTATAATTACGAGTCTTACATTTTTTCAGTAATTTTTTGAGCTCTTGTCTCATTTGAAACAAATGAATTTACTTCCTTTTTAAGATGAGTTAATTTTATTTAAAGTTTAGACATTTTTACGCATCTTAGAAAACATTCCTGAATACTAATTTTTAGAAAAAAAAAAAAATGAAAAAAAAAAATAAAAAGAAAAACAGCAACAAAAAGAAATGACACAATAAGAAGCTGGAAAGTAAGAACAAAGTGAATAATAAACACAAGACAATAAATTAAATTATTAACTATAAAGTATTTTAATTAAAACGAGATCTCAAAAGAAGTAGCTGCTCAATACTTTCAGAGGTGTATTTGTTATAGATAAATCCTAAAAATATTTACCGGTCGATATGCAACTCTGTGGTAAATTTCCTGTAACACTAAGGCCCAAATTCACAGTCATTAGTTAGCTAATAGCAATAGTTTAACTAATAATATTTGATTCACAGCTTCTAGTTTAACATTAGTTAAACCATCAAACGTCATTGGTTAACTAATAGTTAGACAACAGCTGATTCGTTGGAATTTATTATTAGTATTTTTGTTTTGTGAAAAATTTTAGATATGGATGTGAAATTGAAAACGCGGAGTCCGATATTGAAAGTGACACTGATACTGACAATACGCGGAATATTGTTGCTGAGTGTCGCCAACGTAATCTAAAAAGATTTTATGGATATATTCCGTCTTAGCAAGTAGGTGGCGTGGTAAGTTCTTGAATGTATACGCCATTTTTTAAGAAATAATATATCAAATGTAAACAAAAGCCATATGCTATAACAGAATTGCCAGTACTGAAAGTTAATAGAGTGATAGGGTTACCATTTTTTGTTCATATTGAGAGTGTTGGTTAAATAATACACTGTGAATATGAAATTTAAGTAACTAATTACTGTAAATTTGGCCCTAAAAGCTTAACTTTAAAGAGCATTGAGTAGTAGTGAGTAATTAAAAGTTGGAAAGCTTGCCATCTCAACCTATGCTCTACTTTGGAATTTTATAGTTCCCTTCCTCAGCAGTCTGGTGAGTTTATTTTCTTAAGTTAAATATTAATACTCATTTGCTATTTTATACCGATCGAATATATATGTATTTAAAATATTATGTTTCTACAAGATGATTGCGCCGGCTTCAATCGGAAGCTATTTTCTTATATGGGGAAACCATTCTCCCCACTCATCAGCCCCCTATTTTATGAATGACTATCGAACGATGACATGAGGCGGACGTAGCACCATTTGTCCTTCAATAATATAAATAATTTTGTTCTACTTGAAAACGAATTGTGTTAATAGTTTAGTAAATACAGGAATTGACCCCTCCCTCCCCTCCTCGTGCCACTAGTGGTTTAAAATATACTTTAAAAACTAATATCATACCTACCAAATATGCATAAAAAAATTTCATTAAAATCGGTCGAGCCGTTTCTTTCTGTACTGTTATAAATAATATTTAGCTTTCAAGATGCACAATTTGACATACACACATACATACATATTCTTATATAAATGGAACTCATTCTATTACATTCAAGTACATACATATTTTTTTGCGAGTAGCAACCCTTCTTAACTGAATATAATTTAAACAAAATTTTCAACAATAAACATCCATTTTATTTGTTATGTATAAAATTTTCTTAAATTAAAAAAAATATTCGCCATTTTGTCACGTAATTTAAGAATGATTTTTGCTAAACACAAAATATAACAAAATTAGACCCACGAATATTTTTGCACATATAATCTTATAAATGAATGTCTTTCTTTAAAGAAAGCCAAGCAGTGGTGTGTTTGTGGGGATGGTGGATGGGGGATGAGGAAGGGTCTTTCTTTGCATTAATAATTTCGTATTTTTTGTATGCAGCAGTCACGTGAGAATTATATTTTTTTATTTTAACGGAATTAATTTATATATATATATTTTTTTTTTGGTTTCTTATCAATATTGAGCATTTGAAACATGTTCGATAATATTAAATTTAGGTTAAAATAAAAATAATGTGTTAGAATTAATATGGAAGACGACAACAAACAATCCTCCCTTAGATTTGCTTTATTGAAGTTAATATTCGTGTTCAATGATGATTATTACAAGGATGTATGAGTTACAATCGAACGATATTGAAGGGCATCTAACAGATAAGCCAACCAAATATCTTCTCAGTTCTGCACAGCAGCAAACTAAACAGTAAATAAAATTACGTGAAAATAAATTTTCAAGTGTGATGTGAACATCAATTTGATAAAATTGTGCGTGTTTCAATGAAATGTAAAACACACAGTGGCGAAGGAATTTGCCTGGGATTTTCTATTCAGTTAGAATGAAATGTAGACTACTCTGCCTTAAATTGTTTGTCATATTTTCACTTTTCAAGAACAGTAATATATTTTTGTCGTATATTAACCATGGTTATAGTGCAATCATAATATACATAACTGCAACGAAACAAAATCATCCAATCAGAGGCAAAAAAGCATTTCTACATTGCTATTATAGCTATTTTAATAACATGGTTTTTTAAAAATATATGATTGCTGCAACCATACATTATTTCCGCAATCAAAATATTGTTGTTACAACCATATTACAATTGTTTCCATTGTTTGCCTGTAGAGTGAGTATTTTAATACACTGCAAGTAAATTCCACGTTTTACTACATGGCCTCATAGATGTATTTTAAATTATGTACGAGTTGAAAGTAAACAAGTTACAGATAAGATGTTTTAAGCTTTAAAAACTGTAAAAGAATACAAAGGCCCGAAAAACTTGTAAATCGAGTAGTTTTAAATCGAGTATATTATTTTGATGTTAAGCCAATATTTCGATGCAAGACGTATTAAATGACAAACTTAACATCTTCACCATCCCCATTGTAGGTGACCATAAAAACGCACGAATAAAAATGGAAAGTTTAAAAAACCATTTTATATATAATGAACTTTAAATGAACATAAGATTATTGTTTGAATTGCGAATACGCGTTGAGTGCTCAAATGATATTTATCGATTTAGATGTTTTTCATGTTGAATTTTTCAAGGATTTAAATTTGTGATTTAAAAATAAAAACGATATTTTACTTTGTCATATTTATTGTACAGCTTATTGAACGTGTGTATTGTGTTACGTGATGTTTGGAAATAAAAGTTAATTCTAAGTAAAAGTTATTTATCAGCATTAATGTTTATGTGGAAAAAGGAACTGGAAGGAAGTTTTTACATAGAAGTACGTTTTTATTTTACGAAAAAGATTGCATACAACAACATTCCACAGATTTAGCACACTTTTAGTATACACTGAACAGGGGAGGGAGCCTGTTGTTATTTTGATAAGGACGAGCATGACTTTTTCTTGGGTCAGAAACAATAAGCAAAATACGTCATGGCTGTTTTTTTAAACACTTGATTAATTGATATGTTTATGGGATTTTTTTTTCATAAATTTTTAAATTCCCTTGCCAAATTTTATTTTATTATTAGATGAAATCTTATAATTTCGTTAGAAGAAAATATATCAGTGCTTACGGCCTTTTTACTTGACGACTTAATTTTTTTTAGGGAAAAGTTGAATGTAGGAAAATTTATTTAGGAAACGAAAGAAGAAAAACTATCTCAGTCACGTCTTCTGTGATCCTTAACTCACTTAGGAAAATATGTATACATACATACATATCGTTACCTTAATATAGAAGGGCTCTAACTCAATTTTTCATCGTTCATTTTTTTAAGCTATTACATAGCTTCTATCGCGGGCTTTGAGGCGACCGAATCAACAAATTTTTAATAGTTTGTTTCTTAAATCTATTGTTTTTGAAACGAAAAAACCTGGAAAAAATCTGTCAAAAATCTGTCATTTGTTTTGAAAGGAAAAAACCTTGCACTAAGTTTGTTTCTTAAGTATTTTGTGTTGTTAAGTATTTGAATCGCCCAATGTATGTTAACCCCTAAAGTATGCTATTGATTAACATTAACATTTGATATCATATCATTAACATACAGTATTGCCAGAATAACAAAGGAGTTATTAACGAAACGTAATAATATAATTGCATAAGTTGATAAAAAATGCTGTGCAATAGCTTTACCGCGGCAGTCCCCGAGTGCCACCTGTCTTTTTTTTTGGCTTAAATTGATAATTTAAAGGGTTACCTGTAGAAATCTCCGATGAATATGCGAATTGAAAATAGTAATGATTTAGGGCCGTTAAATATTAATTTAACAATATACATATAAGTTTTTAAATACGTACGAATAGAGAAAGAATTAGGAGTTCTATATAGTCGGAGTTGCCGAATCTTATATACCATTCACCAAGTTATAAGAAGTTTTTTTTCCACAAAATTTGGCCGTCTAATACCCATATCAAGGGTACGCATAAAATATAATGATCGGCAAAGTTTGTGCGGCCGGTTTTTGGGGTGGCCTAAAAAAATTTAGATCTAATATTTTAATAAAATTATATATATTTTTTCGCATTTTTTATTTCATATTCCAAAAAAAAATTTTCATTTGCGTTCCTGGCCACTTCCATCCCTGAACAAAAAGGAATGTTGAACGAAAGTAAGAAGATATTATTAAGTAAATATACACAACACATTAAAAAGGTTTGTTTATGGCCATGCTTCACTATCCTACACAATCGTACGATTCATTCACAGGAAATTCTTGCAAAAATCTGACCGACTTTAAAAAATCGTTTCAAAATGGTGTTGTAGGTGCCACACTATCATACAAATCTGATGCCAAAACATCTGGTTGACAATTAATACTCCTCTGATCGCATGAAAACTATCATTTTATGAAAATTTTCATAAAATTTTACAAATCGCACGACTTGCCAAAAAATCTGTCACAAAGTTGCATTTTTAGTCCACACTACCAAACATTTTTAACACACATGTCATGTTTTGCAAACGAATAAACTTAAGACAAATCCTGACACATATGTAAGTTTAAGACAGAAGTCTGCAACTCTTTTGGTAGCCACGGAAACCCGATTTCACGAACAGACAGAGGTACAGACTAACATGGCTCATTCAACTTCCCTGTCTATAAGGATACAAAATCTGTATACGTTATGGGTCCTTATGGGTACAAAAATTGTGGAAATTACACAAGGAATAAAAAAACTATAAATTCCCATACCATTTATGGTGAAGTGTAGGTTAATACTCGTAACAACTAAAAATGCGAGTTTATCTAAGAAACTACTTTGTAAGTAAGTATGTAAGTGTGCCATAAAATAAAAAATTAAGTCTTTTATTTTTATTGTCTTCTACGTGAAAACGCTGAAACTAATTGCAGAAAAATAATTACAACAACTACAACTGAAAATAAAACTGTAAATGTCCACTAATCGACATGACACATAACAAATGACTGGGCCTAAAACAGCTGTGATTTTAAAAACCAGCAAACATTTCAAACACGTTTAAAGATGGAATTTACGCGTATGAAGATTAATCATCAGCTCATTTTTCGGTAAGCAATTTTACATAAAATCTTAAGTTTAGTGGTAATTTAATTACAGTAGTCAAATTCTCAAAATAAAATTTTGCATAAATTATTTTGAGTTGACTGCACAATCAAATTTTCATGGGTTTTTGTAGAAATTAAAAAAAAATGCTATTGGCTTAAATAAACTTTTCTATCCAAATTAACTGCAGCTATCATTAATTTCCTTGAAAGAAATAATTAAAAAAAAGTCATGAATACAACGACGTTATTTTAATTCATTAATTGAACGTAAAGTTTGTAAATATATATTTAAATTTAACTAGCAATTAAGAGTTATTAGAGCACTATTAAACATTTCACAGTCCTAGTAAAAGCTTATGAAACTCATTTAGGATGAATATTAGTGGTTATTATTGAAAAATGCTGATGTATAGAAATATCTCCCTTTAAACAAATGGTGGTCCGGATCGTGTACTAGCATACAGAGAAGTTGGAATATCTGAAATAATATACTACACATTAAGACAGTATTTATGTCTACAAATTATTTGAATGTTTAAATAATTTTCATAGCATTTTTGCTGATGAAATAATTAAAACGAGCCTCTTATGTTTGATATTGTAAACTGAACGAAGCGCAGATTTAATTTAAAATATTTACAGCCTTTTAAACAGAACATTTTTTTTTTTCTTCAACGGTTAAATAATAATAAAAGAAAGAAGTAAGCAATGCCGATAAATAAAGAATAAAACAATTGGGCTTTCAGCCCAGACTTTTTAAATGCATCATTTGCGCATTTATCCGATGACTCCCCGCTTAAATGCTTCAAAATAAGTCACCCCTCACTTAAGAGAGGACAGTCACGCGTTTTAGTAAACTGCAAATATGCAACAAACATGCCCGCAATTATTTACGTTTACCCTACAAAAATTATGGTCCATTTTAGATAAAAAGAGTAGTTTTTGTACTACTCCTATGTAATGCAGCCGTGGACCCTGTGGAGTACCCCTGCTCTATGGAGTAGCATAATATAGTAGTTTCGTAACTAATCCCTGTGGGTACCCCTTGGATTAATTGGAGTAGTGCATACACGCATGTATGGACTAGTCTCATTTTTTTATAGGGTATTTAATATATTCGTTTATACTGAGGGCTGGAAAAAAAATGTTACCAAAATGTATCTCTTTTTGTTTTTAACAAATACATATAAATGAAGGTATTGAATGATATCGAAATTAACCCCTGTGAGTGCTCTATGGAGTAGTTTCGAAACTAATCCCTGTGGGTACCCCTTGGATTAGTAACATAGAGTAGTTTTTGGGTTAGGTGGTCCAGCCCTGTATGGACTTGTCTCATATTTTGTAGGGTAGCATTTGTCTACGAATGTATTTATACATCACTTCATTTATGAAAAACACTTTTTTTGTTTTATTTATAAATTTTTACATTATTCGAATTAAATTTTTTGATTTGAAAAACTATTATAAATTTAAAAAATATTCTTCCAAAATGTTTGCTAGGTTAAAGACATGTCTACGTTTCCCTGTCTGTCTGTATGTGGTAATTAAATTTTAAGCCTCATAGTATGTAGAAGTGTGAGAGTGTAAAAGCTGTCGTAAAACTTTTATCCAACTAACGAAACAGTCAAACTAAGCCAAAAGCACATAACGAAACATGAAGTATGTATTTATGTGATATCATCAGCCCCAACAACCAACCAAACCAGAAAACTAACAACAACAAAATCGCTTTTGCCACTATGGGTAACATTTTTTTTGTTGTAACCACACAAAACTAAAAACACACAATACAACATCAACAAAATTCAGAAATTGCAGAGGTGTGAGAAATTTATTATTCTAGACAGGTTGTACAATATTACGGCACAAGCAACTAACGAAGCGCTGACAAGGAAAGTACCCCAAATTACCTCAACACAATCACAATAACGCCGAAATCTAATACTTATGCCATAATGAGGTGCAGAAAGTGCCTCAGCAAATGTAAAGACGGCAATAATTAAACCTCAAATTGCTTTAATTGTGTGTATTGCTGCATTCATGTTCGTTTGTCATTTTGTACTAAAAGAATTTATATTTAAAAAATAAATATTGGTAGTCGGTATTTTATTATAAGTTTAATTTGATTATCTCGATTATATCTTTTTTGTTCGTTAGAACAAAAGACAGCTTTAATTAAGCAAGTCTAAGTAGAATTAATAAATAAACAGATCAGAGTTATAGATCGGATTCTTCCCAATATACTCATTTCCTTGCCCACTTGGGAGCTACACCGTTTTCACTCAATATCAGAGTATTTTGTGCTGAATGTACGAGGGAAGGCAAAAATTCTTCCAAAAGCCTCGTAATTTTGTAGTTCTGCTTTTTAGCATTGCAAAAGACAAATTACTATACTCCTATATATAGTTATAGCAAAAATACTATGTTTGTAGCAAACATATTATGGCCTTAGCAAACAAACTATTAATTGAGTTTGCTTCCAATATTTTTAACATATTTGAATTTATTTATGTGTTTGGATTTGATCATTCACTTAAGCTCTTTTTTCTCAAAATCAATATGACTACAATCACAGTTTGAAAATATACATACTTTTATTTTCTAGTTAAATATGTATGACTAAAATCCGAGCTTATACAAACGCCGTTCTGATTCCCCCTTATTTAGTACATAACTATTTGTAAAAGACAAAATTAAAAATAGGAGATAAAAAGAGGCAGATAAAAGAGAATAACTCCTGTCTACAGCGTGTACACTTACACCCACATTACGACCAGCGTTGTCAACTTGGTGCGTTTCGCACCTTTTTTTGGTGCTTTTCTAAATGTTTTGTGCGAAAAATATCTGAGTTGGTGCGTGGTGCGCTTTTTTTTTAATTTTGGTGCGTTTTTTTAATTTTGGTTGGTTCCAAAGCATATTAAACACAATTTTTTGTCTCAGTATGAGAAAAAAGAATTTTGTACAAAAAATACAACTGTTTCAATACCATTTCATTCAATTGTGTACAATTTTTACAATCAATTTTACAGACCATAATATGAGCAACCATTAATGATGTTTAAGAGGTACCAAAACACATTCACAAAAACCGTTAAACCGTCTTGTTGTTATAGACAATTTGTAACATTTCATTATAAGAAATTTGTTGTCCCTTTTAGATTTTCAGAGTACATAATTGTTTGTTGCCGTAAAAGTTGCTGTCAAGTCTGTTAAAGAGCTTAGCAAAAACAAAGTATTCTCGAGACTAGCGATCATTGTTCGATTTTTATAAAATGCGTAAAAGTTTATATAAAGGGTTGTAACAATAAAATTAATAAAATTTCTATTTACTAAAAGAAATATTTAAAGTTAGTGTCAATAATGGAGTCTAAAAAAGGAGATAATAAGCGAAATACAAAAAGATTTGGGAATCACAATGTGAGTTTAAGCAATGGATTCGGCCTTGACCAAATAATAACACAAAAGCAAGATGTTTTTATTGCAAATGCGCCATCACGCCTAAATATCCAACCTTGTTCGGCATGCTGGAACTCGAAAACACATTGCAGCTTTAAGGCTATTTAGCTACAAACGACATCAAGAACCAACATTGTACAAAATTTTTTATTCCATTGCAAATATGATATCATCCCATTAGCAGTACAATTTGAATCCGATGTCGAAATATTTTCTAGTATTGAAAAAGGGTGGAGAATGATTCACTTCATGCAATGGCACAATATTATATCAACATTAGAATTTTGGATTTTGTAAAGACGCAAAATTAATTCAATAAAAATTTTCAAAAAAAAAAAAATTCTGAACTTGGTGCGTTTTTTGTTGAATGGCGCGTTTTTTTCTCCATTTTGGTGCCTTTTGAAATTTCAAAGTTGACAACGCTGATTATGACTTTTGCGACGTCGTTTTTACTGAATTCCCTTTTCAAGTTGCTACCAAAATCTTTGTGTGTTCAGACGATGTCTTTTAGTTTCATGTCTTTTTTCCAATTTTGTTTTGAAATAATGAAAAGTAACAAAGATAAATAACAAAAGTAAGAAAAATAAAAAATAACAAAGAGAAATAGAAGAAAAGTCTTTAAAAACACAAATCGAGTCTTTTTGTTTACCCCTCTTTCTTCCCTACACCGCTCACCAACAAGCAAAAAGAGACGTCGAAAAAGCGACGTCGCAAAAGTCATCATGTAAATTGGGTGTTACAATTCTCATTTGATTGATATGTCAACAGATGATTCTAAGGTTTTTCTCCAGACCTTTAAAACAACAGTATAACATTTTGTAGCAACTAGTATAAACCAATGGCCGTCACAATCGACCGTATTCTAGTTGTAAATAATTTTTTTAATTTTCTTGAAGCAATTATCATAAAAAATCTTTTTACGAAACTGTCAAACAACAACCACAACTACAATTAATTAATATAACATTTTCTAAAACTATTTTTTTTTCAAAATTGAAAAATTATATTTAGAGAAAATTATTTAAAAAATTCTTAGCAATTTATTGTAGAGGAATTTATTCTAGAGAATGAACATGAAATTTTTTATGTTAAAATTTTTCTGTTTCTAAAACAGCTTTCAATTAAGAAACAACCGACGATTGATGATTGAGTGATTTAATAAAGTCTAATATGAAAACTTCTTACTCATAACTACTCGTGCAGGGATAACTTCCTCCGTTATTGAAATAAAAACGTTATCTTAGAAATTTATAGATTTTTCGTTAATGAAATTTTGCGGTTTTCTGGTTTTTATAACCAACCATCTTTCATAATTAAAAAGTTTTCTTACTGATGATGAATCGATGAAAACTTTTATTTTTAAATCTTTTTATAGTATTTATTTCGAAATAAGTATAATTAAAAACAAGTTTATTTAAGCAAATAGTTGAATTTATGAGCAGAAATATAATAAAGCTTAGGAAAAAAATTTTCTACTTTTTTTTTTGTTTTTTAACACCTTCTCTAGGCACTTAGTGAAATATGAATAAAAACGTAAAACCGGTGTGCTTCTTCTACTTTATTATTTTTATTTTTTAAAAGGCGAATTGAACAGAATAAAAATTTAAACCTTTGCACTGCCATAAGTTGCAAATTTCGAAACACTTCTTTCATGAGTTGCGCATGTATGTGTATTTAGGAAAATGTTAGGGGGTAACCCCAAAAAATATTAAAAAAATGCATATTTGAATTTTACGATCAGTCTTACCGTTTCGCTTCCTATAAGGAACATACAACCATAGATTAATTTTTATATATAAAGATAGAGGATAAATAGATAGATAAGAAAAATGCCAACTCAGCAAGCACAATTTTAAATATTCTTTAATAAATATAAAAATAAAATATGTACATTACAAAACAAGAAACTTTTATCATGCAGTCTATCTTTTGATCGGACTTGATAAGCCATAAAGTTTATTTCTCAATTTTATAATACATACTTGAAAATTTAAATCAAATTCAATAAAAAAAATAATTAAAAAGATGTACGAATGTATTATAAGAATGTGAAATAAAAATATTTTTTGGTATTTCCCCACTTGAAAAATTCAGAGAAATAATGTAAAAATAAAAAACAAAACAATCATATTAATTACAATCAATACAGATGTATAAATAAACAAACTATAGAATTTCCAATACAAGAAACGTAAAACTATCTTCATTATTACAAAAACACTTTACAATATTTTTATATTATTATTATTACGAATAAACGTAATAATTATTTGAACTTATATTGATTAACATATGAAAAGTAATATTATCAGGCTCAAGTTCAGTTTTATTGAATTAATGAAAATTCAAAATTACTAAGAGTTTTTTTTTTTTTTTTTTTTTTTTTTTTGTGTTGGAAAATATTATTATTTATATCCAATCAGTTTTTAGCAGAACGTATCAGTACTGATTTCAAGGCCGCTACACCTCTCATCAGCGTTCAATTGTCCATCTTTACAATTTTCGTAAAAGTGGATACTAATTGAGAAGAATATCAACTATTTAACCAGTTTTCAACAGAAATAGAATATGAGAATTAATTTTTAATTCAATTTTTTATTCTACAATGAAACAGTGCTGGTTAGTACGAAATTCCCTCATTACTGTTTGGAACTAATAATCAACACAAACTCATAGTCCGTTATCATCAAAGTATTCTACTTTGTATTTTAACGATTTTGTTGTTTTTACTCTATATTAGGGAAATTCACATATTACTGTGACCCCTGTTATTAGGGTATTTATAGCTCGTGCCCAAGCGGAATTAATATTTTTATATTATTATTATTACGAATAAACGTAATAATTATTTGAACTTATATTGATTAACATATGAAAAGTAATATTATCAGGCTCAAGTTCAGTTTTATTGAATTAATGAAAATTCAAAATTACTAAGAGTTTTTTTTTTTTTTCTTAGTAATTTTGAATTTTCATTAATTCAATAAAACTGAACTTGAGCCTGATAATATTACTTTTCATATGTTAAAAACACTTTACAACAAAATTGTTTTACAGTAAAATTTTAATATAAAAAAAAACATATAAATAAAAAGACAAAACAAAGACAATTTTAGTGGAAGCCAAATGAGAAAAAATAATCATCAATTTAATAGTGATGGAATTCTCGTATGCTAATTTCTGAAAAAATTAATATAAAAAAGAATTGCGATAACGTTCAATTAAGCCAAGTGGTGATAAGTAGGGAGATATGAATTACGATTCTGTTGTTCTGTGTACATTGAAGCTTGTTTTTCATCATTTCTATTTGTACATATTTTCAAATGAAGATTCCATTTTTCTTGAAAGTACTTTTAACCGATTTAATAAAATATTTTTCTAAATCAGAAAAACTGATCTCACAATTTTTGCGCAAATACTTCGATTATAAGAAAACTAAATGCTTGTCTGTAGAAGACAATTGACCACGATTAACACCTTTTATTCGTCCATTTATGTGTTAAACAAAGACGAATTTTTGTATTTTGTATTTCAATAACATGTGAGTGAACGAAGTCAGTGACTGCTTTCCGTGACTAGAAGTTAAATAAAGATCATACTTTCATTTAAACACTAAAAGCAAAACGTGTTGTCTATCTGGTCCTTAACTTAAACATATAAATTGCCGAATATGGCCTTGACATCGAAAAATCAGTTCATAGTCCCTTCAACATATTGATGTTTTTTGGAACACCTGTTCGCTGAAAATTTTTAAATTAAATTTCTAAATTCAGTGATCAAGTGTCTACTGCACACATAAAACTTGTAAATGTATTCACACACACACAGTTATGTATACATTACATTTACCCACCCCGCTAGCATTTGGAAGATTATTTAACGAGCGCGATCATTTCGCGACTCTTTTTTCAATCGTCCAGACGATTGTTTTACTCTTCCAAATACACTTACTCTTCGAAGAGATACTCTTGCAAGTTACTTAAACGACTGTTGGGCGGGTGTTTTGTTAAAGGGTCTTAAACGATCCGTAAGCGACTAATTATGGTGCATCGTAGACGAATCGTATGGAAGAGTCGCCATCAGGACACAGTTTCTCCCGTTGTCTTTAACTTTTGCGATCGGAATGCGTCATCATGGACGATCGTCTTCTCCGATCGCGGAAGAGTGTTTAACGACTAAAAATGCTAGCTGGGTAGTTGTAAAACGTAAAATGCGAGTGGCGCCCACTAATTAAGGAAAACAGTATTTTATCATATAGTTTAAGTTTAAATAAAATTTTGTGAAGCGCGTAGTAGGCAGTAATGCAAATATTACATTAAAAATTAATTTTTTAATGAAACGTAGCCTATTTCAGTTTTTATATATCGGCAAATAAATAGAATATACAAATAATTGTGGTAAAATTTTCGCTGATTAGCTAATCAAAACAGTTGTTTTTTTATTTTTTAACTTTTGTTGAGATTTATATCATCGAATAATATTTAACCTTGGCTACAGTTTTCACAAGTGCCAAACGATTGAGAAATCAAAATATGACCAAATATGTCCGAAAATCCTCACAGATCATTGAAATTTTACTTAAGAAAATTTTCAAAGTTTTGTAGAAAAATTCAAAATTACAATCGAGTATGAGACTTATTTATACCATCGAGAAGTGTGTATGCTTGCAAATAATATTCAATGTGCTGAAGCGTTTAGAGATCATCGAAGATTTACCCAAGATTAACTTTCTAAATTCACATACATACATAGGCAATTAAAAAATGAGACCTATATAATCGAATAGTTTAATTTTTATTAAATATTCAAAACATAATAGAAAAAAATTTAAAGTCTCTGCTGAGCATTGAACACGTGCCAAGTGTGTTTTATGCCAAGTGTTTTGCTTACTGGTCTATTTTTAATGGCTTTAAAATTGTTTTTACAAACTCGCAAACAAATGAAAAATATTCTTAAAAATAAAAAATCAGTTTTCCTTACCAGGAATTGAACTTATGTACATCACGATGATAAGCACAGACACAACTACTGTGCTTACGAGACAATAAATTGATTATTTGTTTACGTATAAGTAGCTGGTGTATCTACTGTAATCTAATGCGGGTGGTATGTAGTTTTTTGTTGGGTAATTGCAACACTTTACCAAAATTTTGCTGTGATATTTAAATTAATAAGTGAAGCTGTTACGTAAAACATATTTAACTCGACATACATACATACGTATTTATCTTCACACACTCTGTAGTCTAGCAAGAATTTCTTTAGTATAAAAATTTATAAATCTGTACGATAATTTAAACAACAACAGTCTATGCTCAAACGTTGGTAACTAAAAAGATTTGCTTGCAGAAAAAATCAACTTTATCATTTGTCAGCTTTGAAGTAAAATAAAAATATGAAGAATTTTTTTTTATATAAAATTGTTGCATCGCAAAATGTGCTAATTACGTGACCATGAGTGTGTATTTAAGAGTAAATAAATACTTTAAGTTGCTGATGACAAATTTTACTCAATTGACATTAAATGACATTAAGTAACCGGTTACTAGACAGATATCAAGACATTTCTAATAGTTAAAGCGCCACGAGTAATTGATTTAATTTTTCATTATTATTATGTCGACCAGTGTAAAATTATTCAACCACTTAAATGCTGTAGAATAGAAATGTGTTTATTTGTTTTAAACTTAAAGAAGAAAAAAACTTGCCATTGTCTTGATATTTAAACGTATACAGAGTATATATTATAGACGTAACGAGAGTATTTACTTCTGAATTTTATAAATTCTATGAAGTCTATATTATTTTACTGGTCGTAGTTTTTGATTTATATTTAGACTGAAAAAAATAATTTCTATTCAATTTAATAGGAAAGGTTTTTTTTAAAAATGAAATCGTTTTATAAACAAAAAAAAAATAGAAAACGATTAAAATTTAAGTGTAAATTGTTGCTTTCGATGCCGCTTGTTGTGGGCAACAACAGACTATTGTCACAACAATTGCCAAGCCAGAGAGACCAATACAACAAAATGCTGCTGCTGCTGTTGCTGACACACATATATTCATAAATGTAGAAAACTTAATTTAAACCAAAAATCTATATATATATATAAAAATTAATGTCTGTTTGTTTGTTTGTGCTTTATAGGAGGCCAAACCCTTGGACCGATCTTCCTGAAATTTTCAAAGCATGCTACTGTGACTCTGGAAGAAATAATAGGCTATATGAAGTTTTGATGGGACAAAGGGGCGTGGCACCGCCCATATAATCCAAAAATTTAAATCGCCATATTTTGGGCATTTTTTGACCTACGTCGATGATATTTGGTACATATGTTAACAAGATGGGTAACGAAGCACACCGGGTTCAGCTAGTATAATATAAATATATGTATGTTAGTATATAAAAGAGAAATAGTACTACATACACATTTATTATGATGATTTGAATGCAAATTAAAATAATTTATTAAATTGATGCTTAAGTTTGAATTTCTTCATTATTTGCTAGTTTATTTATTTAAATAGTTTCATAATTTTAAAATTTACAACTAGATTTATTTTGACGAGTGTCATCGTCTAAAGCGCATTTATCAGCGTAAATGATGAGGATGATGATAAAGTGCCACTTTGTGTAAATGTTGAATATTTTTTTAAATTTAATTCAATTAATCTTATTTTTGCATACATTTTTTGTACACTTTGCGAATTTTGAAAATAAACAATTAAAAATGTTATATTTTTAGCTTTTGTATTTTAATTTTAAATGTAAACGTTTCATATCGATCGAATATAAATTGTGGAAAAACTAAGATGGATTACAGGAAGGTATTTCATTAATCCTTTACATACTCGTATTTGCAATCTCTTCATTCATTCCATTGTCATCTAAACACTTGTAATAAGCAAGCCATTTTAATGAAATTCAGTGGGATGATTAGACTCGTAATGAAAAATAGCGTGCATTGAGAAATTTTCCCAATATTTTGTTTTTTTGGAAATATTCCCACATATGTATGTATGTAACGACGTATGGTCCAGCGTCAAATCATATTTAAATATGTATGTACATATGTATTGAGCGTTTGCTGCAATAGAGTTATAACTCAAAATATTTGATTTTCAAGTTAATAATGCAGCATTAATTGTCCTATTGTTATTTATAATTTGTAAAAATTTCATCCAAATATCTTATTGCATAAACTTTTGCAGAGAAATATAAAAAAGCTCATTTTCTGCAAAATTCATTGTAATACAGCAAAGGCTCGACATATGCATTTAAGTATTTTCAATTTAATTTTCCGATTTTCTTGACGATTTTGATGTTTTGAGACCTCATAGGTTAAATTTGAAAGTTCTACCGTAAAAGCTTCCCGAGATATTAAGGTGTGAAAACTCCATATTTTAGTACAAATTCACTTACTGACTGATCAATATTATTGGGCACTTACAGTATAGCTAGAGAGCTGAAACTCGGTACACAGGTAGGTCTTGGTAAGAAGTTAACAAAACTGATATTTAAACGGGCAATTTTTACCTGGGGGAGACTAGGGTTCCCCTTCTTTGTATGGGACAATTCCAGTATAGCTAGAAAGCTCAAATTTCGTACACAGGTAGGCCCTGATAAGCAAAACATATAAATATTTATACAAAAACAGCTTAGAAAAAAGAAGTGAGATCCGCACAAAAAACTTAATGTGAAATTTTAAATTTTAAGTTATGACGCTGTATTAGTAAATTAGCATATACATATTTTTGTATTTGCCTACAAAAATATTAAAAGCAAGAATTAATTTTACATTTCAAAGCATATTTATTGCTGATTGTAAATTTTTATTGTAAATATAGAAACCGCACATGTTTGTTGCCTTTAATATTTTAATTTAAGTAAGTCACACATTCCCTTCTCTCTCTATCACTCTCTGTACGAAAATCGCTAAAAGTGCTGCAACAAATAGTAATTCTGAGGATTGAATAGACAGCCAGCAACACAATAGCAACAACGCATAGAGATAAAAAAAAACACCCAACAAATGGACAGTTTTCCCAGTCAATAATTCAATTCAATTCAATAGTGTCATAAATTGTACATATCGTGAAATGAAATTGATCAATATTGCTAAGTTTTTTTTTCGATATTATTTTAGAAATGATACTCAAGTGACTGAGTTTTCGGGGAATTCATGAAGTAAAACAAATTATGAGAATATTTCAAAGGAAGACGAAATTTCCACAATTTTATTTAATAGAATTATACTACAGTAAAACTTCGATATAACCAAGTTGAATGATATCGCAAATTATGTACATACTTCATTACAGCTATTGCTTCATTGTACATACAAAGCACTCAAACAATAGTATAACGAAATAAACACGATAAAAATTCGTTATAACTATAGATTTTGTTTTTTATTTAAATTCTATTTTACTGGAGAATAAACTTCATGGTTTTAATAATGGAATTTTATCAACTCTTTTAAAATTTAATTTGTTTTATTCTGAATTCGTTATATGGAGGCTTTTGAAAGAATTCTTTGTTATAAAGTGGTTTTATAGCTTTAGTGTATTTTTGCAGCAAAAACTTGGCAATAACTATGTTTTTTTTTTGTTAATGGGGACTCAGAGAAACAATTCGTTATATCGATGGTATTTGTATCGAAGTTTTACTGTATTTTATATTTTTTCCCCATTTTTCACTTCATATTTCAAACCAAATTTTTCCATTTTTCATCCCTGAACACTTTCATTCCTGAACAAGAGGACAAGCCTTAATAGCACTGCTGCACTGTTTTGATTTTTGATCCCGATGTTCAAGATTCAATACTCGTGCACCTTCAGATATTAATGCATTTATTTTCAGAATTTTTATATCGGAACCGATATTTTATTTTGGCTGATTTTCAATACAAATAATCTTGAGACAAATCCCTACACAGTATTCTAAGACTCAAGTCTCTAACTGTTTTGGTGGCTTCCGAAAACCGATTTCAAGTTAAGACAAACGGACAGACGGACATGACTCAATTAGCTTCTCCATCTATAAGAATACAAAATATATATATTTTGTGAGTCTGATATGAAAATTGTGGAAATTACACACGGAATGACGAACCTATAAATACCGTTACAATATTTTTAATTGTAGGGTATCGTAAAGTGATACTATTTTTTTTGTCGAATCGTCAATTGCGGGTAAAATAACGGTTAGTTAATTAATTTCAGACAAACCGATTTTCTAGTTCTCAATTTATAAAAAGAGTCAGAATACAAATCGCACGGGTATAAAACATGGAGATGTGATGGAAACTTGAGTTACAAAAATCGGCTTGTGATGTTTTTGATACCGGGAAGTTAAAAAATTAAAAATACTGACTTTGTACCCCGAATTGTCGAGAAGATTAAAACTGTCATTTATTAGTATTGACCGCGAGTACTTTTAGAGAAATTAGCACTTCTGTAGTTCTTATGGAAGTGTAATAGGTATGAAATACATATTATTAAAATATCTAATAAAACTTCGGCATTTATGATGACGCTATACTCGGTACGTAGTCACATGCAAACATATATACAAACATATATGAAATGTGTGCATATTCAAATGTTTTGATATTTTATACACTTGCGTATGTTTGTAGGTATGTATGTTCATATGCTTCCCTCGTCTATTCAGTCGTACACACAATCTATGTATTTCGTATGTAGTTATTCTCAAGTATCTGGGCCGGCTATTTTTTTACAGCATGTTGTTGATGTTATTCGCCTCATAATGAGTAATTTTTTTAAAAAAATTTCTTTTATATTTTTATGCTTATTCTTTATTAGCAAATAAAAAAATAGCTTATCATTTTAAATTGTTTGTTTGCTAAAAACAAAATGTGTATGAGCACAATAGAAAAAGTTATAAAAATTAGAATTAACACACTCACACTCTACTACACCCGCAAACATGCACAGACAAGCGTTACTGTTTATAAAGTATTTTTATTAAATATAGATTTTATGTGTTTTGTATGCGTGTATTTTATTTACTTAAAGGAATTTAATTTAAAATTTTTTCTATAAAAATTTATTTATTTAACTTAGTGTAGATTTTCAAAGAAAATTATACGAGTTGATTTTTGTTTGTTTTTAAATTCATTTAAAGACTTTGTTGCAACATCCCTGTGCAAAATTACAATAAAAATTGCTTACGCAGATGATTGATATTTATTAAATCCAATAATGCATTTAAAAAAAAATATTGTTCGATAAAAAATAAATAATTTACTCGACATAAAATATGACACCTGAAATTACTGATATGCTGTTTCCACAGCCCAGACCTTTGACGGGTATTTATAAAAATGTTCAGCTCAATATTGTGATTGCTTGTAGCGCACAACAACGATTGATTTCTATGTGAAATTCTCTAATCTTTCTACACTTTGCTGCCACCTTCCTGAAATTGCCAACAAAAATAATATGTGCCTTTTTGATATTTTTCTGAATAGCGAAATATTAAATGTGGCATGTCAGGAAATTTAAATGAATTGTAATTCAATAAAATTCTATATCAAAAACATTGTGTTTCAAAATAAAACAAAAAAAAAATGGAGTTTTGAAAATCAGTGCATAAGGTCGGTTAAAATCCCACTGCTAATTTTTTTACCATCTACATGGAAAGTATTAGATACCCTCCAAAAGAAAACAAGTTACCACTAGGGCATAGATTTTGAAGCCGGAATATATATGTTTGTTTATATGTAAGGCAAAATATTTTGCAATTTGTGTCACATATGCAATGGACATAAATAAGACACATATATTATGGTATATTTCCGGTTCCCCTGATAATTCTCAAAATATTTCTATCTACATAGTTTTATATAGTTTTTGAGATAGAAAAAAAGTTTCTTTACATAATTAATAGAAATAAATATCTTCATAGACGAGTATGTGGTTCTAAAATTCTGATAAAAACCTGTGGTATATGTTGGTGGTAACAATCATCCAAGTTTCTTACCTGAAAAGAGAAAAGAAAAAATGTTGTTAATAAAAAATATCCAAAATAAAATATTTATATTTAATAAAAGTAAAAATCGTAGGTATGTATATGAAATTAAAAGTTATTACATAAAAACGGTGATTTTTTTCTTCTACTTTACTTCAAGGGTTAACAGCTTTCTGGCCTGTTTAAAACACGCGAGTTAAACATTTTGTTTGTGTATTATTTTTATAATTAAGAAACAACAAAACCTGTACTTTTATAAATTTTGATTGGTAACATTTTAAGAGATTTGCAAAAACTACATTCTTTTGTATTTAAGCACACAGGCAATTATAAACTATCACTTTTCAATTATAATTACATGTGTTGTGTCCTAATTAAAACCGAAGCTTCAACTAAATCTCAGTTATATACAATTTGAATTTAGAAAAAACAAACGTCCCAATTTTAATCACATACAATTGCATGTAATTGCAATTGATAAGAAATCATTAGAATTGCAAAAATAATGCTATGCATGTGTGCAATTGCAAAAATGAAAAATTTTAATAGAATTGTTGTTATTTATTGTGTGGTAAACACGTCTATATGCCTGCATTTCATTGGTGCTTAAACCAAATCGTCAGTAGAATTTATTTATATTTTTGAAAAGTTACAAAACGTCTTATATTTTGCAACAAATAAAATAAAAGTTATTTAAAAATTACAGAAGAATAAGCGTCGTAGACTTGAGAAATGTAGCAGCACCAATCACTGCATTAATGCCCCTCCCTGTGCACTATTCCTTTTCGAAAGAAGTTTATACGATAAGTAGAACACATTAATTGCATGCGTGTAAGTTTTCGTACATAACTGAAATCACTCAGAAATGTTTAAGTTCGACTCACAAAAGCTTAAAAGAAAATACAAGTTTATTGTGAATGTATGTGAATATAATATAATTTGACTATCACGACAGACAAACAATATTTTTCGAATGTTTCAGTTTAGTTTTTACAATAGTATTCACAAAACTTTTCTAAGCTTAAAGCTTATGTTTGTAAGCTTGTTGCAAATGATTTCTAAATCGTTTTAGTTGATTGTGGTACATTCGTAATAATAAAAATATTAGAAATTTATTTTGGTTTAAAACTTTCGAGTTTAGTGGGGGCGATTTACAGTTTTTGGTATTGGTGGAAAGGTAATATATTTGCAAAATTTTTGGTTATGCTCAAATGAGTTGACGATACATTCACGATATAAATAGTTACTATGCCGTTTGGGTGCGATCATTTGAATTAAACAATATTGAAAATTAATTACACTACATATGAAGAAATGTTTATAATTTATATGAAAAGTGTGTAAAAAAAAAATCTAAATGTTTGCACAAGATCGAAAAATATTTTTTTTTAAATAAATGTATAAATTATTACATTGAACTTGTGCATGCATAGATTATTCTAAAGGGTGAAGACTTTTGAAGCAATTTTCTTAATATTATTGTTATCATTATTTTTCTGATTATAAAAACTATTAAACTGATTTACGACAATTAGTCGTAAACAGAGCAGTTTATAACAATGCACCAGCCGTGCTAGAACAGATGATATCACATTTTTAGATTTTTTTTTCTTTGAAACTACACAATTGAGAAGTTCACAACAAAAAAAAAAAGAAATGCTAAAATTAGATATGCTTGAGCTACAAAAATAAATTTTCAGCCCCAGCACATAAATAACTACGAAGAAAATTTTTTATACATAATTTTTTTTCGCAATATCCAATTCAATCTCCTAGTGCATATAAAAAACTATGATATATATTCGGCTGGGCCGAATCTTTTATACCTTTCACCAAGCAATATGTCTGTAAATATCTTTTATATATATTATTTGGACCCGTTAAAAATAATTAGCCACAATTTCTCGGCGTCCGGAGATTGAGGTGGCCGCCATTTGAATTTCGAATGATTACGTTTTATTATCAGCTCTCTTCTTAGAAACCCCTTTGGTTAGTTACCCAAGTTAATATTAGATATAAAATTTCCATTTTCAAGTACTGGCAACTTCAATCCCTCCACAAAATGGGGGGTTGAACGAAAAAAAAGAAGATGCTACTGTTAACACATTAACAAGCCTCATTAGCACTGCTGCTAATCCCGATGACTCAAGATTCAATACTGAGACACCGTCATATATTAATGAATTTATTTCCAGAATTGGTTTATGTATGTATACTATATACATACATGCATACCTGAGTATGTGTTAGAAATTTATCATAACCGATATTTTACTTTTGCTGATTTTCAATACGAATAATCTTAAGACAAATCCTTACACATCAGTCCCAAGTCTCCAACTCTTTTGGTGGCTTCGGAAACCCGATTTCACGTACAGACAGGCGAACATACCTCATTCAATTTCCCTGTCTATAAGGATATAAATTCTATATACCTTATGCATCCATATGTGTATGAATATTGTGGTAATTACATACGGAATAACAAACCTATAAAAAATACCCCTACCATTTTTGGTGAAGGGTATAAAAAAAGTACTGATAAATATCGCAAAACAAATTAATACATAATTTTATTTTGATAAACATATTTATAATGCGATACAGCAGTAGATATGTACCTACAGACATATCGACACATAACCGCAAAAATAGCTTAAGCGACAAAAACAATTTCAGCAAACCATCAATGCAATCAACTCAAAAAGAAAACAAATAAAAATTTGTTATACATACGTGCGTGAACATGATGCAATGATGAAAATATGATGCAAATGTTGCCAATCACTTCATTTATTAAAAAAAAAAAAATTGAATGGAAAACCATGTCGCTTAAGCTTTTTTCGCGGTTAAGGCTCGAAATACTGGATACCTAAAATTTCGATTGTAAGTAAATATGACATGAAAAAAAAAACGTCATACGATATTGAAAAAAAAAACAGATAAGCAAAATACGGTGGGGTTAGAGACCGGTTCAGGTAACCAATTATTTTCATATGTGTTAAAGAATTTTTAAATTTAATCTTAATAACGTCTTACAACTTACAACTCTGAGTTAATTTGTCGTTTTAAAATTTAACAGAGCTCTGTTAATAAGTAATAATTGCTCTCTTCATATTATGGGTGCACTAAAAATTATAATTTTTAGGAAACAGGCAACGTTACAAAATCAATAAAATACAAAAATTTTTTTCCGCTTACGTTGACTCCTTCCTAAAAAAATATGTTTTAGTGCACTCATTATGTTTTTATATGTCAACAAAGTACTGTTAAGCTATGTACAGACGATTGGCAGATCTTACAATATTGTCAGAAAAATGTTCAGAAAATGTCTCACAACCGTCTAAACTTACAATTTTTGTCTGGCAACGTTGCAAGAAAAAGCATTGTCAGTTCTTCGTAAGACAATAATATTGTCAGACATCTGACAATCGTGAGAACACTCTACTTTGCCATTATTAGAAAATTGTCAGACATTGTAAGCTCTTGTTTTATTGGCAGATGTATTTAAATTAATGCATCTGACAATGGCACCATTGTAAGATAATTTTTCTGTTGGCAATGCTGTCCATAAATACTATTGGATTTGACAGTTCTGACAAAGCTTAACAACGCATCTGGCAATTTTTCCACACAACAAGCTGACAACCGTGTAAACTGACAATTTTTGTTGGCAGATAAATTTATTGTCTGACAATTGTCTGACAATGAAATTGTAAGGTTTTCTTACAATCGTCTGAACTGACAATTTAGCTTTTGATAACAATTTTTCAATGTCAGTACGTTGTCAGCATATTGACATATCTTGTAAGATCTGCCAATCGTCTGTACGTAGCTTTAAAAATTGTTAACCGAACGTTGTTAAATTCAATGGTTCGTGTCTAGGATTTGCTTTCGCTGGCTTTATATTTCGTTACTGTCGACTGTCTGTACGTTTTTTTTTGTTGTTGATATCGTTTGATGCTTTGTTACACTAAGTATACAATGACGATAGAAGCGTATTTGTTTTAATAAAATTTATTAACATACACACATATACATACATACATGTATTTATTATTAATATTTTTCTGGTGTGTATTTTTATCTCATAATTTAACATTAAAATCGAAATATACCTGTGTGTGCAATATATCGCATGTCATTACTGTATAAATTAATGTCAGGTTATACTATTAACAAATATTGATTTCAATTGGAAAATATTATTAAAATTATAATGACAAAGCATTTATAATGTTTGTTTTTCTGCAAATTTGTTAATATTTATGTACATATATAGGCTAAAATTCGTAAATTTAATATTTATTAATATTAAAATACATACTATGTTTGAAAAATGTAATGAGAATTTTGTGGCATATCGACCTCGAAGTAGATAGACATATAAAAAAAGATTTACTATTAAGTTGAAAATTTTTATAAGAAAGTATAAGAATGTAAAGAAGTCAATTGAACGGTTAAGCAAAAATAATTATCCTTTATTTTATATGAAAAATATAGAAGAATTTTAAAAAAATATCATATTTGTTATTCATTATTTTTTTTATTACATTTTTTGGAAAATATAGCTTTTTTCGCTGTGTGGGTAAAGAAATTCGACAAGAGTTTTGAGGAATTAAAATTGTAGTGATAGTGCTTGTGTGTGCATAAGTTCGTATATGCACGTAGCTAAGAATGTATATCAATGTGTTTCTTCAATAAATAAAAACTGGATGAATACAAAACATTCACACACGTCGTGTATCGGCACCCGGTGGGCGCCAATAAGACAAGAAAATAGTGAAGTTCCTAACCATTCATATAAAACAATTTGATGGTAAAAAAAAGTTGATGTGACTTAGCAGAATTAAAATTAATGATAAATGATGTTTAATAACTTCTTAATTGTAGCTGACGTGACTGGCAGTGATGTCTAAGCGTTAAATAACGCTGATGATGAGACCGTGATTGGTCTCGAAACATCATGATTTCGACTCAACCTTCCGTACACTCATCTTTTTTTTCTGTTCAATTATTACGAGCTTCTGGAGTTTTATTTTTAATAAAAAAAAATTGTTTAAGTTAAATTATTCGAACTTACTCCTGAAAAATATAAATTTCGCTGAAATACAAATAATTCGTTCTCATTTCTGAAACGTATTATTTCCAAATCGTGTTTAAAGAAAAACCGTGTCAAAAACGGGTTGAGTGTATTTTGTAGCACGTGACAAATATGTTTTTTAAATTAATTGCAAAAATATGTGAAATAATTTTTTCTTACACTTTAAGGCGTCCCGTATAGTTTGTGTTAATTACAAAACCCATAAAAATTTATTTAAATAAAATATTTGACTGCACTTAAGTGAATATAATAAAACATGTCTAATTGCAAATCAATTACTTTAGACCGGTTACTTGACACATATTAAAAAATACAATACACAATTAGTCACCCTGCTTAGAGACATGCTGTCGGTTGTTGGTGCTCTTTGTTATTTAAAATAAACTGAAATATAACAAATAAAACATTAAAAATCTACACTTCATAAAATTGCAATGCAAAAAAAATATATAAGTATATATATATATTTTTAGAAAAATTGACAACAAAATATTTACCATCATGTTCACCATCATTATCATCATTGTCTTTATCATTATCTGGGCATCAACAGCACAATGAGACCTTAACAGTGATGACATATAAATGATATATAAAACTGATAGCAAGTGCATACATATGCACATATCTATACATATACAGATTTTAAATATGAAAATACCAAGAGACAAACCCATATACCAGATAGGGGCATGTAAAAATGTTTTCTTTCATGAATATGAATACAATAGATTATGGCAGTTCACACAAAACCCCACTGACAATACAAAGACATATAATCACTCATACTTACATAAATACACCCATATTTTATATGATAAAGAAGTGAAATAAACATTAGTAATTATAAAAACAGACATCAACACATTTATAATTTATGCACAGTGGTCCGACAATGTTTGTGTGTTTGCTATGGGCAAATATCACAAAATTCATAACATAAAAACAGCAAAAGGGAAAGAAGCAATCAAATACAGGAAAATCGGACATACAATAATAACATACATATATATGTATGTATGTATGTGCATATGAATATGTCTATCACTATCAAGCACACAAGGAACAAAATAAAAAAAATTATGTTTATTTTTGGCAGCATAACAATAGTGGGCATTTGTTGTATGCATTTGAAATGAACGTATTGTGTTATTGATATAATTGAGCGAATTAAATACACTAGATACTCAATTAACGGCATGAAATAGATTCCAATTGTTTTTTGCTTTTTGCTTTTCTACATAGCGAAATATCCACTTAAATCAATATAAAAATTAAAAAAAAAATCGCATTTAAATAAACGATTCAAAATCACAACCACTGGTAGAGAAACGTACTAAAATCCAGTCAACTTTTTAAAAGGTACTTATTTAAAAAAAGTACTTTTTGTCAAAACATAATTTTTTTAAAAAGATAGTTTATTTAAATGGCACTCTATGTAATCAGGTAAATTTTATTTTAAAAAGATCTTTTATTTTAACATGGTACTTTTTGGAATAAAATTTTTTACATATAACATATTTTTTAAATATATGTATTTTAAAAAAATGCTATTTAGGACACATTATTTTTGAACGAGTTTATTAAAATACATAGACTTTTAAAGGTATGTACCTACTTTCTAGTATGTGCATAAAGGTATTTTATTTCAAAGTATGGTGTATGTGTTTTTAAAAAGATTTATATTAAAAAGTATTAAAGGATTTATATGTTATATAAAAAATTTTTACTTTTATAAAGAAAATTGTACACGCTTCTTTAGGAAAGTGCAACTTTTTGTTGGAAATTATTGTATTTAAATTTTAAATTTCCAAAACGGATATTTTAAGAAAGTCACTATTTTAAGAGACACTTTAAAAATAAAGTGCAATTTTAAAAAGTTATGATTTTCCATTCAATATATATATATAAACTGTTACAACAAATTTGAAAAAAAAAAATTATATGTACTTACAATAAACTGTGGGTAATATGCCATTCTTCAATAACTTAGAGCAGCCACGCCCACTATAAGGTATCAAAAAGAAATTTCCAATTAAGATAAAATTTTTTATTAGAGCATCTTTTAAAAGAAAGTGTTGAGGTTAAGTGAATTATAAACATAATGAAAAATAATAAAGATCTTGAAAAACTAAAGGCAAAGAATAAAACATAATAGAAAATTAGGAAGCAAAAAAAAAAAAACTAGAAACCATAAATTATTGTACAATCAAAGTTTTCGATATAACAACACCAAAAATCGTAAATTAGATGAGACCTAAAGATTTCGAACTATTTGTATGGATGTATGTGTAACGTTTGAATTGAGATGTAAAAATTCTTCTTTTTACTCATGACATGAGGCCGTAGGCGGAGTGCTTCTTGTAGCAAATGTTGAAAATATAAGTGTCTGTGTGTATCATATTTAAAACGGAAGTAGCACTTGTGCATTATATTCACACGGAATAATTATTATTTTTTTTTCAATAATATTTAAAATGACAATAATAAAACGTCTGTGTTGAAGCAAAACTCTATTTGTTCGTATTAAAACTTTTTTTTCTAAAACTGCGATGAAGCTACTTAATATGAGAAATAAAAAATTACTACAGATATGTGTATGTCATAAGCCTCGCTTTAAATTTACAATTATATCTCATTGAAAACAAACAGAACCTCAAACTTAATTTAGTCTACCCAGCAGTTCTGATATTATTTACTTTGTCCTTTCAAGGCAGTGATGTCATCTTCGTTATTTTCAAGCTAGATTTAGCTCTTTTTGATGACTTCAGACTCGTAAGTTTTACGTAAGAAAATCTCTAAGTACATATTAAATAATACAGCACAATCTTTAATAATCTTAATTTAGCATTTTTTAGCTCTTCTTAACTTGGCATCTCCATGTTCCTAAGACAAGTCCTGATAAAGACACTAACACAGGGACAAGTAGTGTATGTAAGTACATCTATGACATTCTATAAATATAATTAATAAACAAGTTAATTGTTTGTGCTGCCGTTTATGACGACACTATCCAACCGATTTTGCAAAAAACTTAAAACTTAATTAAAAGAATTTAGTTACAGAAGAGATTGGTCCCAAATACTGAATCCACAATAGAATAACCCATAATATTTCATTCACTTCTTTAAATAAATATTTTTAATTTGATATAAGTCCTGTCGAAATCGGCTGAAAATCCATAACAAAAAATGGTCTTGCCTTTTAATTAATTCGTATTTTTAATAACTGCAACTATGAAAAAAGTTTTAGCAATTCCCAGCATACAATTTATATCTAATGTAGCATTTTAATTTTGCTTTAAATACTTTTTTCTCTAGTTTATGGTGATATACACATACTACATACATACATACATGCATACATACATACACATTTGCCAAACATTATTATGCTGTCTAAAAAACATTTCGATAATTTTATCAGCAAACGCAACAATATAGTACTACAACAAAGATATAATGCAAAATTAATTAAAAGAGAAACAATTTTAAGCCACCCTCTAAATGCGATGTCAAACAACATAAAAAAATGTAAAAATGAAAGGGAGTTTTCTAACAAAAAAAAAAAAATGTGTATTTTGAAAGTATGTATGTTCACATACACACACACACACGCACACGATAAATTCTTTGATAATTTGTTTTTCTATTTTTAAAATTGTAGCCTTAATATTTTTGATCGCAGATTAAAATAGAGAGACAGACAAACGGACACACCTAAATAACTACATACGTATCTAAATTTCACAAAGGAATGAAAGGACAAAAAATATAAACTATGCATTATGATATTAAGCAACACAGCATAGAAAAAAAAATTATTAACAAAGTTATCAATATGATAATACCCCGCGACTAAAGAACCAACAAAAATATGTATACTCGTATATACTAAACTTACAGAAATTGTAACAAACTGCAGAAAATATACAGCGAAAAAAAAAATATAAACAAGGTTACAGCTGAAATTTCTACCCAAGTGAATACACTGCTTTGCAAATATTTTTCGTTTTAGCTTTAAAGGATTTCAAGGATAACGAGAACACAAAAAAAAAAATAATATTCACATAAAAACAGTGTTAACAAAAATAGACTTGCTGCTATTGCCGAAAAAAATGGGTACACACATACACTTACACACACTGGTTAATAGGTCTAAAGGGAATACGAAATGAAGGGACCGAAAAAAATATATACATACATACATACATACATACATACATACAAAACATAAACTTTTTAAATGAAACAAATCTTAGCTATTTTTAGGTATTTTTTTGGAAATTGTTATAAAAACACTTAAAATACTGAATAAAGAGAAAATTGCAAGTGAAAAGAAAAATCATGTACATGAATTTATTATAGAAACTGAGGAAGTAAATTATCGGTAAAAAATCGGTAAAAACAAATTGCTAATGGGAAAATTTGAATTTGAATTAAATACTAAAGTAGCAGTATAAAGTAAATTTTAAATAGAAGTTTTATCGGAAAAAAATAGCAATAATGATATTTTTGGAAAGAACTTTTTGTTTGAAGCGTTTTTTATTTAAAAAAAAATATTGAATTTAAATTTAAGACTTAAATACTGACGACGGCAGGTCATATTTATAAAAAGAACTTTGTATTAGGTTTAAAATGCACCAACGAATGAGAGTGCTGTGCATTAACTTGGAACTATATTAATCGTTTTTCGTACAATTTTTCGTCACCAGTATTATGCCTTCATCTTTTAAACACTCCAACAAAAATTAATACAATGCCACACTAGTTAGTGAACATTAGACATATTTCTGACCAGACCCTGACCAGAGATTGAACACCCAGGTCTTAACTCATAGTTTTGCTTTGTCGTCAACGCGCTAACCACTTCAATCAACATCACCATAAATCGACATTTTTTATTAGGTGATCTGATGAAAATCCCATTTTCGAAAATTTAGGTGAAATCAGTAGCTTCCAATTTTTTATAGTGGGAAGTTAAAAAACTGTAATGATTATGAAAGAATTCACACGACTTTTTATATGGTGTACAAAAGTTATATTATTTGGATTGTAAGAGCTGATTTACATTAAAGGCAATCTTACTGTGAAAACACTTTTCGCATTTCTTCTATTTTTTGGGTAATTGAACGAAATACACATTTCATTTAAAGTGTTTTAAAAATATCGAAAAAAAATTTTTAACATCAGAATAATTTATTTATTAATGGCATTTTTTATTTAATTTTAACGAAATGTAATAATCGAACGTACTCAGTTCCATGTGGCATTTTAACCACCAAGAAAAAGTTGACGGAAAAGTGAGACACTTTCTCTAACTTTACATAGTAAACAGGATGGTCACCGACTGCTTCTGGCGTTACTATCGTTTTATTAATAAATTCCGTTTTTAAAGGGTCTGCTATTTTTTAAGGCAAACAATTTTATTACAAATTAAAACAAAAAAAAAAAAAATTTAATAACAATAAAACAAATGCCCGAAAATCATTTAAAGGAAAGCGAAAAAGAAGGAACATAAACTAACCTACACAAGCGCATACACATACACATACATATACAGGCATACAATCATTCAAACAGCCAATTTTCCAAACATCTAAATATAACGATAATTCCAGATACTAAACAAAAAAAATATACACAAGGGTGCAATGACTGCAAGGCAAGTTTAATAGGAATGAACAAGTAAGCAACCAACCAACACAACCCAACCAACATACCACCGACCGTAACAAGTAAGAAAGCTAAATGAAACAAGCAAGAGTACAAAATTCAGCTGTGCCGAATCTTATATACGCTTTACTAAGTTAATAATGAGTATTTTATATATACAGCCATGCTAGAAAACTCAAATCTGATATAAAGTAGTTTCAATTCCCAAAGTTGAGATTTAAGAAAACGAAAAACGAAAATTTAGTTTGAAATGAAACCGCTTTTAATATTCAAAATCGAATTGGCATTGAAGTTTTTTCCTAACTTCATTTAGTAAAAAATAAAATAGATGCATACTTTTAGGAGTAACACTAAAATAAGGTTTTTTTTTTTGTTAATATAAAAGCTTGATGTAAGCTTTGCTAGTAAAAACAATTAAAAAAAGCCTAATAGTAAAAAAAAGTTTATAACTATAAAATCGAAAATACAAAAAGAACGTTATCTGAAAAGTGTAAATCAAAAACGATCCGAATGTGAGACTTGGTCGAATATGATAGTTTTTTTTCTATTTATGATAATTTTCAATAGAAATAGACAAATCCTGATACATCAATCTAAAACCCAAATCTCCAACTCTTTTGGTGTGTTCAGAAAATCCATTTCATGTAAAGACAGACAAACGGACATGGCTCATTCAACTTCCCTATCTAAAGTGATCTCAAAACTATATACTTAAAGGGTCTCATATGAATAATGTGTAAATTACATACAGAAGGACGAACCTGTAAAGACCTTTACCGTTTTTGGTGCAGGGTATCAAATAAAGTAAGACCACAAGAACGAGACACTGCTATGAAACTGGGAAAAAGGAAATCTTAATCAGGTGGTAGAATGAAAGGAAACTTATTTACAGTGTGTTTGGCAAATGTCACATCTGATTAAGATAAAAGTTATAACGAGAAACAAAGAAAATTGAGCAGCGAAAACTTGAAAATCGAATAAGAAATAAAAAAAAAACAAAAAAAAAAAAAATACTTGAGAAAGTAACAAAAAGAAACTGCAAATTTCTTTGACAAAAGCACACAAGTAAATGACCCAACAAAGAGGAATCAAACACACCGTCACAATAAATCTAAAGAGAAACACTTAAAAGGGGGATGAAAGTTGAAATCAAAACAAATAGAATAGAAGGAAAACTGCACCACACTCACACACATGCACTGAATAAGGAATGAAAAACTATAAAGAAAAAAAAAAAAAAGGAAAAGTCAATCAGTCTAGACTATAAACAAATTTTATTCGCATAATGTCATGCACTTTTGACAAGTTTTTGCTGTTGCTGCAGTAACTAAAGTTTTCTTTGGGGGAATATTTACACTGCCTTTTTACTTTTTAAGGGGAAACGTAAGCAATTTAAAAATTTTTTATTTAACGTAAATATTTTTTATCAAATTAAATGAAATAAATAATAACAAATAAATTATTTAATTCATATGAGGATCTGTCTCAATAAACTTAACTAAAAGTTCACAAAGGCAATGATAACACATTTGTACGTATGTACATACTGCAAACAAGTGTGATAAATATCAAACTTAAATTACTCATACGTGCCCAGACCCAGAATACACAAGCATACTCGTATGACATCATTCCAAGAACGCAAGTATTTTTTTTTTTTTGTATTTTTTTCCGGTTTTGTTTAGAATAGCAAATGTTAAATAAATTACCAATACATATTGGCAAAATGATGTTAATAATAAAGTCCCTTAACTTAATTAAAGGAAATTGTAACTTAATATTCTGCCGCCTTAATTAAAAATCGTCAAGCTGTTGACCTGAAAAATTCAGTCACCACATGCTGCAGACCTGTCAGTTGCACTTACAATTTATTTATACTAAATCTTAAAAAAAAGTTGCTCTTCATTTTAGTCCACCTCTTTTGGTGCCAAAATGCAAAGTTTTTGGTTTTTGGAAGCCGCAAAACATCCTCATATCCAGAGGTGGGTAGTATAAAAATGTATTATATCGTATTTATAAACAACATGCATGTAATTGAAAAAACAAAATCATGCAAAATCTCAAGTGATCAGATAAAAGTGAGCGCAGTTGAAAAATAAGTTTGGAACGCACTAAAACTATTAATTAACTTATAATTGAAAAAAGATTTAAAATTGGAAGTGGTTAGGTGAATTTTGATATTTCTCAAACAATAGTAATTTATTCATCAATTTCTATTTTGTCTCTTTCAAAGTAGTCACCATCAGATATAATACACTTGTTGCTACGTTTCTTCCTATCATTGAAGCAGTTCGGATATGCAATTTTCAATTTTTGTCTTGCACTTTATTCATGGATCTGTTCAATCTTGGGAAAAAGGAAAAAGTTGTTCCCAACACTGATCGTTTTTTTCGTATTGCTTCTTGAAAACGGCGAAAAACTTTAAGATAATACTCTTTATTGACCACACGACTATGTGGGAAGAACTCCTGATTTCTAACGCCCCAGAAATCGAAGAAAACTGTGAGAAAAACCTTGACATTAAATGGGACATGGCGTACTTCGATTATTGCCCTTTTAAGGAAATCTGGATCATCGTTAACGTCATTCTACAATTCCTGAGCGATGCTCATGCGACGTTTTTTTTTTTTTTTTTTGTAAAAGTTTAGCAGTTTTGAAACGGACTTCGCTGACACACGCTTCATGCCAAAAATTTCCCAAACAAATAACTCGGCATAAGCCAACATTGAGCCCGTAACTTAATTTTTTACACTAAATTCTTATGTCAATTTTTTTTATCCATTTTCTTCAATAGCCGATGGTTTTGATGGTTCTCACCGACAAAATAAACACGCTAAACGGCTGAAAGTGTAAACATATAATTAAAACTGTTGCCCCAGCATAAAAAATAAATAAAATAAAACCGATAACACACGTCATTTAAAGTTCACCTTATTTTTTGAACATACCTCGTATACAGCTGACGGGCCTTAGGTTTGGTGCCTAACACACAACGTCTTAACATTAGATGACAACAATATTTGACACGTGACATTATTGCTATGTTAACTTTTAAATAACAACGCTAATAATGCCTTCGTCAAGCATATGACTCGTCTCGAATTAGTAGATTTCGCTAATTTTCAAAAACTTCTTTTTGTGACACGCCTTTATTTCAGAACGTAACCGCTTAAAGTTCAATGAAGTGTTGATTTTTTACGTTGCAAACGTCAAAATGTTAGCAATGAAACATCAATGGCAGACAAAATTGCTTGAAATCATACGATTTTACTAATCAACACCTAAAGTTCAACGATACTGAGAAGTATAACATTTGACTATACGTTTTTACTAACTCAGCCTTGATGTTATATGTAGGGAAAAATCCCTACTCGTAGGGATTTTCTTTCAAAAAAATTACCGTAGGGAAAAAATGACAGATTTGTTGAAATCATTAAAATGTAGGGACTTTTCAATAATATGGCAAAAATATATTAATTTGGCAACCTTCTTCAATTTGCTCTTGGAAGAAATACAGCAAATATTACTCCTCAAAACAGAAATATTCAGAGAAATGGGGTTCTTAAACCTTGAAATTACTTTGGAAAAAAAAAAGGAATTTTGATTTAAAAATATTTCGAAAATTATAAAAGTGGACGCTAATTCTCTTCTACAAGAGGGGATAACCTTTGAATTTATTTTTCTCAGAGCAAGAAGTAGGTGATTTGTTAAATTTGGACTTCGAAAAGTTTTGGAGTACCGTTAACAAAATAAACAATTTTAATGAGAATTTCAATTTCCCCCTTTTGTCGAAATTAGCTACCTTTGCTTTATTACTGCCGCATGCCAATAAAGAGAGGGAAATGACTGATGTTCGCACTAAGAAAAGAAATAAGCTAAGTCATAAAATTTTAACTTTAATTTGCATTGTCCGCTCATTTTAACAACACGAATGTAAAAATTGTTATACCTTCCATTGTACCGAAACTCATTTAAAAAAAATGGTATCCTTACGACATGTCAGGAAATCAATAACACGGTCAAAAATAACACGGGCAAACAAGTTTTTTTTAATATCCTAGAAATTTCAAAAGTGCAAAATACATATTTTTTATATTTCGCTTTTTTACCAATGAACTAATTGTGATTTTAATAAATGAATTTACGTATGTATATCACTTGTTTTTATGTTTTTCAATTTTTGTTTATTTAATTTTTAATTTATAAAAAAAGACTGATTCATAATGTATAACAAGTTTAAATAAAACGTTTATATATTAAACACAAAGATTTTATTTGCATTGTTTGATATATTATAATTTAAAAGTTGTAGGGATTTCTGTAGGGACAATTTTTTGAGCGCGCAGGGAAAAATAGGGATTTTTTAAGTGCTGCGTAAAGACTTCTCAAAAAAGTGTATAACATCACTGAGTTAAATAGTCCGACAACAATTAATACAATGCCACAATAATGTACATTAGAGATATTAATGATGTTGATTGACTTGCTCTGCACTGGGATTGAACCCAGGCCCCAAGTTATTGTTTGCTTAAGGTGGTTTTAGACACTATGTATCTTACAGTGGCTTTGTCAGTTGACGATGCATCTGTTATTGCTTATGTCTGTCAAAATTTACAATATTTAGGCGGTTTATAATTTTTGCATTTACACTTGGGTTTTTGGTTTGTGTGATGATATTTTTTTATTTTTTCGGGAGTGTTTTATTTTTTTAAGAATATGTATAAATAAACACTTGTCCTTGGCGCCACAAGCAATTGACTTGCAATACATCTGATGTCAAATGCTTTGTTAGTTCAAAATAGAACACGCTCTAATTGAAAATTTTTACATTGCAAAAGCAGGCTGACATTTACAGAAGCATTTTTTTTTTTTTTGCTTTTACACACTATGTATGGATTTAGCAGTGGAAAATTTGACAGGCACTCTGTAAATTACATAGTGCGTAAAACTACCTTTAGTAGTCAACGCGCTAACAACTTCAGCCATCACCACCCATAATTCAATTTTGTCAGTTTATTCGTGTCATTTGTAAATAATAAATTCATACTGTAAATACCAACGATTTCTCAAAAATTAGAGATTTAAAAACGTTGCACTTTAAGGAAAGAAAAAAATGCGATTCAGCATTTGTTGTCAAAAAAGCAACTCCAAATCTGTAATTTTTTTAAAAATCTTAAAATTGTAAATATGTATATCAATAAAAACAATTCTAATTTTAAAAATTACAAACAATTATTCAATAAAATGTTGGGTTCTGTTATCGCAATAATTCAGTTTTCGCGACAGGTGTGGTTTTTAATTAGTCGAGCTTGTACTATATTATACAAGTGAGCCGCCTTAATGTTAATATTGTTGCGTTAATATTTAAAGTTTAGCATTTTTTTTTCAATTAATACCTTTTGGACATACATACATTCATGTGTTCATATGCAAATGCACATTCATAAACAAAAACATATCCATATTGGTTAAATTTCATGCAACTTTGTTAATAAATTATTTTGTAAAGTACACATTTACATACACACATAAGTATGTATGTATGTATGTATCTACATATGTATGTGCATATCCATTTATATTTATGTACAAATCAATGTACATATGTACTTCTGTATGTGCGCTTGTACAAATATATGCAAGTATATATGTATGTATAGATCAAACATTTTCTTTTTAGACTTTTACCTCTGTTTTTCCAAGTAGTTGTTGTAACTTATTTCACCAGTATCCTCTCTTTCAAGAATTCTCTTAAGTAGCAGCAGTAGAAAAAAACTGTTTCCTAAATTTTATTTGTGTTGTTGGTAAATCCGTTGCTTTTCTTCTAAAGAGTATTTGTTAGAATCTTGTTTAGATGCTCTTATTAATGTGTTGGTTTGTGTGTTTCTGTTATTTTTTTTTTGCCACGATTTCAATTCAAACAAAAATTTACAATAAAAAAATATATTAAAATGTGTGTTGAATGTTTATGTTTCAGAAAACTAGATATTTTTTCTGTTTTTGTTGCGGGTTTTCTACTTATTGTATTTTGTTAGCAAAAATCACTAAAATACAAGTTGTTGGCACATTAAGAGGTAAGAAGAAGATAATAGTGCTGGTTCGTGATGGAGCTTTTTTATTGCCTTTGGTTTTATTGTTGTTATTGTTGTTACTTATTGGTATGTTGAAAATTTTTTGATTTGTTTCTATTTTATTTTCTTTTATTTATTTTTTTCTGTTTTTTATAAAACAAGTACAATTTTGCTCATGTATGTACATATGTATGTGTGTGTTAATTTATTCAAACACAAACGATGAAATAAACACTAGTAGCTGTTTGCCGAAGAAGAAGAATTAACGAGTGAATAACGACACGACATTTTGAACAAACAGAAAGGCAATATGTATAAAACACAATGCACACGAGTGATAGTTAGACGACAACGACACCAGAAAGAAATCGCAAACAAAAAAACAAACTTAATTATAATGATTGTCTTCTTGTTGCTTTTATTTGTGTTATATGGTAAAAGAAAACGCCAATTTTGTTGCCGCTGTTGCTTGCTGCTTTGTATTGTTTTATTTATTTGTTGATTAGTTTCGGGTTGCCAGATTATTGCGAATTATTTTATTTACTCATATATGTACATATCGCTCCTTTATTGCAATATAGTCATATTTCAAAAAACAAAATTTTTCAGTTATTGACGAAAAAGAGTTTCTCAATACCTTCTTTATTTGTAAAAAAATTTGCATAAACATATCTCTATCTAAACCCAAGTTATAACCGCTTACATGCTCAAGCCGTCCATATAAATGCTTACGCTTTGAAAACTTTAAATGCATTTTGCCACGTTTGAGTTTTTTTGAGATATGACTACGTTGCAATAAAGGAGCGATATGTAGATATATAAAAATGTCAAGGCAATATCTAATACAACAAGAACATGTCTTATAGGTATTAATTTATTGCTTAGAGTTTTACTATAACGTGTGTACCTATACAAAGTTTTTTACTACTATACGTTTTCCAAGTTTAATTCAGAAAGCGCCAATTGTAGTTCGGAAAATGTCAATTATAATTCAGAAACAGGTTTTATTAACTATTTATTTTTATTTTTTATGAAAATCTAAAAATATTAGTAAGTACATACCTAGTACTTCGTTGTATTTTTTTAAACACCTACTGCCATATCATTTCTTGCCAAAGCCGTAGCTTGCTAACCTGCACAGTGTTGCACAGCACGAGCGCAATCGCCGCAGTATTAGTGGTCGTAGCATGATCTATAATATCCTCCAAATATACTAATCTTTGTTCAATCACGTGTGGAACATGAATTTTGCTTTTGGCGTGGGCTTTAACTTTAGACCAAATATTCTCAATAGAATCCTACCCTCAAAGAGGCTGGCATACCATTGACGAATCTTTTTAGCTAGGAGTGACAATGTGCGTTGTCCGCAACAATCACCAAATTTTCCAATTGATTTCCCATATCTTGCCACTTTTGCATTAAAATAAGTACCCAATCATTTGCAAACTGTGCAGTAAAAGAGCCCCTTCGGCGCTCCATATACGAGTACATATGTATATGATTCCTCTGGTTGAAATTGCTCCAATTAAATGAATGTTAGGAAATCTTGATGCTGTAGGGTCTTGTACTGCTCTATTGCCGACTCTTGCACGGCCTCTCGTTCTACGCCAAAAGAAAGTAAAATTTGTTTCATCCATTCAAAAACTTGTTTTCCCTGCTGTATGTACTGGATTAAGGATTGAACATATTCAGCTCGTTTTGTTTTCTTCGCCTCAGAATTCATTGCAACTGGTTCACATTGTACTTGTTTTGAGTGAACAGTCTGAAGCACGGCCTTAAGTAGTTACCTACTGTTGACACAGATAACAATATGTTGAAATTACTCCTAACCTTTTCTTTTAAATACTTTAATGTTATGATAGAGTATTCTTCTATCTAAGAAAGCATCAAATCAATTTAATCATCACAAAGGATTTTTGCGTTTGCACCATCTCCTGGCAATATATTATCAGCTCCAGATTGGATCCAACAATACGCGGTTTTATATTTAATTTGGCTTTAGCCAAAGCTTTCCAACCATCACCTTTATTAGCACAACTTACGATCCTTTCATTGCCCTTTTCACTATTTTTTTCTTTCAATTGCTTCATTTCCAATAATTACTGTTTTGCAGATAGGGCAAGCACTATCTTATATATTGGTAATAGGTTGTGCGCACTTCTTGTAAAATATATTTATACATGGCAGCATTACTGGAGTCCTTTTCGTTGCAGATTGGCAAATCGCGCAATTTTCCTTCAGTTCCATTTTTATTGGATTATGCCAATATTTTTGCTCAGAAAATTTCAGTGATTATGTATACTATTTTCTGAATTACAATTGACTAATCTGAATTGCAATTGACGCTTTCTGAATTTCAAGTGGAAAAGGTGTAGACATAACAAATTTAATAAATAATGTTTTAATAGAACATGATAAATTTTAAAAACAAATCTATAAAAATTAATGCAGATGGCAATTAAAGTGAAAAATGCTGAAAATGGCTTCCATTGCTTAAGATTTAAGGGTAGTGTTGTCTGAAGATAAACATTTTCAAAATTATTGTTGAAGTCTACTGATGAATTGGTACGGAACTATTGATATGCATGTACCATCAACAAATATATAACAATTTTTAAATTTTACTATTCAAACAACAATTTAACAATTTATTCATGATGTTCTAAAGAAATTATTTTTCAAAAATTTTATTTGCTTTAGATTTACTCAACCACCTGTGGAATTATACAAAAACTCTGGCTACTTTATATGCATTTCCATAAATGTATATGGTACATATGTAATTTAATCAAATATCAGAAAATAAAAAGAAGAATAAAAAAATATGCAAATGTTTAAAAAGCAATTAGAATAATTTATGCCAAGCCATATATAAATTTCAAATAGTTCTGTACAATTGCATATACGAGTATCAGCATTAAGTAAAATAAAATGTAAAGTTACTTTTTATATGCAAAATAAAAATTATGTACACATTTTATTTCATTTACTCGAATACTATTTCCTCTATTAACTTTTATTTAATTCAGAAAATATATATACAATAAGTCTTTTAAAAAGCGGAAGATGTTTAGTTTATACAGTACCGATTCATCAGTGTCGGATCTACGCCATCTTCCTCCCCCAGTGATTCGAAAAAAACAAGTTTTCAAAATATAAAAAAGTGTTTAGATTAAAGAATTTTTGGGTTAGGAGGATGTTATTTGCGTGGGGTGGCTGAGCACAAACCAGACCACTACAGAAATAATTATCCTAAATTTTGATGACGTGCTGTTGCTTCAAGTTTGGAGTTATAAATTTAAATAATAAAAAAATTCCATTTAAAAATCATCAAACAGAGTGACAAAATTGGCAGAAAGTACAATCAGGTAAACAGATCGTTTGTATTGGAAATACTGCTGGCAATTTCAGTTACGTTAGACAATACTTTTCATTTGATACTACTTGATATTTTCAAAAGATACGCTTTTAGACAAATGTTCAAGGGTGGTATTGGCTGATGTGGTGAGCGCTTTACTATTAAGCTAACTACTCCTAAGGAGCTGGGTCAATCTCTGGACAGGCACGAACATCAAAAACTTCGCTAATGTACATTAGTGTGGCATTGTGTTAATTTTTGTTACACTATTTAAAGTGATGAAGGCATAGCACTGCTCACCTAAAACTATTATGTCAGCGATTGATACTGTTCCTTGTGCACACCACAGCACCCTCCTTCGTCGGTTAGCAGAGTCGTAGGCAAAGTAAAACCATTAATAAAATGCCTGCGGGTACATCTTAAGATATGTAGTGCTTCTAGTTAACACCAGAGACAATGGAACACGCGCAAGAGCGGAATTGTAGAAGAATTAAGCAATCAATACATTCAACATCTATCTTCTCTACCGCCCCAATCCCTCTCACAATGAACTACAGAATCAGTGGTTGCGTTGGAATCAGGGAATGCGTGCTGGTCTTAGCAAAAAAATAAATACAAATTATAAGATGTTTCAATAGAGCTTAAGTTGTTCACTGTATTTAGCTATGAAAATACAACTCTGAAAGTATTGAGTATATTCATTTGTCTATTGAAAACGGAAAAAGAAGCAAATACTTGATACTCGGTACCCACTTCTCAATACATTGCAAGCACTTACTTTAAAATCTAAAATATTGCAAAAAAAATATAACATGATAGAACGACCAAATTTGTTAAAATCACTTATCTGGCAACACAATTGATTTCATGAATTGACTTTTTTGTTCGTTTTTAATATCTTTACTTTACTATGCTTTTTGTTTGCTATTTAAAGATATTTTAATTCCTACAAAGCCGCACCATAAAAAGAAATAAAAACAATATTAAAAAAAGCACACACATACACTTAAATATACTTCGTAAATTTACGGAAATAAGGTTTAAGTTTAAATAGCAAAAAATATTGCAACGATTTTTTTTTTGTTTAAATAAACACGTCAACACAAATTTTTAACACATGTGTATGTACCTAAATAGATTGCTAGTTGACTACTTTCTTTTTGCAAGTAATTTTTTTAAATATTTTGTATTATCTTTTTAATTTTTAATAGGTATGTACATATTTCTAAAACTTTTCGTAACAATTTATTATTTTATGCCACTATTTATTATAAAAAAAAAAAAAACACATTCCTAAATTTATTTTATTTTTATTATCTATAGGTGGCTAACAATTTATAAGGTATTAAACTGATCTTTGAAATAACGATTATGACGTTTAACAGACTTTTTAATTCTTCTTTGCTTTTTTTCTAGTAAACCACTTTATGAGACGTAAACAACGACCTTTAAAATTTATACATTTGATTTTTTTTATTTGTATTAAAACTTGGAGCAACACTTTTGTTTTTGTTCTTAAACAACAACCCTACTCGCAGTTCAATTCAGTAAAGACTGAAATTATTTTTGCAATATTCCCCATAAAACTCAAACAAAAGCAGCCGGTTGTTATCTTTGCTCCAACAAAACTCATATTATCCCATTCATTCTCTCATTTAAACATTCTCTTTTACTTTGCCATCCAATAATGCGCATTCTCCGTTCAATGATAATATCAATAAAATTCTCTTTTATTATATGTATATGTACATAAATATATACTTATGTACATACATATTTACATATTTACGATAATTATTAAATTAAACAAAGCAACAAAAATATTTAATAAAGAAAATTAAATACCGGCATATTTCTTTTTCAGTACCAAGTCTGTTATCACTACACAACACAAGCGTACTTACACACATACATATGTACATATGTAAGTACATTGAAAGCAAAAACAATCATGCACTGGTGAAAAGCAACAAGCCTTATAAACAAAAGTTTATATTATATATAAATATATAATAATGAATGTACATATGTATATGTATGTATGTTCATGTGTACATATATAAATACATATGTGTGTATTTCGGTATGTACATACATACATACATATGTATGTATGTGTTTGCAAACAAACTACATACATATACAATATACATACATACCTATACCAATAATTTAATTAGTTTTTTAATTAAAATTATTTAATTTATTTATAAACTAATTTATTAATCCATATGTTTGCTATTTTTTCTATTTTTCTTTCATATATTCATTCGTACTCTCTTACTAAATCTACTCGTAGTGTTGCCATTCGATTATAACTTTTTGCTGATATGCATTTTTGGCGGTTGCACTTTCTCCAGATACATATGTATGTATGTATGTATATATTTATGTATGTATGTATATTAAAATTGTAAATGGGTCCGTTTTGTTTTAACCTTGGGATAATAAAATATACATATTTAACTTTATTTATGTACATATGTATGTAAATATGTAGGAACCGCAGAATTTTTTTAAATTGTTGTGGCAGCACTATTTTGTTACTACTATCTCTTATTAAGCCAAAGACCCAAAGTCAGTGATGGAAAATTCAATACTTTTGTACTATTTTCAGTACTTTTTCACAACAAAAATACCACAGTACCCCCACGTCATATTTAGTACTATTTTTCTGTATTGCTTTGTTCCCTGTTTAGAAATCTGCGTTATTTTTATAATCAATGACAACATTTGCTTCAAAACAAGAACATAAGGAATGCACAAATTCGTTGTTCATGTTGTTGTTAGTATGTGTTTTTTGCAAAAGTTGTTAATGTTATTGGTCAAATTTACCCGAGATTAATTTTTAGTTCGCACAACTTTTGTTCTTTCGGAAACACACGAGACTAATTAATCTGGCATAAAATTGTATAAAAATACAGAGCTTTGTGTGTAATAGTGTATTTTGCGCACATTTGTTTTGTAAATTGGACCATTCAAGCAACCAATTCGAATGTGTTTTAACTATGTATGTACATGGTTTCGATAACATGCTACTTTACACATTACTAGTCAATAAACATATATGTGACCTTCTCAGAGAAAAGGGACATAGTGTGTCAAAAAAGGGGTTTGGACTTAACAGTGGATTCTGCTACCTAAAAGGGTGTAGAATAAGATGAAATGCGTTAGATTTCTGATAAAAATTTATTTACCCCATAAAAACGTACAAAACGAACTTGATGTGTTCACAGTGATAATGCGTTATGAAACTTTAAATGCGTTTTTCTCAAAACTTCATTTTCACACACTAGGTCCTTTTTTTCTCGGAGAAGGTCACATATATTTTGCACACAACTAAGAAATAAAGCACTTTTTGTCCTAGAATTCAAAATTAAAATAAAATAGTGATTTAAAACTTTCCAAAATATGGAGTCTGCTTCTATTGGGAATGGGATTTTTAATTTTATTTTTGAATAAAAATATATGTTTCATAAAAAGTACCACAATATTGAAAAAAGTACTCTTTTTGTTGAAGGGCAGTACCATTTCAAATTTTCATTTTTCCATCACTGCCCAAAGTACATTAAATAATTTTGCATGGAGAGTTTAGTGAGAGCGTTTTGTTATGTTATTTTCTCTGTCTTCTTCTTCATAATTTTATAAACAAGTGTGTTGTAAAAGCTGAGTCAGCCCAGCACCACCCAATTTTTAACTACTTATTACAGTGGGTAAGTGTAAGCCAAATCTTAAGCTTAAGTGGCGCGATTGTTTTTCACAACCGTGTTTTATTCTTTTTTGCAAAACAAAACAACTTAAGGCAATAAAAAACACAGCTTACTGCGAAAACTCAAAATTCCCTTTCGCGCAACACTATTTACACACATGTTGATATCATTTGACATATTGAACCTTTGCTGCAATATCGTCATAAGTCCAAAAAAAAAAATGATTTTTCCGAACCGGAGTTTAAAGTTTTGAGTTCTCTAACGAGATATACGCAGTGAGCTGGACACTGCAATTTCGGATCTACCATATAATGAATATTGCTCCAGCAGCAATGACCAGGATGTAGAAAGAAATATCATGCAGCCTCTACCAAGCTCTGGAGGATTGCCGCCTTCGCTTTTTGTTAAAAATATCCTTAAGTACCCTCTTCTAGCTTTCAGCAACGGAACTTGGAAACATAAACTCCTCTCTCAGGAGCAGTAGGTGGTTTCCCTCACTGACAGCACAATAGCGGGCTTTGTATGCCCGTATCTCTCTTTACCATTTGCATCGATTTCCCACTCACTATCACTATTTTTTCTTCTCGACCTTTCTTGACCCTTCTCTGCCTAATCTTCCCCTTATTCACTAGTTCTCTTCCTACAGGTAACAAAATGGGACCACATCAGGACCCAAGTGGGCTGGAGTCTAATTTCCCGTCACAGCAACCTGCCAACCTAACCTAACGACTTAATGGTATACCATTATTATTATAATACCAAATTTTATTTCTGTCTCAGAAGCTTAGTATAAGTATAAGATATTTGAGTGTCACTTTTACACATTATGAAGAACAATATGACAATTAGCGCTGCACAATTCACTCCCAAATCAAACTTATTGAGTTATAATTCTATAGCAGCAAAGCGCAGATATGTAAACTCGTATACATACATATGTGGGGTGCTAATGGAGTAGTGAAGCGACTATATAGCCTCTCCTATCCAAATTACAAACTCCCCTGCCAAAAACAGACGAGGCTCTGTCGACCGACGTTGGGCGGCATAACCCAAAGAACCGCAATGACTAAATACATTGCACACTGCAGTCCCAGCTCTAGGATCGGATGTTTAGCCCAATCAGTTACTCATCTTAAAACACAATGATTACAGTAACCGTAACAGCGGCCCTATGTTCCTAAGATTTTTTATTATTATACATACATATGTATGTATGTACATATGAATGCGTGTACATACATACGTATATACAAAAGATATATCAGATTATAATCATGTTATCTAAAATTTATAGCATTTCATTCCACAGTGCCCCCGTCATTTAATAAACACTTACACACCGTTAATGCGAGTAATAATACATATATATGTATGTATGTAAGTATGTAAATATGTATATTGGAAATAAATGTCATCACTGTGTTATTGAATTGAGCACAAAAATACTGGAAACCAAAACAAAATTAATAAATAAAATACTGGACGGACACTCTTCAAGAAGGCAACACACACAAACACCTCACTCACACATGCAGACAGACATACATAAGTACATCAATCTAAAAGCAAAATATTTTAATTTGAAAGTTCTGGGAATAAAACAAATGGATGCAAATCAGCAAAATTTAACTGAAATGTTTATACCTAGAAAAAGTTGAAATAGAAATGAAAAAAATAAATATGTACATATGTATGTATGTATAGTTATGTATGTATGTACTTACATATATACATACATACTTACAAACATACATATGTATGTATGTATGTATGTATGCAGCAAAAACATGCACTATCACTGACTGGCACAAAAATTAAAAAAAAATGAACTTATTAAAATATAAACAATTTGACCGAAAATTGAAAATGAGAATCCATCCAAATACACATTAAACAACAAATCCCCTTTAGAAATTAGAGCCATGCTGCTCGAATTTTCAAAAAAAGGAGATATATAATACCCATACAAAATTTTCTTCGAGAAACAAGCTTAATGAATTGGTGTCGTTACGTGACAAAAAGTAGATTTTTCTGTGGAAATGCCCATATGCACATATTTTTAAAGTTGTATGTACATACATATGTACATGTACAATGTACATACATACAAACATACATACATATGTACATTTTTTCCTGAATCAATCCATAAAAAGGTTAGTTCATAAAAACACCCGCCTTGACTTAAGGCGAAAATCAACGGCTTTAAATTGAATGAATGTATCCACGTCCAATGACATCATGCATCCAATTGGAACCTGTACACTCTTATTCAACCTAAAACCAATCCTGTCCTACAACTGCATAAATCTCTAAACGGGATTCTAAATAATCATATTTTTCCTGGGCTAAATTAATATGTTTACTTATCCACTTCAATTTCAAATTTACGAGTATTTTTGTCCATTGTTGGTATTGAACATAAAGTCATACTTAAGTATCTTTGTATCATATCGCCTTAGCTACATACATATGTACATACATGCATATACATATGTACATATGTATGTATATGTAAGAATATTAAAATTAACTAATAAAAGCCTAGAAAAAATTTCATTACCCTGAAGGAAACATGGGGTTCAGTGTACCCATGTCAACATTTTTGGCAACAATGATGGTGTCTTTTTGGTGACACTGTCAACAAATTTTTCTTATTTTTCTTTTGTTTTTGATGAGTAGAGAAAATTTTTGACGGTTTTGATGAGCTCAAAATCGGTATAATTTTAATATTGACATTTGCTGCAGATGGCGACAGCGTCTACAGTGAATCAGTACAGTTTTACTACGGACATTTCCCACAATGTGGTGACATCGTCAATAGTACTCGCAAGTCAGTACAATCTTACTAAGTACATTTTCTCCATATGGTCCCACAAGAACTACCTAGTCAGTATTGACGCAGTCTACTGGTAGATTTCGTAGGACACGCCTGTGTTAAATGTCAATAGTAGATAGCATTACTTAGGGTATAATTTGTCAATAGAACTGTTGACATCGTCAATAGAAAATAAGTATAATTTTACTATTGACATTTCCTGCAGGGTATAAACCTACATATTATACATACATACTTATGTTCATATCTGGTCTTGAACAGAGGCAGCTTAAAAATTTTCTTATACGTTCTGGGATTTATTCAAGTACGCTTCGGATTAAAATTTTTAATCATAACTGGTACTCAAATTAATCCAAAAATATATGTATGTAGGTATGTGTGTATGCATAGGAATCTGGATTCTTCATAGCACATACATACATACATACATACCTATGTAGAATGTACATATGTACGTACATTAGAGAATAAAAGCTTTTGAAACGAAATGAAAGTCTTTTTCAAATTGAGAAATGTACCTACTCGGAATTTATTTTCAGATATTATTATCAAAATTTATGCAAATGCAAATATATACATACGTGTATGTATGTATGTGCATATCTTCATACATACATATATATGTATGTATATATAAGATTAGTCATAAAAATAGAAAATAATTGGAAAAATTGTTATTTTACAATTTCTTTAATTACTTGATAATAATTAATGCCTACATATTCCATGAAGAGTAGTATTTCATAAGCTACAATAAAATGTGAGTACCCAGCTGGCATTTGCATGATTGTTTGACGAGCGCTATGATTTTGCGACTCGTTTTATAAACGTCCACACGATTGTTGGAGTGGATTTATATTTTTCTCTTCAGAATTATGGTTTTGCGAGTCATTTTTACGATTTTAGGATAAGTAAATCGTCGTTTACGTATTTTGGTGGGTATTGGAGTACTGTTAATAGTTAACAATCGTGTTTCACTCTTCGAAGAGATACTCTTGCAAGTTACTTACACGACTGTTGGACGGATGTTTTTGTTAAAGGGTCTTAGACGATCCGTAGGCGACTAATTATAATGCGTATAGAAGAGTTGTCATCAGGACACAGTTTCTGCCGTTGTCTTTAACTTCTACGATCGGAATGCGTCATCATCGACGATCGGTTTATTCGTCTTCTCCGATCGCGAAAGAGTGTTTTACGATTAAAAATGCTAGCTGGGTATGTAAAGCAACGCATATATATGTGATAAGCAACGCATATCAGAATACTCAGTTTTGTTTTTGAGTCTGAGGACACTTTTTTTCCGGAACCACCATAAAATACAATAAATGGCAATCACAAACAATAGATGAAGCGATAAAAGTAAATCCCCTTCTCTTATAATATGTACATACTCGCCTACAAACATGTAAATATATATGTATGTATTGTATCTATGAAACGTTAAAATTATTGACATACGAGGGTTAGCCGTGAATTGTCCGAACTAACAAGAACAATAAAAGTTTTTCGTATTTAAATACGGTGAGGTTTTAATAAGTATTTTAAGATTTTAATGTTTAAAAGCTGGTTGGAGGGAAAGCTCTTCTAAAACTTATCATGGCTAACTGTTATGGTTCATAAAACAGTGCTAGGCACAGACAAAGATATACAAGTATAACTTGAATAAAAATAAAAAGACATGTGGCACTCGGGGACTGCCGCGGTAAAGCTATTGTATTGCATTTTTTATCAACTTATGCAATTATATTATTACGTTTTTTCCTGGCAATACTGTATGTTAATGAAAACAAAATCAATAGCATACTTTAAGGGTTAACATAAATTGGGCGATTTAAATACTTAAAAAAAAAAAACAAAAGACTTAAGAAACAAACTTAGTGTCAGTTATTTTCGTTCCAAAACAAACGACTTAAGAAACAAACGTTTCAAAATTTCTTGATTCGGTCGCTTCAAAGCCCGCGATAGAAGCTATGTAATAGCTTAAAAATTTTTCCGATATGATTATTATTAGCCTATAGGTGTTAAATTTTATATTGAAGTTTCAAAGTATTAAGAGAAACTTAACTTAATTATGTCCACAATCAACAACAACAACAACAAATAACAACGAGTTTTCAATGTCCACATTACTCTCCTTTCTCATCAATCTTAATACTTTATATTAACTTTTACTACGCACCGTATATTTGCGAAAAAAGTTATTCGTAATTATTGAAGTCATTGTTTATACGCGAATAAAATAAAAATAATTGTATATCATCTGAAATTAGTGGCAACATTTTACACCTTATTTGCAAAGAGTTTTGTTAAACGCGAATTAATTAAAATTAGTAAGTAAATACGTTAAGTTAATTGGTTAGAGTGCCAATCTGCACAGCTGAAGTACCCCCTTTCGAATCGCAACACACGCAATAAGTAACGTTAAGTTAATAGTTTTTCAATACACCTTCCTACCGAAAACCCATCAGGCAGCAGCCACCGGCCATTCCAGCGCTCAAATACGTTAGTGTCATTGCAATGAGAAGTGCTCAGCAAGGTCACAAACCAACGGATTTGCAAGGAACTGTATATGTGTACACACAAAATTAAATTATTTTAGGATTACTTTGAGTAGAAATTGTAATTAAATTAATCCGAAATGTACTTAAATCAATTCGAAAAGGGATTTAACACATTTTAAAAATGAAAAATGAACAAAACAAATAATAATTTTTTTGTCCATCTTAATATTTCTATGTGGCTGAGTTATTTAACACGTTCTAAAAAAAAAGGGTGGTGTTGGCTGAAGTGGTTAGCGCGTTGACTACTAAGCAAACAATGACTTGGGGCCTGGGTTAAAACCCTGGCCAGAGCAAGTCAATCAACATCATTAATTTCTCTAATGTACATTAGTGAGACATTGCATTCATTGTTGTCGGACTATTTAAGTGATGAAGGCATAGCAGTGGTCACTAAAAAACTGCTTCGACAGCGATTGATGCTATCCAAGCTAATGTACACAACATCGCCCTCCTTCATCGGTTAGAAGAAACATCGGCGAAGTAAAACAATTAATAAAATGCCAGCTAATACGGCTTAACAAAGTTAAGGCGTCTACTTAACACCGGAGGCGCCTCAACACTGCCTTAAAAATTAACATAACGCACAAAGCAGAGTTGTGAAAGATTTAAGTCTTCTAAATTTTCAACATCTATCTTCTCTACACTATCCCTCTCCCTGAGTTCCGGCACAGTGTACTGCATACGTAGGGATCAACCCCTGAGTGTTGGTTAAAATTAAAAAAATTAAAACAATTAAAAAAAAAAAAAAAAAAAACATGTGACTCTATGTTCGATGCTAACAATAAACAAAACTCAATTTGAAATTGAAATAAGTTAGTAAAAATATAGTAATATTATAAACCAACTATTAAAAAAATTATAATTGTTTTTAATACCAAACTTTCAATAAAAAAAAAAAATTGTGTGGATACCCACTACATTATAGTTTGCAGACATGCTGTTAATCAATTAAATGAGAAAATAAATAACATGAAAAAAAAGACCAAAAAAAAAAATCCACAGATTTTCATTTATAGCAGCGTCAAATTACTTGTATCACATCGTATTCTTGTTGTTTGTTTCCATGTCCAGCACCTCCTTATTTTTCAAATCATCAGATGTGGCAGTAACGGCAGTACTATTTGCTTTGCACGTCAACCTTATTATTGCTATCTACTCATTATTATCGTCATCGTCATTTAGAAAAAAAAAGTTGTGGGGCTGTTTGGAGCTACAGGGGAAAATCGAACTTGATGCTGACACTACGACCAATGTTGATGATTGTGATGACAATGGCAGTTAAAGACAACAGAGAAAACATTTAATACAACACATTTTTCGTATAAAGAGGAACTTTATTTTTAAGTTGTATGATAAAATCATCTATATTTTAAGGGTGTGGTGGTACAAAATTTAAACAAAAATAAAAACGGAAAGAATTAAATGTGTACGATAAAAATATAATCAAAAACTAAAATTAGATAAACATACACACATAAATACTCGTACATATTAGACTGGCTCAAATGGCAAAAGTTATTCAAATCTTTTGCTCTAGAATTCTGCCCCTATTCCAATTGACAAAATAAAAAAAAAATATTGAGAAAATTTCAGACAAATCGGGCAATATTAAGAGGTCGCTAGAAATTTTTATATTTTTCTCTTTAAACCGTTAATGGGAAACAACTTTGGTTTATCGACAATACTTCAAATAAAAAAAAAAAAAATACATAGAGGGGGGTGAAAATGTAAAAATAAGACAAAAATTGTACGTGGCAAAAGTCAGGGAAACGAATAGTTATCGAATTATGGACCTCTGATATGTAACGCCGTAATCAGTTTTGTATGATAATGGACATTTTTTTTAATATTTTAAAAATGTTTTTTAATTTACTATCGTCCTGTGTTTTTTTTTTTTTTTAGTTGGAGATGCGTCGGTAAACTAGATTTAAGCCAAAAATTAAAACACAAAACTATAAGTTGAAATTTCTAGCGACATTTAAATAGGGATGTACCGATCGTTAAAATTTTTTGTATGCACACTTCCTTTAATGAATGGAAAAGGAGGGACCGCTTTGTAGAGACAAAAAACAAATTTATTTTGAAATCCCATGCAATATTGAGCCAGTCTAATATATATCATGCAACTAAAGATAAATAAACTCAGCTAAATTTAATGCCTTCTTTTTTATAATTAAATTATCGTTGTGTTTATTTGCTTGAATACTCTACTATAAGTTAGTTGATAAAATTCGTTGTAAGCTAACATCGGACAGTGGGGGAATCGTGGGGGAAAAATGAAAATAAATTGAATTTATTTTATGATATCTTTAGGATGAGCGAAGCCTCAATACTTTACACTCGTAGTAGATCTCAGTTGTGAAAATAATAAAAAATAACGAGTATATTTAGAGAAAATTTGCGATAAACGTTCGTAGAAGTTTTTCTCTCTTGCGAATTTTTAGCATATGCTCCAACCCAATAATGAATGAATTGACGAAATGTTAATATTATAAACAATGAAATGAATTTATGTTGGAAGAAAGATTATAATCAATAGGTTAGGTTAGGTTAGAAAGGGAAGTGTGAAATACACATCGTCTCGGAGACCCAATTGGATCCATTGAGATTCCCTTAATTTATAATTTATTGACTAATTAGTCTCCGTAATGCCCGAGGAGAAACAAAGAGCCGTTAACGTCCATCATTCAGCCATTTAATTCCCATGATAAAGCCCCTGATATCCTCAAGTTTAGAATAAATATGTCGATTATCTTATTTTCGTAAACAAAGGGGCGACAATTTTTTGTGCCGATCAGTGTTCTTCGTAGAAATAGAAAATTATTACTAGAAACTTATGGTAGACCCTCAAGTCGGCCTAAATTAAGAAGTTAATGAATAAAGTATTTTTATTTAGTTTATGGATTTTACTTACACTAATCCATACACACATATCACTACCGGAAACACAAAACCAGAAGTCGGATCAACGGATATCACCAAAGAAAAATTTCTCTACACAACGCTTCATATCCGTAATTTTTTTAACCAACTTAGAAAAAGGGTGTTATAAATTTAAAGGATTTTTTTCTCTCTATTTTTTAACCTCCAAGGCTCTATTGTTTAAGAACCGATTTTCAAAACCCTGTTTTTATTTTTATTTGAAAGGTGTTGCTTGCAGTTGGATTCCATAGTTTTGTTTTTTTATTAGAGAGAATAACACTCCCATTAATGTTATGATTTTCATCATTGTTTTTGTGTTTGATCAGGTTCCCATGCAGTTTGGTTACAGGATATTTTTTAAGATTTAGGGGAAATTATATAATTGTTTTTTGCAAAAAAAAACATATTTGTTATGGCATTTTGCTCTTCAGTTAACGATATATTATTCACTATAATATGAGTGTATGCATAGCTGTGTGTGTGTGTGGAATGGTTAATATTTTTTTATGTCTACAAACGATTAGTGAGAATAACTGAATGATATTGCATATAAAATACAAAACACTCGTTGACACTTGGTGGGTTTGTTGGTTTAGTTTGGTGCTCTTTGTTTGGTTATGATGGTGTTAATGGTTTGTTGCTGCTGTCATCACTGTCATCAAATGTTCAAATTGACGCGTGGGTTCAAATTGCAATATCATTTAACACAACAACCTTCTTCTTCCGCTCCACTAGCCCCATTTCCTCTTTCGACTTTAACTAGAAAAATTTATCATTTACAATGCAAAGCATTTATTAAAAGTACACATACGAGTACACATTTATTTTTGGCTAACTTTTGTGGTAAATTTAATGGGAAATATTCGTAGTTGGTGATTTACATATGCGCATGTACGTACATACATACGTGCATACATGTATGCACCCAAAAAACCTTGTACACAATTTAAGTATTTTAGGATAACTTTGAGAACGAATATTGCGATTGAAAATTTAAATCCGAAATGTACTTGAATCAATCCTAAAAGGAACTAAATACTTTTTAAGCAGCCTCTATTCGATATCAGATATTAAAAAAGATAAAATCATAAATGTTTTTATGGCTTTTATTTATCGATTTTAGCACGCTAATGTGTGTCTCTATGTTCAATACCAGCGTTGGACAAGAATTAATTTGAAATTAATATGCGTAAATAAACATTTTAATTTAGTCAAGTATTAAAAATATTAATTCAGTTGTTTTCCCGTTTAGGGGTTGATGCAGGTAAGGGACAGGATCCACTTTAGGTAAAAGAAATGTGGACGACTTTTATTTGAATGCATGATGATGTAGGATGTAGGTTCATCATGCATCCAATTTAAAGCCATTGAATTTCGCCTTAAACCAATCAGGATGTATTTTTTAATTTGGTTTTTTTTTTTTTTTTTGGATTGAATGAATTTGAACCAATCTTTTTATACGTGATTAAAGAAAATGATTGAAATACGTTTCGGATAATTTTTTTCTGTCTAGCTTCTAAACAGATACTGAAATGTATCGACACATAAAGTTGATAATGTATGTAAAAGTTTATAAAGCAAAAATTCATATAATGTTTTTCCTTTTAATTAGAGCTGCAATTTTTCAATTACAACCAGGTATATTATTTTATTTTTTATTTCTAGAAGAAAAACAATCATCATTGTTTTAGTGGAAAGTGGTACTCGACTTGAATGATTTAACACTCTGTTTTAATATAAAATTAACTTAATATAATTTTAAACCACATCAAGCTGACAAGAAAAAAATTTTGCATAACAAGCCAAGGCAAACTTTAAATAGTTTGTTTCAATACTTTTCTTTTTAACCCTTTTAACCCACATCCTTCAGCAGCCATTCCTCCCTAACCTTTCATACATTCTCACAATGCTTTGAGCAACAGTCATTAAGAAATCCTTTCTGTGTGTATACATATGTGTGTGTGCTTCACGATAAATAACGTTATTGTTGTTGTAAATTCGAAGTTTTTATTAAATTTTTTCCGTATTTTTTTTTTACAGCAAATTCTATAATTTGTTTCTTTAAAAATACAAGTCTGTAAGGCAAACACACACACCCACTCGCAACAGTGATACAATTTTAAAGGAGCATGAATGGATAAGAATGTGTGAGTATGCTGTATACAAGAACGTTTTTCTTAAGAAAAATTTCCGTATTATTGTTTAGGGGAGTGTTTGGTTTTCTTTCGTTGTTTTTTTTTTCAATTCATAATGATGCCTAGGGATGACGGTGTTAAGTGTAAGAAAGAGTTAAATTTATCTTTGGACTGTATTTTAAAAACACAATTTTTTGTGGAAATGTGGGGATGGGTGTGGGGAAAGTAATAAAGCCTGAAAGCTTTAAAAATCCTATTTAACTAGACAGATAAAATATATTGGAAAAAATTTAAATTGGAGACAACGTATTTGTTTTCTCTTTGAGTATATAAATCATTGATTTTGTTTCGTATTAAGTTTGATTAAGTAGAGAGCTTTCTCTTACTCTGCTGCATGTGATTGATTAAATAATGATGAACAAATAAATTAAAAGTTTGCAAAAGAGAAGAATGATATTGAAATGTGTTTTTTTCTATTCTTATCAATAAAATACAATTAGTGCAATAAAGCAGAGTTCAATGTTGTCATATTAACAAGACAGGATATGTTTAACATATCGTTACCTTAATGGTAGACAGGCCTTTATGCGATAAGTGAAACTTGAATTAATCGAAATTAGTATAGTTTCTGTGAAGAAAGTACTGAGAATATTTGCTGAGGTTCTCTCAAGTAGAAAATTGAAAAATCTATAAATAAAACGTACAAATAAGAAATGTGGTTGTGACGTGATTACGTGGTTATGTCAAAAATATTATATCTAAATATGTAGTTTATGGTTGTGTAAAAGAAGTTAATATTGCTGTTTTAAACCATAATATGTTTACGATAAACAAACTCACATTTGCAATTAATATTCTCTAATGATTCATCCACATGATGAAATAATGATTTCAAGGAAATGCAAAGAAACAAAATACAAAAAGATTACGAAATTTTTTAGCATCATTTTTAAATCATATTTTGCTCAGCTGGACGTTAAAGAATTATTTGCTATGTATGGTGTTGCTTTTGTTTATAAAGGTTAACTTTTTTACTTTGAAAGTCGCGGCGGTAAAACATTATTTAAAAAAAAAAAACGTGAAAATTTTGATTTCAGCAAATCGGATCATAAATGATTCCTTGATATGATTCATCTGTAGGGTACTATTTTCTCACTTATAATCAAAAAAAGAGCTCTTATGCGGTTATTTTGTCCGTCAAGCTGATTCGCAAACGTTTCAATTATTATACAAAATGCTAGCTGGGTTATTAGTTCTTGCGCGTGGCAGGGATTTCAACAGTTTTTTTTTTTACAATTTTTTTTTGGATTTTTTGTTTGCTTAGCCGTGATTACACACAAACATAAATAATTCTTGTTATACTTTTTGTTTGATTATAATATTTTCTATGTTTATTTCAACTAATGCTAGATAAAGCGAAATGTCAAATATTTGTTAGACATTAAATAGTATTGACATAAAAGAAAAGATAAATGTATGTACACATATATTTATGTACTCGTATGTATATACATACATATATGAGTATATATATATGCATAGGCGTACACAGATGCTTATGTATATCGAATCATTAGGCGGGAAATTATCAACTATTTATTGCTTCATTAAAAAAAAGAAGCATATTATCGAAATCAATAAACTGCTAAACTTGCAATTCGAAAGTGCTGCAACTCTCAATACTTTTTACTTGTAAGTGGACCGATTTTAGACTATAAATCGATTATATAAGGTTTTAGGCCTAACCACGGTTTTCAGAATTACATTCCATAGTGTGTTAAATCTTTTCTCACTTTAGCACAAACACTTCTGTCTGGTACTATCAAGTTGTATAATTTATTGTATAATTTAAGATTAAGTCCTCCTTATGTTTCCATATTTAATACATGTATTTTTTTCTATTCTATTTTTTAGTTACAAACAACTTGAATCCCTGATAAGAAACTTGTGTCCGCCCCAAATAACGATTTTGTTTTAATACATTTAATTATAGATTGTTTGCCTTTTTATCAGAATGACTTTGTGTTTGTTTAAGTTTTTTTTAGTTGCTTTTTCCAGAAACATTAGATAATTAGAAGCACAAAGAAATTATTTCTCATTTGAATTTTTTCCCTGTTGAACAAAAGCAAAAAAAAAAAAAAAATAACACAAAAAATAAGAAAACAGCGTTTGTGATACCGTTGTGATAAAAGTAACAAAAATAGAAATCTTAATGAACTGAAGACAAAAAAATGCAAATATGTATATAGATAAGCAATCTTTACTCGTAGGTATATGGTGATTTTCATACTTTCATGACTTCAGTTCATAAATATTGATGGAAAACAAAATTAACGAAAAAATAACATTTCCATAATTATGAGTTTTATTCGATACTTTTCTACTCTAATAAATTGCTGATACAAACAAAAAGTAAAGAATTAGAAAAATTCACATAATTTAAAACAGTTTCAATTCTGTTTCTTTTTTTAATAAGAAATTAAATATTTGAAGATTTTTTTTTTGGCAATTTTGAACTTTGGTTGCATTTTAGAGGAGCTGGGTCGGAATCGTCTTAAAACATTTTATTTATATATTTATAAAACTGCCTGGAGTTTTAATAATTTTTACATGGTGTTTAGTGGGATATAAGTGTACTTTCGAATGGCATCAAACATAATTTTTTAGCAGGTATGTGTTTCGAAATAATTGATTACAAAGTCATGTGACGCATGCTACAAAAAACGGAAGTAACTTTGAAACTTGAAGTTTGTTTTCGTAATTTTTAGCGAATTTTGCATATTAAAGCACACAAAATCTAGTTTCTAAAAGAAAGACAAAGAATATAAGAGAATTCTAAAATAACTTATTTGCAGCCAAAAAAATGTTTCGTTTTTTATTAAAAGACGTGAACCCTTTGTGGCGCACGCTACGTGACGCATGATATATTTTTGTCTAGTAGCATATAAATAAATAATTTTTACATCTTTGTCAACCGTATTTTTTGTTTGAGCAACCTCCTCCTCTTTCAAATATCGAAATAAATTTTTTTTTGTTTATAAAATTATATATCTAGTCTAATATTTCATAAAAAAAAACATAAAAAATAAGTTGGATAAATTTCAAAAAATGTTGCTTGGTGGACTGTTTCTGGGATTTGCCCATATAGGGCCTGTTCGGAAATGCATCACTGCGCCGCATCTGATGCGTTGTACGTTCTGTAGCACTGCATACGCTGTTTTGTATACATCAGCTGAGCAAACTAATCACACATGCGCATCAGATGCGGCGCAGTGAAGCATTTCTGAACAGGCCCATAGCCACATGTTGGTAACACATCCTCATGGACACCTTACCCACATTAGAATATTAAAATTGACCAACAAAAACCATAAAAAATTTATTGTTGCTCATTTCTGGTATAGAATAGAGGCAACTGCCTCTGATTCAAGTACATTTTAGGGATATTCAAAGTAAAATTTGTAATCACGACTCGTAGTCAAAGTATTCCTAAAATACTTAAATTTAGAATAAGTTTTTTTGTACAAATATATAGGAAACCTTAACAACAGCGGCCACTGCAATAGGTTAATATGTACAAAATAAACAAAAACAAAATCCCTTTTAAGTGGTTTCGCAGTATGGAATTTACGTCACGTAAAACAAAGAACTGAAGCAATTGAACCATAATAGAAAGAATAACAACGTTTTATAAAAATTTTACACTCAAATCAAATGTGGAAACAGCACCTAAATCATGCCTGTTATTCTTAAATTTGTTAAGAACAGTGAGTTTGAAGTACTCGTATGTACTTCATTTTTTAAACGAGTGATTGGGAAAAAAATTCTCTACGGTCTGTTATTGGGACGATATTCTAAAAATCTCTATCTTAAGCAACTAACAAGGGCTCGTTATAATTTGGTCCTGTGAACCAAATATATATTTCATAAGGTTTTATAGTTTTTGAAGCCACTGTGCTTTCTCTAACTGCCTGTGTACACTAACTACTACATGTGTATGTAAACTTTTAACTATCATTGTACAAACATATACTCATATGTATACCAACATTAGTATTTGCAGAAAATACTGAAACAAAAGCAAATAAATTTTAGTATAAAAATAACATAAACACACAAGTAGCAGCCACGCACCGATATCAGATCGTCGTCGACCGAGCTAATAATGAGCATTTAATTTGTTTATGACATCGATAGCGAAACACTAGCTAAAATTAATTATAATTTTTTTTTTTTGTATCTATTTGATACATAAAACGTTTAATAAAAGGGGAAAGCTTTGTTTTCAATTTTCGTAATAAAAAGTAACGATATGAGTTTTTCGTATTTCTTGATGACATTGCGAGTAAATTTGGTGTGACTTTTAATGTGAAGAAAATTCATTAAATTTATATTAGCGAAGCAGTTTGATTGAAATGGTAACGTTTAAAAAAAAAGAGAGTGATTAAAATTAACAATTTAATTTTATGATGTAATTTAAGGATATTTAAGGATTTGTAGTTAAACTTTTTTTATGTGTATTTCAATGGAAAGAAGTAAAGAGAAATATAAAATGAAAGTATGTAATAAAATAGAATAGCAGATAAACAATCTTTCAAAGAAAAACATCACTTTAGGTCAAGTTTTAATTTTTAGTTTGGGCAATTTTTAATGAAGCCATAAATAAATAAAGAAATATTGGCCTTGCTATGCTTCCAACGAATTCTTAAACCTTGCAGTGTATCACATCCTCAAAACTATTTATAATATTATTTTTTTCTTGTACATTATTAGCACAAAGATTGGGTAATTTTCATTTTAAAAATACATACATAAATTTTCCATAATTTCCCTTTTTTTATCATTAGGAAAGTGGTCAAATTTCATACAGACTTAAAAGTACCTTTCTAACATCTACTCACTCACCTATAAAAACAAAAAAAACATGATATATAATTAAGAAGTTTTAAAAAAGGAAAAACTTTTTCAAACAGAATGCTGAGAAAAAAAAAAACAAATAAAAAAGGATGCTCAAATACAAACAAGTATAAGTATACAATGGTTCGTATTACTTTACTAACCTTTTGATCTTTTTAACATTTTATTAACAGAACCGAAGGAGATGCAGATGAGGGGACATTAACTTTATATAAGATTATTTAAATTGTACAACATTTTAAAACATATTTAACACTAAACATTTCCAGATTTATTCCAAAAGGATTGAAGTAGAATATAATAAGGACTTTAATGGCAAAATGTTGACAAAAAAAAAAAAAAATATATAAAATAAATAAATTAAAAGAAAATTCTTATTCTCTTTTGCCACAGAAGAAACAATATCGATTTATTATCAACTTTAACTTGTAAGAGCAAAAACACACAAAAAATGGATCAAAGAATTTTCTACAGAGTTAAAAAAAACTACAAAAAATGTAACAACTTCCATATCGTTACCATAATATGTAAAGGCCATAACTAATTATTGTTTTTAAATCATTTATTTATCATGTATCGATTGGTAACCCTGTAAGTTATCGATGTAGACAAAAAAAAAATTAAGTTAGGGCCTTTCTATATTAAGATAACCATGTACAACAGACTTTAACTTAAACATATTTTCAAATTAATACACAATATATGTATGTAAATTCTTCTTTTTTATTTGGTATTAAAGCCTTTAAAGATTAAATAAAATAAACTAAAAAAAAGGAAAAAACAATAACAAAATACAAATAAATTTACAACTTGTTAAACAAAAAACAAAAAAAAAAAATATATATATACTTTTACACATTCACATTAAGACGCTTAAAAATAAAGTGCTTAATACAACGTTGCATGAACAAGATTTATGGCTTTTTTACGTGCTTTAACTTTTTGAAAAATTCACAATAAAACCCGGCAAAAATATTGTTGAAAACTGTTGGAAATAAAATATGTTTAAATAGAAAAATTGCCCGCGTGTAAATTAAAAAAGAAAAGCACATTATGTTGGTGACATTTTAATAATTTTTATATATATTTATTTTTTTTAATTTTCCTAAATGTTAAATAGAAAAAAATAATTAATTAATAGAAAACTATGCAAAAATACATATACATATGTTGAAAGAAATGTTTATTGAAAATTCCGAGAAAAAAATGTTCAAGATTACAAGCGATTTTAATCTCAGAGTAGTGCAACATTGTCAAGGAATTTATTTTTTATTTCGTGCAAACTATCTGTAAGTTTAATGATCGTATACTCGTAATATGAAACGTTGTTTTAAAATCATTCGTTGTTTTTTTTTTTTTTTTTTTTTCAAAAAACTTAATAAGGCATTTTAATAACAAAAACAATTTATTCAATGAAATTGCGGTTCGGTAAGATCAGGAAATATCTTCAATATAATGAACTTTTCTAAAAAGCATTAGTAGTTGCTTGCGTTGTGTTTGGACCATGAGGCATAGCGCGGGTAGCTCAAAACGTGAGATATTAGAATTGTTCTGTACATCATCTGTCTATTTTCCAAAGATTAAGAAGCACGTAAAAAAATACGTAGGAAGTACCTGAGTGTGCAGAGTATGAAAAATCTGAGTTCGTACCTCGGTTGAGCCGATTTTGTTTTTTAAGAAAGAGGTATTCGTGTCAATCTTATATATAAAGCGATTTTTAAAATTCAGTTTTTTAAGGATTCGTTTGCAATGAAATGTTTTTAAGATCGGATGGAAAGTTGTGCCATCTTCCATTTATTAAACGATTTTTTATTTGTTTGATAGAGTTTGCTGGCCACTCCAAAATATAAATTATTTCATGAACCGATTTTTTAAAATCTTTTTTTTTTGTTGGAAAGGGTTTGCTTGTATGATATCATTTTTAGAAAATCAGAGGCTAGTTATTCCCCCAATATACTGATTATCGAAAAACTCCTCCAATAATGGACCGATTTTCAAAAAGCTTTTATTCACCTTTATTCTACTTGGCGGAGTCAATTTCGTTATCAATTCTGAGTCAACATCACTTTTACTCAACTTCAACACCGCGTCAACACTAATTTTATATTCTGTAACCAGTGTTGAGGTGATGTTGACTGTTTATCGATAATTGTTATGAACATCTTCTCTGTGAGTGACTTTGGCATGTAAGTTCCTTTTACAGAGTGTAGATCCACTAAGACGGGATTTTTGGAAATTCGAATTTTTAGGGGGTAAAAAAAGTAAAAACGGCCGAAAAATTATATTTTTAAAAATATCTTTAAAAAAGGTCACAGGAACATCAAATTTGGAACGTAGGTTCCTTTTACGACGCAGACTCGAACCGAAATATGTATTTTTGGAAATTCGCATTTTAAGGGGGTAAAAAGCGTCCCAAATGGGGAATATTTTTAAACATGGTCCCAGGAATATGAAATTTGGAATGTAGGTTCCTCTCAGGACGTAGGCTAGAACCAAAATATAATTTTTTTAGAAATTCGCTCTTTAAGGGGGTAAAAAGGGGTAAAAGCGTCCAAAAAGGGAATATTTTTAAACATGGTCCCAGGAATATGAAATTTGGAATGTGGGGTCCTTTTGGGAGGCAGATTCGAACCGAAATAGGGATTCTTAGAAATGTGCGCTTTAAGGAGCTAAAAAGGGGAAAATACGGCCCAAAAAGGGACATTTTTAAGCATGGCCCCAGAAATACTCGAGCTAAATACATGAAAAATATGTTATCTATTATTTACTTTAAAAATTACAGGTAACGAAGTACCGGGCGGGTATGCTAGTATTTAATACTTCGAACAGTTTATTTATTTTGTTTACAATTTTTATTAAAATTTTTGGTGGAAAATATCTTTCTATAAAATGTGTTTCATTCTCGTGTCAAAATCCAATTGTAATCATGAAGAAAAAAAATTTTAAAATGCAAGGAAGACTACTCAGGTAGAAATCGAACTTCTTTAAATTATGTAACTAAGAAATATTTAAATATATCCTGGAGATAATTGTTAGGTTCCTATAATACAAACAATTGGTTTGAGTAGAAAATTTGTATTAACCAACTTTTGTTCCGAGCGCTATCAAACTATCAGCAACTTTACGATTTTTAACCGCAAGAATCGTACCAGCTGAGCGTGGGTAACTGTTTTATTTTGGGATTATCACAGCCTGTTGTGTCGAAAATTTTGTCCGAAACTCTAGGTGTTTTAGAAATGAAAGTTTGCCCACAATGGATCAAGTTTGAAATGACGGAGCTGAAAAAACTGAAGCCAAATTAAGTTTTATTGAAATAGCAGATTTCCCGGGTGTAATTGGGTGCGTGGACGGATCCCATATAAAAATTGTAAGGCCAGATAATTTATATTTTTCAATTTTATTTTAATATTTAAAAAAAGTAAAAAATAAGAAAACAAATTTTCATCACCGACGACAAAATCAGAGAGTAATGAATGCCACGTCGCCGTCACATTTTTTTTATAGAATACAAAATACATATATGTTGAGAGTAATCGATTACTTTCAATGTTGACATTGAAAATACCGATTTAACACAAGGGATACCAAACTATGTTGTGTTACATTGATACTGCCAAATAGAATAAGGGCGATTGTTACTTTAAGCAGGTTTGCTTGCATTTGGACCAAGTTGCCACCCACTTTCTGTAAAGTTGTTTTAAAAGGTTTGCTTTTAGTGTGGACAAATATTGTGTTTAAGACAACAAGTTGCTCCACCTCTTCGCAAACAACAAAACACATAGAGTTTCCGTTAGACTTAATAAAAAAGCTACAATATTTTGAATTTGTACTTTCGCAAGACCATTTGCACTAAACACTGAATACCGCTATTGATTTTCGAGGAAGTCCTACTTTTATGTAGCGATTTTAAAATTTCTTTCTAAGTTTGAAGGGGATTGCTTGCGCTTTGGTCTGGTTCTTTTTTAGTTCGGAGAGACTCTTCGATTTGAAAAAATTATAAAACAATTGATGATGTCTTTAGCTAATCGCTTACGTAAAAATTCTATGTCACTGCCATCAAATTGATTTGTATTTCGTTTTTTCTGATGATGATTTATAAAATTAAATTGTTTTTATAATTGTGACAAATGGGATACGTATGTATGTAATCACGTTCAACAGACCTACCTAGCAAGTAGTAAAAGCATTTATGTACATATAAATACTGACGAGGTTTAGTGGCTTCTACCAAAAAAAAAAAACCTTTGTTCTATCCAGCCGTGTAGCTGAAATCCAAAGGCATGCTTAGATATTAAATTTCCCGTTGTTGCTTGAAATATGTTAATAATTTCGTTTTAATATTTCTCTGATTATTAAATTACAAACTTTAGCCTATACAAAATTTAAAAAAAAAGAATTATTAAAATTTATATAAAAACTACTTGTTTGAATACCCATAATGTTTATGTATCTACATATGTATATATGTACATACATATGTACGTTGGTTGCACTTGTTTTTCTTCTTTCACACCAAAGTTTTCGAAAATAATAAATTTTTCAATTTGAATTCAACACCATGACATGTTTTGTTTTAATATTGTACAAATTAAGTTTTTGTTTGTGTGTTTTCTAGACATTTAAAGGATATAAAATATGCCATGCACACAGTTTTTGGAAGAAGCAAACATTAATGTACAAAATTATAGCAGATTTGTATAAGATTCATTCTATAATGATTTTTAATAAAATATTAATTTAACTTTTTTACATTATCGAATGAAACTGAGAAATTTTACAAATTATTGTGCTTAATGTGTGGCCACTTAATTAAAATGATAGAGAATTTTAGAAAAACTTTTTATATGTTATAGTTTTTATCAAGCAGTATGTACTATAATTTCTAACTTTTCTGTTAATTTTTACAACAATTATATAACAAAAACATTTATTTAATATGTAAGAATGTGACAAGATTGTGTATTGTGTAGCACACTATTGTGTTGAACTGGAATGCGTTAAAAGCAATGACGATGCTGATGCTGATGTTGATGTCGATAACGGGATACCACTCTTCACTTTGTTAATACGTTAACTTGTTTACAAAGCCATTACCAAACTTATCACTAACACTTGAACAAAATAGAATAGAAAAAAAACAAAGTGTTTACATACACTCTCACATACACACGCACACATAGATATCTCTAAACGGAAGTAAACAGGAATGTAGTCACAACGTAATCATACACCCGCTCACTCACTAACTCATACAATTTAAGATGAATTTTTTTTTCCTCCATTTTGGCACAAATTTAATAAGAAAATTCTTTTGACACCATTATGTTAATATTATAAAGAACGTCATCGTATCAATTTTTTTGTTAATATTCTCGAAATTTTTTTCGTTTTTCCTTCCTTTTTTTCTTATTAAGGGTTTAAATACCACAAATGTTTAGGAAACAACAACGAAAAAAAAAATAGAAGTAAATTTTTAAAACAAAGTGAAAGTTTTACGATCAACATCACAAAGGAATCTTTAACTAAAATTTTAATATCCCAGTGAAAAAAAAAATTTGAAATTTCTTTCAAAGAATCACTTAAGGGGCTGTGCACATATTACGTAACGCACCAGGGGGGGGGGGGGGGGTTAAAGATTTGTTACGGATTGGAAATTGTGCACTGAAAAATTATTAAAAAGCGTTACGAAGGGGAGGGGGGGGGGTATATAATCTCTGAAAACAGCGTTACGTAGTATGTGCACAGCCCCTAAGCAACGAATGCTTGAGAAGTTAAATAAGCGCTGCACGAAAGTTTTTTTTTTTAAATTTAGTCATACATAACTACTCTGAATATTGTGATCATGACTTTGAATCTAATGAATATACAGACGGCAGCAGTTACAAAACCTTAAAGATTATTTGGAAATTATTTTCTCACTGGGTTGTTTTGAAAAATTTTTTAATTCTTCTACTCTACTTATTTGCTATTCATGACATACTCGTATATATTTTTCCAACAACAATTATAAATTCTTTGCAGTAAATTTAAGGCCCTTCTTACCTTATTCGCTCTTTGTGTCATGCCACAAGTAAATTAATTTAATTTTTTTCTAATTAAAATTTAATTTAAAGTTAATGTATTTTCGACTGCCTTTTAACAAAAAAATTAACAATAATTCCTGATGTGGTCACAATAAATTAAGATCCTGCTGCTGACTTGTCTGAAAAGTACGTTGTTTTTGCAACGTATTTATTAACGAAAAAAAATCGACAAAATTTAAATGAAAATAAAAACAAATATACAAGAATCTCTACATACGTTTAAATGTATTTCCATCCGTTATGACGGTATTTATAGGTCTTTTTCCAACAATTAAAAATGGTTGATTGTATACGACAGAAGAATAATTATCTGTCAAACCGCATTTAATTGCCAGCGAATGTAACGAAATATATGATGTGGTTTAAACTGATAAAAACTGTACTAAGGGCAAGAAATATATAAATAAATTAAAATTAATATAAAAAGAAATATATCCAGCACCTTTTTCAATCACATGTTCCAAATGGTTGTAGTTCTTACTACCAAGATTTGCGAAAGGATACATAAATTTTTGTTGTTTTCTTAAGAGAAACGTATCAGTTGGTACATTCTTCATATGTGTATCACACATGTTCTCTCATTTGATAAGAATTATTATGTTATGAAACATAATTTTTAATAATTTGTGTATAAAATATGCTTTTTTATGCAAGATGCTTTTTATAAAAGGGAAATTTTTTAAAAAGTGCATTTTTATAAAAAAAAAGGATTTTTTTAAAAGGGTTTTTTTATAATAGGCAATTTTCTTTTTATAAAATATACTCTTTTACACCAACAACTTTTTCATAAATTCTAATCTTCTATGAGAGGTACTTTTCTATAAATGTACTTAATTTTATAAAAGGTATTTTCTGATAAAAGCTAGTTTTTTTTATAAATTGTAAATTTTTATAAAATGTACTTTTTCATAAGGGATTCTTTTCATAAAGGGTACTTTTGTAATGGGTGATCCAAGTATATATACTTTTTTCAATAGCCTTTTTTTGACAGATCACGTGTGAGTCGTGTCATGCTGTCATGTTATTTTTGTTTAGTATTGTTTGACATTTCATAATGGAAAGACTTACGCCTGAACAACGTTTACAAATCGTTCAACTTTATTACGAAAATTCACGTTCTGTGAGGAATGTGTTTCCGACGTTTTCGAGGCAAATTTTGTTTAGCGATGAGGCCCATTTCTGGCTCAATGAGTATGTAAACAAACAAAATTGCCGCATTTGGGACGAAGAGCAACCTGAAGAGATTCAAGAACTACCACTTCATCCAGAAAAAACAACGGTTTGATGTGGTTTGTGGGCCGGTGGATTCATCGGTCCATATTTCTTTAAAAATGATGCCGGTGCGAACGTAACCGTCAATAGCGACCGTTATGATAACCGACTATTTGATGCCTGAAATTGAAGCTCGTGATCTCGGCGACATTTGGTTTCAGCAAGACGGCGCCACTTCCGGTGAGCACATAATTTCACGTTTTGGGCCGGTCGATTGGCCACCAAGATCGTGTGATATCACACCGTTAGACTTTTTCCTGTGGGGATATGTAAAGTCTAAAGTTTAAGGGGAAAACCCCGCTTCGATTCAGGCATTGGAGGAAAAGATCACGCGTGTCATTCGCCACTTACCAGTCGAAATGCTCGAACGAAAATGGGACTCAACGGATGGACCATCTGCGACGTACCAACGGCCAACATTTGATAGACATAATCTTCCAAAAATAAATGCCAAAGAATGTTCTTTCAAATGCTAATAAACATTCTCCATTAAATTTGAATTTTCTGTGTTTTTTTTCTTTAAAAAAAGTAGAGAACCTCGAAATGGATCACGCGTTATAAAAGGCAGTTTTTTAAAGTACTATTTCACAAAATTAATTTATTTTATAAAATTTACTCTCTGTAAGAAAATATTTTTTAAAAATAGAACTTTACGAAAAATACTTTTTATAAAAACTTAACGAAACGACGTCATCAAGAACTACGTATGTTACGGCCAAAATTTTTGTGTTACTCAAAAATATTCTGCTACCTGTATTTTTGTTTGCTTTCCACAGAATATTTATACAAGAAAAAAAAATAGATATTTAAAATCAGCACTCACAAATTAGTTACCCACATTTTATTTAAATTCAAATAAAGCAAAATATCATACGCTGATGTACCAGCAATACTCACTTCTTTTGTTGACATAATTAATATTTCATTGCGGAGAGATAGAATCACAACAATTTCATATTACAATTTAGCAGTTTTGTGACTTACCTGTAAGAAAAGAGAAAAGTATTTTTTTTAATAATAATAGAAAATGTGTAGAGATATAAATAGTTATAATTCATTATTAAATACTTTCAAAGAAATGAGAAATAAATGAACAAAAGCAATTTAAAACCGGGAAAAAGGATTTTAAGCAAAAATTAAAATGGGTATAACAATAATACAATAAGTCTCTGCTCTCCTCTAAATTTCATTTCATTTATAAATATATTTATTTTATACTCAAAGGGAAGGAATTTTTAATACCCTTCACAAAAGGGTGTTTCGGCATATTGAAGTCGTCTTTCCATTTGTACTTTCTTACTTCATTAAAATTACATTTTGTAGTAAGATCCCTGGCCACATGAAAAATGGCCCCGATGAAAAATGGTCCCAAATTTCTGTATTCAAAACAAACACACAAACTTTGGGGCCAATTTTGCTATTTTCTGGGGTAAGTTTTCATTTGAAAAACGGCCCCAAATGTAAAATGGGCCCAAATTGAAGTATTAAGAAACGTCCTAACCCAAACAAATAAGAAAAATGGGCATAAAACAATTTTTTGTTTGTAAAAATTTTGAGGTAGATTTTCATAGGGGCATTTTTTATGTAGTTAAGAATTTTTAATAAAAAGATGCCTCCAGACAAAGTAATATTTTTTGGAAAAAAACCATTTATCATAAAAAATAATATTTTTTTTTTTAATTAAACTACTTTTTATAAAAAGTACCTTTTTTCTAAAAAATAACTCTTTTTAAAAATTGCTTATTATAAAAAAGTACTTATTAAGAAATATTCCTTTTGTAAAAGTAAATTTAAAAAAGTACTTTTTGTCATAGGATTGTTCAGACAAAAATATTTTTACAGAAAGTATGTTTTATAAAATGTACATTTAATAAAAAGCATTTGTTACGAAAAGTCCCTAATAAAAAAGGGTCCTTGTTAAAACGTAACTTTAACAAAGTGTACCTTTTACAAAATATACTATTTATAAAAAGTACATTTGACATTTGTTATTAAAGCACATTTTCTAAAAGTATCTATTTTTTACAAGAAGAATTTTTTTAAATTATATCCCTTATAAAAAGTGCCTTTTAAGAAAAGTAATCTTTAAAAAATTTTTTTATAAAAGTACGTTTTTATTATTAAAAGTATCTCGTATAAAATTAACATTTAAAAATATACTTTCAGCAAACATCTCTTACAAACAATTCATTTTATTACAACAAATTTTTTACAAAGAGAAAGTTTAATAAAAATTGGCGTCTGGAAATAGTAAAGCGTATAAGCAAAGACATAAATAAACTATTCTGCAAAAGTTCTAAGGATTACTTTTCTTCGGTGTACGGAAGATTATTATTTTTTTCTAACAAACTCAACAGCATCTCTGGAAATATCTTGAAAGTCGAATGCATATTTGTGAAATTTGTAATAGAGAAAAGTTTTTTAGGTTCACTATAAATATGTATCTGTACATATTTATCATTCTATTCTTAAACCGAAGGGCGCTTAAAATTCATTACAGCCAACTATAAGTAAGCTTTCTGGCTTTGTATGTATTAGTTATGATGAAATAAAATTAAAACATTTTTTGATTAAATTTTAATTTAATTAAAAAGAAAACCATGTTGATGCGCATTATAAGAGGAAAGATGACAGTAAGACAGAAATACAACAGACAGAGTATGATGACCATGTTCACTTAAGCTTGCTGCCATTTCCGTTTACGAACGTTTCAACACGGATGGAATGTTTATTGTAATGCTCAAGTGTAGCTGTGTGTGCAGTTGTGTGTTAGGATTTGTTAAGTACTGTTGTTGTTGTACTTATTACCGTTGCTTGCGACCACATAGCAACTTTTGAATGGAGAACAAAATCCCTGGGTAGAAACTTCAGATTTCTTATTATTTTTTTTTATTATTATTTTTTTTCAGTTTAAAGTAACATCACAGACAAATAAATGAAGTTAAATAAAGGAAAATTTAGTTTTACAAAATGTAATCACAGAGCAAAATGATGAGCAAAAATATATTTTATTCTTAAATTTTAACGCAGCATGTAAGTTCGAGTGCATTCAGTAAATAACTATAAAAAGTATGATTATTTTGCTTGTATTTCGCAGCAACAGGAAAATAAATAAACACGCAAAACTCTAAACAAAATAAAGTTTAAAAATACTTTTGGGATTTATTAAATGTTTTATTTGGTTGGGCCAAATTTATCAATTATTAAGGCCGTAAAACTCAAACTGAAATATTGCTGCAACAACATCTGGCCAGCATTTAAAAAATGAAATAAAAAGCTTTTGCCTGTATAATTCGTTACAAATATCTTAAAGAAATATGTATATGACAGTTTAAGAAAAATATTTATTAGTATACAAACAACATTTTATTCGACCAATCCTAAAGAATTTAAGTTTTCAAAAATTTATTTTATTTGTTATGGGTTAGTTAATCTGCATTTCAAGCATGGCGGCAAAGATCTAACCTATCAGTAGATCTATAAAATGCAGCATATCGCACCCTAAATATAAAAGGGTCACAACTCAAAATTTTCCAAAGCTGAATTTTTTCCATAAATTAATTCAGAGTACACATCTCTAACTATTGCAAAAATTTCTTTCACATCACTATCTTCTTTAACTGGAAAAATACAGTTATGTCTAAATTTATGTTAAGTGTGTTGCTTCTGCACGAAAACAGTTTTTTGTCTCTCCTGAAAATTCTAGTATTTTGAGTTGTGACCCTTTTGTATTTAGGGTGCGATATATATTAGCTAACCTATAATACACATATAAATTAATTTTTGCAAACTTGGCGATACTTTTTGATAAAAGGTATTGTACTTAAACTTATATAAAGGTACTTTCTTATAATATTTACTTTTTTATTAAAAGTTATCAAATATTAAAGATTGTTTATACAAAAGGTACTTTTTGATTATTAAATTTTTATTTATATTAAAGGCACATTTTTACTAGAAATGACTTTCTTGGTAATTTTTATAAAATACTTTCTAGAGGTAGTTTTTATACCAGATACTTTTTTATTGCAGGTACTTTTTACTTAAAGGTACTTTTTTATAAAAAATATTGTTTTATATAAGGTACACTTTTAAAAAAGATACCTTTTGTTTATAAAAGGTTTCTTTTAATAAAAGTTACGTTTTCATAAAAGTAGCTTTTTTATTAAAGGCACTTTTTATAAAAAAAAAAAACCAATTTTCTTATACCTTGAAATTATTATAAAATACCTTCTATTAAAAAGTACTTTTTATAAAATTTACTCTTTGTAAAAGCAATTTTCATACATTCATAAATATTATAAAATATATTTTTTTGAAAAAGTACGTTTGATATGAATATTGTTTTGACTAAAGTTAATTTTTTTATTGAATTAATAAAAATTCAAATTACGAAGAGTTTTGGGAATTGCACCCGCCACTGCATTCTAACAGGGTCACAGTCAACTGAAATTTCGTAAACTACCCTACCTTAAAGTGAAGCAATAATACGTTTAATTACAAAATAGAGTACATAATTTGAAAACTACGGACTATGAGTGTTTATTGAAATATTAATAATGTTACATTCAAGAGTAACACTAGTCTGGATTCCAGGCCATTCATTCAGAGTGCACTGGAAACGATATTGCGGACGAAACTGCCAAAAAGGGTGCATCATTGAGCAACTCGATGATATGCCACTTCGTTGGCATTCCTCTATCTCACAGCAAGCAATTGATCCAGCAGGAATCATACAATCTTGCTCAAGAAAGGTGGGAACAAGAGCACACCTGTCGAGTCGCCATGTCCACTTGGCCCCGCTACAGCCTGCACAGAACTCGCAATCTACTCAGGCTTGGTAAATGTCATACAAGAAGACTAGTAACAGTGCTAACGGGGCACTGGCCAAAAGGATGGGCCTAAGTTACAATAACTACTGCAGAAGTTGTAACGATGAGGAGGAAGAAGAAACAGTTCTTCACCTTCTATGTCAATGCCCCACGCTTAATGGCATTAGGGCGATTAATATGGGCTCCAACACTCTGCAAGACCTCGAAAGTCTGGCGAACATGGGGTTAACCAACCTATCCTCCTTCTTGCAACAATCAGGATGGTTTGATTCGGCGACAGGGCAATCACAGGAAATTGAATAACCAATTGACTGAGCCCTGTCTGCTGTAGGGTATCACAAAGGGACCGAATTAACCGACCCAAGGGCACGTCTGAGACGGCCTTCGAAACCTAACCTAACCTAACCTAACCTAATAACGACCAATCAAAACGGAGGAAATTTCAGAGTATCCAAATATTGTTTTATTATAAAGTTTGAAAAAATTTCTAATTCTATTGAAAAATTCGTTAAATAGCTGACATTCTGTCCCCATTAAGATACACCTTCATAAGTGGTAAACACGAACGCTGATGAGAGGTGTATTGGTTATGAAATCGGTATACTGATACATTCTGCCGGTCTGACTGGATATTCGAATAATCCGAAAAACCCTTAATAATTTTAATGAAAACTGAACTTTAGCCCAAAAAAAAAAAAAAAAAAAACTTAGTTCTGTAATCTACAAAAAAAACGCAAAAAATTATCCTTCGAAGATGTTAAACTGCGAAAATCCATTAACTTTTTGTCTGTATTCTTAACCTCTTAATATTTTTTGACTGAGCTGAGAAACTTTTTAAGGCTTGCTTAAGCCCATGCATACACACAAACGCACACATTAATGCATCAAGTACATTAAAAGGCAACTTTATCATTCTGACAGAATAGCGTAAAGGTCTATTAATTGTACATAAGATGAAGAGATTTTCGCTAAAGTTTTACACTTGTAATCTTAAGTAAATAAGAGCTTGAAAAATACATATTTTTATGGTAATAATTTTGTTTTTCACAACAACAACAACAAGAACAAGAACAAAAATTCTAGAAGAAGCATAAAAAAGCTGACAAATACAGAAGTTTCATTTCTCGTGATAAAACTTAAGAAGAACTTACTGTCACTTTGTCGCAATGTTGACTAAAAAAATAGAAGCAAAATTGCAAAGTTGTACAAAATAAAAGCCATTGGTTTTGCTTGAAAAGTTTTGGCAAACGTGTAGTCTAGCACGAAAAAATATATATAAAAATAGTTTCAAAAACTTTAGATATTTTTTTTCTAAAGACTTTCTTTCGTTCTTGATTTTTAAAGTTGTGCAAACTGGAATCGTGTTAAAGTGCATGCGTATTTATCATTCATACTTAAAATTTTTATTTATTTTCTTTGCTCTCTTTCTTCATATACAACTTGTCAATTATGTTGAGGTTCATTAAACTTGTTTCTTTAACTCCCTGGTACCACTCCCTCCCCTTGCCGTGCTTTTATGTTCAATAATCATTCCTCTTGGAGTTTTGGATTTCACACTTACAACACTATTATCAACAATTCATATTGAGTTGTTGGCACTGCAGCAGCAAGATTTTTCCAGCACTTCTCTTGTTTCACCCATTACAAATGATGAGAATCATTCGAGTAGTTTGTACTGTAGTGTTAGTTGTTGTCAACCTTTGGAGTTTTCCCACAAGGAGTTGAAGCAGAAAAAAAGTTTCAAGTTTAATTTTTTGTAACTGTTGTCTTCTCTATATTGAAAAAGCAAAAGTTTGATTGCTTGTTTGTTTGTTTGTTTGTTTAAAGTCATACGAAGATTTTAATTTTCCTGTAATTATTTGTTGAGAAGGTGTTTGACATATTGAGATAAAGTATAATTAAAATAATGTTTTCAATGTTCTTTCTTGCTATTGTTGCAAACTTTAAAATTATGTGAAAAGGAATCTTAGTTGAAAAAAAAACACTACTTTAATACAGAAACGCCTTTTAAATAAAAGTTAGGTATGATGCAACATACGAGCACATAGATCAGAACAAAGGACTCGTACTAAAGATTTTTGTAGCATTTAAGGATTAATTTGAGTACGAGTAGTGATTAAAAGTTCTGATTCAAATATTCCTTAAATGTACTTGAAACAATTCTAAAGAAGATGAAATGTAAAAATGGGCGTAAATAATCCCGATTAGGGATTGATTCCAGTATGGGACAGGATGGGTTTTAAGCAAATGAAAAGTGAACGGCTTTCAATTGGATGCATGATGACGTTGGCCGTGGATTCATGCCATTCATTTCATTCATTTTTGCCTTTGTTTTTAGATTAAATGAAGTGTTTTGAAGATTAAATAGTCCGTTCTTAAATCGGTGGAGATTATTTTTGTTTTCTGTGTACATATTTAATTGGCAGTCGATTTTGTTCAAACACCTAAAAGATTTCAACATAATAATTAATTTTTTTTCTGTAAAATCCTTTAAGTATGCTTGGCATTTTTAAAGCAAATAGTACTCCTGCTTATTCGAGTAAACAAATCTATCACATTTTATATTTTATGTGGGTCAATAAATTAATGACATCTAATTCAAAACTAAACTCGCGTGTTCATTACGAAATCACACAGTCCTCTTATAATTTTGTAAAACATTTGATATTTGAAAGTTTGTTTTGCTCTTTGTTTGTTTCGTTTTTTTTTCGTTTTTTGTTCTAAATATTCAAAACTCATTTATTTAAGCGCACTCAATCAACTTTAAACAATTATGATGATAGCAGTTAAGTTGACATTTGTGAATCTAAATTAAGAGACTTGTACGAAAAGTACTTCAACAAAAATACTGACAAATAAAAAAAAAAACCTGACAAACGAGCTGGAGACAAATTGCAAATAGTTAGAGAGAAAAAAACGAGTAAAATAAAATAAATGAAATGAAATTTATATAAAAAGGAAACAAGATATAAAAAAAAAAAATTAAAATAAAAATTGAAATATAAAAGAAAGAGGTCGTGGTATGGCAGCTTGCTTCAAACACCTAAATCTCGTTATACAATTTATTTTATTAAGCTGATTCTCACAGACGGGACCATAAAGAAATGTACATGGTTTCCAATATTTTCTATACATCGACGTAATCGGATAAACTTATAAACTATTCGGAAGGCACAATTAGTCTCTATAAATAAGTCAACTATAAGTGCTGTTTTCATAAGCCGGAAGAGTTATTTTTGTGTAAAATTTGTATAGAAATCACTAAATAAAACCAATTAGTTTTCAAACAAGTTTTAGTCTCAAATCATTTGTCCGTTTTGTGGAATCAACACCATAATGTCAGAAAACTAGATATAAATAAATATATATTATTGAAAATTTTTAAAGTTGTAATTTCTCGTTCGCTTCCGTGCATAAATATTTTTAATTTGATTTAGTTTTTGTCAAAATCCTTTGAATATTGTGGCCATAAAGTCCATCACAAAAAATGGTCTTAGCTATTATTTTAATAGAAAAACCAAATAAAACCGTTGTACTGGTAAATAAAAAATACGAGTACAATATTCCTAAGGTAGTCACGGCAGATGGCGCCCCAAGATGCAATTTTTACTCATTATTTGAATAAACACTGATGTATTTTTTCGTAAATAGTTTCTTGTGATTATGAAAAATTTCCTAACTTCAAGAAAAATTTTGCAGAATTTTTGTTAAAAAAGGCCCTGGTGCCGCGTCATACGAAAACCATTTTGGATTCAAATTAAGAAAAATTTCTGATATTCTAATTAATTTTTTCCTTGGATACAATACGAGTACAATTGTTGTAAACCACTAAACGCACCAAAAGCTATTAAAAGTTGTATAAGTTGCTGCCTGCTGCTTAATTTTTTTTGTTTTTTTTTTTTTTTTTTGTTAGAACCAGCACGCAACGCATGACCCTTAGTTATGTCGTTTATTGTGCCGAAACTTGGAAAATTCTTTATAGGAAGAACTTGTATGTTTCTTGTATTCTTTTATGGTAATAAATGTGTTTTCTTAATATGAAATTTCCCGTACAACCAGGTAATAATGTAATTCTTTAAATTAAAACGTAAAATAAATATAAAATTTATTATATCCCTTAAAATAAAACAACAGAAATGAATAAGATTGTAAGTATAACTGAATGTATGCATGTATGTGTTTATTTGCAAATATACAAAAAAAAAACACATTCACAATACACTTAAAGCTATTATATGTATGTATGTAGATGTGTGAGTAAGAAAGAAAGAAAGAAAGAAACAAATAAAACTAAAAGTTGCAACTGCAACACAGCATTCAGAGTATATGCTGAAGGAAGAACAAATCGTTGAAAAAACATTTCAAGTACTCTTGAAAATTTTCAATGACAAAATGCGCAGTTGACTTTTTGAATGTGGCACTTTTGCAAGTACACACACAGGCACATACATAGAGGGAGAAAGGAAACAAAAACAGAAATAGTTGCAGCACTATTTTACATTCATTTTGTGTGTGTTTTTTCTACATTATGCAGCTTCTTTTATTTTTATGTATTTTTTGTTTTTGCTTCTAGTTATTTTTGCTAAAATATAAATTTTAACAAACGCACTTATAACATTATTTTAAGGTATTAAGGGCCCATTTGCACACACCCCCTCACATACTGTATAGTAGTCAATGCAAGCAAGCAAACAAACTTACAAATACTTAAAACAAACATTTTGTCAAATTCGTTACGAGGAAAATCTTCTATTTTTTTTTCTTTCTAGAAAATTTGTGTGTGTGTGTGTGTGTCCGATTTCATAACTACATATATGTACATATGTATGTAGATGTGCATTTGTTTACTTTACAAAAACCCACCTACATACCATACAATTGAATGAATAGAAAAACCTTGATGATTTTATTACAGTGTTGTGCGTAGGTATTGAAAGGATTTCAAGAGTTTGTTTGCTAGAATTCTACATGAGTGTGGGTGTGTGTTTGTGCATCTGTAGCTGTTCTATGAGTCTTTTTTTCGGTTCTGTTACTGGCAAATGCCAACCAAATGTTGATTATCGGGGTTAACCCAAAATATGTACAAAAATTTATGTTTTACTAGTTTTGTTTCAAACAAATCCTTCACAGATACTCTTAAAATAGTTAATGTGTAAAATAGTTGGTGGTTGTTGTAATAGTTATTATAAACATATTTTTCAACGATACGGCTACAAGGTTTGTAGGAACATATGTTTGCTTAAATAGAACTCATGAAAAGTGATTTTTGGTTTTACAATTTTTTTCCATATAATTACTAAGACATTTTAATTTGCAATAAAATTTCAAGTGGGTTTTTATGTCAGTCTTAACAAAATTATATATAAGAGTAGATAATTAAGAGCATTTGTGAGAGGACAGATCTCGTTAAGAGGGCTCCGTAGCAGGCTTAATTATGTAAAATATTGTGTTATAATGCTGGTTTATTTAAACTTAACAAAATCTTGAGTGTAGTTTAAAACCATTAACTCGTGTAAGCTGCGGTATATGGCAAAGAAAAAGGTGATTTTGCAACAGGCTGTCGATAAAAATCATGTGATCTGTGTTGTTCTTATAGAACAGCAGGAAAATAATCCCAAGATCACGGTAAGTACAGATTTTTTTGAATCGAGTATAAAATGATAGATTCAAGTACGGATTATTTAATCCTAAAAATAAAAGTAATCTGAAAATACTAAGAATTAGTATGAGTCTTTTTTTGATGTGTGCCATTAATTTTATTAAATCGTGCGGTTTCAAAACTGATTTGGCCTACGAGAATTATATATAAAAATAAAATTATTTTTAACATGTTTAGGTTTTGCAAAGAAAAAACGGTGGATAATAAAAACTGCGCAGGTTACAGCGAAATATGAGCAACTGGCATTAAATCGGGCAATGAATTTACAAGACCAATAACATTAAATAACTTCATCAAATCTAAATATAATTTCTAAGTATTTTTACATTATGCGATAGAGCGAATTATTGTAAACGGTCCCAATTATATGTTAAAATAAAAATTTATTAAATCCCTGTAGTAAACTCGGGGCCAATTGTCTCCAATTCACCACTTTTGTCTACTTGTGTGGTGACTTCTTACTGGGCTTATTGCTGACAGGTCACCAATTTGACGACTAGTGCTGACTTCTTGATGACATTGTCAATGATACGTCTACACTTTTTAGTTTGTTTTAACACCTAGACTAAAATTATATAAATGTACTAGTAACGATCTGGTTTGAATGTCTCTACTTGGTCCCATTAGAACTACGTAATCACTACCTAGTCAACACTCATAATGTTACTAGTATATTTTCAATGACAATCACATGCTAAATGTCTATAGCACAATGCATTATATGGGGTGTAATAGAGACTAGTACTGGTGACAAAGTCAAAAGCGACTCAGTATAATTTCACTAACGACATTTCCTGCAGAGATTCTTTAACCCTCGCATAACACACACACACAGCACAGCAAAGAACAACATTAAGAAACACAGTTAAATATTGCTCTTTTGTCATGGTGTGAAATTGTATTGTGATTGTTTTTCTATACACATACACACAAAGGCGAACGTACAAAATTTTTCTGTACTCTTTGTATGCTTTACGTCGATGGTTGGTAGTGGGTGCAACTTAAAATATTTCACATTCAACACTTTCGTTGTCAGTTTACTATTTTTGGGTTTTAAATAATTTTGACATTTTTTGGTTTGGTTGAAGCTCTTCTTGTTTACGTTTGCCACATATTTTTGCATAAGAGGTGTGGGCTGGTTGGTTGCTTGGTTCCTTGCAAAAAGTACCATAGAAATAGTGCAAAAACGAAAACAACATTGTAATCTTAAATGTCATAATATTGTGGTATAGTTGGTTTAATGTTGTACATCTCTATCTATTTGGCTGTATGTATGTGTAACTATTTATATATGTATATTCGTATGTATGTACTCTAGAGTACTCGTATAGTTTGCATGTTGCATTGTCGTATTTGTTGCATACGTCATACACAAAATCTATTACGCCAACCGTTTCATGTTCTTTGTGATTGTGGTGGCATCAAAAGAGAAACAAAAAACATTTTTTGAAGGTGCAATGATTTTTATTCAGGTAGGAAAATTTCGATATGCTTTCCACAGATTTTTAATATTCTTAATATAAAATATCTTTTGTGGCAGTTATTGTTTTGTAACAAAAAAAAAAAAAAAAAAAAAAAAGAACGATTTCACCAATAGCATTTGTGTGTGTGTGTTAATTTCAAGAAATTAATTGCTTTGTGCTTAAAACATTTTTGAGCAATTCAACGGATTTAAAAAAAATCGAATTTATTTTATAAAGTGATGAAAATAAATTGCAAATGACTCTAGCTGTCCAGCCTTGTCGCTACATGGGTGGTATGATGATGATCTTTTTGATGATGATAACGTTTTAGAAGAAACGTTTTGATTGATTTAAAAACATTTTCGAAACCTTTGTAGATTATTATGCATACGAACCTTTCATGTAAAAATTTGATATTCTCAGCGAGAAGGAATAACTGAAAGAAAACGACAACCATTCTACATATGACGAATTATGTGAGAACAAGATCTAATGCCTAAAGTACCACACAATACATATTTGTACGAAGTTTCTTCTAAGTCTTGAGAACCATCCAGACTAGACATTTTTTATACATAACATACGAGTATATAAGAGTTAATGTTCACTTCTCATTCAGAGAAATTTGTTGGACATAAAAAAATCATAACATGTGGGCGTAGGTGTGTGACGGTATGTTTGTTTTAAAGAAACATTAATTTTAAACTAGTCAAGTAAGCGAGGCATCTGCCCCAAAACCGTTTTGATATATCTTAGTTAAATAGTTTATTAAAAAAAAAAAGACAGTGGGTGTTGCATTTCCTATGTAAAAGAACTTTTCCTTCGATAATATATTACGTCGAACTAACACCGGAAAAGTCTTGAAATAATGTGTGCTTCACACTTTTTATATTGGAACTTAAAGAAAAAAATATAAACGAGTGGTCATATGGGAGTGCCACCTACCAAAAAATAATTATGGAATATCCTGGGAGCTAATAATGAAAATAACTCGCATTATGTGCAAGTTACTCCTTTAATATAGTGAATTGTTCTAGAAAAAATATCCTGAAAAATAAAAGAGGGCGTGGCAATATCTTTATATAGCAGAACTTTATTTAATGGTATTATTAAAACTAATGTAACTAAAACATCACTTTTTGTATGTATAACCCTTTTCATATGGGTTTTAGAGAAATATTATCAGGGAGTGGACAAGTAGGCATGGTATCTCCCACATAATAATTATAATATATCATGAAGTAAAAATGAAGAAAATAGTATTAGTGGCTGTGGCACCTTCCACATAAAATGAAAAATAATATTGGGAATATTTTTTTGGAGCTTATTTATAAGAAAATAGAAATTTTGTGTCTTAGAAAAGAGCTTCTAGAGAAAATTCAGAGAATATAGTTTGGCCTAAAGCAGTCTGTGTCACAAAGAGAACATGTAGGAAATATCAATGGATTGGTGTTTTTTACACTTGTAAAAATTAATTGTTACATTTACTTTTTACTGTAGCCTAACATCATATTAAAAGTATGTATACATACACACTGGATTGGTTTAGCGTGTTTATGGACGAAAGAATGAACGAATGAATGAATTTACATAATTATAAAAATTTCCAAAAAAAAAATATATATACAAAAAAGCTTTTTCCCACTCTACATTCCACATCCTGAAAAATTAAAACATTCACAGTGTACTATGAACAACAAATAAAGAGAATAAAAAAAAAATAAATATTTTCTTGCCCTCTTTTGCATGTGTTTTGTTGTTGCAAGTTCTAAAATAAAGCGACAAAGAACCTCATTCGTTGACTGCTATCATACAAATGAGTATTTTTCGTATTTTAGTTTGTGTTTTCTGTTTGGTTCGTGTTGTGTATGTGAAAATGACGATTGGTGCTCGGCCCCAAGGGGCTAGTTTGACGATCAATGGCCTAAAATCTTAGAATGATTTTATTGTTATCAAAACAAATTTAAACTAGTTAATTAAACAAAAAAAATCCTTCTAACATTGGTGGTCGTAAAAAGCATACATACTTTTAGGAGTGTCAGTAATTTAAGCTTTGTATCTTAATAAAAAAAAGCTTTAGCTGAGCTTTGCTGGTACAAACAATTTAATGGGTATAAAAGACTGCGTAAAATCAATGTAAAATCGAAATATAAAATAAACAGAGTTTGCAGACTGTAAAAAAACAAAAACAATCAGAATAAAATTACAGAAAAGAATTCATTCCGATCGGAATGTATAACTTGCCTTTATGTTTATTCCTCTTTTTACAACGTTTTCACTTTAACGAATATAACATTTTATTCGAACAAATCTCAAGAGTTTATATTTTTTTAAAAATCATTATTTGTTATGGGTTAGCTAATCTATATGCATTTCGTTGGTAGCTAAATACCAACTCATTACCATTCATTTACCATTCTTTTACCAGAAAATTTTTAATCACTCTTATTGTGAATAAGAGGCGAACATTTTATTTTGTTCATGAAAAATATTTCCCATGAACAAAATAATGACGATTTAAATTAAAAAAAAAAATACACTGGGGCAAAAAATTGGCATTCACAATTTTGGGCCACAAAAACACATTTCACGAGAATTTTTATTGCCAATAAGGATGTAAATAGTATTTTAAAATTTTTGGTTTAAATAAATTAATAGTTGATTTTAATGAAAACTGTATTAACAAATTAATGTATGAAGAACAAAAAATCATTTTTGTTTCATGCAAAAAAAAAAGAAAAAAAAAAACACCACATAATTTCACACAACCTGTACAAAATTTCAATATGTATTCTATTTTTGAAAAATATTTTTAAATATTATAAATGGATTTGTTTTCCTAAAACCAATTGAATTCAATTATCCATAAAATATATATAATATTTTTTTGCTTAAATGAGTAGATATAGAATAATCGCTTCAATTGAATTGAAAGTACTATTATGGTTTAATAAAGCAATTGATTTTTATATTCAGAGCAAATGCTATAACATTTTATATTTAACGGTTGCATTTATTGTTTATTCTTTTATTTTTTCTATCTGTAGACAACACAATACAATAGTAGTTATAGTAGTAGTAGTAGTAGTACTTGTCATAATCCAAATATTCAATACATAAATCCTTTCTTTTATTATATTTTTGCTGTTTTTTTTTGTTTGTTTGTTTGTTTGTTATCTCTAACAAGCATGTATGTATGTATTTTTTAGCTCACAGCAAATTGCCAACAATTTATAATTTTAATTTTTTATTCTCAATGGAAAACCCTTTTGCCATTTGAATGCAAAAAAATGCCTACACACAATTTTTTAATGCTTATTTTACAGTTATTTACTTCCTTTTTTTATGTTGTTGCTGCCGCTCTGGTCTGCTCTGCTGTTGCATTGTTAGTAGTGAAAAGTCAACAATAAATATATTGTATGTATGTATGTATGTATGATATAAATCAGGGATGAATAGAGAAAAGGTCATATTAACCATTAAACCATACAAATCGCCAAAGAGAATACTAGATTAGAAAAGCAGAAAATATTTTTAAAATGAAGAGGATGTTATTGCGATTTGGCAGATTAAAACGCATCTATAAATATATTAAGGAATATTTTTAATTGAAAAATCGTATTATCTGGGAAATTTTTATTTAATTTCAGGGCTCATTTTCAAAAAGTAAGCATTTTCAAGGATATGTGAACAAAGGAGCAGAAATGTTTACATGTCGCCTTTAGAATGCGCAGGGAAACATGCCCGCCAATAAAGATCAATACCAAGACTATATCGCAGCACACTGAAATAAAATTTCTAGGCGATCATCTTGAACGTCGTTTAACATGGAAATCACATATAGACGCAAGGGTGATCGAAATGAAATGAAAATTAGCTGAAATGAATTGGAAGAAACTCTACGCTAAGCACACATTGTAAATTTCAATTATACAAGCCGATCCTGAAACCAATATGGTCCTATGGAATCCAGTTATGGGGCACTGCCTCGGCATCGAATTTAGAATAAATTCAAAGGCGACAAAACAAAATTCTCCGTACAATTACAGCAGGCCGAGTTATTTTCGTCATTTTCACATACACAACACGACTGTTTACACTAAAAAGAGCGTAACAAAGTATAATTTCTACCACAACTCGTATGTTAGCTTTTCAACATGCATATTGTTGTCGTTGCTGTTTTTGTTAAAAAACAAAAACAAACACAAAGTTGAAATTGAAATTTAAAATAAAAAACAGCTCAACTGAGTAGTTTTATATTTATTTGTTTCTCCGCATTTTTAATACACTTGGAATATATTGTAGGTGTAAAAAAATTTTCAGAAAGATAGATTAAGTTTTATGCTAAATATTCAACAAGCAGGTAGCCGTCGCTATTTTTTTTTCCAAAACCATTTACTTTTATATATATCTATAGATATACAAAAATGTTCATTCATACTTGAATTCATATTTTTATTTACGCTTTATTTTTTTTATACAAAAATAATATTCACAAAATATTTAGCAAAAAATTTTTACCACTGTGCTCTAAATTCACTAACAAATACATACATATTTCTCTTTTTGACAATCACTGCAATAGATCTTTTTTATTTCGAAAATGAAAATGATTTTCTTATACAAGGCAGCCAACATCCAACTATTAAAATGTTTGAGGACGTATACGTGATATGCGCTACAAATAATTATTATTAAGTACTCATACGCATAGATGGCCAATTTCTATTACAGGAGAGAAATCAACATTACAACAGTTTGAGAACATCAAATTTTATCACTGCTACTGCAATTAATTATTATTTTATAACTGACTTTATTTTATAAATATTTAATTGCAATTAATTATTTAAAAGCAGAATTTAGTACGTTTTTATTACTTTTTGTTATACAAAACAACTTTGAAAATATTTATTTTATCAACCGTATTAATAGAGAAGATTTTTGCAACTAAAGTATGAAACAGCTGTTGAAAAACATCATCGAAGTATGTGTATATCTACCACCCCCACATACACACACACACATAATACAACTGTACTAATTTGTCTGGCAAAAAGCTGTCAACCAAACAGCCTGTTCGCCATTCACACAACCTGTTGCGTCAGAGTTAAAAAAAAATATAGAAAACAAAAAACACCAAATATACAAACAACTAGAACGACTAAACGCCCTAATAAGAAAAGAGCATAAAATAGGGGAAAGATTGACACAAGAAAAAAACTGCACCCCAGCACAAAAGAAAAATACAGAAAACTTATTTAATGTTTCTTGAACAACTTCATAAATAGCGATTTAGTTGAGATTTTATTTATTTATAATATTTGCAGGAAGCGTAGAGAACTAAATACAACAATAACAATTTTTAATTTTTTTAAATAAAAATTTTACAGTTACAGTCAGTGAAAATATAAAAAAAATTCCATTCTTTTACAAGAAAAAATTAAAATCAATGAAATAAAGCCACGCAAATGGATTTTTAATTGATAACATAAATTGATATTTTTTAAATCACATCTTATAAAGCCAATTTTGATTTATGCAAAGCGATCAGACAGAAAACAAGTAACTGACCGTAAAATGTTTTCGTTGAAGTTCTGGAATGCCACTTTATGAAAATGGCTTAGAGTTGTAGCAGTTGGTGAATTTACGCCATAAAAGGGCTACAGGCCCAGACGAGCAGGAGCAGAAAACATCAAACAAGAGAACAAGCAAACTTTCCATAGTCTAAGCCTGAAAAATTTAAATTTCTTTGATTAAACATCACTCAGTTCAAATAAAAATTTAATTGTAAATATCATATAGACAAAACTTTTGATAGAAAAATTAAATTTCTTTTACCATTAAGTTCTTAGCGAATACAAAACTTTAAGCTCGTGTTCTGCCAAACGACTACAAGTTAAGATTTTGCCAAATATCACTTCCTGTAGTCGGCAACAAAATAAATTCAACAATTATTTAGACTATAAATATCCTTTGCATTAATCGTTGGGTTAGTTTATCATAATAAAAAACCAATTGTTGCAAAGTAAAAAGATATACAAGAATAAAATCAAACAGGTCCAAGGAATAATATAATAGCCAGCATCATTGTCACCACCATCCTCATCATCATCATCATCATCATCATCATCATCATCATCATCACCATTACCGTCGTCTACTACCACCGATATTAATTTTATATCTAATCAGAATTTTCCACATTTATTACTTTCTTATTCTTTTTCATACTGAAATTTGTTTTCAATGCTTGAAAAATGTACACAGCTTAAAGAATGACATTTAGAAAATGGACTTGGTTGGTTAGTTTGATTGTGTGTCCAGAGTTGTAGCATCACACCATCTGTTATAGATTTTTACGACAACATGCAGATTTGCTAAATTCTCATGATGCACAACTTAAGAAAAGTAAATATATTTAAGAAGAGTTTTTTGAGGAGGCTGTGTGTTGTAAAAAAAATTTTTGTTGATTTTTTAGACTTTAATACTTTAACCAGCCAGCATCTTGAAAATGTTAAATAAAATTTAATATATTTGCTTAAAACTTTCTGAAAATTATAACTTATTTTCAAGTTTTTCATTTTGACAATTTATTTCGTTATGTCAACTTTTTTCTTTTAAGTGTTTTTACCTTTTTCTTTTGGTAATTTTTTTCTAATTAAGCGATTAGATTTTTTGTTTGGGCGACCCTTTTTTGATTTGGCGACTTTTTCTTTTTAGCGATTTTATTTATTTTATTGATTAAAGTTTTAATGACATTTTCCGCTGAGGATAATATTGAGATTCCTTAGATACAAGTTTATTTCAAAGTTATTTATGTGATGTATAGGATTCAGTTATGGAGAAATGTTTGTCATCATCTACTCTGAAGGACTCTTAGAAACCCAAGTTAATTGGCTTGATAGTTATTTCGAGAGCAGTTTCAAAAGATCTTATTTAAAAAAATTTAAATGACATCAAAAAAACTAATTAAAAAAGTTTATTATTTTACAAATTATTACAAATTATTTTTTTTTTTGGCTGCTATTTTTATTGTTTTTAGATTGTTGTAGCAAATCTTATAAAACATCCATCCACAACATCTTGGCAGCTACTGTACTTTTAATTTTTCTCTGCAATATATGTACAAGTGCAACGCATTCCTACACACGTGTGCCTGTACATACTCGTACATCCATATGTATGTGAAGGCATGTTTGAATAGATTTTTATGACTATAGTTTATGAAGCTTAACTAAAATTAAGTAAAATTTCCTTAGTCAAAAGCTTTTATCTACACAATGGCTTTTAATACCATTTTATAAGATGAATGTTGAATAAAGGCATGACTGAATAACTACAACAAGTTAGTGAATGAAGGAACGATTGAACAAACGGAATGAAAGAATGAATGTGTGTAAGTAAATGACTCAATAAGTAGATTTCATAACATGTTGGAATTAATCTTGTTTAAGTTAAAGAAAGTAAATACGAGTACATACATAAGCATACATAATAAAACTGTCTTTAAAGTTATATATCGACTATTGCTAGCAGATTGCTGAGTAGCGTGTACGGAGTATCGAGTATTTGCTAGTTTTTTCTGGTTTCTCCATACTCAAAAGCTGTTACCCGGCACACTTGTATTTTTTATAACTAAAGCCAATGAAAACATGTAAATCTCTGTTAAAATTTTCTATAACTTTTCTATAACTTTTCGCAAAAGAAGTATCGAGTACCCGAATGAAAAGATATTGCAGCACTAATACCGACGAAGAAGGGCGATGTGTTATACGTCAGCTGTCGGAAGAGTTTTTAGTGAACAGTGCTATGCCTTCATGACTTTAAATAGTCCGACAACAATTAATAAAATACCACACTAATGTACATTAGAGAAATGTTAAAGACTTGCTCTGACCAGGGTTTGAACCAACGTCCGAAGTAATTATTTGCTTAGTATTCAACGTGTTAACCAAACCCAGCCATACTTGCGACGATTTTCTTATCTGTTCAATTTACTTTTTGCATTAAAATCGATTCTTTTTTCCACAATTATATCATTGATTGTTTTTCTGTTCTCTGTTAAACCTTTCCCTATTCTTTATTATTTATACTGCATGATGTGTTTAACCATCTGGAAAAGATTATGGAATGTGACTTAATAATTTTAAATATTTCTTGTTCATGCTTTGCTTGCTTGTGGTTTTCTCAATTATAAGTGAAGCTCGTTTGTTGCATCACCGATAAAATATAACAGGGAAATTATATAGAGAGAAATTTTGAAATTCATAATTTAAAATTTTAATTTATAAAAAGCAAATCAAAATAAATAGAGGATTTGTAGGATATTGTGTACGTCAAGTTGATTTTATGAAAGAGCTCATACGCTTATCCATGAACTTTGCATGTGCCATTCTGCGTGCAACCAGCATTTTCTTAAAAGTACAACAACAAAAAATCATTTACTTGTATACATAAGTAACTTGTACTTTTACTTCATACGCATTATTTTTAGTTAATTTAAAATTGCTTTTTTTTTTTTTTGTAACAAGAAAACTTTGATACTCAAAGAAATTCATAAAAAAAGTTTTCTTCCTTACTTTGTTTTTTCTAAATGTTAATAATTTTATTTAATTGAAATGCGTATTTCGTTTGAGATTAAGTTTCATATAAAAATATTCGTTTATTCGTAGAAATTTGTTTGTCATCCCTATAAAACAGCTCTGCATGTTGTATGTAGTTTTTATAAAAAAAAAAAAAATTAAATAAAAAATAAATGGTTGGAAAATGGAGTAAAAGTTTTTGCTTGAAATCATGTTACTTTTATTAACTAAAGTTTGAATGTATAGAATTCTTAAAATTAATTTAATACTTCAACCATTTAAATATGTATTTTAAAAGTTATGAGTAATAAAAAATTAACCATATGTTAACAATTATTGTGCAGTTTGTTGTTTGGTTGAATGAAGGCAGAGAGCTTTTGTAAGAACTATTGTAAGAACTATTTGTCTAACAGTTGTAAAAAAAATCGTTTACAAAAATAGCCAATTATTTTAATATAATGAAAATCTTGAAATTGGTGCAGTAATGCCAACTCAATTTTTTCTCTATTTTAGATTTAGCTTTTTCTACTTGCTGTCGACGTAAAAATAGATATTTGCAATCTTATAAACGATTTTCAAAAATTCTTATTTATTTTTTTTTTGAAAGGGTTTTCTGGCAGCTGGGTCCTATAATTTATATTTTTAATTCGGGGCATATGTTGTCCTTACCTCCCCGAAAAACTATTGTTTTATTTGTTTTATAGTTGTTTGATCGGATTTGCTTGCAGTTTGGTATCATTTAATTTTTCTCGCCCTCTACCGATATATTGATTATCGTAAAACTCTATTGTGTATGTACCGATTATGTTTTTGGTTGTGCATAGACTATATTTCAGGTACCACTAACAATATTCTATGGATCCAACTGATATTCTATGATCATCACTATAATATCACAATTGTACAAAAATACGGTTGCGACAAGTCTTGAATTGGTTGGGTCAACCGAATGCATTATTTTGCTGCTGCTAAATGCCAAAATGGCGGAAACATCTGAATAATTGCCAATGAATATGATTTGATTGATACCCCTAACGGAATATTCAGTTGGCATAACCAATTTTATTAAAATAAGTAATTACTCAATACTCATTTGGCTGATTCGTACAAGGCGATGTGTGACAAACATGTGAGTTCTATGTTCAATACCAATAATGGCCAAAATAAATTTTAAGTTCAAATGAGTGTAGTAAAACAATTTAATTTAGTTAAATAATAAAAATATAAATTCAATTGTGTTCCAGAATATAAATGAGCGTAAATAATCCCGATTAGCTTCCATTTAAGATTCCATGGTGTTTTAACCAATTTTATCGGTTGTCGCAACCGAAAATTTAGTGATTTTACGCGAAAATTGTAGTAGTAGTAGCAACTGTATTCTATGATAGGTGCTGCAACCGCCACAATTCGGTTGGCAACCAATTCGGTTGACTCTACTAATCTGTTTTATCATACACATACATATATTTTCTGCCATTCAGTAGACTTTCTTTTACATTAATAGATCTCCGCTGGAATGATAATAAATATTTCTTGGGTATGGGTATGAGCTTGTCGTCCCCTTAATTCTATTCGACGTACTAGAATAATGTGTCATATAGGGGGAAATTCATCTTTCCTGACCCGAACCACAACAAAAAAACCCTGATGGACGTGTATTTTCTACTTCTAATAAAAACCTTTGAAATTTTTAAAATATTTATTGTTTCACTTTTTACTACATTGATGGAAAAATGTTTCGTAAGGGTAATTAAACTGGTACGTTCAGCATCTTACATTATTACAACACATTTTGTATGTTTATACAAGATTTACAAAATCTGGATTAAATTTTGCTGGGTAGAGTTTTTATGTGCTCGTTGTAAATTTTATTAATTTGTATGGAAATGCATACACATATGTATGTATGTATGTATGTATGTTTGTACATACATATTTGACATATGAATTGTAAAGCCTTTTAATTGATTGTCAATTGTATGTATGGCTTCATTAAGGGAATAAAAAGAACAAATTAATATTTTTCTCTTTCAATTGTTTTCATAAATGTGGGTGTATTAAATTGTGTAATTTTTATAAAATAAAAACCATTACGTATGTACCCATGTATGTATGTATGTATGTATGTATGTATGTATGTATGTATGCATGCATGTATAAAGAGATATTTTGTATAATAAATTTAATTAAATGCAAGGCAATTATATTGCATTTTATTTTTGCATTATATAAAATTTAATTCGATTTTGGGGTGACAACAAAATAGATATGTATAAAATTGTATTTAAATGAAAATGAAATGATAAAAAAGCTGATTGAATATGAAATTATAAATTATATACAAATGTATGTATGTGTGTATGTGTTGGTTGGTTGGTTGGTTTACGTGGCTGCCTGCTACGCGCAAGCATTCAAGTAGAATCAATGAGATTCCGTTTTGACAGACCACTCCACTCGTCAGTGTCAACCTGATTTAGGTCCGAATCCAGGCCTCAGATTCGGAGTAAGATTCTAGATCCATCCCGTCGAATTAAGGTATCTAATGAGGTCACCTAGACCTATCCCTGATACCTCCGAGAGATCGTCTATTATGCTGTTGCCTAGAAATTTGAGTCTCGAATGGTGTAAGGCCGGGCATTCGCAAAGAAAGTGGAAGACTGTTTCCTCTTTGCTTTGATCCCGGCAACTACGGCAGAACGCATTGTAGGAAAGGCCCATCCTGTTAGCGTGTCTCCCGATAACCCAGTGCCCCGTCAATACTGCGACGAGCCTCGAGATGTCCCTACGGTTTCTGTTAGTTAGTTGTGTTGTGCGCTTAACGTTGTAGTAAGGCCACATTTTCTTAGCCACCTTGCACGTGCTCAACCTACGCCACCTGTCTTCAGCTTTCTGCCTGAAATGGTTGAGAATGAGATTTCTAATACTGCCAAATGGCATGTCTACCGATTCAGCAATGGAGACGTCCATGGCAGATCCAGCCCTGGCCAGTTCATCCGCCTGTTCGTTGCCTTGGAAGTTGCTATGTGCGGGAACCCAGATGAGGGTAACGTCAGTCTGACTACCTAGTCTGGATAACGCGTCCTTGCACTGGCTAACTAAGGTAGAAAAAGTAGTGTGTGACCTTAGAGACAGAAGTGCCGCTTGGCTATCGACAAAGATGCCGACTCTTCCTTGGACACCCCTGTCAATCAAAACCCTACACGCCTCCCTTATGGCCAATATTTCCGCCTGAAATACACTAGCTTCATCAGGAAGTCGGAATGAGAGTTTTATTCCAAGGTCACTCGAAAATACTCCAGAGCCCACACCGCAGATCATTCTTGATCCATCAGTATACGTCCTGAAGTTAAAGTCTTTTTCTATGTTTCCCCCCTTCCACTCCCGTCTGGATGGAATAAGAACTTTGAACGTACTGTCAAAGTCCAGATGAGGTACCATGTAATCGGTGGGTTTCCTCAGTGTCGGTGGTAGCTGATCTAGGATTTTGGCATGGCCATAGGTCCTTGATCTCCACCTCCCAGATGCCGCTAGTCTTGCCGCACTGCTTGAGGATGCCGCCAATACATGAAGGTCGATCGGAATCAGATTTAGCATAGCATTCAGAGCCTCTGAAGGACTAGTACGTAAACATCCAGTAATCCCGATGCAAGCAGATCTCTGTATTCTGTATAGTTGGTCCACCACATATTTCTTATTTGTGGCGGGCCACCATACTACTGATCCGTAAGTTAATATGGGACGTACAATTGCTGTGTACATCCATTTAAGCATGTTAGGGGTTAGGCCCCATTTGGAGCCAAACATCCTCCGACAGGAGTAATAGGCAACTGTGGCCTTTTTGACCCTGTGTTGCACATTTTGTTTCCACAGTAGTTTTGTGTCCAGGATGACTCCTAGATATTTTGCATTGTCCGATAGAGACAGTTCCCGATTATGTAGCCGAGGGAGTCTAAAGCTCTGGACTTTGGTCTTAGTAGTAAAAAGTACCAGCTCCGTCTTGCTAGGGTTCACACTTAGACCACAACCTGTAGCCCATTTGCTGAGTGTACCCAAGGCACTGGACATGATATCACTTATCACGTCCGTGAACATCCCTGATACCATTATTACTACATCGTCCGCATAAGCCACAGCTTTCACTCCCGCAGTGTCCAGTCTGAGAAGAATTGTGTTAACAACGAGAAGCCATAGCAGTGGAGAGATCACCCCGCCCTGTGGTGTTCCTCTGCATGCCCATTTTGACCTCTCGCTGTTTCCTAGTTTTGCGGTGACGTTTCTTGCCTTCAGCATGGTGATAATCCAGATGCTGATGTATTCCTCTACATCGGCATCCTGGAGAGACTGTTGAATGGCTGTCACTGATACATTGTTAAAGGCGCCTTCTATGTCTAGGAAGGCAGCCAAAGTGTATTGTTTATTTTCAAGGGATCTCTCTATGAACCTTACCACCTCATGTAGTGCTGTTTCAGTAGAGCGTCCCTTAAGGTAGGCATGCTGACTTCCTGAGAGAGTTGACGACCCAACAAGTCGCTGTCTAATGTGAGAGTCTATTAATCTTTCCAGCGTCTTGACCAAGAAAGATGAAAGGCTGATTGGCCTGAAGTCTTTTGCATTCTCGTGACTTCTCTTGCCAATCTTGGGAATGAAAACTACTTTGACCTTCCTCCAGCTGGTTGGAACGTAGTTTAGAGAGAGACAAAGTTTGTAGAACCTAAAAAGCCAGGGTATGATAGAGCTTTTCGCGCTCTGTAACATCTTTGGCGTAATGCCATCAGGACCCGGCGATTTAAATGGGGAAAAACTGTCGATTGCCCATGAGATTCTCTCCGGGGATAAAATATTCTCATTGACAGCATATTGTTGCCCACTAGATGAACTGTCTGACCTAGTCGTGTCCGTACAGCCCGGGAAGTGGGTGTTAAGGAGGATATCTAGTGACTCTGCAGAGGAGTCTGACCAGGAGCCGTCCGCCCTTTTGACGAAGGTTGGACAGGAATGGCTCATGGACAGAGCCCTACTAAGCCTTGCAGAGTCTCTAGTGTTATCTATTGACTCACAGAAATTCCTCCATGACTTTCTTTTGGCGATTTTTATAGCTTTTTTATACGCTGCAAGCCTTTCGCGATATGGTTGCCAGATTTTGTTCTCGTAGCAAGTGTTGAAGGCTCTACGTACCTCCTTGCGTAGCTTAGAGAGTTCCGTGCTCCACCATGGAGGGTAACTCTTCTTAGCTTTCGTTAAGGGGCAGGAAATCTCGAAGGCTTTGCTAATAGCCTTGTTGAAGACCTCCACATTGTGTTCAAGTCCAGTCGTATTGTCGATTTCTGGAACTCTTTTTAGTTTCTGTTTCAAAATCCCGTTGAACCTGTTCCAATCGGTTCTCCTCGGGTTTCTAAAGCATTGTTTTTCTTTGTTTTGTAATATGACCTCAAAGAGTATCCAATTGTGATCGGAGAAGGATCTCTTATTGGATACCCTCCACTTGTCAACTGAAAGCTTGAATTTGTCATTAATGAGAGTAATGTCGAGAACCTCTTCCCACCCACTAAATCGATCCGAACTCGGAAAGATAAAAGTCGGCGAAGTGCCGGAATTACATATAGTCAGTTTATTAAGGTTAATGAAATCTAAGATATGCTCACCTCTGTCATTGATCTCACTGCTACCCCATATTGTATGCCTGGCATTGGCATCACAACAGAGGATGATGTCTTCATTGGCGCCAATGGATGACACGACAGCTTTCGCTTCGGCTGGCGGTGCTTCTTTGTCGTGTGCCATATAGCATGATGCGATAAGGAAGCTCTTACCATCTGACAACTCGACCCTCGCAACTGTAAGGTCCTCTGAGCTAAACTGAGTACAAAGAAAAATATTAATATGTTTTTTGGCTATTAGACATGATCTTGGCTTACCATTTCCTTTAGCATATAGTACGTTGTACAGGGACCTCGGGAACCCCTTAACCTCGGAGTTTGCTACCCACGGCTCCTGTACCGCGCAGATATCGAGGTTCTCTTCGGCTAGGAGAACCTTTAGGTTGTCTGTTGCACACTTCGAGTGCTTGAGGTTTATTTGAACAACCTTTATCGCCATTGCGGAGTGTTCTTCGTTATCTTTATTGCGGTTCTGACAGCTGCATTCCAACCAGAAGGTTGTTTGCAGCCTCGACAGCGTCGGCATCAGAACCGCTTGGGCGCAACACCTTGACCTTGGCGTCTCTTACCCCGAAGAACAATTTGGAGCCCGCTTTCTCTAGCGCCACTGCTCCTTGCTCCGTTATGGACAGCATTAGGCAAGTACCACTGCTGCCGTGGTCCTCGGTGCGGATAACTGACCAGTCATCCATTGGAATGCTGGGGTTCTGAAGCTTCAGACACTCCAGCATTCTGCCACCGTTCTTGCCCAATTGAGGTAACCAAACTCTTGCTCGCGGTCTCATCGGAATTTCCTCCGCAGGGATAAGCTTAAGGCTTAGCCCATCCCAAGTGTCACTAATCTTAGCGATACTAACGCTGAGGAACTCCTTTGAGAACGCGTCCAAGCACTTGATTACCCTGTAACCCCGGTGTATCTCACTGGAGTCGAAGCGAGGTGCCGGCTTATCCTTATTGGTGAGGACGTAGTCCATTACGAGCTCAGCCAATTTGGATTCGACGGCACCCCACTCCGTTGTTACAGGGATTAATCTGCCGTTTTTATGGTTTGCCAGAGCCATCAGAAGATGATCCTTAACTACCTCGTTAAAGGGTCTTCGGATGGATGACGACGTAAGTTGTTGAGGAGGGGACCCCTTTGGTGCGACCTTCCTTTTTTTGGGTGACTGACCGCTTTCTGTCTGAGAGCGGTTTCTTTTGGAGCTTTTTACTTCTTGCTGGGAGAGCGGTGCCTTTTTGGACGTACTTGGTAGCGAATCCATAAACTTATGGTATTCGTCTACCACGGCCTGGTACCTCACCTTGTCCCCAGCATCAAGCTCATGCGTAACTCCATTCGCTTCATTCTTGGCAATCTTGTCTAGAATGAAGACGGCTTTGGAGTAACGGGACTTAAGGAGGTCTTTCTGACTCCTTTTCTTAGGTTTGCCCTTTGGCCGGTTGTCAGGCTCGACTATCGGTGTTGGGCTTTTGAGGGTTTTTGTGTTTTCTTGTGCAGATAGAGGGGTACTTTGGATTTTACCCTCACCATCCGAGAGGCCGACTACTGTCTCCTGGCTGGAGGCAAGAAGGTCGTCCTCTGAAGAGATGTCTTCCCTTCTCTGTTGTTTTTTGTTCTTGTTGTTGTTGTTGTTTAGTGTTGTTGAATACATATGTTGGTCCCACGAGTAGGCCAGTAAGGGGAGAGACCATCCACGCAGTGACGGCGTGCGTGAACTAGACAAAATAATTACAACCGGTCCGTGTCCTGGCACCGGAGGGGAGTTGTTAGGGACTAGTCCTCTTTAACCACTAACTAGCCATTCAGGTCCTCGGCACAGCTACCTACCACCTTGACCTTACAAGTGGGGGAGTGAAGGGATAATTGGGAGAGGGATAGAGGTTGATGAAGGAGATTATCAGGAAATGGGAAATGGGAAGGAGGAGTGGTTAACCTTTAGTTATGAAGGCCTTTTTATTTCCATATTCCAAGACAGGTCCTGTTTGTGCAGGAGCATGGACAGAGCCTGGAATGGAATAGAAAACACAGCCGACACTTAAGCCACCACATCGCGACAAGATAGTTAACCAGGTGGCGGGTGTGTATGTGTATTCGTTACATAAATTTTTTTATTGGCATGTATTCAATATATGTATATGTATGTGTAAGAATATTAAAGACTTAAAAAATACTTTTTATTCCAAAGAAATTTCTAATCATTGAGGCTTAAGTTCGTATAATTTAATTTTTAGTTATATAATTTGTTAATTAAAGGGAAATCTATCAGAAGCTCGTAATAATTGAACAGACACACCCAATCGGCATCGGCAACCGGCCGTCGCCACCTAGATATGAAAACAAACAATTTAATTAAATAAGACAAGAAAATAGTGAATTTCCTAACCAGTAATGTGAAAAAAAAAACTGTTGATAAAACTTCAACAGAGTTAAAATTATGGATAAAAATATATTCAACAACTTCATTGTGGCCATCGTGGTTTAACATATTTTGATAGTGAGGTCTGAGTGGCAAACAACTCTGATGATGAGACCGCAGTTGGTCTCGAAACATCCATGATGTCAATTCAACCTTTTGTGGTAAATTTTCTTTTTCTGATCAATTATTAAAAGCTTCTATAGTTTTATTTTCTAATAAAAAAATAATTATTATAATTGAAAATTTAACTATGCAACTTATTTATATCCTTTACCAAAAAAAAAAAAAAAAAAAAAAAAATTAAAGGTTTATTATTCATTTGCACAGTAATCATATATATGTATGTATATTCTGGATCTTTACTAGTTAGGGAATTTTCTGCAGGTAGCACAATGGGACCACATCATGAACCAAGTGGGCTAGAGTCTAAATTCCTTTTACAGCAACCTGCTAACCTAATCTAAATAGGGAAGTTGAATAATCCATAAACGTCTACCCACCTGTGTGTGGGTATAATTGGGTTTCCGAATCCATCAGAAGAATATGAGACTGCAGTTAATAACCTCAATTTTCCGATGTAAAGCTGGGAAATATAATACTATTTTTATTAAAAATATATTCTGATATATAATTTTCAATTAAAGCTGTTGAATTACTTCTACAACATTTTGAAAATTGTTTGCAAACCAAATATTTATTTTAATTGATATACATTTTTGCGGGCGGCAAGTTGCTCCCTCGATATATTGATTTTTGAGAAAGTCCTAAATTTAAGGACGAATTTTTAATTTTTTTTTTTTGGTGTGCAAGGGGGTTTCCTTGCGGATATTTTCGGAAGTTGCCCGCTCGAAATATCCATTATCGCGTAGCTCAAATATTTTTTACGGATTTATGAAGTGGTATTTAAATTTTTCGTGATAATAATATATAAACTAGAAAGGAATTATAACAGATGTTCTATTCGATGGGAGTTTTTAGTTCTGTCCTACATTAAGTCCGGTATTATTTAAGATGTACAGAAAAGTGCAAATACGTTTCTAGCCAAATATCGGTGAATGCAAGTTGTTTATTTATTATTTTTTTTTTCTTTAATTCAAAAGTCATCTTAAAATTTAAATTATTTATGTTTCTGTACAGATTGGAAATGAGCGTAATAAATTAAATTTAAAATAGCCATGTGCAGAACAAATCAAATAATCTATCAGTCCAGATATTTATTAGAGTAAGAAGTTTTAATTCACAAAACTAGAAAAAAAACAATACAACCATGTGCTAATTATATGTTCAAACGAACATTAATCAAAAATATACTTAAGTTTAAAAATCAAACCAAAAAAGTCTGTCTTAAGTAGAACAATAATATAATTCATTGTTAACACTGTAATTTTTAAATATGGTGATAAATAAAAAAAAAAAAAAATTCCCTAGCTAGCATCCAATTAGTTGTGAGAAGTCGCTTATTCTATTTGTATGTAATGGTGTATAAATAGAATATGTAATCACGTTCAACAGAGCTATCTAACAAGTAGTGGCTTTTTACCGAAAACAACGTTCGTTGTATTCAGCAGTTCGTCGTAGTAATTTCGAAAATTACAATTAATATACAAAAACAATACATATTTTATAAGTTGTAAACAAAAAATATTTAAAAATGCCAGGGAGCTCTACAGAATTTGTCACTGCAAAATTAACATTTCAGAAACAAACTTTTTACATTTCATGAGATAATTTTTCTTTTACTATTGAATTAAAATAACAACAGAAAAAGTTAAGCAGGTTTGAGTATAAATTTAAAAAGTCAAAAACAGCAATATACCCACATACACACCCATTCACACTTAGCAACAGTTACATTTGGTTAAGGATACTCTACAGCTCTTTATTGTGGGTGTGTGTGTGTGTATGTGTGTGTCTGTTTTTGTCCCCTTTTTTTTATTTGTATCTTTAAAAATTCTAATTGCACTGAAGTATCGTGCTCATTCATAAATTCAGCAAATTATATTAAAAATACTAGTAACGCAAATCTTTTATTATCGTTTATTACGAGTTGAAAAGATGAAGAAAAAAAATTAAATTTCACATTTCAGACAAGATTCTAGAGCATCATTAAATTCTATTATATACGAGTACGTATTCGTTTTGTCCTTCAATCAGTTAATGTTGAATTTCATACACAAGTTTATTTTAGCACGTTAAAGTTTGCTTTTCTAAAGCGACACACAACTACGGTATGAGTGTCTTTCAAATTGTTAGTTTTTTTTTTAATGTCCTAATAAGAATTTTATACATGAGTTTGCAATTTTTGGTGATGACATCAACATTTTTAAAATTTGTATTCTTTTTATATTTATTTTTATTAGTTTTTTTGTTGTTGTTATCATTTAAGAGATTTTTCTCAATAAGCACAAAGATTTTTATTTTTGATTATACTATCAGGCTGTAAAAAGGATTAATTAGAATTACTTCAAAGATAATAAGAAAGCATAAAGAAAATTGTCTACCGTGAAATTTAGATCCGCCTTTTCAGCCAGTTGACTATCGGGCATGTCACACATTCCGATCGGAAAGATTTCGATTTTAACGTAATAAAGTTTATTTAGGGATTTAATTAAATTGTTTTAACTAGCATAGCTCACATTAAGCTTTTTGCTTAACCTGAAAAGTTTATGACAAAAGATTTACTGACAATCCTTAAAGGTAAAGCTAAACATCAATTTAAATTTTTGTACTTGTGTTTGTTGGGTATTATTGTATATACATACAAACTCGTATAAACTTATATACGTCCTTACCCAGCAAACACAAAGTCAAGTCATTAAAATGAGATGATATCAATCGAAATTCTCAAACTAACAAACGGCCTGCTCAGGCTTGGTAAATGTCGTACAGACTATTAGCAACAGTGCTTACAGGTCACTAGTGTATCGGGACGAATGCGAGAAGAATGGATCTAAGTTACAACGACTACTGCAGAAGTTGCAACGATGAGGAAACACTTTTTCATTTTCTATGTCAACGTCCGGTGCAAGAACGCATAAGAACTATTACTATAACTGGACAGTCTTCCAAATATAGGGCTGGACTATCCATCATCCTTCCTTTGACTCGGCAGCAGGGCACCTAAAGAAAATTGAATAACCAGTTGTCTGCTATAGAGTATCCAAAAGGATCAAGTGTGTCACTTCCAAAGCTGTGACGGCCCAAATAATTAGAAAAAAAATTGTAATTTCGCAACAATCTCTACGTGACTAGAAACAATACTCTTCATATAATTGTGTAGTGCTGTAATTTCTTGCAATGTAGTTTGTGAACTTGCTGATAACTAGTTATTGCCGTTTTTTCCCCTTAGATGGCGCATCTTGAACCTCCATATGATTGACGTTCGCTGATGGGAGAGCGCTGGAATGTATGGAAACTGCTTTTTTAAATGAAAAGGTATTGGGATTTTTAATTAAATGTATTACATATCTGGTTTTTTTTGTGCATCTGCGAAAATTATTACAATCATAAAGACATTTGAAAATATGTACAATATTCGTATAGAAACTTGTAATTTATATGAATTTCTCAAGCAGAATTTCAATTGCATGTAATAAGGTTGTAATACATAATGTATGAATGTATGTTGTGCTATAAATTATCTGGTGCTGACATAAATACCAACAATAAGCTAGAACTCTAAAATGAGCATAATGATTTATGATAATCATATAACAATGATTTATCATCATTTGTAAGATTAATTTACCTTTAAATTATCTCAAAGACATAGATTGCTTAATGTATTTGTGTGTGTGCGTGTGTGTGTGTGTGGGGGGTGCAAATTCCAATAAATATATATTTAAGTGCTTTCATTTCTTAATATGGAATATACAAGTACATGTATGCGTATGATTAATTCAATATTTTTGTATGTAATTATTTATGTGTATGATTGTGTTTATGTATATTTTTCAAGGGATCCTTGATTATTTATTGTTTATCCGCCTGAATATAGGTTTGATTAACTGTGGCTGTTTATATCATGAAAGTAACGTAATACCTTTAATTCGGTTTAGTAAAAACCAAATATTCGTCGAAGCATAAATTACAAAATAAACAATTAAGTATAAAATTAAAAATAAAATTTAAAAGCTCAAGTAAGTGCATACGAATTAAGCTGTGCTTTTTAAAGGGTGGTGTTGGCTGAAATAGTTAGCAAGTTGAGTATAAAGCAAAATAGTATTTAGGACCTTGGTTCAGAATCTGGTCACACTATAATGTGGTTACAATATAGTGTGGTATAGTATTAATTGTTGTTGCACTTTTTAAGGGATGGCATTAAGGCATTAAAAACTGTATAACAATAGATATGATTACAGACATCATAATATAGTTGTCACATACAGTGGTACGAGATTTTCTTGCAAATATGAACAAGGACTTAAACTACTTGGTGATTAAAGCCACATATGAAGGAAATATTTCTATATAGCTGGAATAACCAAATTTTGTGGCAGGCATCATAATATAGTTGACAGGAACATGTTGCCATATTCAGTGATATCCGTTATTAGTAAAAAAATGAACAAGAATTTGAACTTTGTAATTGAAGCCACATATAAAATATTTTAAAATATCTATCATAACCATATTTTGTTTCAGGCATTATAGTGTAGTTGTCAGGAACATGTAGCTATCTTTATTTTTATCTATTGTTATTTAAATACGAGAAGTGATTGAAGCAACACATGAAATTGTTGTAAAATATCTATCACAAACATATTTTGTTACAGAAATCTTAACATAGTTGACAGGAACATGCTGTTATATACATTAAAATTGGAATTAGTGGTAAAAGCAACACATAAAATGTTTTAACATATTTATTGCAACCATATATTCAATATGAACAAGAACTTGAACTTTGCGATTGAAGCCACATATATTACATTTTAAAATACCTATCACAAACATATTTTGTTACAGCCATTTTAATATAGTTTATAGGAACATGTTGTCATTTACATTAAAATTTCAATAAGTGTTTAAAGCAACACATAAAATATATTAAAATATCTATTGCAACCATATTTTGTTACAGACATCTTAATATAGTTGACAGGAACATGTTGCCATATTCACTGATGTCCATTATTAGCGAAATATGAATAAGAATTTTAGCTTTGTGATTGAGGCCACATATGCAAAAACTGAATAAAACTGCATAGGCTATAATTTAATTATTTCTCTTATTAACCATATGTTTTTTATAGGAAATATAATATAGTATACTTGCAAGAGTGGCATTATTACTTGTTTTATTATTTTTCTAAATATCGTGCATGCGTGCAACATATATTGAATTTATTATTATAAAATTAATTAAATTTGCTTAGTGCACGTATGCTTCAAAAAATTTAGTTGTAAATGTTGATTGAAACCGATTATTAAATATGCATAAATTTATTTCAACTAAATCATTAAAATTATGGAAATTAAGAAAACTATAACTAAGTGCATGACAATAATAAATAAAATTCTTGTAAATTGCAAACCTTGTTGGCTGTAAACAACATGAAATGCTCGACCTAAAGGAAAAGAGCTGTTGCTGCTGCTATTGTGCAGCACCAGGAGTCAGATCGAACAAGTTTCAACAGTTATTCATAATACAGATTTTTTTCCGCCTATCTGTCTATAAGTTAGTATGTCTGTCAAAGGATTCTAGCATAAGAGTGACAAGAGGTGTAGGGCTAAAGAAGACTTATAGATATAAATTAAATTAATTGTATAATTATAGATAACGCAATCTATTAATTTCAAAAGTATCCTTCCTGACTAGGTACTAGAGTTGTCAATTATTCGCCTTTCAACTTTGTTCGAATAATTCAAATAATTGATTTTGTTCGTTCGATCAAACGATTAAAGCTGAAAAATTAATCGATGGGAACAACGAATAAAAAATTATTTAAAAAATTTATTGACAAAAAATAAACATTTCATACAAAAAACTTAAAAATAAAATAGTTAATATTTTTATTAACAAAAAAATATATTAAACTATTAATTCAAATAAACATGCTTCATTCAGTCAAAAAATAACAAATGTTTTTTTTTTTTTTTTTGTGAAATCAGACAATTTGGGTTGTTCTTAAGAAATAACCTTTTACAAATAAATGTTGACTAAATTTTTTTGACTTTCAAACGATTTTTGGTTATGGTTTTTGAAATAAATCTTTCGCTAATTGTCGAGGTAGGTGATATTGTGAGAAGAGCATAAAATAGTTTATCTAATTTTTCTGTTCTTTTTTTACATTTTTCCAAATATAGCACATCGTCTAATATATCGCTGAAGTCTTTTTTATATATTGAATTTTGAATTTTTAATACTTTGAATATAATTATTTAATTCGTATAAAGGATTGTTAATTTCATTACTAGTAACATCTTCTTTATCATTACTTTCATCTGAATTATTGTGTTACTTTCAACATAAAATAATCTGGAGTATAATTTATTCTTTAGTTTCACTTTTTGAAGAATATTTTAAAAAACTTTCATTGCTCGGAAAATTTCTAGAATTTAAAAAATATTATTAACGTATTTAAAAATTTTATATGTTCCTCATTTATTCTTATTTTAATACGTTTTCGTAAATCTGTTGCAAAAGAATTATTAATTTTTTTTTTGTTGATCCAATAATTTTGTATACTTGAGGACACTTGTTACATGTGACTTTGTTTTTTTTTTTTAAATTTTGTGCTTGGTAAAATACTTCCAAAACGAGCTCAATTTTTTGGCTTTATTTCTTCTATTTGGTATTTCTAACTTATTCACCTGAGAGTGAAAAAACCCCATTCTTGAAAATTTTTTAACGTTTCATTCAAAACATAGCACGACTACTATGTAGGTATGCGCAGTTCGACAACAACTGCAAACATCCAAAATAACATGTATTTGGTTGGTATAAAGTACTCGCTTTGTTTCATATCATACAAACAAATTTAAACATTTTTGACGTATGCATTTTAAACTAAAAAAAGTTGTTCGATTAATAGACATTAATTAATCGATTTATTCGTTATTCGAAAATCGCCATTTTAAAATTAATCGAACAAGAGTTTCGTTCGGTTTGATCGATTAATCGAATTATTCTTAATCGGTTGACAACTCTACTAGGTACATATTAAAAAAAAACCAAGTATTTATATCGAATAAATTAAATGAACTTGCAAACTTAACCAAAAACAAAAAAAAAAAAAACACTTGTTCGATTGTTAGGCTCGTGCCATCTTAAAATAATCCTTTTCGTATTAGAAAGATTAAAAAGACAAATGTGGCAAATCCTTCCCACAATTATTCTCCAAACAATTATTTGATTTCCATTTTTTTGTTCAGTCAAACAGAAAAAAAAAATTAATACAAACTACAAAAAGAAAAAGTTATCAAAAAGGGAAGAAACAAATGGTACAGAGAAAAAATAAAACAGGAATTAACGAAAACTTTTTATGAATACAAATAAGAAGAATTTAATCTATATTAAAAGGAAGAAAAATTCAGTAGAAGTGGTTGCAAATTAAAATGAAGTTGTAACGGCCGAATATCTTTATGACACAAAATCAAGTAAACCGCAAAAAATAAAAGCTTTTTTTTGTTCTCTTTTTACTGCTCTTCTTTCTGTTAGGGTTTTGCTAATGGAAAATTCTTATATTTAGTATTCAAACCGATCAAAGCACAATTTTTTTTTAGAGAATTCAAGTTTCCAAGACTTTGTTGGAGAAAAGTCATTGCTAATGTAGGTAAGTTTTTTCCTTGCAACAAATTAATAATTGATAATTTTTCAAAAGGCTTAATTGAGATCTCAACGATTTTCTTTTTATTTTCTTTTTGACATGAGAAATTTTATTTAAAAGTTTATTTTTTGCAGTATGTAGTTGTAAGATGTTGTGCAGGGAAACATTTAATGATAATTATTTAAATAATATTTTTAAACGTATTTTCAAGATATTTCCCAGAGTACGAAAAAAGGCAGCGCATTGTCGCTCTTTTCAGCTCCTTTTGCACCTTGCGCAAAGAGCGGTGCAAATTTGTTATTGCTCTTGCTCTTCTCAAGCCAATTGCTCCTGTTTTTCCGCTCCGCTCAATGAGCATGAAAGGAGTGCACAATCTGCAATGAGCAAAAGCATCTGAAGCTGTCTTCTTTTGATCTTAGATTCAAATGAAGTAGCAAAATCTTTTAAATTAATTTCAACAGTTTGGCACAAATTAAAAATACTACAACTGGGGCATATTCAGCACCCTACCTGAGTAATGATCGCGTTAATCAACATAAAGTCATCACAAGAAGTGGTCTTGTTTAAAGTATATAGATCGATTTGTACTTTAAGTTTATTTGTTCTTTGTTGTTCATCGGGCACGAGGGTTGCTTGCTTGATTGCTATTGTTTTTTCTTCTTTTTTTGTTGCATTTTACTCGAATCCTTATTCCTGTGGGTCTTATGATAACTTTATTTGTTTATTGTTTGTAAAAGATTATTCCTTCAGGTTTTCATTTTCGACTTATTGAAACAGCAGAAGAAAAAAGTCTTTAAATTAATACATAAAAAATGTATTTATTTTTGGTTTTTCCTAAAGGATATTTTTGGCGCACCGCAGCGTTAAATAGAACCAATTTCACTTGTTCATTCACACGACAAAAAAAAAAAAAAAAAAACCAACGTATACGAACATAAATTTCATTTTCCTTTTTTTTGTATTTTTTTTTAAAGAATGTTTAAAGAAAAATGGGAAGGTGATGTTTAAAAGGGACATAAAATGGTTTTTGTTATTGAACCTTCTGTATATGCCTTTCATACAACATTTTTAATTTTTTTTATGCATCATTTTTTCTAGCCGGTTTTCTCGTGCCCTTGACAATAAAGTTGTGTATTGTGTTTTTATTGTAATTATTATTACAATAATAAAATTAAGTACAAAGTTGTTAAGTTTGCAGCAAATCAAAAAGAAATTTCAAAAGTAGACAAAAAAAAAAGAAAAAAAAGAATTGTGAAAAAAATTTTACAGGAATATGAAATTTTATGTTTTTTTTTTTTTTTTTTAATTTTTTGTTAATGATTTTTCTTTTATAATTAAATGTTTTGTTACTTTTAGTATTTATTTTACGAAAAAAATAAGTGAATGCTTTTTTAATTATTGGCCTTCCTTTAAAAAGTACAGCTTTCAAATGGAGCTTTTTTATTGGTTACTTTTTCTTCCTTGATATTTTTAATGTTGCAATAAATATTGAATACATTGAAAATACATATTTAAAAATTAATATTATTTAAGCTTAAGTTCACTGATTTTATTGATTTATGGAACATTGAAATTATTAAGAGTTTTTTTACCTTCAACTGACTGTGGACCTGCTACAAAGAAGTGGCTGCTGCGGATCTTGAATTAGTTTATCATAAAATAGTTCTGAAAATCGAAAAATTTTCCCGTTAACTTATGTGTGGGTGTATGTGTATCTGTGTGTGCTCCATCATTTTGGAATATTTTTCCATGTTTTTATTATTGAAACGAATAAATAATTTTAAGCCCAAGCCCTAAAGACACTTTAATGAATATCTATTAACAAATAAATTGATACAATAAATATAGAATAACAACAATTACACCTACACACACCTACACCTGAAACCATACACATTTACATATATTTGCACAATTTACAGAAAAAGAGAAAAATAAATAGAAATAAATTTTTTTATATCTACAAATATTTTCTAATAACAACATTTGTGCGTGTGCAATCATTAAGATGAATGAATATTTCCGATTTAGGCAAATTGGTATTGAAAATGACTTAACGCTGCTTTATTATATCCACCCAGTTAACATATTTTATTGCGACCAAAAGAAATTTGTATATAAATAATTTAATAGTCTGCATCTTTCCTAAAGCAGTCCAAATATATTGGATACGATAGTATTTTTCAGTGGATAAAATATCAGGATAAGAACACATATCGTTGCCTTAAAATTTAAAGGAAGCTCTCTAAGTAATTGATATCATAAAAAAAACGTAATTTTTAGTTGGGATCTGTCTATGTAGTATATATATGTAGACTCAGAAATCATTAAATGGATGTATTCCAAAAGAGTTGGATTAAAAACAATTATTTGAACATCGCTTCAGACAACTCAAACACAGCATTATGTCGGTCCCTAGTTTTTTGTCTCACAATTTTGAGTTTCGAAAAAAATGTTTATGCCTTAAAATTTTGTACTTAGACAATTCTCCCGATGTGTAGATGCACGAAGGCAGTATTTTTGCAAATTTAAGGGTAAAATAAAAGGTTAAAAACGGGTAGAAACCTAAATCGCGGAACTAACAAAAAATTCAACGTAATATTAATTTATTAAAAATAAATAAACATTTGCATGCTGCTTTCTTAAAAGTTGTACTCTAAACGGGGTACAATAAGCGAAACTCAGGTTAGGTTAGATCAGGAAGGGTAGTGTTAAACACACATCCACTCGGAGACCCAATTGGATCCATTGTGATTCCCTGTATTTTTAATTTATTGACTAATTAGTCTCCTTACTGTCCAAGGATATCCTCAAGTTTGCACTTGGCGATATCACTAATGACTTCATCGAAAACTCTAATCAGCCATCTTTGCCTATGGCGTTGCAGCCTTGGGCAATGACAGATGATATGCTCTATAGTTTCTGGCTTCTCTTCAACCCCACACATCCTACAGAAATCCGGAGTGCCATTTTCCCATATGTTGGTTGGTCCTCGCTCTAACCGAGCAATGGCCACTCAAGACTCTCAAAACCTTTGTATTCATACCCAGAAAAAGAAAACGAAACTCAAGTTTTGGAACTTTTTTATATGTATCTCATTTGTCTTAGAGAGCCATAAACAAACAAATAAATTTTTTTCAAATTTTTTTCTGGCACTTGTCTGAATTGTGAATCAAATTAATGCATATTTTTTAAAATATTTTTACATACAAAATTTTAGAATTTATAAAGAAAATTTTCCTTTTTTCTACAGAGGGACAAAATAAACTATTAAATCGTGGTAATTACGCATAGTGCACAACACAATCACCCTTATCGGGAATAAAAGTTCACGTGAAATGTGTTGTTTTTTTCTGAAATTGTGATTGCCATTTGTTTTTTGTTCGTGACAAATATTTCATGTGAACAAAATGTTTACCTCTTATTCCCGATAAGGCTAAATATGTGAAAAATGTTAACGACTTAAGTACAACACATACACATAAGTATGTTTTTTTAAAAATCTTAAAAAAAGAAATTAAAAAATTTTAAACCTATTTTCTTCATTTATAGATTTATTCACAAAAAAATAATATACTTGGCAACACTTTATATGATGTTTCGGTAAGTTTGCTAACGAACTTGGTTTTTATAAAAAATTAAAAAATTACTAGATTAAATCGTGAACCAGATAGTTTGTTGGGTACAAACGCGGCCATAAATACTCCTGTTAAGGTATGCATGTGTGTATAATATTTTATTATAATTCAGTACAAGTAGTTGTTTATGTGCGTGTGGGTTTTTTTTCTGTTTCTTCAAATATTGTATATAATAGACAAGGACTGTGTCATATACATATTTGACTGACAACATGTAAGAAAATATAAAAGAAAAGAGAGCTGACATGACATACATAAGTAGTTGTTTCCGGATTTGAGAAAATCATTTCTCAAAAGCATTGAGGTGAAAATGCTGTAATGTATGACTTCCCTTTTAGGCTCACATAGGCACAAATATTATTTCTTCGTTTTGCTTTATTTAATTTCCTCCCACTCTCCTGCACCCCCCACCAGATGAGTTCGTTGTTTCAAGGTTTGAATGTTTTTATTGTTTTTCTTAAGAAAAATAAATACGAGTGTATATAGAAATTTTCCTGTGGCAAAATACATTGAAAGTCATAAATAAGCTGCCACAATAAAAAATGTCGCATATTTAGTTACGATGATAACGATACTGGAGAAAAGCAATAGATGCGATTGATTTCTTGGTAAACGAATCATTGCTTAAATTTAAATAAATTCTTATACATACTCGTACATGTGTACGTATAAATAAGTACATACATAAATGAATACATGAATGATTCTGTATGCCTCCGTATTTATTTGATGTTCATTTGTAAAAATCTTTTAGTCAATAATGAAAACTAATGTGTACGTGTTGTATACATAAACGTTTAAGATACTATACAAATAATAAAAGCCAACAAGAATTTGCACAGTAGCCTAAATTATTTGAAAAGAGAAATGCTAAAAACTAAAGCTGGAGGTCGTACGCAGCTGTCAAAAAAGTAGAATCAGTGCAATTGTATGTGACAAGTTACACAGCACAACGCGTAGAACCCTTAGACGCGTACGACGCGTAAAGCAGGTTTACTTTCTGCTTTTGTACGCGTCGCTCTCGCCATGATAAAATGACAGCTGTTTTTGATAGCCAAGGATGACAAATTATATAATACTTTCAATGTTATCGATAAATATGTTTGTTTCGTGGATTAATTTATTCTATTTTTTGTACTAATAATAATTTTTGTTTGATGAAAATATTTACACCACAGCTGATCAAAACAAAACAATTAGCGCATAAAATGCGTTGCATGTAACTTGAATTTAAATACGCGTATGAAGCGTGAAACGCGCAACGCGTAAAACGCACGGTATGGACCTCCAGCTTAAAAAAGAGATTTAAAAACTTGGAGTAAACAAGTACTATAAAATGCCATGATTCGATGAAATCCGTTTGAAACAATTTTACTTTTCTATGACTTTTTCAGACATCATTTTATATCATGTCACTCTCCCAGTGAAGAAACTGACTGCTAGCATAAGACGACTGCAGCTTCAACCATTTTATCCTTATTAACGCCTAAAAAAATTTTCCTAAAATGTTAAACAATCCGCACTCACTGTTCAGTTATCATATGAGGCTTTTAGCCCCACTTTCTTTTGTAGAAAATGAAAACGGATTTTATATTTATTTCATTTCTATACGATTTATATCTATTTAATGTGTTTAGCCCAGGCTAAAAGTATCTACCCGACGACTGTATCAGTGCGTTGGCTGGAAAGGAAACGTGTACAAAAATCGTGAGTAAGTTTCGAGGATTTATTTTAGCAAATTATTTTATAGTTTGTATTTATGTAAAAAGCAAACAACCCATTTGTATTAATGTTTTTAAATGTATTCAAAGCATTAAATTAATATTTAAGAGAAAGCATCCGTAAGAAGAGTATAATAAATTTAAGAAGACAATTTAGGAAAACAACAAATACAAACATGTGCTAAATGTGCTGTCTGTTTGTCCATCATACCCTACGCTCGTCCACATACAATAAAAACAAAATTGTCATGCATGCAGTTAGAACATACTTTATATCCAGCCAGCTGCAGGTAATTAAAAGAGTGAATTGTAAAAATGTCATTACTGTTTTGTTAGTTTTTCTATAACGTAAATTACCCTGAAACAATATCAGACAGTAAGTAGTTTGCCAAAAAAAAAGGTTATCTATATGATTGTGGTATAGTTAAGACAACAATGTTATGGTTGTTGACAAAAATTGTACGATAACATTTTTTTTTTATTAGTTTAAGTGACGACAAAATATTAAAATCGGGTCGTATGGGAATTACCGCTAATACGTTTTTGCAACATAAAAATATTTTGGTTCGTTTTTAACAAACTATCTATATAATTAATAGGCAAGATCATTTTTTGTTATAGACTTTATGTTCAGATCATATTCAACCGATTTTGAAAAAACTTATATCAAATTAAAAATATTTTTTCATAAAAGTAAACTAACTTTAGGCTAATGAGTCTGTATTTTTATTGAAAATCAGCAGAATTAAAAAAAAATAATCTAATGTTTATATATGGCTTTACGAAGGGTATATAAGATTCGTCACAGCCAAATTTTGGCTTTTTACTTCTTTTCTTTCAGATATTTCAAAATATATCTGACAATCGTATTGATCATATTATGTTAATATATTATCATATTATTGTTAATTTTTAACAAATTGTGAATTTAAAAATTTTGTTATTTTAAAAACGGTCGAATTGTTTTATATGATTTTCATATTAGAAATTACAACAATATTATGGTCACGCATGATAATTTCAAAAATCTATTGATATTGAATTATGGTAACCACAATTATTTTTTTTAACCCATGTTAGAAAAAACCGAATTTTTCAGGGTCACACAAAAAATACGTGTACAATTTTCATATTACTTTATAAAAAGAAATCCGTCTTTTAAATATTGTTACGAGTTATAAATGCTTTTATTACTCATACGAGTAAGGATGTATGTATGTATTCGGTGACAACTATCTATTACTGGAATATAAATACAAGATACTTTTGCTTTTGTTATCAAAATGAATGAATAGATAAACAATGGAATATAAGAGAAGCTTAAAGATACACATTTTCAAATAAAAATATACATTACATTGAAAACAAATAGAAATTTATTTACATTTGTATAATATTATTTTTCCATTACTCCTTAAACACTATCCTTTATGGCCGAATGTCCTTATTACAAAAACATTAAATGTTAAAATGGACTGTTATAGCGAAAGCAATAATGGCAATGACTGTTTGCACAATGGCCAGTGAATTAAAATGAGACTTATAGGAGGATTTTATAAGTATTTGTTACACCGTATCAGAACTACAACATATAAAAATCACATGAATAAATGTTCCTTCTTTGGAAATATTCATAAAAATTTATTTAAAACATTAATAAACTATTTTTATGATTAAATGGTTACGTTTCAGTTATTATATTGTTTTCAATAATATTATACGTAACTAGCTTGAATTATAACACATTTTTTGTTAAATATTTATTCTTCCTTCACACACATGCCGTCAAATCGCATGAGGGTTGTTTCTTTTAAAAAGACATTAATAAACTTTATTTTCATAATATGACAGCAAAAGATCAAACTTTAACGAACTTGCTGCTACGCAGTACGAAAAATTCTTGAAAAAATATGCCACAAAGCATATAAAATGCTCCACAAATGCTTATTTACATACAAATACATTCATACTCGAGCATACATCTATATGTATGTATATATGTTTATATGCATTTATATTAAAAAACTTTTTATTAAAAAATAAGTTTAAAAGTGAGCTAAACAAAAATTTAATTTCCATTTTTAAATAAAAAAAAAAAAAACAAATGTACACATTCGTTCTACGTTCTCAATCATATGCACATACACATGCATACATATGTGCATCCATACATACATACATATAAGCAAATGTAAAGGCAAGTTTGATATTTATTTCAGCCTCAATTAATATTTGAATATGTATTAACATTTCCAGTCGGTACGTGATTGTCGATGAAATTTCTGAGCATCTATTCAGCATAAAAATTATTGAAATAAAGTTATTTGTTTTTCCTAATCACATAGAACTATTCGTACGACAATTGTGTTATTTGACTAAGACTTGTCCAAGCAATAATGTTTTGGTGAAAATGTTGCAAACAAAATTATGTGAATTAAATACTATTTAAAAATAAAATAATCGATCAAATTTATTCGGATAAATATTAATCAATTAAAAGTGTTCGACTAAATATTGGTTCAAATAGAGTAATTAAAATGATGGTTATTCGACCAAACTTATTCCAATAAAATAGTCACATAAAATTTTAAATTAATCGATTACAAATATTATTTAAATGGAAATTATTCGAAAAAAAATTTAAACGAATAATTTTAATTACAATTATTATTTAAATGAAAATTATTGCAATGATTTTTAAAAAGTATGCTCAAATTGATTTTTAATTAGAAAAGAAATTTGAACAAATATTTTAATAAAATTATTCATATATTTTATTCGATTTTTTCATATTATTTAAATGGAAATTAGTCAAAAGAAATTTAACCGAATAAAATTATGCAGAAATTGTTGAAATGAATATAAAAAAAATCTGCCGGTGGGATTTAAGTTAATTTTTCGTAAAATCAAATTGTTCGTATCTGCTTCATAGCAACCTTTAATTGCCAGGGTGCAACTGAAAGTAGTTCCGGTTAGCATGGGTCTCAGAATTCCCAGTAGCTCTAGTTATTGCCAATCGATGTGACGTCATTGTGGTGTCTGTGGTTTTGACCGCAGATAAGAATTAAGATCAGCTTAAAGTGGCAACTACGTGCCGTGACCCATAGTGCCGTGCCGTTGGAGTTTTATATACGTTCCCTCCTAACTAAAGGGGCAAAACATGTTCAAATAAATATTTTCGAGACTTGGTAGTCATGTCTAGCTTTCTTATGCGTGGAGACGTTAGTGGACCAACTATCATTCGATGCTGATTGCACTGTGGATTTGAGCCACATGGTAGCGGTTGTCCACCAAAGTTTGTATGTAATCCCACTTTCAACCAAAATTTCGACTGTCTCTAACGACTTCAGCTCTTTTAGTGAACATTTAAGTTCACACACAATATACAGGTAAATTTATTTTTATTGTTTGCTTGGAACTTTATCTTGCCGCACATTATCATTAGAGGAAAAACTTTAATGTTTTGACTTACCGTTGTTGTTGCTGGAGTTGATGTTGTATGCGGTGTATATGCAGCATATGCTGGTTGCGGCAATGGAGCTGTATAACGATATGCCTGCTGAGCAACGGCAGCAGCAGCTGCCGCAGCAGCAGCTGGTGTATAGCCTTGTGGCGTCCAAGTAGCACCACGATATTGGGCACCAGCAACAGCTGCAGCAGCAGCGGCAGCAACAGCTGTTGCAGGACTATTCATGGCTGGTGGTCGAGGAGCCCCTTTTAGAGTGACCGTAGGAGCTGGGGGCGGAGCTCCCGGAAAGACGTTGCGCGGTGGTGGTGGTACAGCTGCTGTAACAGTAGCCGCAGTTGGGTTGGAGGAACTTCCCTGAAAGAAAAAAAAGAAACAAAAATATGTTTACTTGTAGTATGTGTGTTGTTTCTAGATTTTCGCACATTAAAAACTAATATTTTTCCCATGACCATTATCATGTTTATGTTATTGACCTAGAGAATAAATGTCATACATAGTCAATGTTTTTGGTTTTGTTCTTGTTTGCCATTTTATCGGCCAACATTTTTGGCAAATGTGTTTTATCTATTTCTACACTGGCCTAACGATTTCTTTTTTTTGTTATTCTTTTTTGCACCACTTAACTATAAAATAACATGATTTTACCGTTTAGAAATTGTATCATTGTAAGCATGCTACAGCGCCCTCAACCACTCTTGATATGGATAAAAAATAATATCAACACAGAATATTGCAACGACTACTATTGTGTACATGCAATTTCCTGTTTCGACATTTGCCATTTCGGTACTATATCAGGGCAATTTCTACATTGATACACATACACATGTACTTACAATACAATGCCATTTTCAGATACACATCCAGCAGAAAAAAACTCAGTTTTTTCTATTACTGCAGTTGTAATGATATTAAGAGCAGGGATTTTTTGCCAGTTCAATTGCCTTCCCTGTTGTGTTTGTGTTTGTCTGTGTTGCATTCTGCGACAATACAACTCTTTTCAACCACATCCGTTAATAAGTAAAAAAAAAAATAGTAATAAAAATAAACCGACAATTTTTCCAGCAGAAAAATTCCATCAGAGGAGTGTATATTTACCAGGGCAATTTGGAACAAAAATCTTTTTTTTTTACTGGTCGATAACCAATATAATATTAAATTTTTTACGTTTTGAACAGGACTTATCATCTGGTAATTTATTTTTACAAAATTTCCGTTTACCAGTTCTTTGCAAATGGGCAATAATTAACAAGTGCATTATCGGTAAAAAAAGTTCAATTCCATGTGCCAAAAATAAAAAAATATAATAATTTTAATAGAAAATAAAAAATTAAGTTATGAATTTCTTAGTTTTAAAACTAAATTAAGAGAAAACGAACTTAAGCCTGAAAAATTAGTTTTTTTTATGAAAATAAAAATGTTCAGCGGAAATTTCCTCGGAAAGATTTTCAATTCACACTCGTGTAAGCAATTGATGACGAAAGTTTAAAAAAGGCGCAGATGTGAAATATCTACATAAATAAAAGGCAATACTTGTACCAAATTAAAAATATTAATTCACAGAAAAAAAGAACGAGGCATTGTGGGTTAAAAGCGGTTTAGTATTTTAGATGCTATGAGCATTTAAAATTGCTAATCATGCATGTAAACGTGTAAACAAACCATATATGAAGGCAAAAACTATGTGTATGAAATATCTAACGGCAAAAGGAAAAGTAAAAAGAACAAAAAAAAATTACCAAAAGTACCAGAGTTTTCTATTTTAACGTCCCAGAAAGTACACTGTATGGTAAAGTATAAAAAAAAAAATTATAAATATAAATAAAAAGTACCAAAAGTACCAATTTGTCCTATTTTTCCCCGATAGCATGTATAGTGGAACAAACATCTAAACATAATAACATTTGTGTTCATAATATTATTACAATATTGTACGACTGCTTAGTAAGATATTTTTGCTATGACGTTTGGAGAATTTTCTATGAAGAAAAAGAAAAATTTTACATCTAGAATACAGACGATTGTGTCGTCCGTTGTATAAACTAGTTTGATATGAAAAGATAATTGATGCGGAAAACGTCTTATTGAGAGATGATAAAATGCGTACTTGTGCATATTTCGCTCTGTGTCAAAGAGAACAACATTTTCCTTTCAAACATATTAATTGCAAGCGGATACCTTGAAAAAGATAAACATTAAAATAAGTACGGATAATTTCTTTGATAGCCACTTGAACGATACACATTTATATGTAAATCTTAAACATTAAATTTAAATTATACATATATGATCATCACGATCATCGTTACATAGATTAGCTCCTTAAGGGCGTTATTTTTTGTGTTTCATTTTAAACATTTAAGCTTGTTAATTTCAATTTGAAAAATAAATAAAAAAAAAATGAATACTATCTGCTTGTGAATATGTATTAGTAACATTTCGAAACAACTTACAAAAACTGCATTTGCTATTAACATCATAACCAGATAAAACCGTAAAGGGCATACCAAAAACAAACTATATCCCAGCAAACACAAGAAATTCAGCACAATTGAAATCAGACGATTTTATCATATGGCATCACGAGTTATATTCAAACCTTTGGCATAGCAAAGCAGAGGCTTACGAGTATGTATGTTAATTGAGTGGGATTTGATAACGATTTACATGAATGAGCATTTGACAAGCTGTGTTCTAACAATTTATTTAAAATACAAAATTTATACGTGGCCAAATAATTAAATCAAACTTGATGAACCAGGTTATATATTTGTAAAATTAAATGGAAGTAAAAATTTCCGCTCAATTTGAGTTCTTAAAGTCTTAAAGGTGAAGTTAAAAATACAAAATTCGTTTCTACCAATCACTTTTTCACTTCTATTTCATTTTACGAATGTAGAAGTTGGGCGGATATGAAACATTTCTGAATGTACTTGAATTGTACTGATGATTTGTTGGAAGCGCCAATGAAATGAATTTCACATAATAGATTAATGAACAACGGTGCAGCTATTAGGAGGGCTCTAGCCAGTGATTCAAAAAAGTCTTCCGTAAAATAATTTATGTTTAGAATAAAAAATTCCAACTATATTATGGTCACGTATTATAATATTATAGTTATGTTTTTATTACATCAAAGTCTTTTACATATATTTATTTTTAAATCTTTTTTTATTTTAAAAAAATATATGACGATCGAAACAAAATACATTACGAGTATGACAATATTATGGTCACGTACAACCGCATTGAACTTATAGTTAGTTTATAGTATAACTATTTTAAATGGCAACTGTATACATATCTTAAGAATATATTGATTCGATGATATATAAACTAATATAATGGTATTGCTTTTGTATTATGGTCACCCCAATCATGTTTTTCAAGCATGGAAAAATATGATTTTTTTCGAGTTACACAAAAAACATGGCAATAATTATTATTAATAATATTTGTTTAGGAATAATTTTCTTTTTCAGGTCATATTAATATCATTATCAACCTTTAATTGCTTGCGACAGCTTTACAACTTTCTCAATTTAAAATCCAAGTTGGGCAAATATTGTAACCTCCGTGAACGAACGAAGCTTCATGCAATTATTACGCGTGACGAGTACGAGTAATGAACAGTTTGCTGGGATTTGTGTGATTTTAGGTATGTGTATGCTAACCGCTTTAATGCTCGATTCCATTCCGTAACGGCTTAATATTCGTCTAAAAACGGAAACTGTGGACAAAAGTTATAAATGGCAAAAAAAAAAAAAAAAACGATAACAAAAATGGCAACAGCATTACCATCAACAGATAAAAGAGCCAAACAATCGATTTTTGGTTAAAATGAATTTCGTGGCCTTTGTTGAATAAACCAATTTTCATATAGAATGAAGGTCTTATTTTCAACTTACCGGTATTAGTGTCCTTGATTGAGAGAGAGATATATAGAGATGGTCAATAAGGATAGTATTTTTCATTTAATGGTTGATACCATTTACCAACTACGTATTTTACTTTAAAAACATTTTGTACTTTCATACTGTCTTGGCTTCACTTTAACGCAACTATTGAAGATTTCTTTTAAGGCTAAAAAATTATTTATTCGATAGATATTCTCTCTTTAACATTTTTAGTTAAGTTGCAAAAGCTCGATAAAAGAAAACAATACTGTCAATTAAAAGGTTTTTTAATTCAATAAAGTTCTAAAAGTTATGGTGGAATTTTTATATATTTTTAAAAGGTTACAAAAATTTTTTCGAAGATGATAAACAAGGATCTGTTGGGAAGTTTTCGTAAGAAATTCGGTATACAAATAAACATTTAAATTAAATACATGTAAACGAATGTATACCAATGACAAGACTATTAATTGCCCATCGAGAACAGTCAGAAATTTTCATTAAAGTTTCAGTCAACACCTTTGAGATTTGTTAATCACGTTTGTATACGTAGTCCAATTGTGTTAGAGGAATGTTTTTATAAATCCAATTCCATATTAAATTTTATGACCATATTACACATATGTACATACATATATGTGTATATATAATTGCATTATTGATCGTTATTTTTATTATTGGCCCGAATGTCAGCTTAAATGTCAGCCTTTATTTGTTTTAGGCAAAAGAAAGTGAATGGATGATGCTGAGCCAAAAGCCAGGAAACAGCAAAAGCAAAAATAATAAAAAAATCTTAAATTCTTCAATAAAGGACAGCTGACGCAAATTTAAACATGAAAAATATTTAGTTTTATTTTTCTTTTCATTGTTGTTTTTTATAGCTTTTGCTTTATTTTGATGTTTGCAAACAAAAACAATTTACCGCCTAGTTTCATGTACGTTCAAAAACGGAAAGAATGATGTTATTTAAGCAACCATACGTACGTATAATAATAACATGCATGTGGCAATATGGATTTTTAATAGGTCTTTCCTGCTCTTCGAAATCACTAGAACCACCCACCCACCCGTACATATCATCACTATCTAATGGCTTGTCTTTGTTTTTGTTTACGGAATCAATGACAAAATATAACAAAAACACAACAAAATCTGTTGTTGCTAAACACACATGCACAAGTAATCATTCATATATGTAAGAATACGTATGTGTACTCGTATGTATGCATATTTATATGTGTGTGTACAAATTTACGTGTGTTTGTACAGAATATATGAAATAAAAAAGACAGGACATTTTGATATGTTTTTTTTTTTTTGTAAATGATGATGTTGATGACAATATTAAATGACAGAATAATTTGATGCCAACATGTGAGAGATGGCACCATGACTAAGTTTCAGGACGTGCACCATCTTGTACTTAAATTTATTTAAAAAAAAAAAGGTTAAGGTAAAAAATTAATGGCTTTAGATTTTATGTATAAATTCACATGTCCTATATCATCATGCATCCAATTAACAGCCGTAAACATTTCCGTTAACTAAAATGGATCCTGTCGCACGCATACTTAAATCAATCGCAAATCGGGATTAATTATGCTCATTTTAATACTGGAACACAATTGAACTAATATTTTCAATACATACTTTGGTAAATTTGAATTGTTTTTTTTACTCATTTCAATTTCAAATTTTCTTTTTGCTCATTATTGGTGTTGAACATAGAGTCGCATTTTTGTAACACATTGGACAGAAAGATTTTGGTGACACATTTTAAAAATCAAATGACGCAGTTTTGAAGAAAATAATTTAAAGATGAAATGAGCATTTATATTTTAATTTTATTTTCTCTGTAATTTTCGGAACAGGATGACAACTTCAAATGTTTTTTAAAAGTTACGATACTTTTGCGTGGAATGAAAAAATTTTATGCAAAATAATTCGATTGTGGTGGACGATTTTTGATGAAATTTAATTATTTTCTTACTTTAGTCAATGTAAGGCTTGGTGGCAATTTTAATGACCTACGATTACTCCTTATACACTGTGCACATTAAAATATTAAAATCCATAAATAACAGCAAAAAAAAAATTATATTAATATTTCTGTGAATTTCTGGTATTGAACAGAGAACAGCTGAAAAAGTGTTAAATCCCTTTTGGGATTGACTCTCCTATACTCAAAGTAATCCTAAATTTACTTAAATTTATTTAGTACGGTTTTTCTTGAGTACTGTTTTTAGAAAAAAAATATATTTTATGAATGAATTTTATGAATTTTATGAATTTTACGATTTTCTTTTGCAAATTTGACACATGAAATTGAAATTGAAATAAATGAAGACTAATTACAAAAATAGTATACATTTTTTTTATCCATTCTTGCAAATATTTCACTTGTGTCCAGTTACGTATGCCGTGATGAAGTTACTCACGAGATATGGCGCCCAACATGAGTAGTTCAAGTCTCTTCACTATTGGCCATGTTTACAAAACACTTATGATAAAATAAATAGCTTGTTTGTCATTCCCTTAAATGTATTTATGAAGTGATTGACTAAAATGCAATTATTTTATAATTGAAGAGCACATTTAAAAAATACCAAAATTGCAGTAAAATTGGCTGCTTGAGGTCCTTTGGAATAAATTCACGTACAGCAGCAATACTGTTTTCAAGTAAAGTGAAGGCAATAATAAACAAATGATTTGCAAGAGAAGAACGTTTATATGCTCCAAAACTTTTAGAGAAATTAAAAAAAAAATTACTTTGAAGTTGTTCTTTTCAAAAGATTAAAAAGAGTTCTTTCAATTTATGGATTTTATTCTTTTATCTATAAATCTTAGGCAGCCTAGAAAATTATTTTTGTATTTTCTGTCAAACACACCAGCACCTGCAGTAAACTCACATATAGTTATGTTAATATAGAAAGGCCCTAACTCATAATTTTTTCAAATTATATTTCGATAGTTAACCCTCTAAGTAATTGATATAAGCAAAAAATGCACGTTAGGGTATTTATATATTAAGGTAACGAAAGATATGCTCAAATTAAAATCTTTTAAAAATTTCTTAATATGCAACAGCCATCATCACGTATCCATTGTTTCTATCATAAATGCATTTTATTAAGTTTTGAATAAAAAAAAGAAAAGAAAAACCTGTTCACTTTTTCTTTATTTTTCGATTTTTTTTAATGGCTCTTATTAAAATATTCTTTTCTCTGTTTTGCTAACAAAATAAACATAAATTTTCAAAAATAATAAAGTCTTTTTATTTTGTTTAGGTAATTGACTAAAGAAAAGTACGAACAAACACTGGCATACACACACAAACGCACTCAAACACACACACACACACACTCAAAAATTAGGAACTTCAAAGTTGAAATAAAAGGTAAAAAAGAAAACCCAAAAGAAACTGATTATATTGTTGTAGTTGCAGTCAAAGTTTCCTGTTCATGCATTTTCTTTTTTAATTCATTAATATTTTTTTTTCTTTTTTTCTAGTTTTCTTTGTCTTACGAAAAGTCAGCAGAGGAGAAAGAAATTTTTGTGTTTTTCTTTTCCCTCAGTATTTGCGTTTATGTATGCAATTATATTTATTTAAGTGTGTGTGAACAAAAAAACAAGAGTGGCGGTTTGGTGTACATACCCAGCAAGCACAGATGTATGATATACATTTCGAGCCTTTATATTTAAATAAACGAGTTAAAAAATTCAAACAGCATGACCTTAAAATACCAACTTAATTTCTTGGTGACAAACAAGACACACAAATAGACTTTTCTGTGGAAATGCCCATATACTTAACATTCGAGAGGAAAATAAACACGTATTTTCTTTTACCCCTGAGTTGTTGGCGAATTCAAAACTTTTGAACTCGTTTCCTACAAAACTACTTGTTTTGAGTTATGACTCTGTTGCAGCAAAGGCTCAATATGATAGAGGCGTTTTTACCAAAATATATATAAAGATATAACACTTGGTTAATATTACTGAACGTCTCCGGCAATTCCAAATATGAAAATTAAAAATTAATTATTTTTTTTTAAATTAAAAACAATTTTCTCAACCGACCGAATTTGAAAGGAAATTACACAATTTGTCTTTTGACATGCTTGCCATCATTACAAATGTAAAATGTAAAACATTTAAAATTATTATCTTAGCGAAAAAATGTTTGATGGGTGTAGGCAAACATGTGTGTGTGTGTTTGTGTGAACAAAGAGGTTTTCAGTTTCCAGTTTCCGGTTTTCATTTAAATTTATAAGTTTATATTATTTTCTTATGAGGACGTAAAATATTTCTTAATTTATGCAAATTTTTTATTGTTTGTTTTGTATTTAGGTTTTTCGTGTTTTTTTTTTCCTTTTGTTCAATTGTTTTCTTTTAAGCAGGATAGAATAGAAGTAAAAGTGCGTAAGACTTTTGGAAAAATAAATGGAAATATAATTTATGTAGTAAAAATTTAATATTAATGTCGGCAGTGTAAGAAGTTTATTTTAGAGAGATCGAAACAATCAAAGCTTAAACATTTTCATCAGACGCACAATTTTAATTAACAAATTAAATATTTGAACAAAATAACACCATCCAACAATTAATCAATCAAGTCAAATAAATGATCAAAAAAATTTCTAATTATTGACAAAACCATAATTTTCTACTCAAAGCATTTCAGATGCTGACAAGAAAATGTATAAATTTTAAAAAATTTCTCAATAGAAAATACAGCCACATCATGACAAAAAGGTAAAATCATCAAAAGAAATTAAATATTTCTTCTATCAAAGACCAGACAAAAATTCAATTGGAAGAGAACTGCAGCAAAACCATTATTAGAAGTGTGTTTTACTACAATTTCCTTAAATAAGAAAAAAAAAACATTTGATATCAAAAAATATTACAAAAATGTTCTGTTCACTGTGGAATGGATGTCAACAACCATTATGGGTTACATGATGGTTAAAATTACTTTTAGTAAAGTACTTTTAAGTATTCAGTCAGCAGTAGCTACAAGACTTAAAATCCATACAATTAAACTCATTAATTTTGCAATAAAGAGGCATTAATAATTAACCAATAACTGTAAAAGAAGAGGCAACTAAAAAATTTTAAATGCTCTTTCAAGTTGTTTATAACAGAAGGAAAAGGCAGCGGCAGGCAATTATGTAACTTGTTAAAAGTCAAACACAAATTTGTGCACCACAAATATTTACAGTGTTGAGCAAATAAATAGACACTTTTAATGAAATTGAAAACGGAAATCATAAATACAATAATATTTTTTTTTTTTTTGGCTTACATATCGTTAACATTAGAACCTTAATCAAATTTATTTCTTTTAAATATATTTTACCATTTTAATAATATGTATGTCATACCTTTGATGACAATTAAAGCATGACATAATATTATGGTCATATTTTACATTAGTGATCTATTTATGTATACTATAATGACATGATGTCATGATAACTATGGTGACATGATGTCACAACTATGATGACAGGATATCATCAATCCAATAATGAATTTTTCTAAGCTGGTATAAATTCGTTTTTTTTGCAAACGTGATACTACAGCCTGCTTGTAGCAAATTAAAGATAAAGTAACGACGAATATATGTTTACCTACATATCGTTACCTTAATATAGAAATACCCTAACTCAGTTTTTTTTTTGCGAATTTCCGATTTATTATATTTTGATAAGTAACCCTCTTAGTTATCGCCATAAGCAAAAAATCTGCTTTGAAAAAAATCGTGTTGGGACCTTTCTTCATTTTAACGTAACGAATGTTATAATTTCAATTTGTACATCCCTATTTGTGTATACAATATTATCATCAGTGAGCATTCTCTTCCATGTCTCAAATGAAAAATAAGAGGCTTTTTAAAGAGGTTTTACACTGGAAATAGCACAAACATGCACAAGTATGATTTTGAAATTTATGATTTCAACACCACAAAGTGTACACAAAAAAAAAAGTAATTACTAAGCAAAAATTATATAGAAAAATCTTTAAAACTTATATACGTACTTACATGCATACACAAACCCACTCACTCACATACTGACACTTGCATGAGATGAGTTTGCTGCTACTTTTGGTATTTATTTTGTTTTTTATTTTTAGGAACATGTCATCATCCCCACACCATGTCATAAGTAATAATTTTCTAGTCGTTTGAAATATATGAGCACTTTTTTTAATTTTAAGTAATGTTTAAAATATTAGCTATGTAGTCGACTAGTTAGTCATTATAAATAAAGCAGGAGCAACAAAAACAAGAAAAAACCTACAAAAATAGGTATTTTATTAAAAAAGGGTGAGTGACACCGTGCACCTGAGTAAACCGTTGCTAAAAGGTTCGAAAAAAATCTTTAGAAATTAAAGCATTGAACTTTTTAATGCATATTTTTTTTTTTTTTGTATTTTAAAGTTAGTAAAAATTTTCGTTAAGAAAAAATAACTTTAAAAATATCAATTTATATAAAAGTGAAAAGTTGGTCTGGTTTGTATTTCTGAAAACTAAGGTCCCGTAAGGCAGAGAGCCAATCTTACTAAAGTTTTCACAGTATACTTGCGATGGTCAGAAAGGAATAAGAGGTTAGTTATTTTTTTAATATCTTAAATAGGCGTGGCACTTTCCATACACAGAATTTATGGCACTAAAGCATAGACAAAAGGCCGCCCATGGGCACTTCCTTATTCTCTTATTTACACGTTCGGTAGAAAATATTCAGCCTCGCATCAGCATTCATACAAGCAGGTTCTGCTGACGCTGTTTATTGTGTGTACACGTAAAGAAATGTTTAATAAATTCTTTTTTGACAAATAATTATTTTGGTAAAATTTAATGTGTGCCAGCGTTTTGAATAAATAACAACGTGAAATATATGTATTGATTTAATTTATTTTATTATACATATATTTGAATCGACACATTTATTTTGCAGACTTATGAAGGAATTAATAAATTGAAATAAATATTGTTCAGTGTTTATTTCGCAGACTTATGAAGGAATTAATATATCGAAGTAAATATTGTTCAGTGGACTCCGAGCGATAGAACAGTGAATGAAAATTACTCATGTATACATAAACATTTTAAAGATGTATATGTTTGCCTGACTTCTCACTAAAGCAGCCAAAACCATGCATTTAAAAAAAAAGTATCAAAAAATGGAACAAGTTGATGTGTTATCTGCCATATAATAATTTTGATATATATTGAGAACTAATGACCTGAAATGTTGTAGAACTTACTTGATTCATTAAGTACATTATTCCTTACAAAGAACCTTTTGATTTAATGATATGCATAGATATGTTTGAACTAATGCAGCTAGAAACTTGAAATTGCTTGCGCTTTGCCGTTTATATATTGACTTAAAAGAAATAGTGTGAAGAAGTAAATACGAGTAAGTGGAAGTTGCTCCTCCCAAATAGTACATTTAGTAAATCTTGGGACCTAATAAAATTAACGACCTGGTATTTATTTGATCCGTTACTACGGTGCATTAAATATTCTAAAAAATATATATAACAAATATTCAGAAAAAATTGGGCGTGGCACTACCCATATATATCATATTAATTATGGAATTAATGCACTCTTAAAAAACTTGAAATTTTATGCGTTTTGTCACTTTTTATATTGTTTGCAAAGAAAAAGTATTATAAAATTTTCAAGTGGGAGTGGCACCTCCTTAGTAACAGTTTTTGTATATGCATTTTGAAAACTAATGAAGAATGTTAACTGAGATTTTTTACTGCTTAATCTTCTTATCTAGTACATTATTCTGTAACAAAAAGTTCGAAAATAAAGTGGGCGTGGCCTTACCCATATATGTATGTCATATCATAATAATTCAGCATAAATCTTGTAATTTTTTGGGATTTTCTCTTTTTATATTGGTTTTAATTAAAATATTTTAAGAAAGTACCAAAGTGGGCGTGACCCCTTGCAAATTATAATTTTGATAGACAGCATTTTTATAAAAAATAAAAATAATATAAATGAGCGTGGCACCTTCCCTCTATACTAAAATATAATATTGAAACATTTCTGCAGCCAATCAATTAAAAAACTTAAATTTTTGTGTAATGCTATGCAAAAAAGGCGTGTAAGGATTGGACATATGGATGTGACACCTTCCACAAAGAGGGAAAAAGGTCAATATAGGGTATCGTACGGCAGTAGCAAGATTTCATTATTATCAAAATAATTTCAAATAATTAATTTTAAACAGAGCAAAAATATTAAAAATTAACTAAATTTAAGTTTTGTTATTCTTCTCATCAAAATTGTCTGTGGTGTAGAAAAACACGCCGGGTCTAAGCAGTTTTATATCAAATAAATGAAATATTTTTGAATTATACTACAAAATTCAGTTAACATTTATTTTAACCAATATTAAATTTATCTTTTTTAAATTCATGATGCAAATATTCTTACAGCAAATGAATTTTATTATGAAAATTCTTTAAATATTTTAACAAAGATTCCAGTAAAAGCAAATCCATTCATTAAAAATGTGGTACTAAACTGAATTTTGCCATTTTACGTGTACCAACATGTATGTACGTATGTATGTATGCATGTATGTATGTATGTATGTGTTGGTGCAAATGTGTCATGATATTAAAATCACCTTTACGTGATTAATGACCAAAACTGAAGGAATGTTAAGCATTTAAATAGGAAAAGCGGTAGACAGGTACAATGAAATATTTGCGGTGGGTTAAATGATTCGATAGATGGATGTGGGTTAAGTGATAGAGTTGGTTTACTGTTGGTCGGATTATTATAGATTTTAGTAGTAGAGCTAAAAATAGTACGATTACAATGTATAGGAAAATTGAGAAGCAGATAGTTTTAAAATACCCTATATCCTGCAATAATAATCAACAACTCATATGTATTTAATTTTTCATCCTCCGATTTGTGTAGATGTGAAATTTTTAAATTAATTTTTTTGTAAATTATACCGAACCGCTGACTATCGCTGCTACAAATTGTAGGGTGAATGTTATATATCGTCAGCTAAAACGCAAACGGCCCTAACTAACACAAAATCTAAAATCGGTTTTATTGTTGATTCTGATGATGAAAAATTTACACTTGTCTGACCAAAACTATCGATTTTATTAACGAAAAACAAACGGCCCTATCTACAAAAGCGTTTATTTGATAAACGCAAAAAGACTTAAGTGATCGTTTGTATGGGCAACATTGAAAAATTACAAAAAAACTGATAGATTTCACCGTTGAAGAAATTGTTTGTTAAAGGGAAATGAAATTAGCTGCAGCTTAAGGCATTTTATTAAAAAAATTTGGGAAATTCATCTCAAAAGTGATTTTGTAAGAAATAAAGGAAAATAAGAAGGGTATAAATAAAAAGCGTCATGTTAACGATGGATATAGCGGCATACACTTTTAAAAAGGCTAAAGAAAATTGGAGACACTGCAGTCAGCAAAACTGGATGAAGGGAAAGAAATATCAAGGTTTTTCTAAAGGAAACGTTAAAATTTTGCGTAAGCCTAGAGAAATGAAGGATGCATGTAAGTCAAAGTTTTGCGGAAAAAGTTCGAATCGATATTGTTCTTATTTTTCGGAAGTTATTCGTCAAGAAATTTTTGATTCATTTTGGAAAATGTCACTACCAAAAGACTGTCAGTTTTTCTATAGCATACCCTTTGCAAATTAATTCATATTTTTTAAATTCATTCTTCAATTCTTGATACTTTTTAAATTAAGTCTTTTTTTGTTTAATTTTAATGAATTATTTTAATTTACTTTTTGTGATGCAATATTAAAATAAATTAATATATAATAAAAATGTTTATAATTAAAATAAATGATAAAACTATCTTACATTAAAGTGTAGATAGGTCCTTTGGTTTCAGAAAATTAAGGTACAAAAGGACCTAACTAACATAGCCATTCAAATATCACAAAATTTGATTTTATTCTGCCAGAAATCAATTTGTCACATCTTTTTTAATAATACTGGTAAAAATCATGCTGATTGAGACTATACTTTTGGTTTAAAACAGTATTTTGCTTCTCCTGTAAAATTTCAAAAATGTTAGATAGGGCCGTTTGCGGTTTAGCTGACGACATACATATTTTGATTATGGAAATTTGAAGGCACTCCTTATATATACACCTTATCACCGACCGACAAGCACAAATAGATATGATAATTATTGTTATTTTCTTTATAATTTACAACGTCAGTAGCAGTAGCAGTGGCAGTATCAGTAGCATAACCAGCAGCTCTGCCAGTAGTGTGAGTAACAAAAGCAGCTTTGTTATTGCCCAAAATACCAACAAATTTTCCATCTTCCAAATCACTATTTACTGCCATTATCTTCTGCTCTATTGTCTTGTTTGCGTTTGTATGTGCAGAGAGAAAATAAAGCAAATCATTGGTAGTGCTTTTTGAATTACAGAAACATGCTACTGGTAAAAGTCTGTCTGTCCTTTTAACTAAATAGCTGTTGCTTGCTAAAAACCGTTTTTCATATTTTACCATTTTATTTTGTCTTTCTTTCAGCTGAAAAATTTTGCAATAATAAATTAAAAATTTACGACAGCCAAGGTACTCGTAGTAGCACTAGATGGTTTCTGGTACAAAAGATTTTATGCTTTTTTCTATTTTTTTTTTTTTTGTCTCGACAAAAAGTTTTAGTTTATATATCCAAAAATCTAAAGGATATCACAAAAAAAAAAAAAATGTTTTCTTTTGCCATGTTTAACAGATACGATTTTGTTCGAAGTAAACGTAGTTGTGGTAGCTACTAATAGTTGTGTGTACGTAGTTGTTAGTGCAGCAAAACATTTAATTGTTTTCATGGCATCATACACGTTCAAAAAAAAAAAAAAAAAAAAAAAAAAGATATGGAACTCTACTGCATTTAAATGATTTGTTAGAAAGATAATAAATAAAAATTAAAATGTGCATAAATATTTTACATCCCCTGCAATACCTGATGGAAGTTAAATCTGTAAAAAAAATTAAATACGAGTACCATAAATTTCAGGCTAAAGATTTAAAGGATTTATTATATTTTACATTACAAAACAAAAAGGAAGAATAAAACTACATTAGCTTTTATTATTAAAACAAATTTGTGACTAAATTTTAACAAAAAAACAAAATGTAATAAGACTACAAAAGGCAAATTAGAGTAAAAAAAACAACTTGAATGAAACACAATTCTTAATACAGATAAAACAAAATTTCACTTACCAGTTAATTCTCAAAAGATTATGTTTCTGGAAGTTAAGCAGCTTTAACTAAATCTTGAGAATCCAATTTTAAGCTAAATATAATTTAATAAAAATTTAAAAAAAATTCAATATAAAACTAAAGCTCTGTACAGATGCACAGTGGACCATTTCACGAGATGGTGGACAAAAATCAATAACTTTTGACTGGATTGTAATTTTGATACGCCGTTTTTTTGTCTACTAGGTGAGACTATAGGCTTTAATTTCAAGAAATAAAACTTTAAAATCGACAGGTTAGAAAAATATTTATGATGCATTTTAAGTTTTAAGTGATTTTTGGTACGAAAGTGAAATATTAAAACTTTTTAAAAAACTTTGTTTTACACAAATTCTTATATTTTGAGTCACGTTTACAACTTTTACTTTATGAAGGCGTACCTACATATGCCATGTATTTTCCAGCTGTTTATTGAAACAGTTTTTGTTTAGCCTGAAAATCGCCAATTTCTAATTGGTCATCCTACTTATATTTTTTTTATATATGTATGTATTTTTATTATGAATGTGAAAGTTAGATTAAGTTAGTTAGTTAAGATGTTTGTTTCAATATAACGCAAAGACCACTAAATGGATTTTAATTTTAAGACGAATAGTATGTGTTCGAGGGTGCTTTTTAAGGGCTTAAAAAAGGACCCAATTGCTAATTTTGGTACTTTTTGTTTTTGTACTAACATTGTACTAGATTTTTTATACATTCACATGCTTTCTGTATACTGAAATGATAAAAAGTGGTACGTTTGGTACTTTTTTAATTATGCTACTTTTTTATTTTTGGTACTTTTGTATTTTTGACACATTTTCTCTTGAAAAAAATAGCAAATTACCGAAATTAAAATAAGGAGGGGTAAAGACGGAACAAATTGATATTTTTCCTACTTTTTATATTTCTTAAATTTTTTTTCACCTTTAAATGAGAAAAAGCTGGTAATTTTGGTACTTTTAGTTCTTTCGATTAATTTGGTCTAAAGACGAAAAAAAGTGACAGGTAATACTCCAACAAACACTAGAAGTGCTTTACTTTCAAATTAGTATTTTTTGCAAGTCAACATATTTTTGTTCCAATTTATAGTAGGGTTGTTTACCTCAATTTTATTTACTGTGGCCCTGATACTGAGTTAATACCTTATATTATTATTACGAATACACGTTATTATAATTTGAACTATATTATTTGTTTATTTAAGAAATTAATATTATTTGGGTTCAAGTTCAGTTTATTGAATTAATTCAAATTGTAATTACTAAGAGTTTTTTTAAGAATATTAGCATATCCAATTAGACAAGCAGTATACTGCTACAGTAAAAAAAACTAAACTTACGCCTAAATAATAATCATTTTGCTAACATTATTAAGAACCTTTAAATTGATTAGTAGACAGAAATTTTCTCACGACAACGTTGTTTTTTGTTATTCAGCATTTTCATTGGGATAAGCAGCTTAAAATTTTAATATGAAATTAATGACTTGAATTTCTAAAAGATTCCAAATTTTTTTAAAATAACCTTCACCAAATTTAGGTAAAACCAGTAAATTTATTTTATTTCCTTATTAGTGTTTTGAAATTTTAGTTTTGTATTTCAAGATTTGATTTTTTTTTATATAAAAAATATACTTGCTTCACCTTTCGAAAGGATCGCAATGCAACCACAACAACAAATACTGGAAAAACAAATAAACCAATTAACTTTTTATAGAAAAAATAAAAAAAAATTCTAGACAAGAATCCGATGTAATCAAAAGCAAAATAAATAGATACGGACCGAAGTGGCATACAATCAATTTCAGTTACAGACATCAATTAACTTTAGTGATGTTTGCACTGAAAAACTAATAACCCAATAAATATTTAGGCAGATTGCACAAAAGAATACCAACAAAGGAACCGACTGTTGCGCCTGTGTTCACATTTTTAGTTTTAAAATTCTATATACTGGTATACCAAGAATCAGTTAGGACATTTTTAAATTTTGCAGTATAGCTACATATCGTCATACGAATTGGTCCTAACTTATATTGAAAAAATTTTGCAATAGAAGTGAAAATTCTCTAATAGAAAAAGTTAAACAATATTTTTTTTTAAACTAAGTTTTTATTAAAGAATTATATATTATTATTTTTAGTTTTACGAATGTTAAATTTTGTCTAAACATATATTTTGAAATCATACACAGACCAAATATGTTTGTTGGGTCTATTCGAAGAACATATTTATTTATTTAATTTTTTTATTTTTCTCTAAGATGAGAAAAAGCCACAAACATGAAAAGCTCTCAACACAAAGGAAAGATGACAACTAATTAAACGATGGAAATCTTTAGCATCTATCTACAAAGCTAAAGAAAATTACATTTCACGTCCAGGCAACAATGCAAATTGAAAGATCACAAAAAGACAAAGCAATAAGGAGTTTTTCCGGTTTACGGAACAGCTCAAAGAATATCGAAGATTCTATAATCATGTTAATGTAAAATATTTTTTATGCATTTTTTTTTTTAACATCAATTGATTATGTCGAGTATTATGGGTAAGGCGACACTAGCAGAAAATTAATATACATATATTCTTAATATACATATATTCTTAAATATATTATTTTAATTAAATGTCCAATAAATTTGGATTGTTTTCTACATAAGAAGTAATTTCTTTTTTTGGACTATTGAAACATTTTCTAATTTAAGAAAAGAAAATAATTATGAACTTAAATTGAGGACAACTGTTTTACGGTTTTAAATATGCAAAATTTTATAAACTATTCAAAAGTAAGTCATTTCCTAAACCATTTTTTTTAAAGCCAAATATAAAATAATTTCCTTCGTATGACAAAATGTCCTTCAACTTAGTAAAAAAATTATCACTTTTAGAAAATTTGCTCTCAAGTTAAATAAACATTTACATACTTGAAAGTTGGATTTTTTTTTATTAAAACTTTGTACAGACAATTGCCAGATCTTACAATATTGTAAGATCTTGCAACGAAGATGTAGCGCACATGACGTATTTTTTTTTTACTAATTTTTTGATAAAAAATAAACTGGTTTTTAGTAAAAATTACTGAGTTGCTGTAAAAAACGGCATTTGCGTCATACGGCAACCAATTAAGTAAAATTTCCAAAATTTTAGTTCATTTTTTTTTTTGTGTATTTTCAACAACATGAACCAAGAATGATAGAACTATAGATTACGCCTTGCGCATGTTTTCTTGTTTGATGACGTAGTTTAACCTATGCAAGGGTTGCCTATTCTATGTATTTCCAAATCCTTTAGGGCAATGTTATTATTGAAACTTTTTAATTTATGATTCAAAATGAGAATATTTTATATTTGGAAGATATCGATTAAAATTTGTTTGGCTGTGTCGTTATTAAAGTTCATTTTAACTAATTTCTAAACGCTTTCTTTTATATTATATTACTAAGCAAAGATTAAAATGTAATGAATCTCTAATAAAATATTAAGTTTTGTATACAAAGCACAAACACTAGGGTGGTGTTGGCTGAAGTGGTTAGCGCGTTGACTACAAAGCAAACAATGACGTGCGGCCTGGGTTCAAACCCTCACCAGTGCAAGTCAATCAACATCATTATGTTCTGTAATGTACATTAGTGAGACATTGTATTAATTGTTGTCGGAATATTTAAGTGATGAAGGCATAGCACTGGTCACTAAAAAAAAATGTTCCGATAGCAATTGATGCTGGTCCTAGCTAATGTACACAACATCGCCCTCCTTCGTCGGTTAGCAGAAACATCGGCGAAGTAAAACAATTAATAAAAATACAGCTTAACAAAGTTAATGCGTCTACCTAACACCGGAGGCGCCTCAACACTGCTATAAAAATTAACATAACGCGCAAAGCAGAGTTGTAAAAGAGTTAAGCCTTCTACATGTTCAACATCTATCTTCTCTACTCTATCCCTCAGTCTGAGTTCCGGCACAATGCATTGCATACGTAGGGGTCATCCCCTGAGTGCTGGTCCTAATTAAAAAAAAAAAAAAAAAAAAAAAAAAAAAAAGATAAATATGAATGGTATAATCTGCAGTGTGTTGAATTTGAAGGAACCTCACCTGACATAAAATTTATAATTTATTTACAAAACCGAAAATTTTTTGTCGGACTCCATTAGCTTAGAAGCTTCAAAGCTCCAAGATAAAAATATTTTCCTTTGTATATAATAAATATTGACGAAATGCATACCATATGAAAAATTCTTTAACAAATCTGCGAAGTCAATATATTCTATGCAGATTAATTCCTAAAAAAATTCTATATGATGTGAGACTTGGTAATCCTGCAATAAAATTCACTTTGACAGTTCTCCAAAAATTAATTTATTGGATTTCGTTATACACAGATGAAGAATTTTGAGTTTAAAGTTATAAAATATAGTGAAAAAGAAATAATTATTATTATATTAACCGTTTGTGAAGTGTGTTTAAAAGCTTTAAATGCATAAAAAAGTTGCTCAATCGGCGGGACACAATTAAGATCCTTAGGGAGAGAATTTGCTCGTTACATTTTAAGCAGGACGATTGCGAAAGATATTTGAAATATGAAATGGGTAAGTTAGAATTATTTTGTTTTGTGCAGTTCTTTATTTGCTAGTTGTGCAAAGGATTTAGTAATAGAACAACTCTAAAATTAAAACCGGCAGCAGTCCCGACAATAGAAGCCAACGCTATCGCAACTTGAACGGAAACACTGCGGTATGAAGAGCAAACGAAAAAACCAACACTGACACAAACGAAGACAGTTTGCAACTTCATATAAAAATTTTAGAAGTCCAAATGTACATATTGCACTTTATCAACAAGAGGGTAATAACTCAAAATTTGCCTTAGAGGTCTGAATCCATCATAGTAAGCAAATTTAGTTTGGAAATATATTTACATTGTTTTCGAGTTAATTTTGATTTAATGCGCTCTTTTCTAATAAAATTATTTAAGGAAAAAATTAAGGATTTAACCCACTTTATCTTTATACAACTAACAAATGCCTGAATGTTTCGTGGCGCCACTTAACCAACATGCGCAGAAAATTCAATTTTGGTGTTCGGGAAGGCGTATCTGTAGTTCTATCATTATTGACATGAACTATTTGATTTTTGCTAAAATAAAGGAAATTTTATAAATTTAAAAAAATAAAATTTTATAATATTTAGGAAAGTTTTCAAACTACATATGTATACATACATACATATATTTTGAAGGAAATTGTTTACTTAAATTTAGTACGTGTTTTTTTTTAATGAATGTAACATTTGGTTTTTGACCTAAAGTGTTGTTAATGTGTCAACTTTTCATTTTCACGATATTGGCTCAAATTATTCATCACTTAAATGATTCAAAGTATGTCATGATTGTCATAACTGTCATGATGACAAGTGTCATGTAGCCAAAATCAAACAAAACTTGTCATATTATTACTGCTAAGCTATCTTCAACCCTTATAATATTATTTTTTTACAATTGCAAAGTTAAACAGTCAGAAAAACAGAATAAGCGGCCGGTTTAAGTACGGCTTTTCCGACATTAATTTCAAGCATGAACAATTTAAAAAGTTAATGAAATCATTCTTTTAAATCAAAGTTCTTTTAAAACTAAGTCTAGTAAAAGATTTTGCTTTAATTTTAATGAAATATTTTTCAAATTCATTCTCTAACGATATTTTGTCACTTTGAATCACTCTTAAGTCTTTAAAATTTTTAACAAAAGAAACAAAATATTGTACACATACATACACACACCCACACACACACTCACAGCAGTGTAGCAATTTGAAAATGAAAAATCTTCCAAACATGACAAACATGACAAACAAGCAAGCAATTAGGCTTGGTTTGGTCAGTTTGGTTGGACAATTGGTTGCTCTGATTTTACTAAATGAGTTCCAAGAAATGTTCTTCCTCCCATTGCTTGTCGTTACAAATATTTGGTTTTCTTCGTAAAAAAAGACTCCCAAAACGAAAATACAAATAACAAAAACTAAATCACAATCCTTGTGGGTAATAAAATAAAAACAAAGAATATATATAAATAAATAAATATAAATACCAAATAGTTTGTTAGCATCCTTTTGGTAAGTATATATATCTAAAAAAAAGGATAATTTAAACAAGTCATCATCCTTAACTAGTTTGGTCGTTTTGGTTGCTCTACATCCTAATGTTGACGTTGCTGTTGCTCTTGCTGTACGAGTAGTTAGTTGTTGCTGCTATTTCTCGTGTATAATAAACATTGATTTTAGATTTGTAATCAGTAGAAACTAAATATACGATTATATAGAGAAAACAACAAAGAACCAAACAACAACAAAATAAAAAAATTAATTAAACTAATGATGCTTCCAAAAATAGAAAACATGAGAAATATTAAGAGACTTTTTGTTAAAACATGATTTCTAATAATGATTCAACTTACAAATTAGAATATGATTTTATCATGTGATTTGCAAGAGTTTTATATTTTTCCGGGGGTCTAGCAGCACAAACGAGTTTGTGACTGATCGTATTTATATTGCAAAGATCTTTTTTTGATTGCCAACAAATTCTTTTAAAATATTGTGATTCTTCGCTTATGTTAAAATTGGACTTTTTAAATAAACTATGATTGCTGTTCGAATTGCTTTAATGCAATTACAGTGTTAAAAAAAAACAAGTTGCAATTCTTATGAATGCTTGCAATACACGGATTAAATATCAACCTGAGTTTTTTCATTGTAAACTAATTATGGTTGACTACTATATCACATTTTTCCCACAACCATATATTTAATCTAAAGCCACGTTCACATTTGTCAAATATTTGTCGAAAAAAAAAAAACAAGAAAGAAACTACTAATTTATTTCTTTTAATTCCAATATTTTTTTAATTTTCGGTTCGCACACTTTAAAAACTGTACAATTAATTTTATTTGTAACAAATTTTAATGAATGTGAACGTAGCTTAAGTGTTCTGCACTTGGTAATAGAAAAACAAGATATCTACTTTGAGGAAATAAAGGCGTTCTGGTTAGACGTCGTTTATCCTGGCGGGCAAAGGATGAGTTGTTGCAGATTCTTTATAAACTTAAAAAAAAAAAAACAAAAAAAAACAAACAAAGAGAAGCATTAAATCGGAATAGAAACCATTGCTTTCTCAGCAATCAGATTTGCATTTATGAGCAAACACTAATTATTTCCTTTTTGTTTGGAAGTGCCACACCCATATGACCATTCAGCACACTCTTTTATGGATATTATTACACAAAATTTCAAGTTTCTTACTGTATTAGCTGCAAAAATTATCCTTCATTATATGTGGAATATGCCACGCCTACTTATATTATTCTGAAATTTTGTTTTGTGGATTCACTTCTAATAAATCGCAGGTAGTTTCCATTAGTTTCCAAAATATATTAAAATTATTATGTGGGATGTGTTATGACTACATATTTATACAATGTCAAACCAGAAGGTTCTCCACGCCCACTACTTTTTTTAAATTATTTATTCCACTTATTTTTTTTATTATATTTTTTTTTTTTTAGAATAATGCATTTTATCAACAGAGTAACTCCTATGTAATCTCAAGTGATTTTCTTTATTGGTTCCCAAAATTTTTATTTAGGAGGTAGGCCACGAAGCCCATTTGATCACTCCCTTGTACATTTTCTTTAGTGTCAAAAAATTAATGTTAGCAATACTACCACATGTACATTTGTAGATCCAACCAAATTGGGCAAATTGTAATTTCTTTCTACGAATTATAGGCAAACAAAATCCATGGCGTATGACGAGAATATGAAAAGGCTAAAACGATCTGAATTACAATAATTTTATTTAGAATCGGGGATTTTAAGTTTTTTATTTTCAACAATTTTTGACAATTTCAACAAAATTGAATAACATTTTGAATGCCACGTTTGAGACATGAGACAACAAAAACAGTAAAGAATTTTAAAAACGATACAACTTAATTTTGCTCAATTAAACAGATACTGTTGGGAAAGAGGTAAAAAAAAACTAACACACACACTGATATATCTGTTCTAACAAACTTCCACTCAAACAATTTGCAGTTTTCAAGAGTTAAACACTAAAACAAAACGAAGTACGAATGGCAAAAAAAAAAAACAAAAACACTGACAACAAAATTTAAACAAATTTGGCTGCTCTTTTCCCAAGTGTCTGTTGGCCACTCGCCTGCCAAATTGACTCAATGACTGTCAGAATCCGTTTCTCCATGACATGCTCTACCTCCTCATGCCAAACTAGAGAGTTGAAAACATTAAAATGAGCAGAACATTTTTTTCTTTCTATTTTTTATTTAACATCCTTTAGTATCCTTGAACAAATAAAAATATAAGATAAAATGTAAAATACACATGTATGGGAGCGTAATTGAGTTTGCGTATGTGTGTGTGTGTATAAGGCACGTCCTTACAAATGTCAACTTGTATGTGTTTTTGTTTTGTGCGGTTACATTAAAACCAGACATAATAATTTTACTAAGACAAAAGTTGGGTTTGTGTAGATTTGCGGTTGCTAAAACTACAAACATTTCAAAGCAGAAACTTGTGTAAATTAAATGTCATCCGAAAATGTTCTTCTCTTATTTTTCTTTTCTTTTTCTTCTTTTTTGCTCTTTTTTTTAATTTAGTTCATCACACACAACTACACTTTCATACATCCACACACAATAGTAAACATTTAAATTTGCACACACTTACTTACGACAATGAGAAGAAAGGATAACAAAAAACCCTCTGGAATGATTTTTGGTAAAACATCTAGAACATATTTGTCACACATAATAATGGGAGATGAAAATTAAATTCCATTATTAAATTTCATTTAGTTTTAATGTGTGCGTGTGTTTGTTGTTCGTTTATTAAATTAAACGAATGACTTTTGACTGCAAAAAGAATCTAAATTGACATTTAATTAAGTTAACAGATAAGACAAAAATATAATAAAACAGTTTAAGTTTTGGAATTATCTTAAAAAAAAATCATTTGTATGATATTCAGGGGGGTTATTCTGGATTGCGATGCGAAAGCAAATGCGATGCGAAAACAATGTAAATAAGATTGCTTTCGCATCGCATTTGCTATCGCATCGCAATCCAGAATAACCCCCCAGATCGGTTTCGGCGACATTCCAATTTCATCTTTAGAAGCATCTCCACGTTGGCAGCAGCACACAAGAGTAATACAAAAATGTTGCAAGTATCGAGTACAAAATTTTCGGATGTTGCAATTACTGAGTGCATAATGAAAAATATTTCTATGTTGCAAGAATCGAGGTGTGCAAGTATCAAGTATGTGCAAGAATCGAGTTACTACTGTACTAGTCCTTGTAAGATCGGCATGTTTGTCAACTAGTCGAACTTGTGTTTGGTTGGACTGGCATATATTTTATTGTTTGGTATGTTTGATATGGCTAGTTATCATTGAGAAGAAATTGTTTCTGAACAATATATTACAGAGAATTTATTTTCATTTTGTGTGTTAGTAAAAAATTTTACTAGTTGTCAAATACAAAATTTTTTTTAGAAAACTGAAAATTTATTTGTTATCAGGTGAATATTTTTCTAGTTTTCACATAAAATTATGGAATATGAGGGGAATTTTTACTAAATATATTAGTTTTTTTAAACACTGGTTCCTTGAATTAAATTCTATAAGATTCAACTTAAATTGAATAAAAAACATGCATACTTTTAGGAGAGTCCGTAAAATATGATTTGCATGTTAATAAGAAAAGCTTAATGTGATCTTTGGACGTAATATAAATACTGTAAATCGTAAACGAATGAAAAACACTTACAGAATTGATACCATTCCGATCGGATGGTACGACTTGGCCACATAAATGTCTCAAATAGGCCGTACCACCCGTACTTTATAATAAAGTATTGTACGTTTTTTTGATTAATTGTACTCTATACTTTATAGAAACAATAAAGTACACCAAAATACTTTATTTCGCATGATTTGATTTATCTACAATTCAAAATAGATTCGGGTTATATTAGTCATATGTTGACGTTTTTTTACAGTGGCGATTCTTTCTTAAGACTATGTCATGGCAATTTGGATATTTGAATATGAAACAAGCATAATAATTACCCTTTTCTCTGCACAGGAACTGACCAGAGAAATTCACAAGAATTTTTTTATTATTTATCGATAACGCCTTAGAGTACTCGTACCTGAATAAGTGGTTTCATTTTAAAAATACAAACTGGTTATTTACAATTAGCAATAAAAATTTAAAGAGCAAAGTTGAATTATATAATATTGTTAGCATAAACGAAAATTTAAATCTGCAATAACTTAATATGGATGATCTTTATGGAGAAATTGCGTCATTAAACTAAATTTATGATCAGATATACAGTTCTGAAGGTTTTGCGGAATTATCCACAGCAAGTAAATGGCAGCTATTATTTAATAAGACTGATAATAATTTATCAAATTTGTATGAAGTAATTTCATTTTTAATTTCTATTCCTGCCACGTCAGCATTCACAGAGAGAGTTTTTTCTGTAATGAAGAGCAAATGGCCAGACGAAAGAAACAAAGCGTCTCTGTAGCTGATAAAAAAATGAATTAATTATTTACTTTAATTTAAATATGATAATTATTTGATAAAACTTGCGAAAAGCAATAAAAAATACGTCTTCAAATATAACAATAAAGAAAAATAAATTGTACTTTATTTTTATACTGTGTACTTTTTTCCTAACCTTTAACAACCAATGTACTTTAATTGCCAAAAAAAAAAGTTGGGAACCCTAGTCTTAAAATTTGTTTTGGTTCTCATTTTTGTTTTTTTTTTTTTTTTTCGTTATTTCCATTAATTGCTATTTTAAGTTACAAAGTTGGTTAGTTTTCATGTCATTTGACATGTTTCACACAAAACCATAGAATATTTAAATTCTTTCTTTAAAATCTTTATTGTAAAAATTTTAAATAAAGTTAATTTGTCAAATTAAACCATAAAAATCTCTGATAACAACATGTATTTGAAAACTTTTCTTAATCTCAATTTAATGTCATATTTCATAGAAATTAGCCTTTTTTACTGAATACGTTAGTTAGTATGTATGTATGTATGTATGTATATTTAAAACCAATTACTGTCACTCCATTTCTAATGTTTGAATGATGACCGGAAAAAAAGGTCAGAAAATCCGTCTTAATCTTTTTTCGAAAACAAAAACACGCACACACATAACTAAACAACAAAATATATTTCGAACTGCGTAAAAAGGACATCAGAATGAATTGTAACACTTGTAAAAATAACATCATGTTGAAAGCTTAACACAACTAAAGCTGAAAAAGGATAACTTTGGGGCTGTGCACATATTACGTAACGCTCCACGGGGAGGGGGGGGGGTTAAAGATTTGTTACGGATTGGAAATTGTGCACTGAAAAATTAGTAAAAAGCGTTATGATGGGGGGGAATAAAATCTCTGAAAACAGCGTTATGTAATATGTGCACATCCCTTTTTATAAAAAAATTATTATCAGAGTCACAACAACAAAGAAACGGAAAAGTAAATGTACTCGTATATGAGTAGATTTATATTTTAAATAAAATGTAATATGCAGAAAAATAAAAATTTAAAGTTCTATATGAATATGAATCTTTTTGAACCTTTGCCAAAAAAAGACCTATAAAACTCGATGTATCACAAGCAGCGATGTATCGAATTAAAATGTTGTTGAAAAATATTTGTCGTATAAATAGGCCAAAGCACTTATTTGGCAGTGGAAGGCACTTTAAGCTTCCTTTTTAACTGTATTCGAGTTGAAACTCACTAACAGCATTAATTTTTTGAACCGTGTTATTAGATAAATATTTTTGTTTTGTTTAACAGTGTGATTAGAAGTGATCAGAACTTTTTACAGAAACCCGCTATCAACACTGTCTTGATCATATTTTGATTAATTGATTTTTTACGGAATTGATTGAAAGTGGTTTGAAATTTTAATTAAGTAAGATGTAAAACTAGTTCCAATCAATTATGTAATTGAATCAATTAATCATGTGTTTGATCATATGACCCATACTTCTAGAAGTTTTCTGTTCACAAATTTCTAGTAATTGCTAACTAAAATTTTAATGTTTAATTGAATCTGATATTTTCGTAATTGAAATCCTATTTTATTTACTTCTCTTCTACGGACGTGACTTGTAAGAAATCTACATCATCAATTTAATTTTCAGCGTTCACAGCAGAACATAATAGTAGGAATTTGTACTCGAGAGTTATATAACTATACATAATTCTTAGTGTTGCCATTGTCCTAATTTGTTCTATTGAAATCCAACTTTTAATTTATTCTTTAAATTTCTAATGTTTATGTACGTTGGAGGCAGCACATAACACTAAGCAAAATAAATTTTTGCATTTTGTAAAATATTTACAACTCAATCGATGTAAATGTTGTAGTATATTTTTAATATTTTATATATTAATATTTTTTGTTTCTTTTCAAAGATTTTGTAAATATTGTATTTGCTATGAAAAGCCTACTATATGGCAAATTACAAAAAGAAAATTGACCATAAAATGGTCAGTGATTAAATTGATTGCTTTTAAATATTCTGCACATTTGATGCAACACAATACATTTCGATGACATCTTAATTTTGTATTTTATTTTTATTTTCCTATTATTATTTTTATGTCACTCTATTAAAAAAATTCAGTACATTTTTGTAACAATTTAAATTTTATAACCATATTTATATTTATTTTGTGCTTTTAGGCATTTGTTTTTTTTTTTTTTTTTTTGGTTTGATTATTTGAAATGAAAGATTAAACAGTAAAGTGGATGGCTATTGAATAATAAAAGTGAAGTGCATAAATATTTAATATTTTATATTTATATGTTCGATAAGACCGTGGAGAGTGTCATAAAATTTTTTATGAAAACAAAAAACGGCACTAAATTTTTATGATATATCGCAATTTTAAACGACCGACAAAGGTCAGAGTGTATCATTCAGTGGAGTTTGGATGATTTACTTATGTTTTACTTCAGACCGTAAAAATCTCGAAAATTTTAGATTTTATCGCATAAATATCTACTAAATATTGCATTTTATCTAGGCGCACGGTAGTTCGGCCACACAGTGTGTATATTTACACGAAACCATACGAACTGGTTTTACCCCCCCTCATAACTTTGCTCCACTTGATCATAATATAATGAAACTTAAAACATAAGACCTCCCACAGAGGTGACCACACAGGTTAAATTTGAAAGTTCTACCGTTGCCTAGGTTGCCTAGAAATGAGATGGAATTGTACCTATCAAGAACTTGGTCCTTATTTTGATCTCAGTACTTTTCACGTCCGAAATATTTTGGATAGAAACTTGGCCTTATTTTCACATTTGTGTTTTTGTGCGGATTAAACTTATTTCATCCATTCATTCATCGACCTTCTTTGTAAATTATTATTCTTTGTAAGTAATTTTAAAATCAAATATTTCACCACTTCTTTTAAAACGCTTTTATATATATATATTTTTTTTTTGTTAGGACCTGCACTCAAGGGATGACCCCTACTTATGCAGTGCATTGTGCCGGAACTAGAAAAATTGTTTGTGGGAAGACGGCTAGTAGAGGAAGTAGTGTTTGTGTACATTTGATTTAAACTTTACCATACTAAAGGCGACTGGAAAGACCTCTGCGGGGAATTTTATTCTACATGCAACCAGTTCGGCTAAATTAAGAATATGTAATGCGTAGTGCGATAAACTGGCATATCGACTACAAATGGATGTGCTCTTAATGAAGGGCGTGTTGTACGGGAACAAGTTCGATGATTTCATAAGAACACATATCGTTGTAGTAACGATCGAACAGTGAAGCACACTCCACACTGCGACGATGATCCACTGAATCAATAGAGTTGGCAACGCCACTGTCACCGATGAGCTTCTTCGCATTACCTTGTATGCGGTCGTGCAACTGCGACATGGACTTTGAAGCACCGGCCCATATATTAGAGTTGTATTACATTTTCGGTCGGATATAGGAGATATAAACATTAAGGGGATTATATGGAGTGAGTTATGTCCTATGTCGTCTTAAAAAACCGAGGCACTTGAATGCTTCTTTTGCGATATGAAAAATGTGATCAGTCCAACGAACATCACACTGAATTTTCATGCCAAGAACATCAAGAGATTCTGATGCCACAATACTTACATATACCATCCATAACTACAGATGGCGCAGCAAGTCCGGTTATACGTCTGTTGTTACGGTCGTTAAAGCAGACCCTATTCTTACTTATTTTAAATGCAAATGAGTCAGGATTAAAAGTGAACGAAGCTCAAGATTCACTGTGTAAATTTCACGAAATACATTCTATTTTAATTGCCTTAAGAAACTTATATTTAAATTTTACTATATTTATTTAAATTTCTTAAACTCATCAAATTGCATGCTTGCGATAAAATTTGTAAAAGTAAAAACAAACAAATACTAATTACCTGGCTTTGTACTTGGAAATTTTAAAAATATTTACATACATTTAAGTCAAGTCTAATTTTATACATGAATATTGAAAAATACAAAACAGAAAATTAACAGCAACACCCACATGTGTTTCAAACTCACACACAAACACACACACACACCCACATGCATACAGTAACATTCATGTAAACATAATTATTTACATGTGTGCTTGCATATGCACATACACACATATACATACATATGTATATGTGGTATGGAAACACTGAATTTTTTTAAAGTTGTGCTACTCCTCCCCTTCCATGTTGAACCAAAATGTTTGTATGAATTAAATTAAGGGGATTAAAAGAAGCATAATAAAAACAGGATGTGTGGCAACAAAGGCAAAAGAAATTACATATAATGCTTTATTCATTTTCATGGAATGCGAATATAAACTAAACAAATTGAATTTGTTTTAGCCGCTGCCTTCCTGTTTCCTGTGTTATTTTGGAAATTTATTTAATTCATACATCCCAGCTGGCAGTTTTGTATCACATTTTAACTTTTGTGGGAATAATTTTCAATGGCTCATTTTTTAATTATAAATGATTATCTCGTTGTTAGAAAATATTATCCTACAAACTATAGTCAAGTGCAATTTCCGAGAATTTCAAATATTTAGAGCGATTTAAAACGTACATATACTTCACATTATTTGAAATATAAGAATTGAGGTTATGTACCTTTAATTGATCTGCTAGTTGACCCCTTTTTTATTTTTTATTTCACGACTTTCTGTGCTTGTCATTTTCAATATTTTGTTTAACGATTCGTTTGAAAATAATTTGTAAATTTTATTTGCCATCATTTGCATTCTAAATTTCAAAGTTTTTTTCGCTTTGGCAATTAATTCATTCTAATTTTAGTTCAAGTCATGCTTTTTTTCATCATATCAATGAATCGTGAATGTGAATTCGTTTTCTATCGCTGATGTGATAAATCAATTTTTAAATTATAGAAACTGATCTGAAGGGACTCATTTGGGTGATTTTTGGAATAATAAATTATCATCTCAATGTTAGCTGGGATAGTCTATGTACGAGTATATACATACATATGTAAGAATGAACATATGTAGTTGTAACCAATGTTCTCATATAACAGAAACTGGACAAGTTAGAAAGTTAGAAAACAAGTGAAAATACAGTGAAACTTTTATAAAACGAAATTGCACAAAGATCACAAACTAATTCGTTATACATATATAACAGTCAAACTTGGTATAACGATAAATAAAGAAATAAAAAAAAAAAACAAAATAATCTAAAGTTTTTTTTTGTTTTATCAAAATTCTATTGTACCGGATATACTAAGAAGAAAATTCAGATTTCATTGTATAGAGGCTTTTAAATGAGGTTTTCTAGCTCAAAATTTTAGCATAAAAAAACCTTTGCAATAACGACGAATTTTTTATATTGACAGTTTTCGTTACACCGACATTCGTTATATCGTACATTCACTGTTATTTAAAAAGCAAGGCAACTGTTGCTCAACTGCTTATTATATATTCGCAAATTATAGTTGAATTTAAATGCATGTCTATAGGTATGAGTAGACAAATAATCACAAGTGTGCTTATAGACACATTTCGTTACGGTAATGTAATATAACCTTAATATCCGCACAAAAACACAAATGTGAAAATAAGGCCTTATCCAAAATATTTCGGTCGTAAAAAGTACTGAAATCAAAATAAGGACCTATAACCTTGGCAATATTTTTCCAATAAATCTTTCCTATATTAGAAAGGCAAAAAATTTTCATCTGGGGTGACTATGGTGCCCCTTCTTTGTATAGGGCACTTCCAGTAAACAACATTTTTTTTTCTAATTTTATTTCTTAGTACCAAAAAAAAAATTATAATTTTCTATATGTTTTTTCTACAAAAGCTTGTTAATTAATTATGTTGAAATGCTAAAGATTATTATCACTGAATTTTAAGTGATTTTTTTAAGGTTCCTAATGTGCGTTTTTAATTTGTTTGTTTGCCATATTTTAGTTTATGACCTTAATTGATTTACCAATTAAGCATTTTCGGAACTAATGTACGCATACTAATGAATGGTGGTATGTTGCAACAACAACAAAAAATGAAAAGTGGAAAACGCTAAAATTATAATAATGGTAGGAATAATACACAAGAATTTATGTTTTCAAAAGTTAATTTATTATAAATCTATATGCTACATTTTGTAGGTTGCTAATATCAACTGATCAGTAGATAAGAGGCATAAGTAAATATGTAAATATGTTGCCTTATTTTTAAAATCAGCTATTCATCTACTTGAACAGTAATGTAAGTTTAAATCTAAAATCTTTTACTAATCATCTTAATTGTTTCCATTGATTTGTACACAATCCAGTACAATTTTGAAACTAGTACGTATATGTTTAGAATCCCTGGTTCCATTCCGTTTTAATTTCGTGTGAATAATTATTTCTCACACTGTTTTTTAATAGCAAACAACTATTTAGATGATAATTTTCGAATAACCCTAGAAAATTTCTTTGGAAAATCTTAATTGTTTTATTTGCCTCCATGTAAGTAAATTCAAATGAACTTGACATTTGTTCAAATATTTCTGTTGAAATGAGGACGAGGACGATGACTGCTCACAACAAGTATGTTTGTATGTATAAATGTGTATAAATAAATCATACAGAATGTGTGATTAAGTGTATGAATTTGTGTATACAAAATTGATTGTGTGGTAGGAGAACGTTTCATAATAAACTAAAGAAGAACTTGTGTAACTTTTGAAGGATTTTAGGAAATGAAACAAGTAGAAAAGGATTTCTTAGATAGTGACTGAAATGTCGTTTTAATAAAATTATAATGAATCAATTATATGAAGGCTACAAGGCAAACTGGTAGACTGGTATTATTTCAGTTGTGCATCTTCTGAACGAAGTACATGTTAAGTTCAATCGAATCATCAATTAAACATTATCATTAAGATTTTTAGTTTATTAATGCGTGCATTGGCATGCATGTTGTGACGTCATTGCTCAATTCGCCGTTAGAACAACAAAACATTACTTTGGGACAAAAGTGCATGCAAACAAACCCGTTCAAACAAAGCAAAAGAATTTTAAAATTCAGTCTATAAATTAGGGTTTTAGTCAGTCTATAATTTAGGTTTTAGAAATATTTTCGAAAAACAACTTGCCATTGATTTAAACAAAAAAAAAAAATTATTTTATTTTAAAATCAGTTTATAAAAGACAGTTATGTGATAATCAAAATTTTATGGGGTAGAAAAATTTACTCCAATTTTAATAATATATTTATGAGACCAAATATGCTGGCGTTAGACTTTTGACGGTAAGGTTGATATTTTTACACAACGGGTGCCACTATTGACTAGGCGTATTTCTTTCAATAGAGGTACAAGAGAGACGAGAAAGGACAGGCCATAAGCAGTGGATGATAGCTTCTAGTGGCGAGGTGTATTCCGAGTCAAGATAAGTACCATTCATTGGATAGGTATCCCTGGTGTGGTGGGAGCGAACGAGTAGTCGAGTTGAAGGGTATTACAGTCTATAGGAGCGGCGTATTCCGTTTCTCTGGAAAGTATCACCCAGGGACCTCTATTAAAATTGGCGAATACTTGTAATAGAGGTGCCGTACACTCTCCCAAGTACTCCAGTCGTACAGCGGGGTAGTCTCTAGTAGTTTGGCGTATTCCAATCCTCTACAGGCACCTCCTGGGGCTCCGGGCAGCTACTATTCAAGAGCATTCATAAGCGGAGTACCGCATCATAATCACAGATGGCTTTACCAGACCGTGACAGCGACTGCTTTTCATCAACTTACTATTTTTATGTACGACACTGGGTCCCGCCGAGCTATCACGGCATCAGAGCGGAAAAGCGTGTCGTTACGTTGAAAGTATTTTGCGATAATCAATTTTTTAGGGGAACAACTTGTACCCAACTTTAGCTAAAAATGGGAGCCAATTTTTGAAAAATTAAGAAATACCACTTGAATTGATAAAATCTCCCACTTCTTTTTATGGAGTCGATTAAAAAGTGATGGGGTATACAAAATAAGTCTCATCTATTTATTAAATTCAAAAAAGTTAAGCGACATCTTTTTTATTAAAAAAATAAAAACAAACAAAGAATTTTAAATATGCAAATAATTATTTTAAGTATAACTCTGACAGCGTACCGGATGCGCGTATACGCAGATAATTACGGTCGCTTTAGTTCACCGTAAATTATGAAAAACTGTTTACTTAAGCTGCCCCAGAAAATTTTCTTCTACGAAATTAGTTGTGCAAGATTTAATATTATGCAAGAAAACGAATTTAAGCTTTTAATATACATAATTGTGTACTGTTTTGTTCACTAAGGCGTGCTTTAATACCAAGAATATTATTTTTTTCGAATGATGGGGGGTTGTGGTACGGGAGTCCTTACTATTACATTTATTAAAGTTTAATAATTTTTTAAACTACTGCTGGTAAAGTTATTAAACAAAACCAAATGAGCACCATAAAACAGCACCCAACACTACCAGCGACACCATAATACGCACACAGGCACATGCATGCAAAGTAACACTCAACCACCAACTAACAAATTATAAAAACAAACAATTCATTGTCTTCTTGTCAGTTTTGAATCTCGTCGTTCTACTATACTGGATAGAACAAATGAAAGGAACTCATGCAACAATAAAGGGAGTTAAGTTGCTTGGCTGTCAGTGTACTCGTAAAGACAGAAGGGTGTCAAAAAGTAAATGTTTAGTTGTGTAAAAGCTGAGACAATAAGCATTTTCGTTTGGTTTTTTTTTTTTTTTTTTTTGTAAACTTTATTTTCGGAATATATTCATGGCTGACAGAAAGTGATGTATTTTATGGGCAATAAAATGTTTGCTCCTTTTAAAAATTATTTGCGACAAGTTGAAAAGTGCAATTGTGTGAAATTAATGATTGTTGGAAATTTTCTGTAAACAAAAAACAAAATAAACCAAAGTTTATTTTGTGTGCAAGTCTGAATATATTTCTCTCTCTCTCTCTCTCTCTCTCTCTCTCTCTCTCTCTCTCTGTCTCTTTCTCTCTTTCTATCGCCATTCCTAAATCAGACAGGTTCGTTCTTGTTTTAACAATAGAAATCCAGCCACATTCACACACACACACAAACACACATTTTGTAAAATTTATTTGCATATAAATATTTGTGCATGTATTTGCGAAAATTACAATTAAGTTTCTTTGTTATCCTTTCAAATAAGAAAATTGTTTGTAAAATTGGATAAAGATTTGTCGAATTTTTTGGGGTTGAAATAAATGTTATCATCAATGTTTGCTACAAAATGTTGTTAATTAAATGATATTGAAACTATTTAAAATGGAATTTTAAGTTGATTTTTCTTGGAACACGTACAACTTTTTTCAAAACTTTTTCGGATCAAGGATATTTGAAAATAATTTTTTTCAAAGCACTGAACTTTTTTGTTAATTGAGATTGTGATATGTTGCAAACTGCAAGCAATTGCTTAAAAATTTTTATTTTTATTCAAATTATTTGAAAACAAAAAATTGCAACTGGGTCCTATAACTTTTTTGGAAAATCGGTGGCAAGTTGTTCCTCTAAAATATTGATTGTCGAATAAATCCTCTAATTATGGATCGATTTTCTATATTATTATTTTGATTGGTTGGAAATTGGTGAGAGAAGCCAACCACCACGCCCCCAATAAAAATTACTTCGGGTTTGTATGAAGTTTGGTCGAATAAATTTATTTTTTTAATTCGGGGGAAAATTTGTTCCTCTAAAATATAGATTTTATTTTTGTTTTGCACCAGTTTGCTCGTGTCCCATAACATTTTATTATTTTATTTATAACATTTGCTTGAAGTTTAGTCCAATAATATGTTCCCCTTCCAAAAAATATTTTTTTTTTGATTTATCGACTTATTTTAACAATCCTATTTTCCTGCGAGGGTTTTGTTGCTGTTTTGTCCCATTGTTTTTTTTTTCGGAGAAGAAAGTTGTCCCCTTGAAAAATTGCTCACAGAGAAATGTAAGCCTGCCCCCTGAAATATTGTGCTATAAATTGAATTTATGGGCCGCTTAAAATTTGTTTGTATTGTTTGTATATTAATAACATATAAAATGAAAAAAAAAATATGATGGTTGGATCAAGGTTGGTATTTGTTAGAAATTTTATAGTTTCAAAAATACTGAATCGATTTTGATGAAATATTTGTTGTGCACATCTTTAAATAAATAACTTTCAAATCAAATATATTCCTTGAAGAATTGATGGTATATTTTGTGCACGAATGGCGTCACAAAATAACTATCTTACATACTAATTATATATGTAAATTTCACTTACTAATTGTAAGACAAAGAATAATTTCATTTCATGGATTTTTCTACCATAATTTTTATATATTCGATATTTTAGTCCTGCATTACTTTTCTTTACCGAAACAAAAGCCTTTGCAAGTTTCAAAATAAACTCTTCAATTAAAATAAATTTCTTGAAACTTTTTCTTTAGCATTTGCTGTTGTCCAAAAATTTTTATTAAATTAAAAATAAAGAGACAAAATATTGTTTGCCTTTTTTTTCTTTTAAAGTTATTTAAAACTTTTATCAATTTAGTTAACAGGAAAAGAAAAGAGAGAATAAAAAAAACTTAGACAACAAATTTATTCTCAATATGTCTTAAGAATTTATAAAACTATTAACCAGCATATGGTCAGAATAAAAATAACAAAAATATATGTTTGGAAAAATAACTACAAAACAGTGTCCTTTTCATGTCATATTTTATTCTTTAAGAACGATCGATTACTCAATTTCTATACTGACAAACTGCAAACTCCAAAAAAAAACTGCAAGGAAAAATAACAAAAAAAAAAAAAATAAACGGCATGATTGGCACATACTTCACATATTGCAGGAAAAAAAAAAGAGAAAAGGAATTTCTTGAAGTCAGAATAATATAAATTGAATTTTCTTTAAAGATTTATTTAAGCTAAAATGAGAAACCGGAAAAAATAAACAGCAATTCTTAAAAAAGTAATGGAAAAAAAGTTTTATATACAAATATTTTAAAAGAAAGTGGCCAGTAAAAATATATAAAAGCAACAAGGACAATGCACGTTTATTCAAATACACATACACAAAAGGTTTTCAATACAACGGCATGCGGCTGCAATGGCATCCCAATAAACATTTTCATACAGGGTTATCCTATGTTTTAAAAATTAATAAATAACGAATTTACATATCGCCAAACAAACAAAATAATTAAAGAGAATTGATATTCATACGTACAGTTAGCTGTTTTTCAATTAATTTGTATTTAAAAGGAATGTATTGCACTTAGTTTATATAAAGGTATATAAATCTAATCTTTGAAATGTATCAGAGTAATAAATATAAAATTCGCTAATAGCTAAATTTTTTCCTATACACATTTCAAATTATTGAACAATAATTACACTGTACCACAACCACAAGGATAACAACATGTTTCTAATGAAACTGTGTAAAAGACTTTTTCAGTTTTGTTGTAAAATATAATAGTATAATCAATTTTTAATAAACTTAAAAATTCACTAAAGAAAAACTAGTTTCCAAAAAACAAAAACATAAATATGGCAAAAGTACGGTTTTGCAAAAAGTACCTTTAACCCAAAGTAAAAGTACCTTCTTTCTAAAACGTACATTAATACAAAAAGGACGTCTTTCCAAAATGTGCCTTTTGCATTAAAATTAATTTTTAAAAAAACTATAATTTTCGAACAAGAACGTTAAAAAATGTACGTTTTTTAAAAGTACCTTTTACATAAACCAGCATTTTTTTTCAAAAAGTAGCTTTTTTCAAACGGCGTCTTTTTCCACAAAATTAACTTTTGCTAAAAATTATATGTTTCCGAAAAGTAAATTAAAAAAAAAAATATGTACATACAAATTCTAAATGAAACTTTTTCCAAAAAGTACCTTCTTTTATGCGTAACTTTTCAAAAAAAAATATTAAATATGTCATATGTCATAAAAGTAATTTTTGTAAAGCCAAAAAAAAATTCTAAAGTACGTTTTTCAAAAAGTACCTTTTAACCAAATGTACCTTTTTTTTCGGTACACAAACATATATCCTTCAGAAAATTGTTTGCTTTTGAAAAGTATATATATATGTATACACATTCAAAATGTAACTTTTTTTCAAAAAAGTCCTTTTTGCAAATGTAAAATTTTCAAAAAAAAAAAAAATTTTTTCCGAAAAGTAAGTTGGGCGAAAACAAAAGGCATATTTTTTTAAAATTGTACATTTTTCGTTAGAGTACATTTTTTTTCAAAAAGTACTTTTGTAGCCAATATTACTTTTCTTCAAAAAGTAGCTCTGACTTCTAACAAATACCTTTACTTGATGGCCGAATTCGCTCAAGACTATCTTGGATGCGTGACATGAAATTCAGTAGCCATCAGTTGACGGCCCTTCTACATGCACAAGCACATGCAATGTTCGTTGGCCCGTTTGTTTAAACATAACATATGCACACCATTAGATACAGTTATCGGTGTGAGTATTAAGGACATTTTCACTAATACAATAATACACTTCAAATTTAATTTATCGTTAAAGGAACAAAAAAAAAAAATAGAAAAAAGAAAATGAAATATCCGGGCGGTAATTTTTTCTTCTTCTTCTAATGTTTGTTTAAGGACTTTAATTATTAAGACAAATAAGGATTGTAATTTACATTGAAGCAGTTTTATCTTATGAACAATAAATATCATCAATGTAGGGGCAATTTAAATTATATAAAAGGAATACCAAAGGCTTCTCTACAATTGAGCAGCCATAACTTGAAATGCCATTATGGAAAATTACACGTTACAAGACTTGTTTCCACTTCCTGAAGAATTTAAGTTACACAAACTCAACTTGTAAAATTTCAAATTGTTTTTTCCCAAATTGCAAATGTTTTTGATTCAAGGGATTAAAGCCATAAGAGAGAGCAGTTATTCTGAGAATTCATGAGTTTTAAGGAACTGCTGCGAAAATGTTTTTTTTTCTATCTTCCAACTTTTTCACTACCACATTGTACAGTGAGGTAGAATCAAAATAGTCGATCAATAAATCAGTCATATAATAATATTATTATATACTTATATGTAATCGTGAGGAAAGCAGAATTTAGATTTGGTTCTTAGATTTCCAGAATTCCAAAGATAGTTCTAAGAAAGGAACGTTTCTTTTAAATTATTTTAAACGAACAGTCGATTGTTATTTTACAACCGAAACATTCAAAATACTAAACCAAAAACTTTAAAAATTGAGAAATTATTCCAAAAAAATTTTAATTATTCAGGCTGAAGTTCGTATAATTAAATTTTTCTTTATTAGAAAAAAAAAAAGACTTTAGAAGCTGATAATAAATAAACAAAGAAAATTTTAACTGCACGGAAGGAAATCATAATGTTTCGGGCCCCCAACCACGGTCGCAACATCAGAGCTGTTTTTCGCCTAGACCTGACTGCCACAAAGGAGTGCTGCAATCAAGTAGTTGAACATTCTTAATTATCATCAAATAATTATGCTGATTCACCTTAAAGTTAACTATGCGATGTTTTCATAATTATGATTCGGAAATTCACATTTAATTAAGCTTTTTATTATTTCTTTCATACCTCCAGAGAAAGACTTTTAATAAATTTAGGTTAAACGTTTCCTTTAAAATATTCCAAAAAAATTCTAAATTAATTGTAAGTTTTTTTTTAAATTTTAGAAATTTTTTTCTAAATTATATAAAATTTCCTCAATATTTAAAACCAAAATCAAATAGTTCATGTTTTTTTTTACTTTAAATTAATTAAAACTTCCCAAAGTTTTAGTTCATTAAACATACATATATACAAAAAGGAATGATTAAACAAAATATAGTACGTCTAAAAATTTCAAATAAAATTGAGAAATTTTAATTTTAAAAACAATTTTACCTCTTGAGTTATTTGAAATGCTTTTCACAGTAAATTCTGCTTTGCTAAGTTCTTGTGCGTTCAAAAATGATTGATTTATTTCATATATTTAGTGATTATGTGCCACTGTGCAATAAAAAAAAAATAAACTCACCATATGTTCAGTAGACACATGTATAAGATACGTGCTCAAACATCATATAGAAAGAATTTAATTTCCTTTATAAAAGACTCAAGATTTGCACTCTCTAACTTCTCTTAAAAATTTCAGTAAAAGAAACAAAAAAAAAAAATAAATACAATAATGAAAACCATCTGTTTAAGCAGAGATTGACGAATGAGTTCGTAGCTGAAAATGGGGAAAAAATATTTAATAAAATTTAAAATTTAAAAAATTTTCAAGAAAATTGATAGAATGAAAAAAACCAAGACATCAACCAAACAACTAAACCGACCAAACCAACGACTGACCAAAATGCAATAAAAAGCCTTTAGAATTATGTAAAATTTTAATTTGAATCAAAGAAATGAAAACTATTCATATATTTTTGTTTCACATACAAAAAGAATTTGTTTATCTACAATTTCTTAGTATTTGTGTTTTCTTCTAAATTTCTTATTTAAGAAAATTTAACTGCATGTTGAGGGATTGAATTGGGGAAAAATGGACGAGAGAGTAGGCAGCAGGCCGCAACATAGAAGTAACCTTTTCTTTTTTATAATAAAACTTCTAGTTAAAATAATGATTTCCTTGGTGTATTTGTGATTTAAACGAAGAATATCCCAGAGCTCATTTCAAACTTGGAAATTAAACTGAAGAAAGAAAAATAGCAAAAAAAAAAAAATAAGAAGTAAAACAAGCAACAGAATGCATTTCTCATTTTGTGGTTTCTGTTTTTTATTTAATTTTTTTTTTTCATCTTGCTGTTTTCATTTTTTATATTGTATTTAACAGGAAGTGTTTTGGCTGGCCAAGTAGTAAAATGCAGCAGGACGAAGCAGGATACAAAAACTTGAATAGCAAATAATAAAAACAGGATACGATGAGTATTTAATAAATACTCAGGCATATACTTTTAAATGCAAATATTTCATAAGATAAATATTGGTTAGCAAAAATATTGTTTGTTTCTTTTTTCTTTTTCTTTTTCCTTTTCATATAAATTATAATTTAAAAAATTGCAGAGTTATCAAAATGAAACAGAGATAGAGATTTATTTTTGGTTAAGGACTTTACAAAGGAAAATTTTATGCAAACATATACCCTTCAACAAAAATGTTCAGAATAGTTATTGGTCTTGTCAGTCCGTGTTCACATGAGATCCATCAAGTACATATATTTTGCATCCTTATAGATATAGGAAAGTTGAATGAGCCATATCCGTCTGTACAGAAGGCCAGACTGTTTGTACATGAAATCGTTTTTCCGAAGCCATCAAAAGAGTTGGTGATTTGGGTCTTAGCCTAATCAGTCAGGATATATTTTAGGACGACTCGTATTAAAAATTACGAAAAATGAAACATCGGCTTCGATGCGTGTTTCAATTTAATATTCTTTCTTTTTATTATATTCAATAGTTGGCAGCATTTCCATTGTAGCTTACAATTTCATGGTCACGAATGGAACTGTTACGAATTTATAACAAAATAATTTTTGTATTTTTTTTTATTGTGTTCAGTTTATCGGTTGAGCTATTTTTTCGGTTATGACTCCGGACATAAAATTGTTAATTTGTAAAGGGTGTTTTTTATAGAGTGACACAAGTTTAAATCATATTAAAACAAGGAAATATATTTTTAATGTAAATGAAACGGGCTTCATTGGAATGAAAATTTTATGAAATTATTGTTTGAATATGATTTCTGCCATGTGGCTTCCACGGCTGGCGCGTAGAAGGCGCAATCTGGAACAACAATTTTCAACAACTTTTCGCAGCATTTGCGGCCGTATTTTGCCGAATGTCGATTTCCAGGTGTTCACTTGTTTGTGGTTTACCGACATAGATAAGTGACATAACATAACCTCAAAGAAAATAATCACACGATCTTGGTGACCAATTAATTGGGCCATTACGTGAAATTATTTTTTAACCAAAAGTTTTTTTGAGTAAATCAATTGTAGCGCCCGCTACACGATGAGTTTGAAGAATAGAACAGTTATTTGGATTAAAAATTTCAACAATTTGAACGCGTTGCTCTGGTGTAAGTCGATTCATAATGAAATTTCAAAGCAAACTCAACAAAAAGCATCTATCAGCTGTTAAAAGTTGTGACACCCTATAAAAAAACACCCTATATATGGTGGCGCTTACTTGGAGAATAACGTTCAACACATGGTAGTAGTGCTACAGAGGCTTGTTAATGTGTTGTGTTTATTTAATTAATACTTCCAACCCTTTTTGTTCAGGGATGGAAATGGCCAGAATTGGAAAATGATAATTTATTTTTTAAATATGGTTTGAAAAATATCAAATAATTGATATAGCATATTGGAGTTAATTTTTATTACGGCCAGCCTAACCATTGTCCGCACAAACTTTGCAGTTCATGATATTTTATGCGATCCCATAATATCAAACGGAAGAACTTGCTGAAAAGACAACTCATGACAGATTTGTTGCGGCTTAAACCCACAGTGCTCTTAACACCGCGTGAATATATGAGAGTACAAGCACCCCCGTGTCCCCCGAGGGCATATAAGTGTGACACTCTTAATTGTGTTTTAGAGTTATAGAATTAATATGTTTTAAAAAACCAAGAAACACAAGAACACTCTTAAAGGAATTTATTTTTTTTTTGTTGATGACTCAGTGTCATCATAATTAAGATATAAATTCCAATGCAAATGTCATTAAAAAAAACCCATGAATTATGTCTTTTTTCAAAGTTTCGTTTAAGCTGTCTTTACAAATACATAAATTTGATATCATAGTTGGTAGACTTTGAAAGAAAACGTTTAGATGATAAAGATCAATGTGCATAATCAAGTATACCCGAAAATTAAGCACTTGCTGCAGCTCACTGATACGTATTACATAAATACTGATAGATAATGATAACACGTACACATGTACACGGACAAAGTACATAAGCGAACAGGAATATCCAACATGTGGTCTTAATGTTGATGACACTTAGTCATCTTATTGATGTTGCATCGACATTAAAAACATTGATCCATATGTTTAGACTTGGGTGTGGTAGCAAGGGCTTTTTGCTTATTAATTATAAATGATATAATGAAGAAAAGAGGCTGATAGCAGGTCAAATATTAGAAAGGAGATAATTATGAAAAGAAAACTAAAATTTTTAATGCCGGTCAGTATATTTTTCTCGCCCGAACAAAAAAAAAAAAAATAAATACATATTAATTGAAAATTGTTAACTGTTGTTATTCGAATAATCGATATAAAATAATCGTTGCATTAACCGACTTAACATTAATCGTTTATGTAGAACAATGAAAACTGCAAATGAAAAGTTTACAACATTAGAAAACGTTTTATAAAGCTTTAACAGATTTGGATTTTCGATATGGCTTAGAATTGTAACAAAATTTCCAATTGCTTTAAAAGAAATTTAGAAAAATTTTCAAGAAATTAACAAAATTTGTTTTTGTTTTTTGACAACATTTTTATTTTTATTATTTTTTAAATTTTTTAAATTTATAACAATTATGAGTTGAAACTTTTAAGAAATAAATTATGATTTATAATAATTTATTTTTTCTTACTATATAATTATATAATTCTCAATTATGAAATCTCAAAACGAATATAACATTTTTGCAGAAGTTTTAATGAAGAAAACATTTAAAAGGAGCTGTTAAAATATTCCAAACCAAAAAGAGTAAAGATACTTTTAAACTATTAAATTGAACTAAGAACTGCATACAAGAAATGCACGAAAATCGAGCACAATGATATGTGTGTGCATTAACCTTTAACATTAGGGGGAGAACTTTTTCTTGGTTTTTTTGTCTAAATATCAAACATAACCCATGAAGCGATTAGCTTGTCTACAGAAAACAACCTTCGTAGTAATATCCTAGCATTGAATCCTATCCTCTGGATTTTCTTAGAAAAATGAGGCCTTTCGTGACTCGATTGGTTATGGAGGATGTCAAGTGGGTGTTCTTTTAATAGTCTCCTTCAAACTATTTATTAAAAGTACTTAAAAATACAGTGTCTTTGATTTCTAATATCCGCTTACTACTCGTATTGAGGCGCATTTTTTTTTTTTTTTTGTTTAATTTATGGTCGGCCGCAATTAAGCAACATGTCGTATTTGTTGCTTCTTTTGCTTTTTGAAGACATTGTAATGCATAATTACCATAATAGTTTGTGGTGGTGATGCTTTTTCCAAATAATTTCCAAATACATAATTCCTTAACAAAATTGAAAACTTAAATGCAAGTTTTTACAAACTTTTCAATAAGAAGGAAATTAAAGTAAATAAAAGCAAAATACTTTCTGTCGTGTTAATTTAATACAATTATATGTATGTGGGTGTGTTTCAAATATCATGAATATAATTTTTGTATACATACTAGTACAAGTATGTATGTATGGATTTGTTGTATGCTACAGTTTGAATACAAAATACTTACAAACTGAGAAACAGAGTACATACTTAAAGTCTCGGGGGCATTTATAAAATTAGACATTACATAGTGATTGTGGCAGTTATTTTGACTATAGCTGGGAATATATATGTACATACTCATATTTACGTACATACTCGTACATACAAGTGATTATGCTGCAAGACAAGAGTGTTTTGAAAGTGGAATACAGCAGAGCAAACGTACTTATATCGAAATGAGTTCATAATAATGGTCATGATTCAACAAAGTACCAAACAAACCAAACAACCCGACTTCTACTGCAAAATTTATGGCAATTGGCTGTTGGTGTTTTATACCAAAAAAAAAAAAAAAAAAAAAAACAAAAGAAAAAGAAAAAAAAAAGAAATGCTTTAAAGGCAAATCACAACTTTATACAAAAACATACACACTTACACACTCTCCAGGCCACAAAATAAAGGCCACCTACAAGTAACCATAAAGCACTGAACATAAACATACATACACATACACAAACACACACACACACACACTTGGGCATATAATTAAATATTTTTTAGATGCTTCATTTTCTGGCCAGTTGTTGTTACTGTTGCTTTAATATTAAATCGATTTTCGTTTTGACTTTCTTCTCATATTGAATGGAACTACAACAACAAAATGTGACAAAAAAAAATTATGATAATTATATGGTCGCCCCAAAAGGATGACAATATTTAACATTTGCTTTAGAGTGAGTTTAAAAAGCAATAAAATACCGTCAAAGAAAAGAAAACGTTACAAAACTTAACTTTTTTTTCTTGAAAATGATTTATAGTTGGGTGCTACTTAAGAAGAAATAATTTCAAAAATAAATTATAAATGACCACGTAAAGTTCATTAAAAATTACACGATTTTTATTTCTCTATTTATTTTATTTTTCTCTCATACTCGTATTTAGAAGTTTTAAGGTTTACTACAAAAACTTTATGAAATAAGGAAGCTGATTTGTAACACAAAATTAGTTTAAAAAAATTAAATTAGAGCAAATTTAATTTTCTTATGACAAAAAATTTCCTGGCTAAAAAAAACGACTTCAATACACAATTCCAATTTGAAGGATTTAAAAATAATCGACGCAACTAAGCAAAAGTTTAAAAAACATTTTGTGACTATTTTCTAGTTTATATTTTACTTCTTCCTACGAGATACCAGCCATAAAAAGCAAATTTTTTAACAAACATATAGAAGGTGACCTCTTAAATTTCTATGGGACCAAACTGCAAGCGTGCACACTTTCGAAATCGGCCAATATATGATGCAACTAGGCGCTAATCAGCGTAATCAAATTGTAAGGAAACCTTATAAACATAAGAAAAAAGTTTTGAAAATCGGTCCACAAAAGTATAAGTTACACGATAATCAATGTATATGGTGGGAAACAAAGTACCCAAATACTAGAACATCCGATAAAATATAAAAGAAATTTGATAATCGTCCCATTTAATTAATGGAAATGTGTTTATAAATATATATGTAAACGACGGTTAGGGGGAGACAATTTGCTCTTCAATTAAAAATAAATTTATTAGACCAAGCTAGAAGCAAATCTAGGAATAACAATAATTTTGAAAATCGGTTCATAATAGAAGTGCAGAGGGGGAAGGAAAACTTTCCCCTCTGATTTAAAAAAAAATCCATAACTACGTGCAAACGCTTTTAAACAACACAAAAACCTTTAAAATATATTGATAAATTAATTTTTTATACAATAATTAATATTTTGGGATGCCGATTTGAATCCACACCCTGAAGAGTGTCTGGTTTATTTCGAAAGATCAATGACTTCAAATAACCCCAGAAAGAAATAGTCTGATGGTGGAAAATCACAACTTCTTGCAGGCCATTCAATATCGCAATTTCTTGAAAAAATCGAATCTCCAAACTTTTCTCGCAATAATTCAATTGTTGCATTTGCTGTGTGGCACGTACCCCCGTCTTGTTGGAAACAAATGTCGTCACGATCAACTTTTCCAATTTCGGCCATAAAAAGTTGGTTATCATCGATCTATACCGCTCTCCATTGACTGTAACAGTGTTCCCAGCTTCATTTCGAAAGAAGTACGAACCGTTGATTCCACCAGACCAAAAACCACACCAAACTGTCAATTTAGGTGAATGTAATGGTTTTTAATGAATAATTTGTGGATTTTCTTCGCACCAGAATCGACAGTTTTGTTTATTTACCGCACCGCTCAGATGAACGTGAGCCTCATCGAAGAAGATGATTTTCTTAAAAAAATCGTTATCGTTTTCAAGTTGTTCCAAGGCAAAGTTAGCAACGTTGTTCTTGCGTATATCTCTCCATGATGAAATTGTAAACACTACTGAATACAATGAAACACAAATGGCCGAACCGTCACTTCAAAATCATATCATCCCTATTGGAAAACCTTATACAAAAGAAAGTCTACTTATGGAGAAATTATTCGATGATAAATAGTTTAGGGGGACAACTTGCCTCCAATTTTCCAAAAAAAAAAATCTTATGGGACTCAATAGCAAGCAATTCCTAAAATAAAAACAAATAAAAAAGAAAAAAATTCAACCAAATTGATAACATCCCTCTATGTTTTCGAAGTCGGTTAAGGAAACAGATGACCTTAGCCCAACTTCCCACAACTAATTTCAAGCTCAAAGCCCTGGAGAATCTATAGATTTTTCGTTTACTAAAATCAAAAATGTTTTCAATATATGTTTATTAACGAAAAATTTAAGTTAAGTTTAAGTTAAGTTCGTATAATTTAATGTAAAATTAAATTATTTCTTTTATAAGAATGAAATAATTGCACATGCAAAGAAAATATGTACAGAAGGTTGAACTGCCATCATGATCTCATCATCATTATTTTGTGGTAGTAGACATTAGATGACGTTAATAAGAAATTATGTATTAATAAAATTAAAAACTCATTTTTAAATATGTAACAGAGTTATGTACAAATTAGTTAAGATACCTCGGTTAAAACCTGTTAACAAATATAACATTTTCCTCAAAAATTTATGTTATTTAATTATTTTTTTTTTTGTATTTTTTTTTTTTAATAAGAACCAGCACTCAGGGGATGACCCCTACGTATGCATAGCATTAAGCCGGAACTAGGAAAATAGGTTTTGGGAAGGAGGATAAAGGGAGTAGTGTTTTTGGACATTCGATTTGAACCCTAGCACACTGAAAGTGGCAGGAAGTACCTCTGCGGGGAGTTTATTCCATATACGAACAGTACGGCTTAAGTATGAATTCTCTCTGTAATGCGTGGTGTGGTTCTCTGGAATATCAACCACAAAGGGATGTGCTCTTGATGAAGAGCGTGTTGTACGTGAAAAGTGATGGGTTTCGGGAACAAGTTCCGTGACTTTATTAGAACACATTCCGTTGTAGTAGCGATATAACAATGAAACACACCCAACATTGCGTCAATGCTCCAGTGAGTCAATAGAGTTGGCTACCCTACTGTCACCGATAAGCTTCTTCGCCCTATCCTGTACGCGGTCGAGTAACTTCAAAATAGATTTTGAAGCACCGGCCCATACATGAGAGTTGTATTCCATTTTTGGTCGGATAAAGGTGGTATAAATATTAAGGAAATCAGATGGAGTGAAGTATGTCCTGCACCGTCTTAAAAAGCCGAGGCACTTGAATGCTTCTTTTGAGACATGAAAAATGTGATCATTCCATCGAACATCACAATGAATTTTCATGCCAAGAACATCAAGAGCTTCATTTGTTCATTTGTTATAAACAGATTCGTATCGAATGAAAAATTATTTATTGTGTTGTTTTTAAAGTTTTTTTTTTCTTTTTGTTTAAACTATTTTACTTGTGCTATAGTAATTCCCAGATCTTATTTGAGAGTTCATGTATGAGTAGATGAGTTTTAAAACATTTAAAACATGAATGGTAAAGATCTACTGATGAGTTGGTATTTAGCAAGCAATGAATTGCATATAGATTAGCTAACCCATAGCTAAATAAAAATTTTTAAAATTTAAACTTCACGCACACATATTTCTAATGTTCTCTAAGTCGTTAAGAAAACTTTATTTGAAAAATCTTTGTTTTGCACCTGTACCGAGACTTAGTCAAACATTTATCAAATCACAGATATGACCATTTGCCAACCAATGTCCCATATATGTTTTGAAAATTCAAACTTTATTTATTTTTCATTTTGCAAGACTTTTACTCCTCCTCTTTAACCACCCGTGATAAAATATACATTTTATGAGAAATTTTATTTTTGGTCATTTGCAATAATTTTGCTTTTTTTTCATTTATTTAATTTGCTTCAGTGTTTTAGTTTTATTTTTTTTTTGACATTTTGCTTGCTTTTTACTGCCATTTTATTTGCTTTCTATTTGAGTAACAAAAAAAAAATAGAAAAGAAACTGCTGCCATGTTAAATGTAACGAATGTAACTCTTGATTTCCGCCAGAAACTGACCAAAGTGGTACATGTGGAAATTTGCCAAAGTGCTTGGCTCATAAATGGTCTGTGTTTTTTTTTTCTTCTCGTTTTTGGCTTCTACTTCTTACCAGTTATTTTTTCTGTTTTTTTTTTTTTGTCTACAAATCAATTTTATGAAGTGTATAAAGTATGTGTTAGTTGGACTCTTGGAATTGAAGTGAATTTTTATAGAGTGATGAAATGAAATTTGGTGAAAGAATATAATCAATTATCAGCGATTAGAAGCGAAACCGAAAAAAAAAAAATAAAACAAAAAATATAAAACAAACTGGAGTAGCTGATAGTAAATGATGGTTTTTATTTCCTACAATTCATTAGAATAATAAAAAAGGAAACCGCTTAAGCTTATTAAAGGCATGTGTGTGAGTGTGTGTGGGTGTTCATCAAAATACACATACGCCCGTTTTTGTGTACGAAAAGCCACACCACACTAATGCAACTGATTATACGACTACTTACATAATTATTTTTACATTAATTAAACAAAAAGTACACAAAAACCAACACGTCGTATTTAGTCGGGCACTTAAGACTGACTACACGGGCACTCAATTGTATTTAATAAAAACACGTGTAAAGGTGTGATGAGTACTTTATTGTTCGAGTATGTGTTAATTTAACACTGTTAAAGAACACTTTATGTGAAATACATCATTAACAATAAATTTAATTAATTTACTTAAGAAGATTGAATATTGTAAACAAAATAACATTTAAATGTTAACAACCAAAACATAGCGTCGGCTGAGCATTATTTTGCCGCATTGTAAAAGATAAAAGATAATAATATTTTGTAACATTTTTTTTTTAATTATGGGTTCGCATTTTTTAAAAACTGTATAAAAATAACTTCTTTGTAGAAAACTTGTTCTGATGAATCGCTGAATTTCTATTAGAGAAGTTCCTAAGGATGTCGGAAAAAGTTTCTTATTAAGAGAAAACAATTCATGGCTTTTGCATCACGATAATGCACCTGCACACTCGTCATTGTTTGTTTGTAATGTTTTATCCAGAAACAACACCGTAATAATGCCTCAGCCACCATATTCACCAGATTAGGCTCCTTGCTAGTTTTTCCCGTTTTTCGACGACTGCGGAGATATAAATCGAATCGCTGAGAGAGAGAGAGAGAGAGAGAGCTCACGGATATACCAGAACTACTTAGAGAATTGGAAAAAAGTTTGGCTTCTTGGCCAGAATAAAAATTGATGAATAAATAAATATTTTTTGAGAAAAATTTAAATTCATTATATTTTTTGAATAGATCTCGTAGTTCAAATAATAATTAAGTGTATTCGTAATATAAAACTATTGTTTTTATTTTAAATGGCCCTAAATTAAATCGTACGAGTATATCCCAAAAAAATCTTGGTACCTTTTAAGAAAATTATTAGTAAACGGCAGCGAGCAAGGCTGATCGATTTTGGGGTCAATAACCGCCAGCGGAGACATAATTTGGTTACCACCGACGTGTCGGAAAATACCATTGGCAGTGCCAATATTAACTTTTGGTTTATGCCCATTTTTCAGATTTTTAGGACATTTTTCATTTTTGTTTTTAAGTTCTGTATTTTTTTTAATAAAATGAAAAATAACTCCAGATTAGGAAATGCGAAATTGCTCTAAAATAAAAGTGTTAAAATGGGAAAATGGTTTCAAAGTTTGTGTTGTTTCTTTCATTATAAAAGTTTCGGGCCATTTTTCACAGAGGCCATTTAATAAACTAATTACTTGAGATATTTTCTTTTAAAATTTTTTTTTTTCAAAATGTGCTGAGAGTTTACACATGAGAGACAAACGAATAGAAGATAGTTTCTAAAGAATATTTAACTGCAACTTAGCCAAAAACCAATCCACTTCTGATACTATAGATAACAAATGGAAATCCTGCTCTAAAATCTGCGGCTGATAAATTACTTATACAACATAGCAGAGGACGAAGCAATAATGGCTGGTTTGACGAAGATTGTCAGCGGATAACGATTGAAAAAAATGCATGCTATGAATTAATGATACAAGGAAACCGAACCAACGCATCAGTTGAAGCATATCATGCAAAAAAAAAGGAGGAAAAAAAGATCCATAAGTCGAAGCAGAAGGTCTGCGCAGAGAACATAATCAAAAGTTTAGAAACGTATACGTATACCCGTAAACCTTTTAAGCCCCGTGTAAATTCGATACGTGCAGAAAGTGGAGACATAATTAGCGAACGAGCAATATGCTCGCGAGATGGGCTGAGTATTTCGAGAAACTACTGAACGAAAATACATCCCTAACAGAGCGTCTGGAAATAAACACAACTAATAGCGAAGAATGTGACCCTCCGTCCTTAGAAGAGGTTAGAAAAAGCATACTAGCAATGAAAAACAATAAAGCCGCAGGAAGTGATGGCCTCACAGCTGAATTAATAAAACATGTTGCGGGAGACCAATTTGTATTGACTTTCCACAATCTCATATCCAACATCTGGTCAGACGAAAGTCTACCAAATCAATGGAATTTTGGCCTTATCTGTCCCTTACATAAAGAGGGTGATCAACTAGAATGCAGTAACTATCGTGGTATAATTCTACAACTCTAGGCTATAAGATCATCTCTAATGTACTAAACCAAAGGCTTAATGTGTATACCGAAAACATCATAGGCCATTATTAGTGCGGCTTTCGTAGTGGAAAATCAACAACAGACCAAATTTTTAGTTTAAGGCAAATTTTGGACAAATCAAACAAGCCTACGATTTCATAGACCGCATCAAACTATACAGCGCACTAGGCGAATTTGGAATACCTGAAAAATTGATTAATCTCATTCAACTCATGATAGGATGATACATCTAGAATATTTACCACCAACGTAGATCTTCGGCAAGGTGATGGACTCGCATGAACCCTCTTTAATGTAGCGTTGGAAAAGGTCATACGAGATTCGAATGTAAAGCGGGAACAATTTTTAACAAGATGACACAGATTCTTGTGTACGCCGATGATATAGACATCATAGCGAGGAATAAAAATGAGCTTGAAAATGCGTTCCGTAAAGTCCAAGAAAAAGCCATGAAAATTCGATTGAAGGTCAATGTTGATATAGTTCGTCTTGTCACTGGGAATAAGAGTCGCAGACAACAACTTGGTGAAAGTGTAAAGATAGGCGATACAAACTACAAGGTGACAAATAGTTTCGTATATTTAGGGTAGAAAGTATGCAACACAGACTTCGCGTGTAGTGAAGAAATAGGCGAACGAATAACAACAGCCAGTAGGTGTTTTTATCGTTTGAGAAGACATTTAACTTCAAAATCACTGTCGAGAACCACGAAAACGAGACTCTATAAAACCCTCATACTACCTGTCCTATTATATGCTTGTGAAACCTGGGCCCTATCAAAGAAAGATGAAATTAAACTGGAAGCATTTGAGCTATAAGTTTTACGCAAAATATATAGGAGCCATATGTGAAAATGGTGTCTGGAGAGTCAGATACAATCATGAACTCAAAAGACTCTATCAAGATATAAGCGTGGTTAAACGAATTAATATATCACGTTTGCGATGGGCTGGACATGTACATAGACTCGATAATTCAAATCCGACCAAAAAGGCAATGGAAATGGTGCCAGAGAGAAGAAGAAATAGAGTAAGACCAAAGCTTAGATGGTGCGACGGTGTTGAAAACGTTTTCAATAATATCAGTTTAAGCAACTGGAGAATGATTGCAGTAGATCGTGACCTGTTTGGAGCAAAAATGGAGGCAGCCAAGACCCACCCCGGGTTGTAGTGCTCAAAATGATGATGATGCAGCAAATCAAAATTGTGGATATGATGCATTGTGGATGAATGATTGATATTTCAGAATGCATAAAAAAAGATTTCAGATTCCTAAAGAAGATTATACAGCATTCATTAGCCAATTTTTTTTTTTCTTGTAAATGGTCAGTGCACCAAAGTAGCAATCTGCTGACGATATAATTTGAAAAAGTTGAACTACTTAAATGGTTTTTTTAGTCCTTTTCTTCTCACTATTTACATTTCATGTTTATTGCAATGGACTTGTGTTAAAGAAAATTAACTTTGTTTTAGAGGTTCCACTTTATTGCTGCTGCAGTTGCGTTAAATTTTTACTACTTTGGGGGAGAGAGGGGAAACGGTTTGCAAATTGTATAAAAATTCATTGCAGATTTTATCTTCTACATAGAATAGCATTCAAATGCACATGAACAGTGTTTATTTACTTTTTCTTATTTCCTCACTTGATGGATTTCTTAAAAAATATGCATGGTATTTTTTCATTAAGTTTATACCGATGCATTCCTTTATTTTTATCAACGTTTTTCAATTTTCTTTTTCTTGTTGCTTTAATTCTTTTTATTTTTATATATATAAAGTCATTTCGTTGTGGAAAACGACATAGTGATGGCTGTTTATGGTTCGCCACTTTATTGTTGTTTCAATTTAAATTTTATTGTTATCCAGTGTGTAAAATAAATGGATTTTCCAGTCATCCACGCACCCATAACGAGAGTAAAATGGATCTTGTATAACATACATATACATTAACATTTGTATATATAAATAGTCGAAAGTACACTGCAATATTATCGGTAGTTAATTCGGAGAGTTAAATGAGTTTTATGGTGTAAATTTCATGGCCATTTCTTAGGTGTTATTACAACAACATGTTTGCATTTAAATTTATATTACAATTCCAAGTGAAGTTTATTGTTTATTATTAAAAAGCTTTCGACATTTAAAAGCATATTTTCCATTAATGGCCAATTAAAATGGAGGACTATTAACAATAGTTTAACCAAAGAGTTTTTTTTTTTAAACAAATAATTGTCATGTAGAGATCTTACAATATTGTAAATTCTGACAATGTAGTGACAATGAAAAAGTATCAGTTCACTGCAGGAATATCATAGCAAAAATTGTCAGATTCTCTCAGAGAGGATAAACACCATGCATTTATTTTAAAGGGAAAGAGAATAAAACGGTCTCTCTTCTGCACACCTGGCATTAAAAATATTTGAAAATGGTAAAGTAGAACGATCACATGGTTGTCAGATGTCTGACAATATTATTGGCTTACAATATAATGACAATACTTTTTCTGACAACGTTGTTAGACTACAATTTGTCAGTTCACCCGGTTGTAAGAAATTGTTAGCACATTTTACTGACAATCTGAAACCGTCTGTACAGATCTTTAGTTAACTAAAAGCTATGAATCTTAGCTTTAGACCCAGAGAATCCTAATCTACTTTTATTTATTTATAAAAATTTACGAAAAGAGAAAACGCTGAAGACTATCACTAGCTATGTCCTGTTCGTGAAAGCCTCCTAATTGCTATTACTTTTAAATGTCAATTTCTAAAGAACTGAGTGATAAATAAAGAAAAGACGAAAAAACATTTGATAAAATAAAAACAGAACAACAGCAACAATAAAAACAACTGAATAAAAACTACAATAAAAATATCTAGAAAACGAAGATAGATTTGTGACTCACAGCCGTTAGTTTTCCCATCCATCTTAATCATTTGCACTCACAAACCAACAAACAAACACACATATAAATGACTGAAAGGATGCATATGAATGACTAAAAAGAAAAACGATTAAAAAAAAAAATCCAGAAATATCTACGAGATATATATTGCTGCTGCTGTTGCTCGGTCGAAAGACCTACACACGCAGGAGGCATAGAAAACATCCATTAAAATAATAATAAAAAAAATACAAGAAAAGATATAAAAAAAACTGAAGGAAAATATCATATAAAACTGCGAAATAAAACCAGCTAAAGGATGGTAGAAAAGTGGTAGAAAAAAACATGACATTTAGATGCAGTTTTCGTAATTATCTGGTATAAAAACAAAAGTCTCCTGCATAAGAAACCACGCATACAGACCAACAAGTGCACTTAGAGAAAAATCATACATACACATTTTAAAAACCGTTAAACTTTAACTTAAAATCCATACACTTAAGGCCCAAATGAATTCATGACATTTTGTCATTAGAACTGTGACATTAATGTTACGACATGAATGTTATAACAAGCCTCATTATATATTTTATCATATTTTTAACTGTCATCTATGATCTGACAACAAGCATATCAATTTAATGCCATGTTCTGCATATATTTTTTTTTTTTTTGTGTAAGACCAGCACTAAGGGAAATATGTATTAACATTTCGAACAGATAGTTGCCGAGAAGGAGGTAGATGTAGTCATCAGTGAGCACTATGGTCAAGGATGCAACAGGTACGGCAGCCCTGTGGCTACCTATCGGCAGCAAGGTTACGGTCACGCAGCACGGAACCGGCTGCTGTTTCACGTATGTTCGAAGCAGGTAGTTCACAAATGATGAGCTACTATCTCACCCCTAGTCAGGGCATAGAGAAGCTTAGGAGCAAGATGGACCTGATCGAATATAAGCTTCGTGAAATAGGTGAAGCCTTTATAGTCGCTGGGGATTTCAACGCCAAAGCTGTCGAATAGGGTGCTCCAACAACGAACACACGAGGAAGGTTCATTTTGGACATGGCCGCCAGGCTAGGTCTGATAGTGGCAAACACTGATAACGCCACAACCTTCAGAAGACAGGGATGTGAACACACTATACCTGACATCATACTACTTTCCGAGAGTCTGGCTGCAAGAGTTGAGGGATGGAAGGTACTGGAAAACTACACTGGAAGCGATCACCAATACATTACCTTTCAAATCGCAGTGCGAACGAACTCCGCTTCGACGTCAAGAGGCAGCGACACACGGAGGTGGAACGTGACAAAACTGGACCCTGCAGCATTTCTAGCTAGTTTTGATGGGGGCTCAGTTGCTCACACCATGAGTGATGCTGGCTCATTGACAAACGCGATGATGCAGCGTATTGTTTCATTTTTCGTTTTCTAAAGACTCATTGAAGCCACTTTTGATCGGAATTGAGTTCTGTGACATGGCATGAGGAATATTTTTTTTAATTTTCTCTCTACTGGATTTCAATTCCAATGATAACTTATTTTCAAAAGCAAATACAATCAATTAAAAAAATGTTGATTTAACTAAAATATTATTTGAAACGAATATTTTTTTCTCACTGAAGCCGTTAATTTAAATAAAATTAGACTATAATTTGATCTGTTTAGTTGGAAAGAGCTCCTTTGGTATGTCCTTTTTTTTAATATATTTTTTCTCTGAGTGTAATTGTGTATGTTATTATCGTTGTTATTATTTTGCTGCGTTGGGTTTGACATGACAGTAACTATTTTCCGCAGGTGTAAACACATTGCAAAGGAATCATCTATTCATTTATCTATTCACATGCATCTTTAATAGCGACAACCCATTTTATTCGCACAACAAGAAAATTTAAATTTTAAATGCAAACAAACCACCCACAGGGTGCAAGAAAGCCATCCAACCAGAAAGACAAACTGTCAACGAAAAAAAAAAAAAACAATTAAATAAATAAATCGATGAAAAGGAAGTCTTAAACCAGGAATATGCGACTGTAACCAATAAATAATAACTGGTACCGGATAAGCAGATTTGTAAGCGGGAGTTCATGATTGGATCATTCTGAAGCGTAATTGTTTTCTTGGATTTTTTGTATTCAGATCGATTGATTTTTTGCTACAATTATTTAATTGAGGGATACAAACAGTTTTTGATGTCACATCGCTAAGCCTTAAACAATTTAAAGAAAATATAAAAGATTTCCAAAGCCTAGAAAAATATTTTTGTATATGTTATTTTCACCCATCTTTTTCTTTAGGTTTCTATATTAAAGACATTTTTTCTACAGATAATTATCTTAGTTGCAATATTTTTCTCTCATGTTAATAGATTTTAAAAGATTATAATTATTCTTTTTAAAAATTACCTAAATGCTTTTAAAATCTATTAAATTATTTAGGCAAGACTATTCTTTGTGAACACTTTTGTGGACATATTTTACACAACTTTTTGTAAAAACTATAGAATGTGAAAGGTATTTATTTGCAGATGTGCACAATGAGTAGTTTACTGAAATCGCTTCATTATTTTAAGAGTTATAAAGTCTTAAAAAAATCGATTGGTAACAAACGCCATTTTTAACCAGCCGTAGAAAAAACTCTTACTTTTAATTTGAGAATCACTGTCTCGAAAACAAACAACTATCATGCATGCCGTATCAGTACTATGCTTTATCATGTTGGTGGCAGTTTTTTTTTTTTTGCTTCTTCTATTGCATTTCGTACAACTAACCATTTTTTTTAAAACCTTTTTACCTTATAAGTAGACTTAGTCGAATAGTTTGTTTTTGTTTATCTGCGAAATTTTGTGCGATAGGTTGACAGCGTAAAATTAATATAAATGGAACAAGAATATTCATGCATAAGAAGACGAATAGAAATAACAAGATGAAGACGTCATTGTAGTCGTCTTGAGCGTAAACCATGACAAGTATTTCAGTCAAGGTAGACAAAAAAGAAAAACACAAACCAACATAAGAATGAAAGAAATGCATATATTAAAATACAACAGGAGTAGATTATTTCTTTACGATTTTAATATTGTTAAACTAAAGATATAAACCTGCCAAATATGGCGAATGTCAACAGGATTAAAAACTATTTTATAGGATTTTTGCACAAGACCAAGCAAACAAAAAAGAAAAAAAACCAAGTAGTTTTGGCTTGTGAAAATATTAAAACATAAAATTAAATTGCTTAAAATTATTGTGAAACATACCTCTGGATGAATATAATATAAAGCAAAGATGATACTATGATATTTGACTTACCTAAAAAGAAAAATGAAAAAAGGATATAAAAAAGGATATAAGTTGGAAAATTTATGTATTAAAGATTAAATTAATGATAAAAATTATGTTACGTTTGGTTAACTATTCAAATGTTTAAATAATATTTATTTTCAGGTAATGAAATATAAAAAGCGAAAGACTTAGATGGTTCTCAAAACTTTCTCTGATCTATTTTATTTTATTTTATTTTCTCTGTTTCTTTCAAGTAAAAGATTCACAGAAACCACAACAAAAATAAGAAATTTATTTCAATAAAATTAAAAAAAAAAAAATATGTGATTAAATAAATTTGTTAATGCTGTTGTTTTATTTTTATAAAACAAGTAAAACTTTCACTTGAAAAAAAAACACAGACAAAATAAAGATCAAGACTGATCACTTACTTTTAAAATTGTTATAAGTGACTAAACGAGAATTATCACTGTTTGTTCATACCATTCTACACATACGTAAATATCTGATCCCCTACATTACATAAGGTGATATGTACCTTTCGGACATGGCGTACGTAAACTAATATCAATTTTTGTAACAGCACGTTATAAATAATTATCCTGATTAAAAATATAACCTGCCGTGCTGATAAAACAATTTTTCTTACAAGTCCAACGTACCCCGCCTTAGCAACAATGGTGAACACCGAACATAATCGAATGTTGTAGAAAATGTTAAAAGTTTGTCTTGAATGTTGTCTCTGGCTTGTCGGCGTAACACTTATCTTTGACGGCACCACACAAATAATAGTCCAACGGTGTCAAATCGCAGCTCCGAGTTGGCCAAACGACATCAGCTCTGCGGCTGATAATGCGATCTTCAAAAACAGGGCGCAAAACATCGAGTGTAGCTTCGGCTGTGTGGTACGTAGCGCCATCCTGTTGAAACCAAACGTTGCCAATATCCTCCTCTTCAATTTTTGTGAACAAAAATTCGTTCAAGATGGCCCGATAACGATCGCCATTGACTGTAACGGCCACTCCTTGCTCATTTTATAAGAAAAATGGCCCAATTATGCCTCTGGACCAAAATCCGCACCAAACAGTGACTCGTTTTGGGTATAAAGCTTATTCGATGATCGCCACTATTCGTGATATCTTTAATATTGAGCTCTCAATAAATTACAAAAATTTTATGGTGAAATGAACAAAAAAAAATATAACACATTTTAAAACAAATTCCAACAGTTTTGGAGAACTTTTTCTATCACGTCGTGACCATCATAACAAATAATTTGCAGTTTAAAAACTTTAAAGCTGCAGCAGATATTTTAATCACCTGGTATTGAACACATGACCACAACATTGCGGCTGGTATTGGTTGCATGAGTGTTCTGCGCTCACACACATTCATTTTTCATATCCTGCAGCTGTTATCTTTCTATATGTGTGTTTATGTTTTTATTGTAAGAACGTACAACACTTTTTTTTTATTTTAGAAATAAGCAAATACCGCAAAACAACAAAAAAAAAACAAGAAGAACAACAACAAATTAAACACTCATTCTAAACAACATAACGATGAGATAACAAAAGGAATAAAAAAAAACAGCAACATTTAAAAAGGAAATAAATAAAGAAAAACAAACAAGCAGAACAACAAATGAAATAAACAAATAAATGAATATTTTTTCCACTTTTTCAGTTGGTTTTTTTAGTTTTTTTTTTCACCAAAACTCGTTATTTAGTTGGTAGTTTATTTCATTTTAGTTTTTGTTGAATTCTTCTTGCATAGAATTTTTTTGTATTTGGTATCTTCTATTGTTATCTCAGCCATTAGAATTTATGTATAACTTTAGGGTTTTTAATGTAGATTTTAAAAAAATTCTGTTTTTTTATTTAATTTTTGCGTTTTTTACAACAGTAAAACCTTGAAGGTGTTGCACATTGAAATTTCTTCTTGCGAGAAATTCATAAATTTGCTTGGTACATACGAGTATGTACTAATTTTATGATTTTTGCAAAAGAAAATTTTTCATTTACAAAAAAAACTATACATTTTCAAAATGTTATAAACAGAACAACTCAATATTCTATCCATTTTCAAATGCAATGACTTCATGACCATTTGCACAAGATTGTCAATGATTTTCTTGGCGTGTCCTTTGAAAGTATAGAAAAATATTTTATACTAAAACTGCTATAATTTCAAAACGAAATTAACTTTAGCGAAACTTGTATTTTTTTTTTTTAAATATTAGAAAGACATTGTTAACATACTTTAAGCAACAAAGGAAAACTTTATATCTAAACATCCCTTTAGATATCAACTACACGGCCGAATAGAACAAACGTTGTTTTCATCGGTAGAAGCCACTAAACCTTGTCAGTATTCATGTGTAAATGCTTTCACTACTTGTTAGGTATCTCTGCTGAACGTGATTACATATTCTATTTATACACATTTCGAATGCAAATAGACTACGAGAGTTCTTAATTTCTCTGATTATTAAATTACGAACTTTTGCCTGCATAAATATCAATAAATAAATATTTTTTTAATAAAAAAAAACATTATAAAAACTTATCTATCGATATTTAGCTATTCCTTTGTACAGCTACTTCAGCAAAATTAAATCAAATTTTAAAACTAACAAAAAACTGGATAGCAATAATATTTAATATCAGCAAGTTATTGAACCACAGCGAATACTTGATTTGAAAAATTGTTATTTCTTAGTCCGGTTTTTAAAAAATTGTATTTAAAACTTTTTTCATAACACAATAACAGCAAATATTTAAAAAAAAAAAAATATTAAGAAAAATTAACTTTTCAAATTATGTATTCTTTTGTTGTGATTCAATAAGTTGCTAACATTAAATTTTATTGCTATCCAGTTTTTTATCAAATTATTATTCTTGTGTTAAATTTAATTTTACACAATAACTATAAATTTTATTGAACGTTACTTTCAGAATATTGATATAACTGATGTTGTGTCCTATGGAATAGTAAAATGTAATAAATATCGACGGAAAATCAGAATTTCTCCATATTAAAGAGAAATTAAAACTAATCCAGAGTACGTGCTGCAGATCATTTCTAGACTTAAACGACAACATAAAATGATTTCTTTACTAAACTTTTATGATTTTCTTTTGTTCAGAAATTTACAGAAACTTAAAACAATAAGAAGAAGAAGAAGCATCTGACGTCTAAATAAAATATATTTTTACAAATTATTATATGTTATGGGTTAGCTGATCTATATGCATTTCATTGGTAGCTTAATACCAACTCATCAGTAGATCTATCAGTATAACCCATAAAAAATCATAATTTTTGAAAATGTTGAGCATTTGCTCGACAATATAAAAACTAAAATATAAACAAAGCTTAAGAAGAAAAAGAAGAGTAACGTTCAATACAAAAGGTAGCTCTACATTTGTGATGATGTTCTTTCTTTCAGTCTTTTTTTTTATGTTGGCAATATAAAAAATTCGCTTCGGAATTATCGTATTTAAGCCTGCTTTAATAACCTTCAATATTTTGGTCAACAATTTTTCGACATTTCAACATTTTACTGTTACTGTAACTGTTCAATATGGCGTATCTGTATGTAAAGGCTTCAATTTGTTTTGAGATTTTTCCTCCTGATTGCAAATATGTAGTTGTTGTGTATCATGTGTGTACACTATAATTAAATTTAGTTTTGTTTTTCTTTCGTTTCGTTTCTAAAATTAATCACGCTAAATAGTTTTAGTTTTATGTACTTTACAAAGTTTACTTGTTTGCTTGTTATTCCAGAATATTTAACTATTTGTTAGCAATAAAACCCATTTAATTGTTTGCATTGAGGAAAAACAATGCAAGAATGAAATGTTATTGGCTTAAAAAATAATTTTCCTCTGGGTAACTTTTTGCTATACTTTTTTTCATGTACATATATTCTTTTTTTTGGTCTGTTTGAAATGTAATTATTAGAAAATAAAATGTAAATTCTAATTAAAGATAGAAAAAAATATAATTTAATGAAAAATGAAAAAAAAAACAATTCCGAAAAACGTAGTGGAACTAAAGTACGGCATTCATTAGTATCCACAACGTCACAAGTGCAAACTAATTTTAATTTAATATTTGTTGATATTTAGTAAATATTACTTATATTGGCTACAGTTCGTAACGTAATGATCGGCAAGAATTAGATATTGGTAATATTTCCAGCAGCAAAGAACATATTTTAAAAGATAAGAGGAATAAATTATCTTGTGATGCATAGATAAGAGTCGAAAATTCTTTACAAATTTTGAATAAATTGTGAAAATGCTGATGACAGAACCGCTTTTTTCTTCTGTTGGCTTTAAACGACTTTTCATGAAACCAATTTCGAATTAAGCAGTCGGTTTTCAGAGACACAATTTTTATTCCTTGCAGAGCATCAAATACTTTGGGCCCAGCATTGACAAACGTATGTGCATTCGATCGAAAGCTGTCGATGTCGTTGAACCCAAATTGACTAGACTTCGAATGTGTGTCTTTCAATCGCTTAGATTTTCTTTCGACATCTTATCGTCAGTTAATTAAAATAAATTTTATATGAAAAAGACAACAAAATCTTGAAACACTTCGATTAGATATTGAAAGAAATATTATTTCTCGATATTAACAGCCATGTCACAGAACTCAATTTCGATCGAAAATGGTTGCAATCTCAAAAGTTACAGAACGAAAAATGAAAATTTAGTTTGTAATCAAACCATTTTGAAAATTTAAAATAAAATTGACAATGAATATTTCTAATAAATTCATTTGTAGCATACTTTAAAAAAAATAGGCATACTTTTAGGAGCGCCAGCAAAATAAGCTTTGCATGGTAATAAAAAAAATGGTGAAGTGTGAGCTTTGCTGGTAAAATCAATTTAAACAAACGCCTAATGGCTATACAGAACTTTATGACTTCAAAATCGAAATAAAAATCAACAACGATCAAAATACAAGTACGGAATTGAAAATATTCCGATCAAAATTTGTGACTTGCCCGTTAGTTTGGGGAAACATTAATCTGGTTAGTTCTGAGAGGTAAATGGTTTGTTTAAATTATTCTATAGAAAACAATAAAAGAAAACATTTATATAAAAATTATTTGTTTCACAAAAATTTAAATACAAAATGATTTTAATCAATTCTTGTTTCTGCTTTTTTCCATTTTTTAATTAATTCACAAAGGAAATATTCCGTGCTTTTGCTGTTAAGCGCTCATAAAATACTCTAATCATTTCAGATTTGCACGGCAATATTTATACACATTCACAGTTGGTACTACAACGTGCCGGTTCAATATGATGTAACACCGGATAATCAAGATAATGTTCATGAAATGAACAACAACAACAACGGTAAAAAAAACGAAAAAAAAAACTGTGATTTTAACCATCAACAAACATCATGATGACTGGGGATGTAGATCCATACTACATCCATTTAATACAAAGTGTACTTCCACTCAATTATTCACACGCTTCAAATATATAAAATATACTGATATATTCGTATAACTTTGTAAATGCTTGCATTTATATAAGCAAATATAAAATGCATGCATGTACGAGGTTTGTCCCAATTATGTTGGAAAATTATCAATTTTTAAATTTAATTTTATAGAGTTTGTCTTGAAATTAATTAACGTCATAGTTTGCGAAGAAATTGTTGCAAACAACACACAAGTCATAATTTCAATGAATTAAATGCATTTACCTTGATTCATTAATATCTTTTGCAAAAAATACGTAGATTCAATGAAAACTTTCGTTGAAGTTCTATGTAAATCAGTTTATTGATTTAACGTACTAGTAGTACATTATTTATTTATTTATTTTATCTCTTTAGTTCCTGTACATCAATATTTAATCTAATGTTTAGAGTATAGACGCGTATTATGTAGCATTAGGGTAATGAAAAAATTTTGTTAAATCAATTAACTTTTTCCTTGAATTTGAGATTCATGGTATATCTCTGTGTGATGCAACAAAAGCAAATATTATAAAAGCTAAATATTTGTAAACTTTTAATTATTAGATACTTTTATTAAAAAGAGAAAATTAAATTGGTATTGTTAATTTGCTAACAAGTGCAAATTCGTGCCAATTCAATCAAATTTTTAATTAGTATTGCAAATTTTTGTAATTGAAATTTAATTTTAGTTTTTTTCTATGCAGCAAACAGAAATTAACTGAGTTTAAGAGAAGAGTAGTTTTCCCCGGAAAGACAGCGAGTTACTATAAGACCCTCCTCGGTTATTTTGCATACATACAATGTTGTATAATTTGCATATGCAAGAATAGTCATGTGTTGTTATTCATATTAATAAAAAAAAAATACAAACAATAGTAAAAATAAAAAGTTGCATTACAAAAACAAAACAGAAAAAAAATTGACAATAAAAAGTGAAATAAATTGTACAATACATAAAGAAAAGAACAAAACATTAGGCAGATGCGTAAAATATCGAATCATAAGTTCTTGCTTGCAAACTAATTTGGTGCCTATCGTTTTTCTAGTGTATCTGTAACATATGATTTAGTTCACACTACATCTTAATTTAGGCAATAAACTATCTGCATATAAAATTTATCGAAAAGAGAAAAAGTACCAAAACTAAAAGAGTACCAACAGTATATATAAAAACTTCTTCTCATTTTACCCACCAGAAAGTAAACTGAATACTAATAATTAGTAATAAAAAGTACCAAAACCACTAACTTGTCTCTTAATTACCGCTTAAAAAGTACCCTTTATATTATTTTGGAATTCATTCAAATCAATTAAGCAATTTTCGCGTTATCGCGTGGAAAAAAACAAACAACTTTCTCATTTATAATAGAGATTAGCAGAATAATCAAATATGATTTTATTGTATCACAGATCTGATGCAATTTGCAGACATATTTATCATTACAAATTGTTACACGTACAAATGCGTGTCCTATTTCATATTTATTAGTTTGAATCTTTTGGAATTAAGTACAATACAATGTTGCACACTGCAAGGTTAAGTCGTATTCTTTTTCATTTCGTTTAATACACAAAAGTGCATCCATCCATCATCCATGTACAAATGTATTAATGTGTGTATAAATGTAACTGTGTGTATGTGTGTATATGTACACTCTTGCATTCAATATCATATGAATTAAAACTCTGAGTGCGTCGTTTTTTAAAATTACATATATTTCATAATCTTTTTTTCTTTGTATTTCTTTTATCTATATTTATTATAAATGTTTTATGTATGTATTTTGTTTCAATTTTTTTTTTCGTATATAACAACAATTATATTAAAGTTATGTTTATGCATAAAACATTAATGTGTTGCAGCCAGCTTTGTGATTTTATAGTTTATAGTGCACCCTGTACCTTTAACAGAATATTTTTAAGGTCATCGTTACTTGACAGATGATTGGTAATGAGAGTGGTATTTAGAGGTGCTTTATTTGACAGTTATTAGTACATTTTATTATTATGAAAAAAAAAAAGATTCAGTTGGATGCTTGTGTGAATTCGAATTTTGGTGGATGATTTTCTTAAATTTTGTCACTCCATTTTATTTAGACGACAATTTATTGGATTTAAAAAAATGTTCAATAGCAGATGTCCGGATATTCTAAAATATTAATTTTTTATCCACATTAGGGAAATTTAATATGGAACAATAGTCAAAAACTTCCATATTTCGTTGCAACAAATTGACAAAACCAAAACACAATTTCGGAAAAATATATCACCACATATAAAATTGTCGAAACAGTAAAAATTGCCTATATTAAAAAAAAAACACACACAAAACTACTAAACGAGAAATTTGGCTAAAAAGAAAGAAATCGCCAAGAAGTAACTAAAAAGCTTATAACGAAAATAAATCGGCAAATCGGTTAAAATTCCCTGACAAAAAAATTTCCAAAACACCCAAACAGAAAAAGTAGCAAAAACGAAATAAACACAAAATATATAAAAAAAAATTGCAAAAATGAAAACAAGAAGGCAAAACGAAAAAGTGGCCTAAAGAAAAATATTTTGTATGCTTGGAATAGTTCCCAAAAATTAATTGAATATGTGTACGAAATAAGTCGTACCAGGTACTGTTCATTTTAATGCTGCTGATTTCTTAAAAATTTTATTCGATATACAAAAATTCGATTCAAAATAAAAATTTAAACTTTAAGCCATAATCCATAAGCGCTTGCAAATGAAATCGAAATGAATCCGGTGTGACATCCTTTCGCTTCTTCCACATGAAAACACAATCTTTATTAAGACATCTAAAAAATTACAATCACAATTCAGGTAAGTTATTGAGGACACGTTTCTAATTCATGTATAGTGTTTTTTTTTATATCAAGGAATACGAAAGGATATGAGTACAATATATTTTTGTGTATGATGTTTGTGTAACAAATAACTATGTTGTAATTTTTTGTATGTAATTTTATCTATTTCAAGCAGAGGTGTTAGTTTACATGTACAGATTGATATTTGCTTGTGTTTTAATAGATGTTTATTTATCTGCATGCAGTTTGTTTGGTTTTTTCTCTCTTATTTTTCTGTTGTTTCGGCATGACCTTAAGGGGTGACAAAGTGCTTACAATGGAAATATTTTTATGGCAAATGAAAAACGGTGAAAACAAAGACAACAACATCAGCAATAAAATTGAAAAATTTTTATTAACACGTTGTCGCATGGTGGCATGAAATCGCGCACCTTTGGGTACCTTTACTAGCAAAGCTTGCATTAAATTGTTTTGTTTTTGTTAAAATCCAAATCGTATTTTACTGACGCTCCTAAAAGTATGCATGTTTTTTTACTGTTTACTCCAAATGATGTTAGAAAAAATTCGTGTTAATTCCATTTTGAATTTTAAAAAAACGAAATTTTCATTTTTCGGTTTCTACGGAGTCAACTTGCGGCATTGACTTCTGTAAAATGCGTCGTTCGTTACAAGTTCCATGATTCGTTGTTTTATTTTAATCAAAAGACCCGCAGCCAACTTTTTTGAATTCATGAAATCACTTTGTGATTTAAAAATTCAAGCTCAGTTTTTATCCTATCATCGATTTGTTACGGGGGCACATCTTCTCTAGGTCCACCAGTATTTTTTTACTATAATTCGGGAGCGCTGTTTTCGATTACGATACAAAATGCAACATATGTATGATAAAATACCCTTCAAACGCAATTGACTGACTGCACAAGCGATTCTTTTTTCTCAAAAAATAAACCAGATGATGCTTTTTTATAAAGTTTAGCAAAAATCTAAAAATTTAATTGCTTTAGCTATGTACATATGATCGTAATATTATCAGGTTACAAAGCACATTTTAAAATTCAAAGCTTTTTAAGCTTTGATTGCATTAATTTCTCTCAACAAAAAAAAAAAAAAACGGGACTATCGAACAGTAACCTTTAACCCCAATATACAGCAATTACTACGTCTTCCTTTTTGTACCTTTTGTGAATGGCAACAACAGAATAGAGCTAACGTAAAGCCCAATGAAGTATTTACAATGAAATGCTTGAAATGCTACAAATTCATACAACATTGTTTTTTTTTTTTTTTTTGTAAGTTTTGCAACCTTTTTTAGATTGCTTTTTTTAACTACAAACAACTGAAATTTATTGGCAAAAAGTAAAAGAAATACGAAACCTGAAAAAAAGTTTCACAGACTTTGATGACGACAGCGATAGCGTTTTCTGAATAGCAGACAGTAAAATTATGCAGATTTCAACGATGGAATTTAACAAAAAAAAAAAATGTAAAAAATATATCGAATCAAACAAAAACCCGCCACAGACTATAGTGAATATCAATAGAATGCCACCTAGGAGAGAAAAACAGAAAGGCACAACAAAGAGAAGGGAAAGAAAACTTTAAGCCGTCTTGTTTATTTTTACCCCACAAGAATCACGAAAATGCAACTTAAATAAAATCAGTTAGTAACAACTGCAATTGCTGCAGTTATAAAGAAACAAATCACTCATTCATGGTATTACACCTTCATGTTTTTCTCACTCTTATAGCAGCCCAACTGATTCAATGAGACAAGTGCATAGAGCCCAGACAAACCAATTCAAATTTAGTCAAGTCAAGCCAAAACAACCAGCCAACCAACCATTCCAAGGGCAAATTCGTTCATCTATTCATTCATACAAACGGCCAGACATTCAGTCACTTGTGCAGTCCCGGTAATAACTTGCACAACAACAACCAAATATTAATTACAACAATAAATACATACAAAGAAAAGTTAAAATATCTACAGAAATATTCAATATTATAAATTTACAGCTAAATTCGATTAAATTTTATTTAATACGTTTAGCAAAAGGCATTATTTAGTGGTGCTGAGTAATGGTGAGGGGCAGGGGGGAAGCAAACAGTCAAGCAGCAGCAAGAAGAAAGGAGAGCTATTTCTAAATTTCGTAAAATTGAGCAACATCGACTTTAGAAATGAGCTACAAATTGTAATGGTTTTAATAATCGGAGCCGTTTACAAGATTTGAGTGAATATTGCATGATCAAGCACGAATAAGCATGATTAATTATTGTATATTCAAAGATACATATATCATCAAACTTATTTAATAATTTTTTGCAGTTGTAGTTCGTTTTTTGTACTTTGGATGATTTAAAAAAAGCACGCTTTTGTGTAAAAAACAAGAGCTCTTAAGTAGGACATCGCGAACAAAAATCATGCATGTTCGAAGCGCTTTTCGAAGTAGAAGACACAACAACAAGAACAAGCACCTCTCCCTTAGAAACCTATTTCGGCCGAGGCTGTACTTTTTGCTGGGGAAAATAAACAACACTTTTATTAGAGCTATAAGAGTAACGTTTAATACACAATGGGCGAGTTCAGCAGAAAAACCTGCTAAACAGTTTATCTAAAGCAGCTTTTTAATTGATTAGTTTTTCTGAACAATAAAGTCTCCTTTTTTTTTATTGATAATATAAAAAAAAATTAATTTTCAATAAAAAAACATGAACGCCATTTCCTTCCAACAATACGGCTCAACTTGCAATTCAAACCCAAACTTTAAAAACGTCGCATCACTTGTAATCTTTCTAATTGAGCTTCTCGCTCTCTCTCTCTCTCTCTATCTCTCTCTATCTGTCGCAATCAGTCTTTAGAATTGCACTCGTTTGGAAAATTTTTCTAAATTTACCCAGCGGGAAAAATCAGAAGCCCTTCTAACTTCCGGCCTTATTAAACGCCTTCTTAGGAATGTTTTTGAATCAATTTATGTGCTTTGGTTTTTACCACATTTCAAATTAGCTTCTCTGAGAAGGGAGAAGAGAGAAAGAGAGATTTAAATTTTTTGTGTTATACATATTCCAAAGTAAAAGAAAGCCATTATTTATAAGGCCTTTCAGAATCACTTTCGAAATAAACGAATGCGGAAGGGCTACCCCGCAATGACATCGTGTGTAAAAAATATATGAGTATGGAATGGAGCGAGAAGGCCTTGCGCATCCAAAATAAGGGGCAGAGGCCTTCCAGAAGGCCTCGTGGTCCTTCTTTTCCCGCTGGGTATTATCTTTCATTACGCAGTCCCTTTTTCAAGCCCATATCAGAGTATTATATTTGGCTAAAATATAAAAATGTTACTGGTTTTTTTGAACGGTAAATGACACTGCCAAGTTTAAACTAATCTTCTTTGCTAAATGATTCTTCTTTCATGTGAATGTAAATTTGGCGTAACATCAATTATAGAATGCAATAATACGTATGTATGTACTTATGTGCATATACGATGTGTTAATGCTTTTAGCCAACTTAATGTAATTGTTGTGGTTTTTTTCCCATTGTATAATTGGAATTTATTTGCGTTGAACAAAATAAAAAAATAAAGAAATAAATAAATACTAATTTATTATTTTTATTAAAAGGGATTTCCAATTAAAAATTACATTTATAGCAAATAGACTTTTACTGAACAGCTGGATCAACTGAATGAAAGGCCAAATTGTTGTTAATTTAATGACTTATTTGCCAGAGAATTAATAACGAAAAATTTAAATTATTAAGTACTTTTTTTCGCTCTGCTTTACATGGTTGGAAAAGCATGAAGAGAAGGGAAAATATTTTTAATTATATTTTCTTTTAATTAAAGTTGTTTAACTTTGCCAAAACAATTACATAAGTTTCATTTACATCTAAATACTTTTGAGCTAAACTTTTGTACACCTCAAATAATTGAATAATATTTGCAACTACCTTCAGACATGTCTATAAAAATTGCAAAATATATGATTAAAACATTATATTGCTTTTGGATAAAACAATAATATGATTCTATAGAATATTGTTTTTTTTTTCGAACTAAATAAAAGGTTTTCCAATAAGAGTGATATGATTTCTTAAAAAAAACACACACACTAATTGTTAAAGAAATTCAAAAGTTTTGTATTTAATGTGAAGTACAAACGATACAATTAAGTTCTAAATAAAACGTCCTTCAAATGGCCTTCACGACTTCTTCTGCAGAAACGAATTCGATGAACCCAATTTTCGAGCACTTTTTCCACTAAATCAAGTCGTATGTCATGAATGGCACGTTCAATATTGACTTGTAAAGCTTGAAGAGAGTCTGGTTTATTTCGAAAGAGTAATGACTTCAAATAACACCACAAGCAAGAGTCTAATGGTGTTAAATCACAATTTCTTGGAGGTCATTCAATATCACAATTTCTTGTAATAATGGAATATCCAAATTTTTCTCGCAATAATTCAATTGTTGTAGCTATTTGCTGTGTGGCACGTTAATGAAATCAAATCAATGGCATACTTTAGGGGTTAACATACATGGAGCGATTTAAATACTTAAAAAAACAAAAGACTTAAGAAACAAACTTAGTGTCAGGTTTTTTCGTTTCAAAAACAAAAGACTTAAGAAACAAACGTTTAAAAATTTCTTGTTTCGGTCGCCTCAAAGCCCGCAATAGAAGCTATGCAATAGCTTAAAAAACATACACACTTATTGTTAAAGAAATTCAAAAGTTTTGTATTTAATGTGAAGTACAATCGATATAATTAAGTTCTAAATAAAACGACCTTCAAATGGCCTTCACGACTTCTTCTGCAGAAACGAATTCGATGAACCCAATTTTCGAGCACTTTTTCCACTAAATCAAGTCGTATGCCATGAATGGTACGTTCAATGTCGACTTGTAAAGCTTGAAGAGAGTCTGGTTTATTTCGTTTTGTTGGAACCAAATGTTGTCAAGATCAACTTCTTCCAATTTCGGCCATAAAAAGTTGGCTATCGTCTATCTATACCGCTCTCCATTCACACTAAGGTGTTACCAGCCACAAATTGCGGTCTTCAGCAACACTTGCCATAACGGCAGCAATATTTGCATTACTTCGAGCGGTTCTTTGTCTTATTGGCACTTGAACATTATGTAAAGAAAATGTAGGATCAAAATATTCAACAATTCGACGAATAGCGAGCAAACTTGGACGATTATTACGACCATAAAATGGCAAAAGCGCACGAAAACTTGCAATTGGAGAACGATAATTTAGAAAAAAAAACTGAATAATTTGTAAACGTTGTTCTTGCGTTTATCTCTTCATGATGAAATTGTAAACACTACTGAATACAATGAAAAACAAATGACAGATCATGATATATTACAAATGACTGAAACGTCACTTTAAAATCATATAATCCCTTTTGGAAAACCTTATATGTGACAGTGCATAGAGAAAGGGACCTAAGGGTAAAAACTCAATTTTCACTTTTTTTTTTCATGTGGACAACATCTGAGCATCGAATGAGACTGATCCCACGCCCCAAAAGTGTTCCCTCCCAGAGATATGCGCGTTTTATGAAAGTGATGGTACACCAAAGATACACGTATTTAAATCTTTAAAATGGTTCTCCTGAACAAAACCGGTTTTTACCCTTAGGTCGCTTTCTATTTTGCGCGTCACATATATAATATGATTTAATCTGACCATAGTACGTTTGTATTTAAATAGAGAGTGTTTGTAAACATACATTATGGATTTACTTCAAAGTAGTTTAACAAAAAAAAAAAAATTAACAGCAGCCAAAATTAATAGTATTAAACAAAATTACAATGAAATTTTTGTATCGCGTATTTGTGTTGACATTTTTTCAAATTAAATCGCACCGAAACAAATAAGAAACTTAAAAAAAAAATTGAAAACTTGAGGGAAAGGCATTCAACCGAGGCTGATAATAAAAACTTTTTGTTAATGCAGGTATTCATGTTTTTTTTTTATAACCATGGTTTGTTTGAAAATAGCCTGCCACTGGTTGCATTTTATGATTGTAGAAACTTTTGAATTTTCTAATTAAGTACAATTGTGGCAAAAAAATAATTTTAACAAAACAATATTGTTTATTTTTGAAAGCTAATAATATAATAGTTCAATGAAAATATAAGTTTGTTTACGGTTCACAACCATTTAAAACAATAATAATTTCTTTTCCACAATCATAACTCATATCGCTGAACATGACATGGTTAACGCAACCATTCCACAAACATATTCTCTTTGTATGTAGATGAAGTACTACAAATTATGTATAATATCATAAAATTAATATTATTAATATGCCTTATAAATTTTCAGAGGTTATCAGTGTTTTAATTGATAGAAAAACTACTCCTACTACTCCTACACTACTGTCGTGTTATTGAAATTTTCGCAATTTTAATTGTCATTTTCTTTTAATACACAACAGTGCTAAATAATTGCAATTAGGTTTTTATTTTATTTTCAATTTTTTTCAATTTAAAAATTATTGACAAATTTCCAATTCCGTTATTTCTTCCTCTTTATTGATAATTTTTCATTTAATTGACATGAAACATGGAGCATAGAAATCATAGTGATGGTTGCCTTTAAAATTGTACAAAAAAAAAAAAAAAACTGAATCCAAACAAAAAGAAAAAGAAGAAGAGAAAAGCAACAACGTGAACGTGGCATGCAAATGACACTTGGAGTGACAATGAATATTACGAATAATTGATTATGATAACAATACATACACATGTATTTACTTATACATACATATATACACACACATACAGCCAAATGCAAAAGAAAAAATCTGCCACAGAAGTCTTCATGTGTCATTGAATCATATTTGCAATTTAAAATATCATTTAATTGAAGGAAAGTGAAAAACTTAAAGTTCTTTTTTTTCAAAACATGAATATGTATGTTCATACATATGTATGAAAATTGTTTTTATAATTTTTCTATAAATACAAAAAAATAATAATGTGACACAATCTCAATCCAAATTGTTGAATAGTCTTTCTAAGAAAAGCAACTTACAAACACGTACAACACCAATACATACCCATGATAAATGTTTTTTTTAACATTAAAAAAGCAAATTGAAGCTACTTATTGATCTCATTACATACCTGCTGATAATTATGGCTAAATGGAAATGGAAAAATTAAAATAAGAATATGTGTGCAGACTCGAAAAAAGATATTAAGTATGTATTTTGATTTGGGCAAACAAGATTTTTCAATTTCGAAAAAACTATTTGACGAATAAACTATTTATTTCTCCCATATGTAAAAGTTGATCTAAAAGCAAAAATCACTCTTTTATGCCTTTGGAAATTAATTTTTTTTAGATTTACTGATTTTTACAACTTTTACAGCTTAACCATTTTTTTAACATAACTTAAAAAACTATAATTTGTTGAGAGATAAAAATTTTATCATTCACACAAGAATTAATTTGTAAAAATTCGCTTTGAAATAAAGAATTTATGACTTCGTAAATTTGAAATTCTGAGAAAAGTGTATAAAAATCAGCTAACAAAATGACCTAGAAAAACAAATATGTAGTATTTTAGTTCTTTATGGGTTGCAAAAGAAAAGCCCGGACTTTTGATACCTAATAAACCCTGCGTAATTTATTTCCTAACTTTTGAATCGTATCGAATCCACGGATCAGGCTGCTGCCTCTGCTCCCGCATCATTTTCAATAACAAGAAGCTAACCTTGAGATCTGCATAGAAAATAACCTCTAATTATATTGTCCAGTCATAATTATATTAAATTTTCAAATCACAAATATGTTGAAGAGCTTAAAAACGAGCACCCTACAACATGAAACTGTGCCAAAATTGGTACAATTGTAACAAAAATCCCCTACTGCTAAGCTGCGTGGTTAAAGTAAATAATTAAGCCGATAATAAGAAAAAAAATTGGCTTTGTTTTTGCTCGACTCGAATATAATAGAATATTCGTAAAATTTAGAATTTTCACTTAATTCATAATTCTGTAATATGATCATTTAAACAAAGATGTATAATTTTTTGCCAAAAAGAATGTCAGTAAAATGACAAACAAATTTGGAAATTTGAACGTCAAGGCCGTTTTTACAGAATTTCAGTGAATATGTTTTGAATGTTAGAAAATACAAATTTTTCTCTTTTACAGGAAATGTTGGATAGTAACAAAAAAAAATATATATTTACTAAAAATTATTTGGATGGTTAACCAAAAAATTAGTAAAAATTTCCTATTGGGGCTTCATTTATTTGAAGGTGCCTAGAAACGATGTTTTTTATATAATTTTCTACTAGTTTAGTTCCTTCCAATGTGGTTTGTGAACTTGCTAAGCACTTATCATTGCCGTATTTTCGCCTGTAGATGAAGCTTCCTGAACGTGCAGATCATTGGCATTTTCAATGTCAAGAGAGCTCAGGAACATCCGAGGACTGCATCTTTATATGTATGTAAATATATTCTCTGGAATGAGATTTGTTGGAAACCTTTAAATAAAACCCAAAGTCTATTGGGATTCGAACCATGGAACCTAATTTTAAATGACAGGCACTCTAACCACCATAATTCTACCTACCAGTTCACATAAGGACATAATTTCGCAATTTCTTACTTGAACAAAATGAAATTTTTTTAGGGGGCTGTGCTTTTACTAATTTTTCAATGCAAAATTTCCAATCCGTCACAAATCTTATGAAGTACTTCATGTCCTAATTAATTTTTTTTACTAAAATAAAATAATATTATGCGTATGACAAAATGGCTTATGGCTTTGTGAAAAATTAAAAGAAAAGTAAGTTTTTTTTTTTTTTTGGAAAATATGTTCAAAGACATGAACTATTTGATTTTTTTTCTTATTTTTATGAAATTTTATTTGATTTAGAAAAACTTTTTTAAATTTTGAAGAAATTTGTTACTAAAATTTAGTACCAGTTTTTTTAAGTTTATTTATTTCTTTATTTATTTCTTTAAAAAAAACTTCAGAAACTCTAATTATATTTTAATTAAATGATTATACTCCGCTTAATTAAAATGTTAAACATTGATTGGCAACAACCAAAAACAAAAAAAAAAACTTCGGCCATTGTGAAAATAATTTTATGTCAATTTTAAAATAATCGATGTAAAGTACTCACATATTTTTAATTAAACTTTAAACAATTTGATTCAATATTTGCATACAACTTGTATATGCATTTTTTTCACCCCTTAATTGACATACGATATATGATATTATTTAAAACAAAAGTATTCAATAGTTAAATTAAATATGTATGCAGTTTGTGATTAACACACGAATAAAAACTGTGAAAACAAATATTTCGATTTAAAAAGGAAAACATTTACACATTCATTCATTCATTCATTCATTCATGCCACTTAGGTATATTTAAATCAGCGTAAGCTTGTTTACTAATATGCAGAAATAAAAATACTAATTAAATAGTATATAGATGGGACAAATATTTCCCGTTGCCATCAAAGGGTTAATTAATATCATTTTGATTTTCCACCATTCCAACCTTTGTTTTTAGTTTTATTTTATAGATTGCGATTACGCTAGACTTTTACGATATTTAAATTGAAGCTTCATAAGCAAAATAGCTAGATCACATACGAGATACTTTGTAGCAAGTACACACACCTTTTTAATATGAACAGAAAACACACAGTTGCATCACAGTTCGCACCCAGCTAGCATTTGGAAGATCGTTTTCTTAAAAATCACCTTGATGAGTCTTTTTGGCGTACTTTTGGTGATCAAAAACTGATTAATCACTTATAAGCTTAAAAAACGACTCGCAAATGATTCGCGGCTATGATTTAAAATGCAATAAAAAATTATATAGCAATCGCTACAATGTGACTATAAATACCATTAGAAAAGGGTCGAAAATGACTCTTAACTAACAAAAAAATAAATCATAAATGACTCATCCAGAAGAGTCGCGGGTAGGGTACAATTTTCTCCCGACAAAAGTATCTTTAATGATCAGAAAATGAGCGCATATTCTGGCTTTTTAATCGCGCAGAAGAGTCGAAAGAGACTCGAATTTGATTAAAAATTTCAAAAAATGCTGGCTGGGCGGGCATATTTAAAAAGATATTGAACAAAATCTCATTCATTTGTAAGTTTAGAAACTCCCACAAAGAAATGATAAACATTGATTTTCATACCACCCTAATATTGAGCATGAGCTGTACATGACGTCACAATAAGAGAATCGCTACGAAAAATCTGAGCATATCAAAATTCACCTGTATTACTGTACCACTATAGCCACTGTATAAATAAAAAAAAACGCAAAATTTTGTTTAATTAGCCACTGGCACTTAGAAGAAAGGGTCAGACGGGTATTAACCAACCTCCAGCAATAACAACACTTGCAACAATCGGCTAATGCAAGAACAACAACATGAAAATGCTTTAAAATGATATGAATGGCTGACTGTCTGGCCAGGCCAGATAATAAAGTGAGAGAAAATAATTGCACCTTTTCTTTGTTTGTTTGCTTTTGTTTTTGTTTTGCATGAGGTAAAAAGCAAACAGAATTTAAAACATAAACTGTCTGTCTGTCTGTCCGTCTGCCTGTCAGTTAGCACGTGTGTGAAGAGGTTGAAGGTTGCAAATATTTTTTTTGTATGAGGTCAACAACGTTGTTATTGCTGGTGCCGATGATTTGTTGCTTTTTTTTTTCAATAAAAAAAAATGCAGACATGGTTCTACAAATGAAAATGGAAACAAGTAGGCTGCGAGTGGTAAAGAGAGAGAGAGAGAGAGAGAGAGAGAGAGAGAGATAAAAAGAGATATTAAAAAATACACAGTAAACACGTAAAATTATTGCTTGTGATAATTTATTTCGTATGTAGGATATAAAATAAAAAGTGTTTCTACATTTTAAGCAGAGAGAAATAAATAGCCGGAAAGCTTTTGTGTAAGTTCATTTATACGTTGAGGTTATTTCTCATTAGAGATCTTTTGTATTCATATATTGAAATTATAATTCTCGTATTCTGTTTCAATATACAAATGATTTGTACAGACATGCAACCAGTCCCGGCAAAAGGCAATAGCCTCCAGAAAATAATCCCCAAAGAAAAAATATATATGAAATAATAACTTATAAAATAGGGATTTATTTTATATGCAATAAATCCTCGACCAGTACCATTTAATAAGTGGTAAATTTTATAAGTAAAGGGTGTTTTTCATGGAGTGACACAAGTTTAAATCATAATAAAACAAGGAAAAATGTTTTTAATGTCAATGAAACGGCCTTCATTGGAATGAAAATTTTATGAAATTATTGTTTGAATATGATTTCTGCCATGTGGCTTCCACGGCTGGCGCGTAGAAGGCGCAATCTGGAACACCAATTTTCCACAACTTTTCGCAGCATTTGCGCCCGTATTTCGCCGATAACTCTTCGAATGTTGGTTTCCAGATGTTCAATTGTTTGTGGTTTATCGACATAGATAAGTGACATAACATAACCTCAAAGAAAATAATCACACGATCTTGGTGACCAATTAATTGGGCCATAACGTGAAATTATTTTTTTAACAAAAGTTTCTTTGAGTAAATCAATTGTAGCGCCCGCTGCACGATGAGTTTGACGAATAGAACAATTTTATTTGGATTAAAAATTTCAATAATTTGCCCGCGTTGCTCTGGTGTAAGTCGATTCATAATGAAGTTTTAAAGCAATCTAAACAAAAAGCATATATCAGCTGTTAAATGGGTGCTCAAATAAAGTAGTGATGCCAACTCAAAGTTGTGACACTCTATAAAAAAACACCTTACATTAATATAAAGCACTTTTTAACACGTACGCTGCTAATGTGAAGTGATAAAAAAATGACATAAAATATTGTACTTACGAGATATTGAATACAAAATCAAAATCAAATCTAGTTCTCTACAAGATTTTAGCAAATTTCGTTGAAACCCCTAAATACCAAACGATTGAAGTGTTGAAAAGTTTCTTTTCGAAAAACGTACTTCTTTAAAACGGTGATTTTTTTGAAAGTTTACTTTTTAAAACCGTGCTGTCTTAAAATTGTATTTTTAATGGGCACTTTTTTTAAATTATACGATTTTAAAATTGGATTTTTCAAGAGAACACACTTCTGAAATGGTAGTTTTTTTTTCATTCGAGCTTTATTAAAGGGTAGAGTAATTTTTTAAAAAGGATACTTTCTTAATAATGGTACTATGTACTTGCAATAGTACTTTTTTAAAACTTAAATGTTTTCATAAGGGTACATTTTTTAAGGACAATATTTTGGAAAAAGTAGCTAGGAAAGCACTGAATTGCATGGTCGATTTAATCAGCCCCTATCGTACAGGAACTTACTTCCTTTTCAAATATAGATATTCTACCAATTTGCCATTTATTCATTTTTCTCCTAACAAACAAACAAATATAATTTTGTGAACTTATTTTTTCCTTGTTTATGTTTTATTTATGTTTCTGTTTTTTTTTTTTTTCTTACATTTGCAAAAATTCAAATTCATGCAAATTTCTTGTAATTTATTCAGTTCATTACAGAAGTTTTGAAGTGAATTTGGATTTTTATTTTAACTGTTTTTTTTTTGCTAAATCTCTGGTAAAAGAAGTGAACATATAATTGTTGTAAATAATTCATGTGCTTTAATCATGCGATAGAGGAATTTGTAAGTTGTCGTTTTAACACTTTCCAGTAAATCCACAGGCAAGCACACATACACATACATATAATCATTGAACGCAAGGGGATTTCGTGTTAAACTGACTAACTCATGCCTTTTTAAGAAAAAAATTTTGTGAAATCAAACTGTTTGCATTTAAATAAAAAATTATTTAGAAAATTGTTGAAGAAATCAAAAAAAAAGAATACAAATAAAACAAAATTCTTGTAACTTATTTGAACTTGTGTACGCGGCACGGTAATTAAAGAAATTACTGAGCAAAACCTTGACATTTTATCGAACTTGGCGTGCTATTTTTTTGTCTTAGCTCTGCAGCGCTCTTTGTTTAGGACGATGAGGACTTTGGTTCCGACATGATAAGGGGGGAAACGTTCCCACGGATACATCGCGATGTATATATCATAGGCTAACTCCTTCATTTATACACCAATTTTTAAAAACTCTTTTTTTTTTGCACCTTAGTTTTTTAAATTTTTTTATGGAAATCGGGCAGCGCAAGTTCCAACCCATAAAATTTTATTTCATAACAATTTCTTTACTTTATGCACGGATTTTGATTTTTTTTTATATTTTTTTTTTGTGTAAAGTAATTTGTTTGCGATTTGGTCCCGTAAAATAAATCGTGGGCCAAGCTATTTTTGGAACATTGGTGAGGAAATTGTACCACCCCCAAAAAATTGATAATCAAATACTTCCTTCATTTATAGACCATTTCTATTTTTGTTAAGAATGGTTTGCTTGCATTTTCTTGAAAATCGGCGGGCAATATGCCTGCTATATATGGACCGACCTTAGAAATTTTTTTCGTTTTGTTGGAACGGGTTGCTTACAGATTTTTTTTTTTTTTATTAATCGCAGGATAACTTCTCTCTCGATTATGGTGATAATCGCAATTATTCCCTATTTATGGATTAACTATTAATGTTGTTTTAAGAAGATACTTTAATCTCTCATGGAAGAAGTCAGATTATTTTGCCATAAAATTACAATAAATTCAACACAATTCTATCATTATTCTAATGTCTGAAGGATATAATTCTTTTCCTGGATCTGTGTGACTGCAAAGAACTTGCTCTGACGTACATGTATGTATGTAACATTTATTTTCATATTTAAATGATTTATTTTACTTGAAATTTTCTTATAAATAAAATAAATATTTTATATTTTATTTATTTGTTGCGGGTTAGCAATATCTAGATATATATTTCGTTGGTAGCTATACCAATTCATCAGTAGATGTTTTACCCTTTATGTTTAAAAAAATTTCAAAGCTCATCTATTTATACAAAAACTCACAAATATATTTTTGTGAATTACAAAGCATAAAAATAGCCTTTAAAAATTTCTCAAACACACACAACAATAATTTTCCATTATGAATGTGTTTACTTTTCTACACCTATACAATTAATTAGGGTAAAACATCTACTGATGAATTGGTTTAGCTACCAACGAAATATATATCTAGATATTGCTAACCCGCAACAAATAAATAAAATATAAAATATAAATACTTGAGTACATGCTCAAATAAATGTAAAAATTTTTTAATAAAATAAATATTTAAAAAGATTTTAAATGCCAATTTGAGAAAATGCATTTAATGAAAAATAAAAAAAGGAAATCAATAAGAAAACTAAACTAAACTGAAATTATATAAATTTTTTTATTATTAAAACAATATTTTACTTACAGAATATGCAAATATGCAAACTCTTAGTACTATAACAACATGACTTTGTTTAACATGACTTACCTGAAAATAAAAAGAAAGAAAAATACATAAATGCATATTAGGAAATTGTTGAAATTTTCAAGATAAAAAGCAAAATATTTCATAGCAATTTAGAGTAGAAAATTGTATTTATTTTAATACTTTGTTGAAATCCAAATACGTATGTATGTATGTGTGCACATACTCTTAGATATGTGTACATGCTAGACTAAATATAAGATCTCTATGTAAACACATACTGTAAGACACTACACACGAGTATAGTTCCTTTAAAAATTTATTAGCTTTTATGCGAAAATATTATTTATGTCTATTTGAAAGATTAAAATTCCATAACGATCACTTGGTATACAAATTTTACCACACAGTCATCATCCTTTCGATAGTTTTAACTCGTTTTTTTTTTTTTTTTTTTTTTGCAATAAAATTGATGAGAAACATACGCAAACATTTTCAACCAAGTTTATGGTTTCAATGGCGCCCAATATCTTCTACAGCAACAATGGAAACTACAAGTTGTTACGATTTTATGGTAAAATAGAAAAAAGAAAGAGAAACTATATGTAGGAAAAGAACATAGAAATCAAAAAATGAGACAATTCCACCAACACAAAATACGACTAGATTTGTTTTCATCAGCAATAAACTCATGGCGAAAGGATGAGTGCATTCAAAATGACTGTGCATGTAAGAAGTCTGTGTGTGTGTGGCTGTGTGTCCGTGTGTGTAAATAAAAATAATCTTAAACAAAGTGAAATTATATGAATATGATGAAACAGTAAATAACAAGTAAATATTTCCTCTTTTCTCAACTTGCAACAACTGGAAAAAAGCTAATATTCATAAACTTCAAATTAAAGATTGTCTAAAGCTTACAAACCTCTTTTGACACTCACTGTTTGTACATCAATACAAGTATATAACACCCAAAACTCTTGCATGCGAATCCTTTTATTCTTAAGGATTCCATAAAAAATAAATACATAAAAAAAAAAAGACTCGTACTTGGATACAGAAGGAAGTCCCTGTAAAACAACCAAAAATTAAGTAAATAAAATAGATGACTTTAAAATCTATAAAATATATTTTCTTTAATTTAATGTTATTTCTCTTGCAATTGTAAATAGTTGCAGCTGCAGTACAATAAAAATTTTTTAAGACGACATGTTACACTGGAGACAAAGAATAGAAAAAACTATATAAGAGCAAAAGGGGAAATCACCAAAACAAACTTATTTCAGCAAAAACTTGCACACTTACAAGAAACATTTAAAATAAAAAGTATTTCGCAAAAGTTTGATAATAAAAAAATAGCAGTTTTGCAATAAAATAACAACGGAACTACATATTTAAAAAAAATATATACATATATTAATTGCGAATAAACAAGTTTATTAATTTAATGTTCCATACAATTCGATAGCCGTGAGGTCAGTAGTACTCCCTAATAAACCACGGCTAACAAAATTTGTGTTTGTTTATAATGTGTGTGGTTATATGTACGATATATTGTATACGATTAAATGGTATATTTTGCAAAAATGTCTTTATAAAGAAAGAAATAGCTTTTAAAATAATTACTTTAATTTTTATTTAAATAAAAGAAGTACTTTTAAAGAAAGAACTTCTTATAGCAAAAAAAATATACTTTTTAAAAGAAGTATCTTTAAAAACAGGGCTGTTTGGCAGAAAAAAACATTTTCAAGTATGGACTTTTTGTATTAATAAAAACACATTTTCCAAAAAGTACTTTTTAGAAAAAGTACATTTTAAAAATAACTACTTTTTCTAAAATAAATATAATATGTACATGATTTAAAAAAAATACTTTTTGAGACGACGACTTTTTATAAAAAATAACTTTTAAAACACCTTTTTATATTAAGAAAAAAATATCTTAAAAAAATAACTTTTAGAAAAAATGTGTTTATTCATATATCCTTAAAAAAATACTTTTTGAATATATTACATTTTAAAAAACAACTTTTATGAAGAAATAGTCATTAAGTTTTTGAGAAAAGTACTTTTAAAAAAATTTTTGAAAAAAATTTAAAAACCAAAAAATTTTTGATAAAAAGTGCCTGTTCAATAAAATGCCTTGGAAAAAATATGTAACTTTCACAAAAAACTACTTTTTTTAAATTTTCTTAGTTAAAAACCAACTCTTTGAAAAGGTTCCCTCGAAGCAAGCACCATTAAAAAATTGTACTTTTTGCTAAAACTTTAAATCTACGACATTTTTTATGTACGGAAGGTGGAAAAATAGTAGACAACAAAGAAGAAGACAGCACGGCGTCGAATTGAGGTTGATGGATTGTTTTGAACACTTTCTTGAGCAGCAGTAATGTTTTCAGCCGATCTTGCAGTACGTTGTGGTCCATGCTTGGGCCTATCACCTACAGACCCTCTTTCTTCGAAATCATTCACTACACGATAAATAGTGCCTTTTGTTAGCACGTTGTTTCTCCCAAAAATTTCACGTAACTTTCTCATCGTCACAGTAATCGATGATGGATTTTGATAAAATGTTTTAACGATTAAAATACGTTGGTTTATCGAATGTTTTTCCATAATAAATTTGCCACGTTTCTACTTCACACTGCCAAATATGAACTGTCAAGACTAATGTTTACCAAAATGGCGGCAAAACAAAGCAGTATACCTTCCCGGCGGAAACCCTGTATGTTCTCTTTTATTTTTAACTCACGCAAATTCATGCAATTATACGATTAAAAAGCTGTAGTTGTGATTTTTGCTTAACCGATTTTCCATGATAATTTCTCTATGAACAATAAAAAAATATTGACATCTAGAATACCGTCGATTGTGTCGTCCGTTGTACGAGTATATACGAGTATATAAACAATAATTAAAGCAAGATATGCAAAGAATCTTTGATGGACACTCATTTGTGTATGAAAATTAAATACAATTAGAAATTAAATTTAATATACTCCCATCATATTGTAAATACTCGCATGTATGTATGTAACATGTGTATGTAAATTCCATACACGTGTATGTCCCTTGAAGTTTTCTAGTTTTACGTAGTGATTTTAATTTTCTGTACGTATTTGCTTGGTTTGAAAAAATAAACAAACAAACACAACTTGCGAGTATGTATTTCGGAAATTAAAATAGAAAACAACAACTATGCAGTACTTTCTTGTGGTTTATTTGTTAGTGGCATGTTTTCTACCACCTTATTGTTCCACCATTTAGATACGAGCTGAAGAATATTTACAAGAGAAGATGCTGAGATTTTATTGTTTTCTGTATGTGGGTGTATGTGTGTAAATATAAAAACCAGGACGAATGTCGTCGGTCGGTGGTATTGCAATTGACAACACAAGTCAAATAACTTGATAAAAATCAGCTGTTCGAACGTGACCTTTGCTCTAAAGAAATATCCTATTTTCTCTAAGTTCTTGGGCCGATTGTATCATTCTCCCCCAAACTGGTTTTCATCTGATGTCGATGATGATGATGATAATCGTTTTTATTTAAAAGAATGTATTCAGCATACATGACAATGTGTTCAAGTGTGTTTGTGTAAGGAAGTACGTATACGAGTATATATACATACGTCTGTGTGTTTGTGGAACGTGTAGTTCACAAATAACTTTTGGTTTTTTTCTTGAGCTTTTTTTATCATCATGATGTTTGCTTTGAATATACAAAAAAATAAAAAAAATATAGTTTGTGAAAATATTTGAAGTAGTTGATTGGTATGAAGGAATTTTATATTAAAATCAGAAAATCGTTGTACCACATATTCGTAAGCTCAAGAGGCGTCCAATGTCTCTGCGGTAACAAAAACATTTTATGACCGGATTTAAAATGATATTTTTATAAAATTGTTAAGGAAAAAACAAAGATATCTTATTTATGTAGAAAATTTTTAATTGATGTTATTAAAAATAACTTTATGTAAAAACTAGCAAAACTTCTTTGATATCACATTAGGGTTTATGGCTTATGGCTTATCAAATTGCCACTTATAAACAAACATATACATACATACTTATGTACATATATATAAATTCACGCCATAGAGAAAACTAAAAACAATCCAAAATTTAAATGAATGCCTCCCGGTTTGAAATATCAAGGGCGTTTCATAACGTTCGTGTTTATTTTATTTTAATACGCATTCATGTAGTAAATAAAAAAAAATAAATATTAAATTGAATTTAACTTGCAAGCAATACTAGAAATAACAATAAAAAGGAAGAATTATGTGCATGGTTTTTTTGTGTTAAAACTTGAGCCAACCAACACAAAAGGATGAACAATAAAATGATCCGACAAGAAAACAAAAAAAAAAAAAAAATAATAATACAAGAAAAACTCATTTTTGTATAAATTTTATGTAAACAGAATAAATTGTCTGCAGTAAACGTTTTGTGTAACACCCACATTTGTTGCACCAACACAATGTCGATTACAAAAAAAAAAAAAAAACACTTTGGCTTTACACTCTCCGCGCAAAGATGATGCAAAAATTTTATTTATATGTACTCGTATTTGTTTTCTTGTTTTCTATACATACGAAATATGTTGTAAATATACTGCCTGTTTGTACATTAGGGTCACACCTATTGAGAAGAGTGAAAAAAAGCTGTAAACTTTTAAATACGTATTGCAATCTAGATACATACAACCAACTCGAGTATGATTCTCTGTTCTGAGCAGCTGCGGATTTGGATTAAACTTTAACAATTTTTTAACTTTCTTTTAGAATCTCACGAAAAACCAGAAATGCATTAAAAAAAAGACACGTACAAAATTTTAGTAAAATTTATCTCTCAAAATAGTTTAAAGGAACTTCCTAAATTTACCTAATATTTAGAAACTTTAATTAAAATCAAATAAAGTTTTCTCTATTAGAAAAAATTAAACAGTTCATGACTTTTAAAATAGTTTGTAATGTTAGTCTAAAAAAATCATAGTTTCTAAAAGTAAAAATTTTTTGTTTAATAAAAGGATTTGAACCTCCGCCTCTTCTTAAGACAAAACGCAAATACGAAACAGCCCCCATCACGTTCTAGCTATCTTCTGACATTAAAAACGTAAGCTTCATGGCAATGAAAAAAACTCAGGCAGAGTCACAAAGGACATAGCAAAAAACTGTGCACTGCACATGGTGCCTCCAGAACACAATTATTATTCAATAAGTTTATTCGATATTCTTACAAACCTAATAAAAATTGTTTGCTCGGTTTTTTCTTATTTTTTGTGGTAGTATAAAGTTTGTTTAAAACGATGTAGTGTGCTTTCGTTTTGGTAATTCTCGTTTCTTAGTTGGGAGTTTGTGTATAAGCAAATGAGTTTGACAAAAGCTGTAATCGAAGGCTGTACGAATAATCGCCCTGATAACAAAAATTTAGGATCGCCCAAAATTGTTGTAAAATAAATTGATTGATCGTTCATCGACTTTGGGCGATCCAACATTTTCAGACATTTGGGTATTTGTTCATAATGAATAATTGCCAAATTTTTTTAGTGTTAAAAAACCCAAAAAAAAATATTTTGGGCGATTATTCATTCTCAATTCGGATGATGTTACATAATGAACAAACATCCAAAATTTTTGGGCGATTATTCATTTCACACTTTTAATTTTCCTCCATCTTTTTTGGGCGATCGGGCACTGTTTTTTGGGTGTTTCTTCACTATGATGAATCACCCAACTATTTTGGGCTTTCCTTCATTTAGCTGCATCGGGCGATTTTCACTTAGGCGATAATTCGTTCAGCCATTCAACATTTTTGAAACAATTTCCATGTGATTAATTTAATAAAAATCTAATGTAATAATTTTATTCGAATCTTTTATTTAAATTGTTTTATTCGATTGTCTTTTGTTAACATAATTAAGTCGTTTGTCATTATTCGAATCATGTAATAAAATAATTTTATTTAAATATTTTCTATTAAAAAGAAAAATGCATTAATGTAATATTCAATGAATTTGTAATCGAATAATTTTTAGTCGATTAATTTTTGTTCGAAAATTTATTCAAATCTTTTATTTATGCTGCTTTATTCGATTTTGGTGTTACTCGTCAAATTTTTATTACAACAGTTTCACTGAATGACATTTCATTTAACATTATTCGAATCTTTTATGTGTATAATTTGGTGCCAATATTTTTTTTATTTAACAAAATAATTTTATTTAAGTAATAAAATCTAGCTGGATGATATTATTCAATGAATTTTTAATGAAAAAATTTTTAATCGAATATTTTTTATTCGATTAATTATTGTTCGAATAATATTTAAAAAAAAAAAATTATAAAAAGAATTTTGAGACGTTGAAAAAGTTTTGTGCATAAATATAATTTTGAATATTAAAATTTTAATTTGAAGTATTTTTGGATCAAAAGTTGAGAACGGTTTGTGCGATTTGAAAAAATAGACCAATAAAAGATGTGTGATAAAAACACACTTTTCTTAAAGCTATAAACTATTTTTTGTTACTAATAACTAATTTAAATCGCTAAAATTTTATTGGTCAACTAAAGTGATGCAACACAAATCTATTAGTATGTATTTGTAAATAAAAAACTTTCTACTTTTTTTGCAATGTTTGGGTTAATCCTAATATGTTTTCACTCACTGACACAATCCCTTAAGTGTTTAAGCAATTACAATGGCTCAAAATCAAGTGTGTGTAGAAAATATACCAGGGGAAATATAACGAAATTTTCTCTTGAAACACAATCACAAAAACACACATATACGTGCTACACACTTTTAAAGAAATGCATTTAATTTTTGTAACGATAGTGTTGGGTAAAATAATCGCAGTTCTTCTTCTCGAATATATTTCAATCCTGGATGTCTGTACGGTTTGAATATTTAATATAACAACGCTCTGCTAAAAGCTCAAAAAGTTTAATATTTTTATATTTTGCCATGAACATTTATTTGTTTTCCTTTTGAGAAATTTTCCATCTCTGATAATAAAATCAACAAAAAATTTATGCAAATCAGTTGTATGCCATTGAAAACAATTAAATTTATGTGGAACACTGGGAAAACAAAAGCATTTAACACAATATTTAACTGCACAGTGGGTTCGAGGGTTGGCAAATAACAAAATAAATTTACTAAAGCCTGCTGGTGTTGTTGTTTTGTAAGTTCTTTGTATGGTTTCAACTATTTCCAGCAACAATGTAAATGTTTTTGTGTGTGCACGAATGATAAACAATAACATCCATCCGTATGGTCATATATTTTAAACCAAGTAGATAGATATTCATATTTAAGACAATGAAGAAGAGTATGTTTTATGTGTTCTGTATTCTGTGTTCTGTGTATGTTTGAGACATTTGAGTAATTTAAACTTTCAGAAACACTTTTACCGCACTCACAACCGTTTTAATTTGAATAAAATTAAGCCAAACAAATAAGCAAACAAATATATAAAATATGAACATTTGTAGTTTTAATTGAAGCTCGTAAGTTTTGTATGAATTATTTCCAGGCAAATTGTTTATTTAAGCAAAGACGCGAACCAGATTTTTTTTTCAGTTCCAGCTTATTTTATAACTAAGCCAGATATGAGAGAGAGCGTGCCATGCCATGAAGGATTATTTAATACTGCGCTAAAATCCGCTACAAACAACTAAATGCGGTTATGTATGAAGTGATCGTTCAAGCGATATCAGAGTAAAAGCGAAGCAAGAAACCAGCATGTACTCTAAAGCTGGCTGTGCAACGGAGTTGGCCTGTTACTGACTCCACGTTTGTTACTTGTTTTAAATCCTATCAGACTTAAAAAAATATTTATGTTATTTGACATTTGCCTTTTTTAGATTGTTAAAAATCATCATATATAAAAACACAATAACTTCATATAGCTGTGGAGTTCCTTCAGCGTACATGACACTTAAGCTTTAACAAAAGGAGATAACTGGAACCTCCGGTGCTGCTTCTTTAAAAGGTAAACGTATTTGTTTGGCCCCCCTCCATTTCTGTTTAATATTTCTTTAAAAGCTTTAACACTTTTATCTCTATTTGCAGAGAATGTACGAGTATGTGCCGAAGTAATGAAATTTTTTAAATACTTATTTACAATGTTATTTTTATTATTAAATTTAAACAAAATGGTTTCACCATCATGTACTTGTACTGCGAAAATATTATGCCATTCTTTATAAAGTTTAATTAAAATGGTTTTTTGGTAGTTAAATTGTTTAAAATATTACATGCCATTTGTTATCATAAATTACATGCATTAAATTCTTCCTTTTTTTTTTCATAAATTTTCTGCAGCAATTTATTTCAATTTATAGTGCAACTTCTTGTGATTGCGCTTTTTTTTTAAGAAAATTTATGTGAAAAAATACAGAAAAAATTTGCTAAAAATCATTAGTTTTGTTACAAAAGTTTACAAGCAAAAGTTTAGCAAACGATTTGCTTTAATTTTTATTTTACTCTCACCCCAGAGTGCTCATATTTTTATTTATTTTTATTAGAAAGTAGTTGACAATAAAAACTATTTTCTCTCTTTTAGTTGCAGCAATCAAAGAACAACCAACAAAAAAACGAATGAACGAACCGAACCGGACAGAGCAGAACAGAATAGAACAGAACACATAGAGCACCCTTTGGAGTATATTTTAGTCATAAATTCAAAGTAGTCGTGGTGGGAAGAGTGATATTTGTAAACACCAAATGAAGGTTCCAACTAAATGCACATGCCATTTGATGGAATAAAAAAAAAATTGTATTTATGTAGTAGAACATCAGAGATGAATAGATGGATGAACGAATAACTGAATGAATGGTTGGTTGCTGCATGTAAATACGTTTTTCAAATATGCTGGCAAAGCGCTGAAATAATTGTCCTTGTCCATTTGAACTATAGTGACTCCTGCAATTGTACAGAATGTACACAAACATTACAAATTGTGTTTTGCACGCTCTTATAGGTTTGTCACAATTTTCTTTTTTGTTTCTACTTTTTTTCGATTTGAAGAATAAACACAAATGAACGGACATTTTAAAGGGTTTTTCTTTATGATAATCTAGAAGTTGGAATAGGGATACAGACTCTTGTCATTAACTGGAGAGCATACTTCTATTGCGGTCGTAGAGGGACACGTGTTTGAATAGACTCAATACAAGAAAATAGCCAGCCGTTTTCTATATAATGGCAAGAGGCAAATAAAATTTAATACAATACAGTAAAACTTTTTTATTTTGTTCGAGTTGCTCGAATAACTTTTGGTATTGAACTTGCTATTTTTTTTGTTATTAATTTTTTCGAAATTTGAAAAAAAACAATTACATAAAATTTTGTTGCTTTTATTATCCGATTAATCACCATAAAGTATTCGAAATAAATCTGTACTCGATATTGGGATTTTGCGTTAGATCGAAGAATATTTTACTTAAATTTTTTGGATAATCGAGCAAACATTATTCACGTGAAGACCCTACTTAGTCATCGCTCGGGATCCCTACTACTACATAACCATGTAGGTCGCCTAATAATGCAGCCTCCATCACTAAATATGTACATAAAAAGCATAGGGAAAATCCAAAAACCTCTTTATGTCTCAAATGTCTAGAGAAGAACTAAAGAAGAGGAAATGAAACGAAAAGGGCTGATTTCTTTCAAATCCATGCCACGTTAAAGAAGTTCATATGAATCATAATTTTATTCGGATATTCATTGCTTCGCTAAAATTTGCATTCCAATCATAATATTTTAACTGCTCGATTTGGTTTTAGTATCAACGCATTTCAACAGGAAACACCGAACGATGTTCATCAATTATGGATATACGTCTAATATTTTAGTTTCAAGCGAATTTCATGCACTCCTACATACATTAAACATTAATATGGTTAGAAAACTACCCAATTACTCCAGAAATCAGTGGTCTTTAATAATAAATTCTAATTGCAATTAGTAAGAACAATAACAACTAATATCATATACTCTTTGTTTTGTGTTTTATCCGCAATCCATACACTGGATCATTAATAAATCATACATCAATTTGTCATGTAATTAAGCGCTAAACTCAATTCATCAATTATTTAAATTCTTAACCACACATAATAATAAAAAAAAATATGTACGAAACATTACGCTTAAAACGTCTCTTGTCACCCTACGTCACATACGAATAATGTAGAAAATTTTAATTATATGTTGAATTATGGTTAGTGGTGAAAGGTTCAACACGACACAAGTTCAAGAGTCAACAGAGAACAGAAATATATAGACACAAGAATTAATTGTAGTAAAACCCATGGTGAAATTAATAAGGTGCGCTTATCAACGCAACAACAAAAAACGACATGCATTTTGTTTGTGTAAAAATTAGCCAATGTTGTCAAAAAAAAGCTGTATACATAACATACATAGTGGTTATGCAAAAACAAAAAGCATAACGTAAACAAAAATATTCATGATGGCGGCCAAAAATGTAAACAACTTTTGACAAGACCGAATTAACTTACCATATTTTTGCAGATTATTTAACGGTCAAAACACAACCCTACAAAAAACCATATTCCTTCTTGCGCGCACCTTATATTATTCCACCATGGTAAAACCAATGAAACTTCAACATACATACTTCTTGGTAGACAAGATAGTGAGAGCTAGAGAGAGAGAAAGAGAGAGAAAAATAAAAGGTACCCAACAAACCATGCCGTAAGCAAAATTTAACTGAATTGTAGAATAAGCTTATCATACTCGTAATAGATATCCTACAACTTTTTATAAGCATACTTAATATAAATATATTTTTATATGTTCATTTTGTGTATTATTATTATTATGTATTTGTAAAATTTTTTCAGAAAAATTTTTTTTTGGGAAATTGAAATCTTTTTTAGTGTCGTTTAAGAGAGAAAGAAATGTGCGTAGAGCCTGATCACACAGAGCCATAAGAAGTAAAGTATGTTCTCGTATTTCATAAATTGTATTCAATCAAATATTCTCGTACTTTTTCAAGTTTGCAGATGGTGCATTTTTCAAGGCTGTATACCGATTTCTCAAAAACTGGAGATAATCTTTCTTTCGAACTCAGGGGACTCCCCCCTAATAGTTCGAAAAGGATTCATCGAAGTTCATTTTTGTTTCGGGTCAAAAACTATCACAGTGTAATTGGTTGCATATGGTGCTCGTTTTCATAGGATTTTTTGGTTTTATTGAAAAATGGCGCTTTGCAATTTTAATGCTGTTGCCACAATAGATAATAATCTCATGACTAAAAATTGTCTTCCACCATTCAGTGATATGTCCTCTGGCGAAATTTTTATACAAAATATTTTAATATACGGCAACATATTTATTATTTGTATGTGTGCACATATATTTATGCATTAGTCGCACTAGCGTTCTTTATTAATTCCTTCCTAATTATTCCTATTTGACATCTTTTACAAGTTTTCAATGTTTTTGAAACAAATTAGTACTAATTTAGTACTTAACTAATTCTCGTATTCAAATTTCACGAATAGTTTTAAATCACGTCCAACGGGGTTACATAACAATTACTGATAAACACGATTCATATTAGCACTGACGATAAATACATACATACATATGTGACGAGTTCCGAAAACAATGTCGTTCTGTTCTGCTGTTTATGTTGAAATACACAATGAAGTTAATGTTTCCCTTGTTCCATATAATATTAAGGGGAATTTTTTTATATTTTTTTTTTTTTTGAGTATCCATTTTAATTCCATTTAGATTTCATACATAGCTATCACAAAATACACACTTACACTCAAACACATACATAGAATTTAGAATAACACATTTTGAATCGTCGAATAAAGTAAAGTGAAAACAACTACTGAAGGATGTTAAAGTCAGTTAGGAAATCATCATTCCTCTTTTTTTCATTTCATTTCAATCTGTTTTTCGTTCGTTCGTTTTTTTTTCTTTACTGTTGTTTGTGCTAGACAAGCAATTAAGATAAAAGCTTTAATTGTGCAGCGTGTTAAGTTTTCAAAAAAAAATTTTTTTTGCGTGTCTGATTTTTGCAATTTCATTTTTAGCTTTTAATAAATACTGGCTGACCATCATGTTGCGGTCGAGAGAGAAAGAGACAACGTACCAGCAATAATGTAGGAAGGAAAAAACTATGTAATATTTTTATCTGGAAAGCAAATGATGAGGAGTATCAATAATTTTTTCCCCAATTATTTATCATATGTGGGCCATTAGAAACAATTGTGATTTGTGACGAAAATGTAACAAAGAAACATAGTCGTCATTTTGGCAAAATTTATTTTTTTTTGGATTTCAAGATAGATTTCTCATATAAATAAATAAATAAGCGCAAACTAAGCGAAAAACATGACAATGAGCAATTGGTTAGCAAGCTAACAAACCACATAGCAAGTAACCCACTACATACATAATTGTATGTCATTGTTCCGAGGAACGGCAGATGGCCTCACATGGCGAAATTTATACTAATTATTTGGATAAATACTGAAATCGTTTTTAGTAAATATTTTTTAGGATTACAAAAACTTTCCTGTAAAAGACGAAACATCAAGTAAACCAGACGACAACCACTTTGAACTCAAATGAATTTAAATTTTAATTTGTCAGACTTAAATTCGTTTACTCTAATTTTAATTATAATAAATTAATTACTATTTTTATTAGAAAGGAAAATCTAGAAGCTCGTAATAATTGAAGAGACAAAGAAAAATTAGACTGCAGCACGGAGGGTTGAATTGACATCATGATGTTTCGAGACTAATCACAGTCTCATCATCAGAGTTGCTTACCGCTTGGGCCTCACCGTCACCACGGCAGCTGCAATAAACTAGTTAAAAATCCTCTAGCAATAATTGAATCTGCTGAGTCACATGAAAGTTTCTAAACTACAGCTCAAATTGTATTAAATTTTTTTTATTGTATGGCTGCGGTGGTAGCTTTTTCGTAGATTTGTTAATATCGAATTAGAACACATTGTGTTTGAAGTCATGCCGTTGATTTTGAACAAAACATTATAGGAAAAAAAGGAACGTAGAAAGCTTCTTTAACCACAACCATCGAATTTCTAAATCCAAAATTTTTCGATTTCCCCCTTTTGACCTTTTAGGAAGAAAGAGTTTATTGAGTGTGTGTCATGCTGTTTGTTTAGTTTGTTATTTAATAGGAAACCATCAATGTTCATTTTCACGAAACAGTACCCCCTCCCTCTCCTTCCCACTTAACCGCTATTAAATTTAAGCAACATCTGCAGCATTAAATGATTGTTAACACTTACATAAACTCATAAACTGTCGCCATTGCAATTACACAAAATTGTTCATTCTATTATGTTGGAATTGTTAGAATTGTCATTTGTCATGTTGCCTTAACGATTCTGGTGAGCTTTTAACTATTATATGATTTCGAAACTTTAGGCCGATGAAAAACTAAAAGGATCTAAGTATGTATGTGCTAACAAAAATGAGGACATTTCTTTTGTTTCACAATTAAAAGAAACAAAAATGATTACTTGTGTGTGTGTGTCGGCATATTGTAGTGCCTGAGTATGTATGTATGCGTGTTATACGTTGGCAGTTAGTCGTATATCCTCCCGGGCTAAATTATGTTAAATTTGTTTTTATTTCTTCATATTGTTGAGTACTCTCCCAAAAGTCTTGTTTAAAAATTGTCAGTCAGTCTAACAGTTTTATTTGACAATTGTTCAAGCGTCATTCAAAGAAAAAATTCATTATTTTTAAGAAGAAAAAATATTTATGAAAAGCTTTCACAGTACCGAGAAACAATTGAAAAAAATCTTTTGTAAAGATTTATTTTATGAAATTTGTTTCGCAATTTAATTAATGCAATTTTGCGAAATTTTACTTAATTTGAGTTTAATATAATGGCAGTTGTCCAATGGCCGCCAATGTTGTCTTTTACAGAAATTCCTTTAAAAATTGCCCTGATGTTTCGTCTTGCACAGAAAACTTTTTAATAATTATAAGAAAATATTTAATAGTTCAGTATTTAAACAAAAATTTCATAATGCCACTTTTTGCATATAATAGTATAGTGGTGTCATTCCTTGCTATGTGGGTTTTGATCTTGCTAACAGCTTCTTTACTCAATGATTTCCGCTGTAGATGCCGCTTCCTGAACCGACCATGTGTTACAACGAAGCCTTTGATTCCAGGAGAGCGCTGGAACGTGCAAGGCTCCCTCCTTACAGGTAGGATATATTGTCAGGAATGGGGGGAGGGTTGAAAGTCTTCAAATAAATCTCGAAGACTATTGGGATTTACGCTGGAATATTTATAACAACCACAGTACTACACCTTGCAAACTCTCCCCAAGCCATTCACATAAAAACTAATTTATAATTTCTTACATCAACAAGTTGTTAAGTATGCAAAATTTATTAAATTATTCCGAAGAAAGTCATTTCCTAGTTTATTTTTATTTAACTTAAATAATTTCAAGAAGTAAAAAAAAAATTTTTTTTTAATATTAGAAAATAATTTTTATAAAATTTTCAAAGATTTTTTGTTTTTTTTTTCATTTATTAAAAAAATTTCATTCGATTTACAAAAAAAAAAACAAATAATAATAATAAAAATTTTGATAAATTTGTGAAATTTTTGAACATGTCTTTTTATGGTGTACATTAAAAATATGACGATTCTATGAGGCTAAATTTAGAATATTCAGAAATCAGCATTAATCTAAATTACACATGCAACTCTAATTGGAAAGTATTAACAAGATGCTGGGTGATGCTTTATATAACCAACTAAATTGGCCAAATTCTATTCTGTTTAAGTTTAATGCCACCAACAAAAGCCAACACAATTTGATGAGTTGCATCTTCATATTACCTCCAACTGCGTGCATGGAATTACAATTTCACATTCTTTTCAAAAATAGACGATGCTTCTCTATTTGCCCACAAATTTGCTGTAATTAAAACTGTGTTCGCTTTTAAGCCAAATAAAACGTTGTCATCAACATGTTTTCTATGCGAACGAACAGCAATCGTTTCCTTTCTTTGTGCAAAAAAAAACAGACAATTTGTTGCAAAAAAGCAAATGGAAAAATTTTCACATCAATTTGTAGTTAAACACAACGTTAACCGGAGTATTATGGCGTTTGTAAATTTTTTTTTCTTTTTTTGCCTACGAAACTCTTAAATGGTATTTGTTTTGGACGTCAACAATTTAACACTCTTTTAGAAGCTAAACGAATGAATCAACGAAAGAATTGCTTAAGCCCACCACAGCACGCAGTGTAGCATTATTAGAAAAACGCCAAGAGTCACAAACATTTATTTTAAACAATAATTGAAAGTATCCATAAAGTTTCATGTGTAGACTAAGAAACAAGTTTTAAATATTCCAAAAAATAAATTTGAATTCATAAAATGTGGGCCATGTTTAATAAAAAAAATGTGACCAAATTTTAAATATTAAAAATGGCCTTAAAAAATTATTTTTCTTGTTTTCTGTAGAAAAATAAAGGGATAATTTTTTTTATGTTTCAGTTTCCTCAAGTAGGAAATCTGGCCGCAACGAAAAGTGGTTTCAAGCTGAAAAATTAAATTTGGGCCCAAAATACTTGAAAGAACAACAGGCGGGTGGGTGTTCGCTAAAGTGGTTAGAGCGTTGACTACAAAGCAAACTATAAGTTATGGCATGGGTTCAGTCCCTGGTCAGGGCAAGTCATCAACAATATAAATTTCTCATGGGATTTTTTTAATTGTTGTTGGACTGTTTAAGTGATGAATGCCAAGCACTGGCCACTAAAAAACTGTTCCAATCTAATGCACACAGCGGCGTCCTCCTTCGTCGGTTAGCTGAACCGTCGGCGAATTAAGACAATTAATAAAATATCTGCTCATAGAGCTTAAGAAAGATAACACGTCGACTTAACACCAGAGACGCTGCAAACTGCTCTAGAAATTAAAAAAAAAACGCGCAATGGCAGAGTTGTTAAAAAATTAAGCCTTCTTTAAGGTTTTTACCATCTATCTTCTTCTCTACCCTATACCTTTCTCCCTAGCTTAGGCACAATGCCTTGCATAAGTACGGGTCATCTCTTGAGTGCTGGATCTACTAAAAAAAACATATTTAATTTTTCTTATTTTGGGACCATTTTCATGGAGCCTAAAGTTGTTTTTAGTTACTAAAATTTTTTCTAATGATTAAAATAAATATTTTTGTATTGAAAATTGATTTTAGAAAATATTTAAACTAAGTTTGATGTTTCAATTCATCGGCCTCAAATCTATCCGAAGAGGTCTCGCCGAAATGAAACATAACTAATTTTATATATATATATATATTTATTAACTTTTTTCAATATAAAAACTGCTTTAAGTATCTCCCAGTTATTTTATGAAAATCCCAAAAATACCTGCCCAACTCTCAAAAATTTTTTTTCTTAATTTATATAAATCAAAGAACAAGAACTCTTTAAAATAAACACATGAACATGAGTTGTTGTATACGTCGATATTTAAATCTTAACAAAAATACTACAAAAATTACAAAACATGATACGTGTTTTAGGGTTAATTTTGCTCTACATACAAAAATGGTTTAGTTTATAAAGTTAGTATTTATTAAAAATATGTCAAACGTAAAAATTTGCATCACAAATTGTTGAGCCCATATTCCATTTAATCTAGAAGAGCTGAGAACAACCTTTCATTAAAGCTAGAAGGGGAAAATTATTCTAAAATTATCCACAACCACAAAATCGGAAAAACTGCTGATAATGAGATTTATTTATTTAATTATTTTTCTGTTGATTTAATTATGAATTGCTTAACAATTGAGCATAATGGACAACAGCAATTTATTTATTTATTATTTCTCTAACCTAAACAAATGTTGTAAAGAAATTCAATTATCTTGGGTAAATTAATTACAAAGAGATATTTATTTATGTTGCAATCAAAATTAATTACGAATTATTTTGGAAACGTAATCCCACAGAAAAAGAGAGTATAGTATGTATGGATTTATTTCACCTTCAACAATTAAAATATAAAATTATACGTTAATGAAAAGCACACACACTCACGCAGTCACACAGTCACACAATCTAATACAAATGATCTAAATACCAGAAATCAACCGCAAATTATGGAAATTTATTTTAATATCGTTTTCCCTTTGGAAGGTTGTTTGTTTGCATGCAGTTTTTATTTTTACTTTTTTTTTTATATAAAAAATATTAAAAGAAAAATTATTTTCAATTAGTAGAAAAATATAGAAAGAAATGTTTGTAAGTGTTTTTTGTATGCCAATATTTCCCTTTGAGGTATTTGAGAAAACCAATATTGATACAGTCTATGAGTTTTGTATTGACAAAGAACACAAAACTCTATTGACATGATGTGATTTGAACGAAAGTCATCATCGTCGTCAAAAGCATCTCTCATAAATGAAAATATCAATTTATTGAAAATAATTTGGAAATTTTGCTTTATCTTTTTTTTTTTTTTTGTTGGTCTTGGTTTTATATCTTTCGAAACTTAAATAAATTAATTTTGCCTAACCAACATTAAATAGACACACAAACACACACACACATACTTATGTATGTATTGCAATACAATGAATGCAATCACTCATCAAATTCTATTTAATTAAAATTATTTATAAACAAACAAAGCGGAGAAAAAATTTGTTTGTAAAATTTAAAAGGAATTTCCAATTAATAACTTTCTGTAAGAAGATTTAAAATTTTCTTTAAATTGTACATAAAGGATTTAATTTATGATTATTATATAGCAAAAATGTTTAATTTGTAATTATTAAAATTATTACTTTAACTTACTATTCAGATTATATTAATATTTACTGACAATTATACAGTTATTTAGTGGCTTCTACCGAAAACAAAGTTTGTTCTATTCAGCCGTGTAGTTGAAATCTAAGGTGATGTTTAAATGTTAACATTTTTCCTCTGTTGCTCGAAATATGTTAATAATGTCTCTCTAATATATCTCTGATTATTAAATTTACGAACTTTCGCCTGTACAAATATCAATAAGTTTTTTTTTTTTTTTTTTTGATAATTTTATTATTTATTGAATCTTTAATTATTTAAATTGAATTATCAATAAGTTTTTCAAATCTTAAATCTAAAAAATATTAAATATAAGTTTAGCCAATGCTAAACAAAATTTTTAATTTCAACGGTTGATTTTTGTTGTTTTACATCTCTCGTGAACGGCTGAGAGAAAGAGTATCCCTTCTTTTCAGCCGGGTGTGGCCTCTATAATGAAGAATATTGCGCGCAAGTGGATTTGGGTGCAACTCAAGTTTTTTTATATATTTTTTCGCGTGTTTTGAAAATACTGTCTTCACCAACGGAACGTCTAGGTCTTTATGAATTCGATGGTTTCTGACATACCAGGGGGCTGCTGTTATTGTACGTAGAATTTTATTCTGTCGCCTTTGAATTCTTTCGACATTCGATGCTGAGGCAGTGCCCCATAACTGGATTCCATAGGACCATATTGGTTTCAGGATCGCGTTGTATAGTAGAAGTTTACAGTCTAGGCTCAGTATAGAATTTCTTCCCATAAGCCAATTAATTTGGGCAGTTTTTAATTTCATTTGCATCAACTTTGCGTCTATATGCGATTTCCATGTTAAACGGCGATCAAGGTGAACGCCTAGATATTTGACTACAGTGTGTTGTGGTATAGTCTCGGTGTTAATTTTTATAGGCGGGCATGTTTCCCTGCGCAACGTAAAAGTGACGTGTGCACATTTCTGCTCGTTAACTTTTATACGCCATTGTTTGAGCCATTTTTCCAGTTTGGATATATATTCTTGTAAGTTGCGGGAAGCTTCTACAGGATTTTCGTGAACGCTTAGAAAGGCTGTATCATCCGCAAATGTTGATGTATGAATGTTACTGCTTAACGGTAAGTCAGAGGCATATATTAAATAAAGTAAGGGTCCGAAGATACTGCCTTGAGGGACTCCGGCTTCAATCGACTGCGGAGGGCTTAAAAATTGCCTTCCCTAACTACAAATTTACGTTCCATTAAATAGCTTTTTAAAAGCTTTACGATGTTTGCTGGTAGATTTTGTGTTAATTTGTTGAAAAGACCTTCGTGCCATACTTTATCGAAAGCTTGTGAGACATCAATAAAGAGCGCAGAGCAGTATTTCTTTTTTCAAAAGTGTCTCTAACGACATTCACAAGTCTGTGAGTTTGTTCAATTGTGCTATGTTGTCTGCGAAAACCGAATTGATGATCTGGAATACATCCATTACTAGTCACTATAGGCATCAGCTTGCTCATATACAGCTTTTCAAATAGTTTTGAAATGTTAGACAGTAAACTAATAGGCCGATAGGATTCAACCTTTGTATGATCCTTGCCGGGCTTTGGTATCATAGTAATTAGCGAAACCTTCCATTCTTTAGGATAGTGTTCTAGGCGTAGAATACTGTTAAAAATGAATAGTATTATTCTTTTTGCAGTGTAAGGCAATTCTTGAAGCATTTTGTTGCTTATTTTGTCGACACCTTGGGGCTTTTCTGGTGTTAAGACTAGTAATAGTATTTTCAATCTCCGTCATGTTAAATCTCATCGGTATTTCTGGTAAAGAGACGACTGGTGGCAGTTCAACAATATCAGCAGAAATATTCGGAGTGAAAACTTTTTCTAAGTGTTTAACAAAAAGTGCACCTTTTTCAGCATCAGTTTTTGCCCAGTCACCATTTGGGGCTCGTAATGGGGGTTTGCATATCACTGGCCTTTTTAGTCCTCTGGCTGCACGCCACAGTGAATAATCTGTTTGTGGTGTTGCATCTAGCTCTTGAAGGAATTTTTGAAGGGAAGCTGTTTTTTGAGTTTGCAAAACTTTCCTAAGCTGCTTGGTGCACTCCTTAAGCCTTAATTTTAGCTGGGGCGATCTGTAGCGCTGCCATTCTCGTCGAGCTCTCCGTTTTTCAGTCAATAGCCTTTCTATATCTACAGAAAAAATATTGTTAAATCTCACTGGTTGGTTTATTTCATTTGAAGTAGCATTAAAAGCCGCTTGTTTAACATGCGCTTCAAACAACCTGAGAGAATCGTCTATGTCTGAAGGTGTTCTCAGCGGCATTTTTTCCGAGCAATGAGCACTCAGATATTTTCTGTATTTCAGCCAGTTAATACGTGCAGCTGTCGTCGCTAAATCACATGTTGTGTGTGAGTAAATAGTGACAATTGTAGGCGAGTGGTCTAAAGATAAGTCCAAAGATGCTTCAACTTCAACCATCTCGCTGGGCACGCCTTTCACAATTCCAAAGTCGATAACATCAGGAATTTTTTGTCGATCTGTTGGCCAATATGTTGGCTGTCCACTTGAAACTACATTCAAACCCATTTTAGATATTGTGTCGAATAAAATTCGTCCCTTAGATGTGATTAAACGTGAACCCCAAAATGTGTGTTTAGCATTGTAGTCGCCAGCTGCTAGAAAACGGAGGCCCAGTGATTTATAAAAAGCCGTATATTGACTCTCGGTAATTGAGAATCTGGGGGGCGAATAGACAGATGATATTACAAGTTTTTGATAGTAAGTTTCGATGCAGATGTTCGTTGCTTGAAGATAATCTTCACAAAAATCATTCAACAGGTGGTGTTTTATTCGCGTTTTTATTAGGATTCCCGAACCACCACAAGCTCTGCCACGGGGATCCTTGGTGTCGTAAAAATTATATCCACTAATTCTGAAACAGCTTCGAGATGTCAAATGAGTTTCTGAGATAAGCATAACATCGATTTGTTTATCCTGAAGAAAATATTCTATTTCGTTTTTATGTTGGCAGATGCCGTTTACGTTCCAAAAACAGATTTTTAAGTTCATGGTTTTTTCAATACAGCCTGCAACAAGGTAGACTGCATTTTCAACATCTCCTGCATCATACAGGACATGTTGAGAGTAAATGTATTTACAGTTTGTATTAAGCTCTCAATTGAGGCTTCAATACGACTAAAATTATACCCCGAATCTTCATTTACATTTACGGTTTTTTGCGCCGTACTCTGATTGCTTTTTAAAATACTAGCGTATGAAAATTTGCTGTTAGCTTGTTGTTGAGCACTAGTCGCGTTAGACTTGAAAATGTTTGAATATTGATTTTGGCTGGTGGACGGTTGAGGTAACTGTGGATAGTTAATAGGGGTTTTAGGCTGAGCGGGAGTAGCATTGGTTTTTTTGGTTGATGAATTCTTAAAAAACGAGTAAAGGGGGCAGCCTCTATAGTTGGCAGTGTGATTTCCGCCACAATTGCCACATTTTTTCGCCTTGGTATCACCTTTTATTTTATCACAGTTAGCAGTACTGTGTAACTCACCACATACAACGCAGACTGTAGGCAACTTGCAATAAGTCTTCGTGTGCCCAAATTCTTGGCAGTTCAGGCATTGAACAGGTCCAGCTCTTTTATGTGGAAGCTCAACAGTAACTCTTCGATGCAACAAGTACTTTAAGTCATATATTGGATGTGCTTCATTCTTTTTTATTTTTATGCCATCTGGCTGTAACTCGACTCTAAATATTGGTTGGGGGATTTTTTCTCTATTTTTAATGTTTGAGACATTTTTTACCTTGTAGCCACTATTTTCAAGGCCTGACTTGACCTCTTCTGGATCCACGCTAGAGTCTATACCTTTTATTACGTCTGTTAGACCTTTAGCACTCTTTAATTGGTACGTGTAGAAGTTTTTATTTTTAGATTCTAAATCTGAAACAATTTTGCGGTAATTATTTTCATGAGCTACCTGAATTTTTGTTTCATTGATGTTTTCGCGCTTAATTGGAGTTACATAAAACTCATTTTCTCCAATTAATGAGATAAGACTTTTAACCAGCAAACTGGAATTCTGCTCTCTTAAATATATGGGTGGGGGCTTACTCGAACTTATTGTAGTTGTGTCTTCATCGCCTTGTTCAGATAAAATCGCGAAACGATTTTCGGAATTTATTATATTGTTTTTTCCATCTCTGGGAACTTTCGATGTTGAAGCAATTTGAGCTGATTTTGGACTTCTTCCCCTTTTTAACACGGTTATGTATCTGTCCATTCCTGTTTGAATTTTATTATCATTTATTGTACTCACCGCATCTACCATTTTGTGCACGTTGGTCACCTTGTTACTTATTGTTTGTTTGTTTGTTTGTACAGCTAAGCTGACAAGTTTGCTGATGGGTGCAATTGTTGTTGCTTCTTGATCACTATTTAACATGTTCAGAGATAATGATCGCGCACGAGTATTTGTGTTTACTGTTAAATTCAGGTTTTTGTTTAATTCATTTTTTTTATTGTCGTCATCAGCAACTAAAGTTATATATTGTACATTCCTACTGCTTGTAGGATTATTGTTGTTTTTGTCAGAAGATGAACTCATCAGAGTTCTCTTTTTTTATTTTCACTTATATTAGTTTGTGTATGCAAATATTTATGTATATTGCACACAAGCAAAAAATAAAATAAAACCAGTAAAATAACTGTTCAATAAATGTTTTGTTTTTTTTATATTTTTGTGACTTGAAAAAATTTTTTTTATTTTATTTTTTTTTATATTCTTTTTTTATATTCAGTTGCGACGATTATAAAAACGCGTCTGTTCACTACGAGAGTTGAAACTGAATCAATATCAAATATCAATAAGTGTTAAATTTGTTTTCGTTTGATATTTGGTGAACTTAATTAAAGTAAAAGAACAAAATAGAAAAATTTGGAAATTTATATTTTTGAAGGTTTTTAAGCACTCAGCTACGAATTTGTAGAATTCAGTCAACGAAAGATGATGGTTTAACTAACGATGAAACACTAAACTATCGCCAGGAGCTAACGAAATACTATGGACTTGTTCCCCCACGTGTATTTTATATTTTATTTATTTTTACTTTCGTCCGTACATGACTTCTGTTATTGGTTTATGGGTTCCTAAAGGTACCAAAGACTGGATTTTCAACCGTAACTTACAATTTTTTACTTGTTTTGCAAAACTTTAAAAGCAACCAATAAAATTGTATCAATTCCGAGGTCTTTCTACATCATTTACAATCAAAAAAGGAATTGCTAAAATTGAAAGAAACTTTACATAATTTTGCTCTTTTACATGGAAATTCTGAAAAAAAATTACTCGATGCTAGAAAATACAAAATTTATCAAAAAATTTTCTCCAAAACACGAAAATATTTCTTACAATCGATTTAGTGTTTATCCAAATAATGAGTAAATATTACGTGGTTCATGGAGTGAGCTGTCGGGACTAGAAACACTTTGTCCTCATATAATAGTGTTTTAATGCAGTTCCTTGCTATGTGGTTTGTGATCTTGCTAAACATTGAATCATTGCCATGTTTTTCCATGCCGATAGCTATTCTGAGCCTGATTCTGATGACGCCTATTTTTCTGATGTTACGATAGCGATGCAGTAATTTTTCATAAAATTAAAATTATTTTAAAGAAAATTTTTTTCTTAAATGTTGTAAATGTTTTAAGTATTTTCTTTATCACTATTCAATCATAACTGCCAATTTAGTAAACAAAATACATTAAGGTTCGAGTTAGAATTAGGAACGGATTATTAACCATTTTCCTCTCATTGACAACACCGTGTTCAAGTAGCATCCGATCTATAAAAAGCTATAGAGACCGCATATATTGTAAGATGCTTCTAGAAAGGACACTTTACTAGTTTTGTGACAATGTTTTGTTCACTACAACAATCCGATTTACTATATTGTTATAAAATTCTGTAAATTCTAAAATTTTATTTTCAAATTTAAGACTAATATTTTCTTTAACAATCATCTTTAGATTCTATTAAGTAAAATATATTCTTTTGACATTTAAGGACTTTATGGAATTAGTAAATGTATACAAGTTGTGCCTGAACTGAGTTCCATGTCATACAATTGTTAACATATTAAACTTTTGTTAAACATCTGCTATCTCACACACACAAACACACACACACAAATATATAGAAGCAAATAAATATTAGGGATATCAATATTAAGGATAATTTGAACATTTTACAAAATATTTCTTCTACATATTTGTTGATTTATTCATATTAAAAAAGTTCTTCTTAGAGATTTATCATTAAATACAATTAAGTCAACGAATGGATATTGAAATCTGAATGAGAGATTTCTAAAATTGTTTCAAACTAAATGAAAATCATAAGAGTAGCAAGGGTAACGTTCAATACATTAAGCTAGATTAGTAGTCTTAATCGACTAAATTTATTATTTCAACTTTTTCTGTTTAGTTCAGTCTTATGAAACTTTGCTTAGCCATTTATTTGTTGTGATTTATGACATTATGATCGACCTGAACAGTGGGCAGTGCAATGTCTAAGCGAAATAAATATTAAAACTTTTTAAAGTTTGTGCATAAAAATTAAACAAAAAAAATATAAGAAATATTTAATGTAAAATCAGAAATTTTTATCCATAACAAATTTGTTGCAGTCTAATACAAATACATGAATGCTCAAGTATACGCACACGCCCAAAAAAAAAACATTATTTGAGGTGTTAAGATTACACAAAGATTTTAATTCTACTTGAATTGAGTTAAGCTTGGTCAGACATTTGCATTTATATATTCACAAATATACAAGCACACATAAACAAGCTTAAATATTTGTGTATGGGCGTGTGTGTGTGTCTAAGTGTGAGTGCATTTGTAACATTTTATCATACGTCTAGGTTTTGCAGAATATTTTACAAGGGAAAATAAATTGAAATACAACACATACATGAACAAAAAATTAATTTCCCAATTAAAATGGTTCAGGAGTACTTCCAGGGATGGCAATAGGATGTTGAACTAATGATGCGGCAGTAGTGTACATCCAGAACATTTCTAAAGATTTTTTAATACACACAATAAAATAATTATTGTTTGATTTTTTACTCAGTAAAAAGTTTATTTTCAATTACTATTTTATTTGAACAAACAATTATCTTCATTGATTTTATGTTTTTCGAAAACAACGTTGTCAATAGAATTTTAACTAATGACACTATAAAAATTCGAGAATTTCTAAATACTAACTGCTTAACAATAAAACAAAGTAAAGTTAATTTTAACTTGTACAAATTCAATAGTTCTTCCGCGTACGCGACATTTTATAAAGGAAAATAGTTGATTGTTAAATAAACAAATAATTACAGCAGGTTAATTATATTACGTTGTTGAATTTAAATAAAACTTTCATATTTGTAAACCGTTTTAAGGACTGCAACAATATTTAACGAACCCAAACAGCGAAGAGTTTATTTGGCTAAAATGCTCTACCAAAATGTGTTACGCGGTATAGTAACTAAAAACCCTGAGTACATCTTGTACTACGAGTATTAACGTTAAAAATCACAAGATTTCTTAGGTTATTGATTCACTAGAAAAATTTCCAAAAGGAGGTTAATTAATTTCGCCAATAAACTTTGAAAAACCAAAAAACTATTGTATTTCATTTATATTAAAACATTTTACAATAGCTTTTAAAACTGCGGGAAATTGTTTACCGAATATCTTATACAGAATACATTTTATGAAATGTCAATGACATCCTAAAATTATGCTTGAAATTATTATCGTTATTTTTACGGAAATAATAATAATTTTGCAAGTGTGCATAACAAACCATTAGAACGATCTCATATGCATTTGTATTTGTATTTTTGTATTTTTATTAAATATATGCTTCTCTAATACAACAAGACATAATATCTTATAAATTATAGTATTAGAGTCAGACAAGTTACATTAGGCGTGTGACAAAAGGTGAACATTAACTAAAAAATAATAACTAAAAAATAACTAAAAAATAAATAAATAATATCAACAAGTTAAATGTGTGTTAAGATATTAAAAAAAATTTAGTTTAACGAAACGATTGACACAGTAAATTTTTAAATTTAATTGCGTTGCTAGTATTTTGCAAATTGGGAGAAAGTTGGTTCCAGAGACGAATTGTTAATATATAAAACTGTCTCTCAGATGCCGTGTCATTATGCCGAAATTGGATAATGCCATTTCCTCTCGATGATCTTGTGAACTGTAAGCGGTCATAAAGGTATTTTGGTTTTTTCGTCATGATAATTTTATGTAACAGGAGAAGGTTTTTAAGCATTAGATAATAATTAAGTGAAATATTAAAAATACGGGTGGAGTATTGCGATATGTGATCAAACCTTTTTAGACCATAAATGTAGCGTATAACGTTATTAAAAGTTGTTTTAAGTTTCAAAGTGTCCTTCGAATTACAACCATAAAAAAACTCAGACGCATATAGTAAAGTAGGCAGTATATAAGTTTTAGCAAGTAATAGTCTTATTTACAACGGTGTGAAATACTGCGTAGCCCATAAACTCCTTAGCATGCTATATATCCTACCACAGGACTGATTAACATGATCAGACCAGGTTAAAGTACTGTTGAAAATTACACCACGGTTTCTGGCAGAGTTAACTATATCAATTTGAGTACCTCCAAGGAAAATATCAATGTCATACTCAATTTTGACTGATTTTTTACAAATTATTAAACATTTGGACTTTTTAGGGTTAAGACGAAGGCCATTTGCTGATGCCCAAAGAAAAATGCTATTTAAATCAATATTAAGATTACTAACATTAGAGCTAATGGAAGTCATAGGACTACTAAGGTATATTTGAATATCATCAGCATACATTTGTATACTGGAATGTCTAAGTTGTTGTGGTATATCATTTGCGTACAGTGAGAACAAAAATGGTCCAAGTACAGAGCCCTGCGGAACACCTCTTACCACCCGTAAAGGATATGAAACAAGACCATCACATGATACGCTTTGTACTCTATCTGTTAAATAAGATGATATTAATTTAACAGCAGTTGTAGAAAAATTGAAAATTTTTGTAAGCTTCATGCACAGTATTGAGTGGTGAACGGTATCAAAAGCTTTTGAGTGGTCAAGTAATACCAAAAATGATATTTTCCCAGTATCTAGGTTAACCCTAATGTCTTCAACAACATCAGTTAGGGCAGTTACACAGCTATGATGAGGTCTGAAGCCTGATTGACGATCAGTTAATAACTTTTTGGTATTTACATATTCATAGATTTGTTTCTGCAAAATATGCTCAAGAACTTTGGAGAGGTAAGGTAGAATTGAAATAGGGCGATATTCGCTGTCTGTCTTTGGGACGGGGATTACTTTGGCATATTTCCATTCTATCGGGAATGTACTTGTGGTAATAGCAGTATTATATAAATGTACAATAGAACGTACTATCCAGGGTAGAATTAATTTTATGAATCTAGGATTGATATCATCCAAGCCAATAGCATTAGATTTAACTTTACTAAATCCTCCTGCAACATCAGCTACTGTGATACATTTAAAATTGAATTTTTCACTCGAGGCATCATATGATGGGACTCGATCATAAAAACTAGGGTCAGCTGAAGGCATGGGAATATTGACAAAAGTTTCATTTAACCTATTGACATCAACATCAATACAACAATTCTTTGTCTTACCAATACCAATGTCCCGTATTTGCTTCCACGTCTTATTGGTATCAACTGCATTATTAAATTTATTTGAATAGTAGGCACATTTTTCGCATTTAATTTTTGAAACTACAGCTTTCCTAGCCAAGCGATACTGCTCATGATACTGCTATGACGATTGTTGGAATAAATCACTTTAAAAACATAAATAACACTGCGTGACAGCACTTTTTGGCAGAAACGCCACTATATATGAGGCGCTCAGCGCCAAAACGGCCTAACCCTCATTTTCAAAAAAATCAAACTGACTATGCTGAGCTAACCGGAACCTTTTGAAATAAATACTGTTTTTCATAAATTAATTTTATACATAGAAATTAATTTTGTACCGCGAAAAAACCCATTACACCTTTTGAACTAAGAGAGATAAAATCATGAAATTTCGAAGTATTATAGAGTTAGTTTAAGGCAACAACATATAATTAAAAAAAAACTACGGGTAGCACTCCGGGAGTGCCGACAGAAGTGAAAACGTTTTGTGATTACAACAATACACGTGCTATTGCCAAAAAAATTATGCGTAGATATAAACAATTATATAAATACATGCAACAAATTTAACCACTTATCAAGGCCTATGCAACAGATGAGCTTACTAGCACAGCTGACTGAGCTCGCTTTATAGCAAATTTTCATACAAACTGATATAGTTTGAAGAGAGTACATAAAAAATGGTAACAGTTTGGTACTCATACGTATTAAAATGCTTTTAATTTGTTTGTGTGTTTTGATATGAAGCGAGTGCTTTATACCAACAAAATACATGTTGTTTTTGGATTGTTGTACTTGTTGTCGAACTGCTGTACTTGTTGTAAACGCTAATGCAACTGCACCCGAGAAGTTAACAACCTAAATTTTTTTCGGTCAAAATGAAGAGAGCGCCATCTTTGTGTACTCTTCTTTAATCAGTTTCACTCAAATATAAGAGTGCGCCCTCTTTGGTGCACCAAAAAATGAGTGTTTTTCTCATATATGGCAACATCACCCACAAGATAGGGCGCTCGCTTTATTTTGACCGAAAAAAATTTAGGTTGTTAACTTCTCGGGTGCAGTTGCAGTTTAAGCGAAAAAAATTTAGGTGTTGGGCTTTACTACGGTTCTCGAATCGACTTCGACTGTTGTACTAGATTAAAGAAACACACAACAATTTTCCTTAATGTATTACAGCAGTCGAAGTCGAATCGAGAACCGTAATAAACCTAAATATCTGTAGGTTGTTAACTTCACTCCGACTAGGCATTCGCACAAACAGAGATACTACAAGCGTGACGGTGTCGCGAGTTCTGAGGTTATGTCTCATCCAAAACCTTCGTACCGCGCCGATAGAAGTTTTCACTTCAAAAATTTTTTTTAATTAAAACTTTCAAGGATACGGAAGGATATATATTTAAAAGAACATTTTTTTTATATTTTTATTCAGGGGAACTGAAGTAAATATTTTTATAAAATTCTATAGAGCATTCCCTTTCATTTGGTACCAACTTTGTTAAAAAATATTAGATATTAATATTTAAAAAAATTATTTAAAATAAGCATTCTTGAAAAATGTTTAGTCCTTTAAAAAGGACAACAGATGAGGAAATGCAAACCCAAGTACGCAGTTTGACTATATTTTGTCTCTAGACTAATGGCTATATAGTGGCGTTTCTGCCAAATAGAAAAAATTTAAATTTGTCACGCAGTGTAATTATTGTTTTTAGTTGAGTTTTTTGAAAATATGTTAGATTTTATCATCTTTTTCAATAATTTTCCTTAGAATCAATTTTAAATCAATTCCTTAAATATTTCCATATTTGGTCTCTTAATTAGAAAATTTTTTCATCACCTGAAACAATTTCCTTAATTTTTGGGTTGTACAGGAATCCTATTTTTAAAACTTAAAACTAACCACAATAAACATGTCATAAGCACGACTCACAAACACATGCATACACAATCAAACAGTTGTATTTTAATATTTTTTTTATTTTTCTTTCCTTCACATACACAAATTCATACACAGTCACCTCTGCAAGCATGTTCCTGTAGGTAATACAAACATGCACTTTATAAAAGTATACAACTTTAAAAAAAAATCCTTTTTAAGTTTTCTCCGTGAAAGTACAAAAAGTTTCGAAAGCGATTAAAGTAAAAAAAAAATTAATTTCACACACACACAAACACACACATATGTGAAAATACTTTAGAGAAACATTATTATGCAATTGTCTGATGGACATCGACATGTATAAATAGATGCATTTACAATGGGAATAAAACGTTCAGTTTTAAGGACATTGTGTTTGTGTTCATGAAACTAATAAATGAAAATTTCTATGGCTTTAGTTTCGTTAGGTACTGAACCCAAAATATAATTTTCTTGTCCTGAGGAGATTTTCTCAATCTGGTTTTAGTATTTTTTCGATACATTATGCAGTTGAACACTTTCTTAATTCAAATTATCTGATAATATTTCCTTTTTTTTTAATTTTCTAGATAATTTTACATTTAAGTTGTGCATGGTCGACTTAAAATAGTTCTATTAATATAATCTTATAACAATTCGTCATAAAAATCTTACTTGGAAAAGGCGGACATTATGGTGCAACATTATGGCAACGGTTTTCAATATGTGCGAAATAAGATGTTGGTATCCAGTTGGTAGTCCAGTTACCAACAGCTGCAAGCATAAGAACGTGCCATAAACAACGTTTCGCAATTACATTTCTCCTTATTAATGACAAAAACTAATTGCCCGCCCAATTGAACCGTACGTATAGTGTGAAAATGCGTCACATGCTTTATTCACGAAATAGCGTGAATGGTCGTCTAGCATAGTTTCTTGATAGTTCGAATAATTTTATTCGAATAAAGTTTATTCAAATCGCTATTATTAAAATAAAATACATCAGTAAATGTTTTATTCAAATTATCAAATTATCAAAAAGAATTATATATTTTATTCGATTAACTTTTATTCGATTAACTTTTAATCGATTGAATTTTATTCGACTTACTATTATTAAAATAATTATTAAAATAATTTTTAGCAGTAAAGTTTTATTCAAATAAATTTATTCGTTTTGTCTTATGCGTAAAAATTTTGTTCGAATAATTCATTCAATGAAATGTAGCATATAAATTAGCAAATCCATAGCAAATAAATAACGTTTATTCGAATAATTTTATTACTAGCCCAACTATGAATAATAATTTCCGATGAATTTTCCCTTTTTCCAGTCAAATTGTTCATTGGGTAGCAGTACTTTTACAGTTATTGGCTTCTTTCATTTGCAAAAAAATAAAAAAAAATAAAATGTATGAAACAAGTAGGTATTTACAAATGGCCAATATGCAACAAATGTGGCGTGTAATCTTTTAACACTTCGTAGAGACAATTTACAATTTTTCGATTACAAGTTTGTGTGAACTTTGTAAAGGAAGAAGAGCAAAAGTTTACTATGCGATTTTCCATTTATGTTGCAAAAATCGATAATTAATTGAAAAAAAAACCTTGACCACTTGCAACTTGTGTATAATATGAAATAATTTGAGAGTGAGTAACAGTAGTGAGATTTTTTTGGAAAAAAGTTTTGGAATTTAAATTATGCAGTATGAATCTTAAAATTTATAATAAAGTTATATTTTCAAGATCTGTTTTAAAATATTTGTTTATATTTTTTATTAGTGTATTAATAAGAAAATTTTTCTAAGATTAAATCCCAACATTTGTAACCTGCTGTTACAAAGAATTACAAAATACCACGTAAGTAAGTGAAGCGATGAATATACAAAAGAATAAAACAACACAACATTCCCGCTGTTGTCATTGCCAGACAGTTGAGATTTTAATATGAATCTAAGGTGCAGTTTTGTACACAACAAGGGTGCTATTGCCGATACCATACGAACGACAGTTTAAGTGGCCGCTTGTAAGGGCTTTACCGATTCTTGTGCGTATATTAATGTCACGTAGTAATTGTTGTTTGCCGATTGTAAGGCGTTCCGAATATTTTTTTACATTCATACTAACCATAGTTAACCGTAGCCAATCTTAAGTGCATCCGAACTCCTCTATTAAGCTCGTCGTATTGCAAGGGATTCGGAATACTCTTTTGTATTCGTACAACCGTAGCTAGCCACAGCCGGTTTTAACTGTCAGATTACCCGCACTCTATACTATGCTTCATTATTTTCACCAGATACCCGAACTACGACGACTGACTGCCGTCCAGCGCACCAATCGTCAAAGTCACTACTTCAAACCATGCCAATGTTCCGTTTCATCGTACATAGTAACGCCAGCTAACACCCGACCAAATTCGTTGTATAAAACTACTCTTAAGTAAATAGTTTTAGATTTGTTTCGTATATCCTTAAAATCTAAAAGATAAACGTATATTATTTCAAAGGAAGTAGACCTTTGATACGCACCTGGACAGACTAAACTACATTTCAAAGTTTTGCCAAAAGTTTCCATAATATACTAAATGTAACAGTTATGGCTCATCATGAATACACTTTATAAAATCAATAATTATCAATAACCGGCCGCGAAATTTTGGAGGCATTCATTTATAAGGCCTTCCGTAAGAAATTCCTAGAGCTTCATTTAGATCCAGTGCTCATGCTCCCTTGCCTTCTCAGGAAGGCCTTACGAAAGGCATACCTACTCCTTTCTAAATGTGTATGTATACTCGTACACCAATAATTAAATATAAAGAAAACCCTTAAATTGAAAATAATACAATAATCAGTATTTTGTAGAGTTGATATTTTGGCACTTTCATGGGTTTTTGCATTTCTAAAGATAAATTTAAAAATAAATTTATGACAGATCTAAAGTAAATTTAATAAAGAAGACTTTCAGTCAGGCCTACGAAGGCAGACCTCTAAGGAGACCTGCTAAATAAGGCCTTCTACAAGGCCCGTGAAAGAAGTAAACTTAAAAGGCCTTGGCTGGCTAGGACATGGTGTGTAAAAGATGTAAAGTATGGAATGGAATGGGGCAACAAGGCTTTCTGTCTGTCAAATAAGGCCTTCCAAAGGGCCTGCTTATTTATTCATTTCGCCGCTGAGTACAAATACCAACTAACACATGAACGAACATATAATTAAATTAATTTTTGCTTTTATAATAAATTTGATTTATATTCTGCCATTATTTTATAGAAAATCCTTTATTATTTTCAATTTTTCATTTTTATTTAAAACGCGCATTGTAACAAATCAATAGGAATAAATATAAAAATAAAAACAACAAATTATATTGTGAATGGTTATAATTCTCACAATATTGTTCAAATATGAGTTTGCATGCATTCTTACATACACAGATACCTAAATGATGTACAAAATATTGTCGTTAGTTTCTATAAAACTTCAATTTCCCATTTTTGATTATTGGTTCGGAAAAAATTCTTATTTAAATGCAAATTAAGTTTAATGCATTTAAATATTTTGTAAAATAAAATGAAATTTTGGCAGCAATTTTAAATTCTTTTTTTTTTTTTTATGTAAAAATTTCTTGCAGGAGTTTACAATTTGATATTTGTTCTGCACAAACAAAAGCGCTAATAATGATAGTAATGGCTGAGTGTTTGTGCGTGTGTACATTTGTATTAATTATTATTATTTATAATGTGGCATTAGTGGTTTTTAAATGTATTTGATTATTTACATACATATTTGCAATTAATTACATTTTCAAAAATATGCTTCTTTTTGAAATGAAATTTTGATTCTTAAATAAATTAGTTTGAAATTAATTACAATGGGAGAAATTTTGTAGCAACTACAAAAAAACCAAAAAAAGGACACGAAATAAGTTTTAAAGTTTATGGGCGATAAAGTAATGAGTTTCTCATTACCTTCTCATGCATGCAAAGTGCATAGCGAGCCTTAAAGAAAAGGAAATAATGGCCGACTTACAGTTTCCTTGTTTGTCTTTCACAGTTAGAGCCAAGCCAGTGGCGCACAACTAAAGAGCTGACAACGATTCTGCGAACCAATGAAGGAGGGCGCTGTAACTGTATCAATCGCTGTCGGAACAATTTTTTAGTGACTGATAGCTGTAAACGTTATTCTCAGGCGTTTTGAGAGGGACAGTCGGTATTACTGGACGAACTGTCTTTCTGGGCTAGTAGTAAGGGACTAGGGATCAACCCGGTCAAACCCGAAGCTAGTTCTCTTTACCAGGAGACACAAAATAGATAATTTTTTTGCTACCTATGATTGGCGGGGTGGAGTTAAAACTAGCAAAGGAGGCCAAATACTTGGGTGTTTTCCTAGATAGCAAACTTTCTTGGAAAAGAAACATACGAGAAAGGCGCAAGAAAGAGCTCAATGCCTACTATACATGCAGGAATTCCTTAGGAAGGAACTGGGGACTGCAACCGAAGGTGGTAAATTGGATTTATACATCGGTTGTCAGGCCGGTGATTTCTTGTGGATGTGTCGTATGGTGGGAGGAGTTGGGGAAAGAAGGTCATAGGAAACTGCTTCCTAAGGTCCAGAGGTGTGCTTCGCTGGGTATTACAGGTCATACATCACTCTATAAAAAGATTAGTTTTAGCAGATGGGAGACCATATCCCCTGGTTTTACGGACTCCAAGGTTTTTGAGACTAGTTTTATTAGAACGCCTTCACTAGTCATTCCGGATAGGGATCTTTGGGTCAAATCTGATAGACTGTACAAGGGCTGCGTGGTCTTTACAGATGGATCGAAAATGGAAAAAGGCACGGGTGCTGGCGTCTATTTTTTAGGAACGAACATTCGTAGGTCTTTTAGGCTGTAGTAGGAATGTAGTGTATTTCAGGCTGAGATCCTAGCGATCCTCAGGGCCACGGAACTAGTGACAGAACACGTAACTGAAGGCGTGGAGGTAACATTCTACGTTGACAGTCAGGCGGCGCTGAAAGCTTTGAAGGGGCATAGTGTCAAATCGAAGCTGATCAGCAAGTGTAGGCTTATGGACGAATTTAGCGTTAGGCTATGTTGGGTACTAGGACATTGCAATATTGAGGGAAACAAAAACGATGAATAGGGTCAGCATTAGATGTGGCAGTTAGTGACAGGTCGGTTAAACCTCCAATCGGTTACTACTATACGCAACTCAGTAATTGGGTAATAAGCAGAACTAACCATTCCTAGAGGAATAGAGAAGATTGTAGAGTCTCGAGGTCCATATGGACAGAACTGGACTCAGGTAAATCTGATCTACTGCTGGGTATTAATAGAAAGGTTTTGAGAGTCTTAGTAGGCGCCTTGAGCGAGGACCAGCATATGGGAAAATGACACTCCGGATTTCTGTAGGATGTTTGGGGATGAAGAGGAGCCAGAAACTATAGAGCATATCATCTGTCATTGTCCAAGACTGCAACGGCATAGGCAAAGATGGCTGAGCAGTCAATAATTATAAAGTCAATAAATTATAAATGAAGGGAGTCACAATGGATCCAATTGGGTCTCCGAGTGGATGTGTATTTCACACTACCCTTTCTAACTTAACCTAACCTAATGTATACGTCTTAAAATTGGGTGCATGATGATGTTAAACGTAGATTATGGTATGGAATTCCAAAGCGTTCATTTTCGTCTTAAAATCAAGACGGATGCTTTTTTAAACTAATTTTCTTTTTTTTGTCAAAATCCGTACATTTGGGAATATTTTTTTTCCTGTGTATGCATATCTTAAAAATGTGCCTGTATGTACTCCCAAAACTTAATTGGTTTAAGTTTAAGGATTTTATATATATTGCTGACACCGATGGTAGCATGAGTGCTAAAACGTTTATAAAATCTAGTGCTAACAAGAGCATGCCTTAATCCTGACCTTCGAAGGCTCTAATCAGCTAGGAAAAACTATTTTCATGGTTAAAACTCATTTTGGTTATTTAATAAGACTTTATATATCAAAGATTTTTGTTTTTACTTCAATGTTTTAATAAACCTTTCTGAGTAGAAATCTTAACAGCTGCATGAAACGTACTCGTGCGAAAGAAATAAAACGAAATTATTAAAATTCGTTGATGTTTCCATGTTAACAGACTTCTACTTCTTCTTCTTTTCTCAATCGTGTTTAATTTTATTGTTTCAAGGTAATTGTGGCAAGAAAAACTTTTCAAGATAATGAAAAGAAACGCTACTAAAATATTATTTAACAAAAAAAAATAGTATGGCTGTATTTCTGAAGCACTTTCACTGCTATTTTTTTTTTAAATTTATTTATGTTTTGCTTTCGATTCTCTGGATCCACTTTAAAAGTACTTTTTGCTGTTGTTTCTTTTGCACTGTTGGCTTTTTATTTTTTGTGTTATTTTTATTAGCATTTTTCGTTTTTTATTTTTTAATTGTTGGCACAGTTTCTTCTACTGTATTTTAAAGTTCTGGCCTTTTTAATTTTCCATAGTTTTTTGTGCGCTGTTTTTTAATGTCACCAGCAAACAATAAACGTAAAAAGCATAAAAATATGAAATGACACAGCAATTGCAAAACTGAAACAGGTATAGAACATAAAGGAAGGCATCATTAAGCACATGCAACAGTCAGGTTACCATGAAATAAGCACAGCTGTGAAATCACCCAACATTTACGTATTTATGAAAACTATGCAATTAAAAGCCATGCAAAAATATTAAAATCTTATCGAAGGTAGTGGTTTGCATTCCGAACGTTGGATCTTTCGAAAAGCGAAATCGAAAATATCAAAACATTTTTGATATTCAAAATGGAATTGATATTGAATTTTTCTACAAACATTTCATTTGTAGGAAACAATGAAAAAAAAAACATGCATACTTTTAGGAGCGTCTTTAAAATAAGCTTTTCATGTTAATAAAATGTGATCTTTCCTAGTAAAAATAATTTTAAAACAAACGTCTAATGTGTAGAAGAAAACTTTACGACCGTAAAATCGAAATCCTAAATAAAAGGAATCTGAAGACTGAAAATCAATAACGCTGGGAAAACAATTGCGGATTTTTAAGCATTCCGATCGGAATGTGTGACTTACTCGTAAAACAAAATTTATAATTTATCAGCAACAATCGCAGAAAATTAATATTCAATGCTTACTATGTTGCTCAAGATGATAAAAAAAAATTATGGCACAAAATGCGTATTCTAATTCAAGTTGGGATAGCGATTAATATATTATTACACTTTTAATTGCTTCACTGACAAATGTCATAATAGAATTGTCACCGGGGTTGCGTCACCATGAAATTAATAGTTCGATAATAAAGTGAATGTATATACATATGTATGTTCTTGAATGAATAGCAATCGATGTAATTAAATACATAATTTTATTAGCTTTTCAGTGCATAACCAGTATCTTCGCTTTTGACCAAATGACACTTGTCATCATTACAAAGTCAAGCTTTACACCAATCAGTTAGTAATCGTGTTATCAAATTAATAAGGACAGTTATTTCATCAAGAGAATGTTGGAATACATTATATTTCGAAATTTCCTACTTTTGCTTGTTTTTTTTTTTAATATCACTTTTTGTTATAAATTTTTTTTTTTAATTTTTCTTATGAAGATGGTTTTGATCGCAGGATCCCTAAAGCAGCGTAAATTTATAAGTCATTGTATTTAAGCCAGCCACATTATGATTTAAAATATCAACGGCATAAAACCAATATACACACTATTCTTGGTAATGTTGATATAACAAACATATGATGACTAAATGTCATCTATATATTGTCAAAGTAGTTTATTATCCTTCAATTGAGTGTTTGATGTCCTTGCTCGTATGCTGGTCAAATAATAATAAAAATATATGCCTGATAATTCACGTAAATTAATGCAAGTTTTTTTTTAAATTTCACTGGATATGACATACATGTCACAAACCTGGTGACAAACATAAACCGAACATGATTTTTTTGTTTGTGATTTATGTGAATCTTTTTAACATAAAACCGGTGCTTTTGTAACAAGAAAATGGTGTGACATGAAAAATCTGAAGTGCCACTCCCATACGAAGAAAAAAAATTATATTTGAAATTGTTTTTGTAACTTATTGAGTTTATGTAAAACAACAGTTTTATGACAAAAAAATTGATAGTGCCACGCCCACAAAAAAATTAATATTATTTTTTAATAACTTCTATTAAACGAGAGTTGTGAAACTTTGCGGCAGTAATGACTTAACGATACATTACAATATATGTATGACATACATTGTATGTACATCCTTCACGTAAAATGTGATTTTCCTTCCCCTAAATTGTGATCGCCAATTTTTGCGTTGCTGTTGTGTCAGTATAATTTTTTCTCTAATTTTACTCATCTTTTTTTTTTTGTTCATGGGAATATTTTACGTGAACAAAATGTCGCCTTTTATTCCCAAAAAAAGTGATTGTGATAAAAAAAAAGTGGGCAGTGCCGCGCCTCAATAATGTGAATATTTTATTTAAACAAAGTTGACTTAAGCGATTCTAGTGAAATTTCGCACTCATATCGCGTTCATAAAGCCCTACAGCACTGAGAAGACGCCACTGCAAAGTGGGTAAATTAAGAATATAATATATTCCTCCAAATTTACCACCGTGTATCATTTTACTATCTATCCACGTATAAAATCTCTGTTTTTTACCTAAAAATTGTGATCGACAACTATGTACCATGTACCATGTTGTGCCAATTTTTAAAGTTTATTTGGAAAAGATTTCCCACTTTTATTCACGATACTCGTGAGTATCGTTGAGTTTATGTTTTTGCCAAAATTAAAGAAAATGTCTGATACGTGCTTAATATAACTGGAAGTCAAAAACATGCGAATAATAAAATTACAGTCTTTAATACAAGTAATTGTATCTAAAAATAATAAATATTAATACAGTTTTTTTGGCTGCCGCTGTTCTTGCTGGTCTTTTGTGCTTTATTAAAAGATACTCATCACCTTTTTTGCTAATTAGTGTGTGAACAAATTTCCACTTAAGCAGAAATATATATATATATTTTTTTTTTCCCTTTTTGCTTTCACATTTTCACATTTTGTTTTATTCACATTAAAATACTTTTAAACAAAACATCATCAACAGCTACAACAAACAAACGGAAAAAACGTCCTGCAACAGACACACATGCACAAACTCACATATTACAATAAACTTATTCTTTTTTACAGGTGACTGGTGTGTGAATTATAATGAAATGTGCAAAGTATGTTCGTTGAAGTTTGCAAATAATTGTTTTTAATTTTTCCATATGTATGTTTTACTTGTTTCGTATGCGTGTGTGCCTACGTTTGTGCATAATTAGTTCTTTTTTTTTTTTGTTGTTTGTTTGTTTCTTTCTTTTCCAAGTATTTGAATTTGGGGGTTATGAGTCGAGTGTAATTGTATTTGAAGGTGTTTGTTTGTTGTATATGTATGGGTACACAAGAGAAAGTGAACTACTTTTGCTAGCGACAAAGCGAAAAAAGCTCTCTTTGTCTTTTAGTTTTGTAACTTTTATAAACAATGATTGAATGTGACATTTAATTTTTTTTTCTATATATTTTTAAATGAAAACCCGAAAAGAATTAAAGAAAGTGCATTTTCTTTTCAAAAGAATGTTAAATTTCTGTAAACAATTGGGTAGTGAAAAGAAATGACAGACAGATTCATTGCTTTATAAGATACTATTTTCGCTAGGCTTTTTTTTTAAGTGGCATTAGCAAACACAATCGGACAACACCGTGCAACAATATGAATTTTTTGTGTTACACCTGATCACCATTTGTTTTATATTTCTGTTCTTTCATTTATTCTCCGAGGTTTGAAAGCATTTAAAGTTCCTGAGAAATTAATATTTCTTCTTCTAAAATTTTGGTTTTTATCAAAACTAGAGAAAGACTTTGTCAAATTTAGTTGTGATACAAGCTAAAAGTTTTATTTCAATATTATTTTGATTTGTAAAGACATTTTGAAATTAAAAATGTCTACTTTTTTTAAATATCGCATGCGATTTTTTTTCTTTCTGTCACTAACTCTACAAGTTCTATGAAAAATCACTTAATATTTAATAAAAAAAGAAAACAGAAAAACATGTAAACAAAACGATATTTTAAATTAATGTAAAATGTTAATATTTTCAGACTTTCTGTTACAGTGTGACAATGAATAACACACTTGAAAAAAATTTTAGGCACCTTAAACCGCACAATAAAGGTTCCTTATGGATACTTAGTGTCGCTTGTTTAATATGTACTGCATATTTAGAAATATATTTCATGCAAGATTTTTTTTCTCTCCGAAAAAAATCAAAAATTCTCCACAGTGTAGCAATAAAAAATACACATATAATTTATATTTGTTTACTATATACTTTTTCAAAAATATTGCATGCGATTTTTTTCCTTGTGTCGCTGTCTCAACAAAATCTGTCACAAATCAGCTTAAGAGCAATAAATTATAATATTATACCTTTAATAAAAAACTATATTTTTTTTTTAATTTAGAATATAAAAATTTTTAGAAATTGTCAAAAAGTTTGAATTTTTTTTGGTTTAATGCGACTTTCAGCCGCACAATAAAGCTTTCCTAAGGATGCTAACTAAGTATTTAAACGTGTGTGTGTGTGTGTGTGTGTGAAGAAAAAAAATTTTGAGTTAAATTATATATTAAAAAAAATATCGCATGCGAAATTTTTTTTCTTCTCAGCGTATTCGTACTGAAAATCAGACTTCCTCGCCAAATCAAACCTGTTGGGCAATAAAAAAAAAATGTTTTCATAAGGGCTGCCATCTCAAAAAAAGAAAAAACTTACACCGAACTTGCAGCCAAAAAAAAAAAAAATCAACATGTTGAAGTTTTCCAGTTCATTAGCGCTTGTGTCTGTCCGACCTCATTGAGTAGTATTTTTTTTTTGCTGCCATCACTTGCTTTTGACTTTTTTAACATTGTTTTTTTTTTGTGAACCTTTTTTTTAAATGTTACTACACAGCAGTTTGTTATTTTAAAAATTCTACCAACCTGAAATTTTTAAAATTTCTTTGCAAACTTTCGAATTTTAAATACGAGTATTTAAAAAAGCTCAACAAAAGTTTATGTAAAATCGTCATTGATTTAGATCCTATTCTTCTCTTTTGCTAAGTCCTTTGGGTCCTTTAAGTATAAAATCACTTGACTTTTTTTGGTTCATGATTATTTTTTTTTTTCTATCTTAAAAACGGATTATTTACTTTGGCAACATTTTTTCTATGTGTGTTTGTTTGTTTAGAAAACGACGAAAACGAAACGTTTTTAAATAAAAATCTTGAGCAGAAGAAGAAAGTTAAGGGAACTAAAGCAGTGCATGCATGAGAAAACATCATTTAGAAATGTGTTTTGTTTGCCATTTCAATGTACTCATCGTCATCGTACTCTTTTATGTTCTCGGTGAGATGTACTCGACTGACAGAAAAATAAAAAAAAGGATAAAAGCTACAAAACAAACGAAATCACAAAGAATTTCTGCATACAGTTGCATTGTGTATTATTACTTTTTTTTGCTGTGTTTTTTTTTTTTTTTTGCTGTGTAGTTTTGTTTAGAAATTTTTTGCTGTCGTTGTTGCTTATACATACATGCATATTTTTTAAGAAATATTTCTTTTGGTTGTTGCTGTTGTTTATTTTGTATTTAACAAACGAAAATAATTCAAACTTATCCAAGTACCCAACCATGTGAGTGAGTGATATCAATGTTTTTATTTCCATTTGGGTTCCTTTTTTTTCGTTCATTTGTATTGCGAATTGTGGCTATAATTTTTCAATACATGTACTGTTAAACTGTTGTGTAGGAGCACGAGCATCAGCCTTGGTCATACTTCGGATTATCGGAATTTCAGCATACAGATTGTCTAAAGATTTAGATTCATCCGAAACGAAAGATATCAGAACATAATAATTTTGCTCTAGAAACATAAAGAAAACCAATTTATGCAACTGCTGCCGATGATGTACAAAGAGATGGCTGAGATCTCTAAATTTATTATAAAGTACAAAACTCTTTAATTTCTTACAGTACGAAAGAGAGAGAGTGAGAGGGATTCATAATAACGTTGGTATCAATTTTATGTTTTTAATTTCCCTGTCGGGGTTTTAGGTAACTAAAATGTAACTCATCGTTAATCAGATACAAGTGACAGCTGACTCAAAAGCTAACTCAATGTCTATGTTAACCGTTATTCAGTTTTTCAACGTTATGAGTCAGTACTCACTCATACTGCATGATTTTGCAATAACCACAAGCTAGCTCATTTTGAGTTAGCTTACGACTGATTAAATTGAAGCACACTCAAGCTAGTTGAACAGTTATCGATAGCAAGCCAGTTGCACGCAAAACTACTTACTCACGTATTTATCATTTACAAGTTATTTCAGAAGTCAGATGTAAATGAGTTATCCAAGAGTCAACAATATTTGAAGCTAGCTAACAAAAGTCCGACACTGTAAATAACAAAGTTAAACAATAAAAAACGATAAAAAAAGAAATTGTTAACTTTCCATTTGCCGCATGTACTTTTTTTACACTAATAAAATGCAACTTTTTATTTCGCTAGAACAAAACACAAATTTTGAAAAAGTGGAACGCCCTGTTTTTAACAGCTGTCAGCTAAGTTTTACAGGGCACTATCAACACTGTCGATTTTTGCGGGACATAAAGTGCAATGCAATCAAATACACCACCCTTTTAGAGTGCAAAACAATTTTAAGAAACGAACATCGAAGTACAATTTCTGCATGGATATGACCATTTTTTTTTTAGAAAGTATAACACCATTAGTTCCATATCCAAAGTGTAACAAAAGGTTCAGGGGTATTTACAGTGAAAAGATCCTCTCTGTAATATGTATTTCTAAAAGAATCAATGATCGATTTTAAGGTAGACGTTTTTTTTTTCCTGTAAAATAAAAAGATTCTTTAAAAATAACATTATTTTTTTTTTCTACACGATCGCATAATTCCTCTTGGAACGCCGTCATTTGCACAGTTGCCAGCCTGCATGACTGTTATTTCTTATTGCAAAAATTTATCATTTCCAATGTTCTGCGTTTTTACTGAAACACATACCAAAGTAAATCACTCTGTTTTTTTTTTTTTTTTTTTTTTTTTTTTATTTCCTCTGCGCTTTTATTTAATGTTTTTCTACATAAAATCTCTTGTTATAGTTTCTTTAGCATAAGAAAAAATCACATTTTTTTTGTAATGTTTCATTTTTATGACTAAATATTTAGCAAACGAACAAAGAAAAAAGAAAGAAATTTATAACACAAAAGCGTAAACTTTTTTATGATATTAAGGAAAATGTATTCAGCTCTTTTTTTTTTTTTTTTGTTGTTCTTTTTGTTAATATTATAGATTTTCTTAAAGAAACTGGTAATTTTTTTTAATGCAACACACTTTTTGTTTCATTTGATGAATGCGGTCATTAAGAAATGTTACGCACAAGGTAAAAAAAGATGTCCTTGTATCGTTTTGAAGAAAGCAACAACAATTATTGAAAAGAAAACATTTTTTTTTATTATTTTTTGGACCGTGTGATTGTATGTTGAAATGTACTCGTATTTGTTTTTTTGTCTAGTATGGAATTCCTCAATTCCTTTTTGGTTTTGAAATACAATAATACCTCGATTTACGCCGTTTCGATTTGCGCCTTCATATATTTTGTTCTTTCAACTTTGATTAATGTCGCCTAAACAATTGTACAGTTTGTACTGAATCCCGTACTCGTTTTTTGTTATTAAACATGAGGGTGGAATTGGCTAAAATGGTTAGCGCGTTGACTACTTAGCAAACAATGACTTGGCAAACAATGACTTCGGGCCTGGTTTCAAACCCTGGCCAGAGCCAATCAACATTATTAATGTCTCTAATTAATGTACATTAGTGAGACAGTGTGTTAATTGTTGTTGGAATATTTAAGTGATGAAAGCATGTGCACTGGTCACTGAAAAACTGTTCCGACTGCGATTGATGCTGGTCCAAGCTAATGTACACAACATCGACTTCCTTCGTCGGTTAGCAGAAACATCGGCGAAGTAAAACAATTAATAAGGAATGCCTGTTATAATTCAGCTTAGCAAAGTTAATGCGTCTACTTAACACCGGAGGCGCCTTAAGACTGCTTTAAAAATTAACATATCGCTCAAAGCAGATATCACTCTCCCTAAGTTCCGGCACAATGCCCTGCATACGTAGGGGTCATCCTATACGTCGTTTCGATTAACGTGTTAATGTTCAGGAACCAACTGCGATGTAAATCGAGGTTGGACTGTACTCCACAGTACTTATTAATCCTATTAATATATATTTCTACGAGTTCATTGTCTCTCGTGACAAGTTTAAATAAAAATTAAAAGTAAACTCGATAAATTGAATAAAATGTTTGCATATAAATTTATGTCTCTATTATGATTCACAACCCTTCTAAGTTGAGCAGCCAATGCTACAACTCAATTAAAATACTATTTTTTTTTTTCTTGTATAACATCTGATTGAAAGTTGATTTGAGTTGGAAACCATCACAAGAACTTGACAAGTAAAACAGGGTTTCCAATAGGGATGATATGATTTTGTAATTTTTTTTCCATTGTATTCAGTAGTGTTTACAATTTCATCATGGAGAGCCAGCCATACACAAGAACAAAATTTACAAATTATTCAGTTTTATTATCAAAATAATTATTCTCCAATTGCAACTTTTTATGCGCTTTTGCCATTTTATGGTCGTAACAATCGTCCAAGTGTGCTCGCTATTCGTCGAATTGTTGAAAATTTTGATCCTACATTTTCTTTGCATAATTTTCAAGTGCTAATAAGACAAAGAGCCGCTCGAAGTAATGCAAATATTGCTGCCGTTCAGGCAAGTGTGGCTGAAGACCGGAATTTGTCAATTCCAAGACGTTCGCACCAATTGGGACTGTCTCAATCCACAACCTGGCGGATTTTGAGAAAGGATTTGGCTTTGCATCCGTATAAAATTGTTCTCAGTCAAGAACTGAAGCCAGTGAACACCGTAAACTTCGCGAATTTGCTGATTCTGTATTGGAACAACTTGAAAACGATAACGATTTTTTTTAAGAAAATCATCTTCTCCGATGAGACTCACTTTCATCTGAGTGGTGCGGTAAATAAACAAAACTTTCGATTCTGGTGCGTAGAAAATCCACAAATTATTAATGAAAAACCATTACATTCACCTAAATTGACAGTTTGCTCTAGTTTTTGGTCTGGTGGAATCTCCTACTTCTTTCGAAATGAAGCTGGTACCGTTACTGTCAATGGAGAGCGGTATAAATCGATGATAACCAACTTTTTATGGCCGAAATTGGAAGAAGTTGATCTTGACAACATTTGGTTCCAACAGAACGTGGCTACGTGCCAGGCAGCAAATGCAACAATTGAATTATTGCGAGAAAAGTCTGGAGATTCAATTATTTCAAGAAATTGTGATATTGAATGGCCTCCAAAAAGTTGTGATTTAACACCATTTGACTATTTCTTGTGGTGTTATTTGAAGTCAAGTCAATATTGAACGTGCCATTCATGACATACTACTTGATTTAGTGGAAAAAGTGCGCGAAAATTGGGTTCATCGAATTCGTTCCTGCAGAAGAAGTCGTAGAGGCCATTTGAATGACGTTTTATTTAGAACTTAATTGAATCGATTGTACTTCACATTAAATAAAAAAACTTTTGCATTTCCTTAACAATAAGTGTGTTTTTTTTTTAAGAAATCATATCACTCTTATTGGAAAACTTTTCATCATTTTGGTTGTGAATCATAAAAAAGGGCAGTTATATACATACATACATATGTATCATCAAGTACTGAATAACATATACATACATATTACCATGACCATATATGTTATTCTGTTCCTTATGTTTAAAAACAAAATAATATAATTATGCTAAAAACTATATTGACTTATGATAAAATAGTACAAATAAAAACTATAAAATTTAATAGAAACCATTAAAAAGTCCTAAAGAATATAATTTAGTTTCGCCAACAACAAATACATACATATTTTTAAAATTGTAATATTTTCTTTTCTTTTACTTTTGTCGTGTCGTCTTTAGTGTTTTGCTCTTCTACAACATACTCGTACACTGTTGTTAGTTTGTTGGTTGGTTGGTTGGTTTGGTGACCAACGACAACAAAATTTCACTTGAGAGAGAAAAACTGTCTACATGGCGTCATTTTAATATATATTTGCATTTCGATTGAAAATATTGTAGATTTTTGTTTTTTCATATTTTACAACTACTCGTGTTAGTGTGGTGTGCTGATTCTAGGCAAGATAAATTTTTTTTTTTATTTATATACGGATCTTCATTTTTAACCACTACCATTTTCTTACACAAATTTTTCCTTTCAATTTGTTTTTTTTTTTCATGTTATTACGAATACTGAGTGTTGGATTTCTTTTCTTCAGTTTTCATTCAGTTGTTGTACACAAAGAAAATAAAAAAAAAAAAAAAAATACGCCTTAAACTATTGTTTGTACATCACAGTTCTTTTTTTGTTCTTTGCTTTTTTGCTGATGTAAAATGTCTTCTAAAAACATTCAATAGAACGTGTATGAGAAACTATTATTGGCAACACATTCCATTATTGAATTAAATCGAAACTAAAGAAACATACAATTCAAGAAAGAGAAAAAAAATTTTCAATATTGGCATACCTCCTTGAAGGATTTCTTTAGTTACATTTTAATAATTGTTTCTTTTGCATTGTGTATCTTGTAATTTAGTGAAATTGGATTTAAGATATTATTTCAAAGAGAGCTTTCTTTAGTTAAAGACAAGAAACATTATATTCAAGAATCATAGAATACAGATTCCAAATGGAAAGTGTGTGTTTAGGTCAACTGAAATAAATTTCTATATGAAAATGCAAATGAATAATGTATCATCCAATACCAAATTAAATATGGGTCAGATGAAAACAGGTTTGAACTGACTTAACATTTTGTAATCATGGATGGGTAAATCGTCCTGGAATGATCAAAAATAAGTATTGCACACTATGGGCCATGTTTATGCAAAGATTCGTGCCGGTAATTGGGAAAACTATTAGAGACAGTAGTTTTTGTAAACATTCGATTTAAAGTCTTCGGCAGAAAAGAATTTGTTCGTCCTTTGAACCATTCCTCTAAAGAACACATTTGCTCTAAGATGAGTATCTGGCGAGATTTGTTACTAAGTGAATATAAATTCACTTCTGCAATAGAGTAGCTAGGATTGGTTGGTCGAAAGTCTTACTAAAGGTTGCTGTGTAATCTGTTGGATCATAAATATCTTATAAAATGGAAATTCATAATATTTTTTCATTTATGAAGATTTACGTTATATTTTCATACCTGCCAAGTTAGTGAAAATGAACCAGCATCATGAACAGCTGAACAGGATTACCAAAGGATACGAAGATCTCACTCGTTTACAATAAAAGGCAACACATTAAAAGCTCTAACACTTTTATTCATTTATTTTTTTGGAATTATAAACCGATTTAGAAAAACAATCAAGAGGTTTTATGTTTTTACACTCAAAAAAAATTAGCTAACTTTTTAGAAATTTAAATTAATTTGAGTTCAAAGTGGTTGCCGTATGGGATTTTCTTACAGAAATTTTATAAACATTTCCTTTGAAAATACAAATTTCGTCTTTTACAGGAAATTTTTACTAAAAACTAGTTCCGTGTTAAGCTAAAAATTAGTAAAAAAAAAAATTTCGTCAAGGAGCGCTAAGTGCCGTGAATATGAACAATCACCCCTATCGCGAATAAACATTCCCATGAAAAAACTCCCAAATTTTTTGTTTTACTATCGTGAATGATTCCCATAAATTTTTTTTGGGAATGAATTCCCATACCTTACAAATATGGCATCGCAAATGCTTACTCCCGCGAATAATTTGACTAAAATTATTCACAACAATTGAAAGTGGGAACAAGAAGTGAACATGTAAGTAGCAATTTGTTTTTTAATCCAGAACTTCATGTAATCAGTTTTTTCTCTTATTTATTAACACAGGAGTGTTAATAAAGAAAAAATTAATTGTCTGGTTGATGCAATGTATGCGAATAAAGACTATGGCAAACGTTTCCAAAAGGATAAAAAAGAGGACGTGGGTAAATTTTGAAACGAGTTAAGCTTTTGTAAATGGTGTTAATTATTAGTTTAATAAGCGTAACTTAAGTTTTTCATGCATAAGTGAGGATCGACCAAAAACGGAACATAAGAAAAAAACTGACTGAAAACAAAAAAACCGCAACAAAACAAAGCGGATCAGATTCATCACGTATTTGTCTTCGCTGCAGTCGTTCTATGGATTGATTTTCCTTTTCCAGCAACAGAAAACTCAAATAAACGCTATTCATAATTTTTGCCGTATTAACTTTAATTTCTTTTATTCATACACCACAAAATAAATCCACCAAAAATTATTTGTTAAATCAAAACAAACAATTCAAAATAAAAACTTTTATTCCCAAGTAATTCACAATAGATACTTAAACTCCCAAAATATTCGCGATAGCAATTTGTTGGGGATGGGAATACAATTTTTCTCCCAAACAACTTACTCCCATAATATTCGCGATAGGGGTGAATATTTGCATATAATTGTATAAAGTGGTTCATATCCTTGCTAAGTGACTTTTGATCTTGCTAAGATCAAAAGCTTGTGGAAGCTAGCTGCTCTTTATAGGTTGATGTATTGTCTGGCAAGAGGGGTCTTCAAAAAGGCTTTTAATAAAACTCAAACTCTATTGGTATTCAAACCGTAGTATTTCGGTTTAGGGAAATATCAACTTGAGAGTGCTTACAATATTAATAATCAGGGGGAATTTATATTTTTATATTATTATTACGAATAAACGTAATTATTATTTGAACTTATATTGATTTACATATGAAAAGTAATATTATCAGGCTCAAGTAATATAGAGTAAAAACAACAAAAACGTTAGAATACAAAGTAGAATACTTTGATGATAACGGACTATGAGTTTGTGTTGATTATTAGTTCCAAACAGTAATGAGGGTACTAACCAGCACTGTTTCATTGTAGAATAAAAATTGAATTAAAAATTAATTCTCATATTCTATTTCTGTTGAAAACTGGTTAAATAGTTGATATTCTTCTCAATTAGTATCCACTTTACGAAAATTGTAAAGATGGACAATTGAACGCTGATGAGAGGTGTAGCGGCCTTGAAATCAGTACTGATACGTTCTGCTAAAAACTGATTGGATATAAATAATAATATTTTCCAACACAAAAAAAACTCTTAGTAATTTTGAATTTTCATTAATTCAATTAAACTGAACTTGAGCCTGATAATATTACTTTTCATATGTAAATCAGGGGGAATTTTATATGTTAAGCAAATCACTGAACCGATTGTAAGAAACTCTCAAATTCACTGGTCACCAGCTATGTGTGTCGTTTTTCTGAATGGAGACTAAGGCTGATAGCTCCACCACTAGTGCTTCTAAACTCTAACTGATAAGAGAAACCATGTTAGTTGAAGGAATTCTAAAAGATTATAAATGAATACAAAGCTCTACGCCTAGAGCTCATCGCATTTACAAGAATTTACATTTTGACATTTTATCTGCCGTCTTCCAGGATTATATATTTCGTTAAGAGGCGGCCTTAAGTCCGATACCAACTGTCTATTTTTCTTTAATTTTTTTTTTTTTTTTTTTGTGGCACGCAAGTGTACTAGCGTGTGTTTTTTTTTTTTTGCAATATTGAAAATATGAAACAAAAAACTCCAATGCTGCTAAATGGAGCGCAAATAAATCAAATACTAAAAACAGTTTAGCCAATTGTATAATTTTGCATAATCAAATGATTGATAAATCGAATTTTTGCCAACGAAAATCATTGAACTTTATCTTTTCAACTGAACACACTCTCACACTCTCTTTGGAATAATTTAAAATTCAAATCCTTTTACTTACAAAGAACAGAAAAATATACAAAATTTAAAAAACAAAAAAAAAAAAAACTTTAAATGGAAATGTCAAGAGATTTTTCTCAAGAAAAACATGCAAGTGTATGGAAATTTATTATTTGAAGAAAACAACAGAGCACTTTTCACATACTTTTCTTTCATATGCATGTCACAAGCAACAAATTCTACAACACTTGGTAACATTAAAAATATGAAACATCTTAGAAAAGTGGAACCAAGAAGAGATGAAAAAAAAACGAAGCCAAGTAAATAAGTATATTTCTGCGAAAACACATTTGGTGGGAAAAACTTTATGCCAGATTTAAGTAGAGAATGCAAAATATGTGTATTAAGGATGAAAAAATAGAAGAAAACAAATGTATATCATTTTAACAAAATAACAGCAGCATAACTAGTATTTTAAGAAAAAGTTGAAAGAAATTTTCGAGGAAAGAAATCCCTGTAATTCGCGCGTATGCTCTAGATTCAGTCATTATTTCAATTGTTAGCGAATACGTCTCTTTTGTCGGAAGTTTTCAAAACACTTTAAGTTTTACATTCAAGCCACTTCAATTTAATTCATAAAAGTAAATAAGGCATGAAATTTATTTGCGAGAGCACAGAACTATCGGGTACTTACAGCCTGCAGTATTAAAAATGCACGAGTGTGAGTGATGGAAAGACTTTGAGAGTTTTCTTGACATTTTATTATGAATGCGTTGTAAAACAACATACAAGTGCTTTAACAATGAGTGACAAAAAATGTTGTAACAAAATTTAAACACATCAAATTTACTTTGAACACAGAAGAATAAAATTAAAGTTATTTAAAAAAAAAGAAATTGTGGAATTCAGAATGTTCGAAAAGAAGACTTTTCTAAATTTGTATTATAATTACAATGCAACTACGAGGCAGCAATTCGTTTTTCGATTCGAATTACAACAAAAGCTTCCACAATTCTCAGAAACTAGTACTGAAACAAAACAAAAGTCATACACAACATTTTTTTTCTGCTTTCAGGAAGGATAACGACTGAAATCGACTGGCGAATAGGCCGACCTTATAGTGCGTTTTTGTTTGCAACATTAAAAATGGCAAATAAAATATCATGAAAGGACATGCCATAAGCAATCAAGGACCGCCGTAAAATATGTAACGTGCCGTTACAGAAATAATCCTTTTCAATATGATGTCACACACATACACTACAAATAAGAGGTACAGACGACCTCAGTATGTGTAGCGAACAACAAGAAATTTTTTTACATGTTGACTGTGTGTGCCGTCACAACACATACTTTTCTTTGCTATAACTTCTCAGATGGTCAAGAGAAAAGAATAAATAAGACAACATGCATTGCACACAATAGGGAAGCAAATCATGACACGATACGAACGGTAGTTGGCCACTTTAAATGCCGTCCGAGAGCTTTGAATATTTTTGTTGCGACTTATAAGCTAAGTAGTTCGAATAAGCTTTTCCAATAGGGATGATATCGTTTTGAAGTGACGTTTCGGCCATTTGTAATATGACATGACATGCAAGGATACGTTGTTTATTTTGCCTTGGCACAACTTGAAAACGATAACGATTGTTTTAAGAAAATAATCTTCTCCGATGAGGCTCACTTTCATCTGAGCGGTGCGGTAAATAAACAAAACTTTCGATTCTGGTGCGAAGAAAATCCATAAAATATTCATTACATTCAACCAAATTGACAGTTTGGTGTAGTTTTAAGTCTGGTGGAATCATCGGTCCGTACTTCTTTCGAAATGAAGCAGGTAACACCGTTACTGTCAATATAGAGCGGTATAGATCTATGATAACCAACTTTTTATGGCCGAAATTGGAAGAATTTGATCTTGATAACATTTTGTTCCAACAAGACGGGACTCTAACAATTGAATTATTGCGAAAAAAGTTTGGAGATTCGATTATTTCAAGAAATTGTGATATTGAATGGCCTCCAAAAAGTTGTGATTTAACACCATTAGACTATTTCTTGTGGGGTTATTTGAAGTCAAGTCAATATTGACATATCACTTTATTTTGTTGAAAAAAATTCTCAAAAATTGGGTTCATCGAATTCGTTCCTGCAGAAGAAGTCGTGGAGGCCATTTGAATAATGTTTTATTTAGAACTTAATTGTATCGATTGTACTTCACATTAAATAAAAAACGTTTGAATTTCCTTAACAATAAGTGTGTTTTTTTAAAAAAATCTTATCACTCTTATTGGAAAACCTTTTATTATAAGTAGCCAGTCGATTACACAGTCCTATAAACTGGACTCTATATTTTATTTCCACCAGATATCGTACGCTCGCTAATATACGACCAACTACTTAGTATTAAGCGAGTCTTAAATAGTGTAAGTTTCGTAAATAAAGCCTTGTTCTATACATCTTTACCACCTAAAAGATGTACGTATGTATTTTATTTCAAAGGAAGTATACCTTTGAGCCAACCCTGGACAGACTGAGGCTTACCTCTGCTGGAAAAATAAACTACTTATGCTCAAGATATGTGGGGAAACGAAAACATCTGTCGTGTGGACAGGATCACGTGGCCTCATAATAGCCTACACAGGACAACGGAACTGCTCAGAAGTAGTAAATGTCGACTATTGCACAAGTTTTATGGATGAGGAGGAAGAGAAAACAAATCCATTCCTCATACTATTAGCTGTGATATTTATAAGAAAAAGAGTAAATAGAAGAGTAAAAGTATATCCCTAAGTTGAGAAAATTTACCAATTTCCTGTTGGAGGGGAAAGAAAAAGTTCCCCTGGAATTATATTTCATAATTGCGCTGATTATGTTTATGCTTTCGGGAAACAAATATTCTTTTAGGCTGTATACGATAAGAAAACGCATGCTTACATTTAGGATATGGGAGAATTGTTCGAATGTTAAGGCAACAAAAGAGAAGAGAACTTAGTAAATAGATTTAACTTATTGGAAGTTATTTAGTTTTTGCATTTAACTGTTTTCTTTTATTTTTAATACATCCGAATTCATGAAAATGTACCACTAAATAGTTGTTGTTTTATCATGTTTTTAAGAGACGTTTTTATGACGTTGTGATAATGTGTTTATGAACATAAAAAAAAAAAAATATTTACATCTAGAATATGGTCGATTGTGTCGGCCGTTGGTTATACCAGCAAAATATTATATTCCCAGCCAGCCTTCTACAAAATTTATTTTTCTTTTATTCTATTATTTGGGTTTTGATTTATTTGAAGGTTTAACTAAAATAAATTTAGTACCTTCCAACAAAAAAAAAAAAAAAAATAAATAAAAATTGATTGCTCCTATAAAGGAAACTTCCTCTAGAAGAATCGAATGCCGTTTATTTTGGACTAAATTTAACATTATGTAGCAAATAAACCATAAAGAACTTTAGGCAATTAAAATTGTAAATGTTTTAGGGGGGATTTCATTCTTGAAAATAAATATATAAAATGTAACCCCATATTTTAGCTGAAATTACAGAAATAGCATTTCATAATACAACATCATGTGTATGGATGGATTTGCACATGGAAACATGTATGTGTTATTTATTATGTGTGTATGTATGTGGTATTTTGAAAATATTTAATGTTGTGTACTCTCATATGTATGCACAAATTACTTCTATGTGCAAAAATTAAAAGAAGCACTTAACATCAGTAACACTTAACCCAGTCATTCTTAAATATTATAAGAATATACACATGCCCAAACTGGCAGAATCTCTCATATGTACGTGTCTATGCATGTATGTACATTTGTATGTACATTTGTATTCATTTCCTAATGCATACAAGTTTATATTTAAATATATTTTTGTACATAAGTGGTTTACGCTTAAGAAACATTCAAGGAAAAATTAAATAAATAAATAATTCAACCATCATTTAGACAAAGACACAAGCGCTCTATGGCGCACACATAGACAATCTTTTAGAGAGAATAACATGCAGTCTTAAACAAAATATTTGTTGAACACTTTTTTTGACATTGCAGCGATATGAAATTAATCTTTAAATGCTGCCGTTATATTAAGTAGAATAGATTAACTTTGAAGAATAAAAAAGGGACTTCATTCAACTTAATTGAAAAAACAAAAACTTAAACTTGGAAAACTATAAAATAAATGTTACTTCACAGAGTAAAATATGACAAAAATTGTATTAAATGCACTTGGCATAAGACTGATTGAATTATAAGAGGTACAGTAGACTCTTGAGAGTCGGTACATTTAAAAATTCGAATTAATTTGTTAACAAAATACTCACGTTGTCAAAAGCTGAATTTTTCAAAATCAATAATATTTCTATCAAATTGAACACCATGGAATAAGTAATATAAGTTGTCATTTAGACGCTAGAACCAAAGAGTATTTTACTTATTTCTATTGATTGGTCGGTCTTTAATAAGAACATTGTGTAAAAGTGACAGGGCCCTGTCACTCAAAGTTTCACAACTTGAAATATTTGCTAGATCTTGGGAACCTAATTTATGGCTCAATTATGGATAGCAACCGAACTTCAGTTGCGTTGCCAGCCGGCAACTGAAAATTTTTGGTTGCCAGAAAAGCACTAAATAGCAACTGAAACTGGCAGCTCTCAGTAGCCAGTTGCCATCCGTAATACAATTATCAGCAACTGGCAACGCAACTGTGGTTCGGTTGCCATCTATAATCGACCCATTAGACTGTGTAGTGTTGAATATTGAGTATCTTGATGTTAAAAGATCAGATTAAAAAAAGGATGGGTTTCTTCTTTACAAACACATAAAAAAATAAAAATTGATTTCAATTAAAAAAATTGTGATATCAATTAAAAATTTAATTAAATTTGCACCAGTAAACAAATTAATAGTATAAATAAAATTTTTATACATTTATTAACTAAAACTATTTGTTAAAATTAAAAATTTAATTAAATTAAAGGGTTAATTGAAAAAAAAAATTTTATATTTTTTCTGTGAACTTTCAATAAGGAGGAAACTTCACTCAAAACTAAACGTATAAAATTTAAAAAAACTCCTTCCTGATTATTAAGAAAAAAAAAACGGAAAACTTGTATCCTAAATTCTTTTTAAATTCGAACAATTTTCAATAATTAAAGAAAAATATTGGAAAATTAATTTTAGTTCTAGATTAATATTTTAATGGGAAGAATTTATAAAATTTTAGTTCTTATGTGAAGTGAGAAGTGGCAGGTGGCAAGATGTAATAGTGTGGTGGTTACAGTAGGAGTTGTAGATGCTCAAGTATCCCGGTTCGAATCCTAATAGATAAAAAACAAATTGCTATCACCACTTAAAGAGACAACATAAAAAAAAAGGAGAAAATATCGCAATGAGAACAGACCAGCAAGCTCACAAGCATTTTGCGCTCAAATTAATTAAAAGTTTTTAAAATTTTAGTTGATATTTTCAGTGTATAAAAACTTTATATATTTATTAGGCATTTTGGTCTTTTGTGATCCCTTTAACGCTTAAACTTTACAACAGATTAACACAATTAATAATGCATCAAAATCTGTTAAGAAATTTCAAAGTTATAACATTTTAAAGATTTTACTAATTTCAAAGCTTTAAGCAGAGATGGTAATTTTTCTTATTTCATAAAAAGGCTATGTTTTACCGAAATTGCTAATAAACAAAAAAAAATAGTAAAAAGGTTCAACAAAATAAAATTTCAATATGACATTTATCATGGCTGCATAAACATATTAAAATCCCTCTTCCTTTGCGCCCCATTAATATGACTCTGCATAGAAGTAATTAAAATTAAAATGTACATACTTAAAAGTACATTAACATATTTTTTTAAATTTTTTTCTCTCTTACAAACTTTGAATTTACTTAACAAAATAAAGAAACGAAAGAGAAAAAGTGTGGAAAATTAAAATGTTCTTCTGCTACGTGTACAAATGAAAACTAAATAAAACATTTGTAGTAAAATACCACATTATTTAAACAATTTGTAAAAGATTTTACAAAGATCCCGAAAGAAGGAGCAACAAAAAAAAACACAAAAGAACTTAAGAAGAAAAACAAGGTACATAAATCGTCTTAATGTTTTTTTAACGAACGGAAAAAGGAACAAAATTAAATGAAAACAATACAAACAACACGAACAAAAGCAGCATCATTTGAGCTGTTGAAACGCAGCTCCTTCTTACTTTCATCTGTAGTGATGCAGTTGCCAGTGCGTTTTCTTCCTTTTTTTATTATATTTTTTTTTTTTTTGGTTGTAATACTTTTTAAAAAATAAAAGAAGTTAAAGTACCAACAATATCAAATAAACACGAAATTTGCAAAACTAAAAAACCTGCAAAACAAAAATGTTTTACCATAAACTAAATTTTTATTATTTGTGTGCAAGTATGTGTGAGAGAAATATGATTATATTTGTTGCAAAAAATATACTTCCCAGAATGATCCAAAAAAACAAATGATCAAAATAAATTTAGAAACACACACTAAGAACCATTTTCTGTCAAGTCGAAAAATACGACATTTAAAAAACAAGTTTTAACAGCAGACCCGTAAAAACCGGTCGACTTAAAGTCTACTGACGATTTGCTCTAAGCATCAATCAAATGTAGAAATGCAAGGGAAACTTTTTTATATAAAAAACAAAAAATTAAAATTGATTTTTAATGAATTTTAAAAAAAAATTGAATTTTTTAAATTTTTTTTTGTAATCAGCTTCTTTTTAAAATTCAAAATCGAATTGACATTTAATTTTTCGACTGCTTTCATTTGTAGTAAGACGTAAAAAAGCATACATACTTTTAGGAGCGTTCGTAAAATAATTATTGCAAGATAATGAAAAAATAGCTTAATGTGAGATTTTCTAGTAAAAACAATTTTAAAAAACGCCTAGTGGCTATTAAAAACTTTATTTTTGTAAAATTTAAATAAGGGGTGATCCATTTCGAGGTTCCCTACTTTTTTTAAAGAAAAAAACACAGAAAATTCAAATTTAATGGAGAATGTTTATTATCATTTGAAAGAACATTCTTTGGCATTTATTTTTGGAAGATTATGTCTATCAAATGTTGGCCGTTGCTACGTCGCAGATGGTCTATCCGTTGAGTCCAAGTTTCGATGACTCGTTCGTGCATTTCGACTTGTAACTGGCGAATGACACGGGTGATGTTTTCCTCCAAGGCCTGAATCGAAGCGGGTTTGTCCGCATAAACTTTAGACTTTACATATCCCCACAGGAAAAAGTCTAACGGAGTGATATCACCGGCCCAAAACGTGTAATTATGTGCTCACCGAAATGTTCTCTTAATAAATACATTGATTGATGCGATGTGTGGTGGGAAGTGGCGCCGTCTTGCTGAAACCAAATCTCTCCGAGATCACGAGCTTCAATTTCAGGCATCAAATAGTCGGTCATCATGGTACGATAACGGTCGCCATTGACGGTTACGTTCGCACCGGCATCATTTTTAAAGAAATATGGACCGATGATTCCACTGGCCTACAAACCACACCAAACCGTTGTTTTTTCTGGATGAAGTGGCAGTTATTGAATTTCTTCAGGCTGCTCTTCGTCCCAAATGCGGCAATTTTGTTTGTTTACATACCCATTGAGTCAGAAATGGGCGTCATCGCTAAACAAAATTTGCCTCGAAACATATTCCTCACAGAACGTGAATTTTCGTAATAAAGTTGAACGATTTGAAAACGTTGTTCAGGCGTAAGTCTTTCCATTATGAAATGCCAAAGAATACTAAACAAAAATAACATGACAGCATGACACGACTCACACGTGATCTGTCAAAAAAAATGCTATTAAAAAAAGTATCTCTACTTGGATCACCATTTACAAAATAAACCGAATCTAAAGATCATAAATCAAAAACGATCAGAATACAATTACGGAATTAAAAAAGTTTCGATCGCAATGTGCGACTTGCATGATAAGACTACAAGATGGCAACTGGGAAGCTGGACAGAAATACTGATAAATGTTTCTCTTAGGCACATACATATGTGGTTCCACCACCCATCGTAAAGTTTTCCATTGATATGTTTTTTCCCCAATCTTTTGTTTGTTTGTTTTTGTTTGGTTTTATTTTTTTACACAATTTTGTTTCCCATTTCTGCTCCACAACAACGTAAAAGTCCGGACAAGAAAAAAAATTTTAATTCTAATGAAGTTGTGATTAAAAGAAACTTTAAGAAAAAAACAAACGATATAAGACAGCAGCGACACGAAAGTTAACTTCAGCAAAGCTGATTTTATTTTCTTCATTCTTTTGCAATTGTCTTCTGAAGAGTATAAATGTTTTTAACTTTTGTATATTTTTTTTTTTTTTTTTTGTATATTTTTTATTTAACAAGAAACAGTTTAGCACCTGATGTGCATCTTCTGTTCCATGCGTGCCACAAAATACAATTACATATATATTTATTTTCTGTACTTAACTTTCTGTGTACTTGACACGTAAGCAAAAACATCTAAAACAAAAAGGACTTTTGTAAAAGAAGAACAGCTTTTAGATTTTTATGTCTGAGCAAAGTAAAACTTCTCAAGAGTAGAGCCGTTTTTTAAAAGTTACCCGTCACAACTAAGCTTTGTATGATTTTTGCAAAGTTGCAGATTCTAAGGCCGCGCTGGCCAACTGTTCGGAATCGGCTATTTTTTTTTTTTTTTGTTTGCAGCATGCAATTTTATATATATTTAAAGCTTGTGGTTTGTGCTTTTTATTTTATACTAATGTTAAAGTGTTAATCCTTTTTCTATTTTAGGTGTTGTTACATTTACTACCAGTCTTTCCCTGTTTTTTTATTATTTTTTTTTTTTTTTTTGTTTTCTTCCTCTTTGGTAATGGATTGCTTAAAATTAAACACACATTAGTTTTAGAACGACAGAATTGTAAATTGAGTAAAAACAAGAAAAAAAATTTGTTAAGATAACAAGAAATAGAAGAAGAACTTCTATGGTTGAAACAGTAAAATAAGAGTAAAATAATTATGGGTCGGTTATGGATGGCAAACGAACCTTAAGGTACGGTCACAGCTGGCAAACATTTGCTCAAAAAAGCGTAACCAGTAAATACGAATGAAAAACGTTTTAATTTATGCATTTATTTATTCAGTTAAACAGCATCTAATAACATAAGATTCTATTACATTTTCTATAAATTATGTAGGAAACTGTTTAACGTAATAAACAGGTATCTAAATCAAAAATGTTTTCATTCGTATTTAGTGGTTACGCTTTTTTGGGCAAATGTTTGACAGATGTGACCGTATCTTTAGTTGCGTTGCTGTAAATTGTATTACGGATGGCAACTTGCAACTGAGGGCTGCCAGTTTCAGTTCGCTATTTAGTGCTTTTATGGCAATCACAAATTTTCAGTTACCAACGCAACTGATGTTCTGTAGCCATCATCTATAATCGAGCCATTATTTTTTTTTATTAAAATAAGATATAAATTATATTGAAACAACCAAAAATGTCATAGAATTACTGAAACTTATGTAAAGCGAAATGGAACACATTATAGACATTAAATTATCGATTTCTTAGAAAAATTCAGACGCGTAAAACGCTCTGATCCACACATCACGCAAACAATGAAAAAGCAAAATTTATTTTTTGTTTATTTTTTTATTTTATACATACTTCTGTAATTCTCAAATGTTTCTGTAAAGTTTGCATTATAAGTTTAGAGTTTTTGTAACGTTTCCAAAACAAAAATAACAAGTATGTAAATGTCTTCTCATTATCTCTGATATAAATAAATAACAAATTTATTATATGTGAAAAAAAAAATTTCCCACAAGACGATCTCAAATTTTAAAAATATTTTGTAGGATCATGTTATTGGTTTTCCTACATTTACAATATTTTAAGGGACACTAACATTTAGTTCGTTTCTCAAAAACTTTTGTGTTTAATAGAAGTTGTTATACTTATTTTAGCAGCGACACAACAAAAATATAAAAAAACATTTGGAAATAACTTAGCGTTTACACATGCCACTGACGTGCCACTACAGTTCGAAAAACTCAATACATTCAAGATTTTTTACTAACACACACAAATTTTTTGAACTAGCAGCTTCAGTGGCAGCAGATTTTGCAAGCCACTGAAAATTTGGCACTTGCATGCCACTAAATGTCAAAACGATGTTGCAGAGTTACCCTGTTCAAAATTTAATGCAACTTTACCGGATTGAAGTAGAATTCTAATTGAAGTTTTAATATTTTAAATGTATTTTTATGTTTCATTTGTTGAAATACGCATAAAAATGGAAGATTGTTAATTATAGCGCATTAATAATTTAATAACAATATAATAATAATACAAATAATAATAAATGTTAACACTTTCCCCAAAAATGTGCCTATATGATAAACTTGGTAACTCACTGCTCTCTTCTCTTTCTTTCTGGTAATTTTTTTTTTTTAATTTGAGAAGTAAACGAATGTACTCAGGTTAACGCTTCGGTGACATTTTGAAAATTAGGTGGCATGTGTAAATGCAGCGTAAGAATCGCTCTTTTATAAAAATTTGGTTTTATTAGAAAACAAATATGTACCATACTAATTTTCAAATTCCTTTCTGTAAATACAGCATCTAAGTGTAAATGAATTGTAGTCGTGCGAGAAGGAAGTTTTGTTTCATTATCGATTCACAACAATACATGTGGTTTGAATTGGTTTGGTTTGGTTTGGTTCGGTGTGGTTCGGTTTGGTTTGGTTGGTTTTTGGGTATTGTGTTCTAAAGTAAGATCCCATTCCAAGGTGTCAAACAATTACCTTTTTATAAATATATGTGACTACACAATCGTTTTATATTAAGGCGTATTAAAATGTTCATACATCCCCACATACATACATGCATATAAATACCTATGTATTGCTGAGTACATGTGTCATGAATGCGAAAAACACGTACCCTATTAACTCTTTACTTTTTTCATGAAATAAGAAATGCAAGCAGAACTTCAACACGAATATACGTGAGTAAAATTATATAAAAAAAAAACACGGAGTTAAAATCTCCACATCAGTTTGGGATTGTTTTCAATTATTAATTTAAATTTGCTGATAATGAGGTTTTTCGCAAATACTTTATTTAAGAGAAAAAGTTAATTTTTTTGTTGTGTTAATTGAGCAAACAAACACAAAATGTAAATACAACACGTATACAAAAGGGTTGCGCATCTAGATGCCACTTATTTTCCACAATATATTTAATAAATATCTCTTTTCATTTTTGTGACGTTTTTCGTTTTAACGATTTTCGCCACTTGAAATTTTTTTATGCTGTTGACCTTTTTCCCATGGTCCATTTTTTTTTAATTTAGGGATCTACTTTTTTTCTATTTTTTAGCGATAGAAAAATTTTTAACCTTTTTTCGTATTGCCGTTTTTTTTTTAATTTTAATAATTTTGTTTTGTGTTTTTTGAATTTGGCATTTTGCTGAGTTTTATTTCGGTGATGTTTTTCTTTTAAGAAATTTTTTCTGCTTTGGCGACATTTTTCGTTATTGTGAGTTTTTTCGCTTCACCGATTTTTGGTGGTTAACTTCAATAAATTTTGTCTCAGTGGCATTCTTCCTTTTAGAGAGGTTTTCCTATTAACTTAATTTGTCTCTGTGATGTTTTTATTTTTAGCGCTTTCTTTCTTTATTACAGTATTTTCCTATTAAGTGATTTTATTTGCAGTTGCAATTTTATTCATTACAGTGTTTTTAGTTGGGGTATTTTTGGCCATTTTCTTAGTTTGCTTTTTTCCGTTTTTTTCTTCTCGCTGGTAGTTTCAAGTTCTGCATTTAATTTTTTTTTGTTTTAGCGATTCAGTTCATTTCAGCGCTTTTTTGTTAAAGCAATTTTTTTCGTTTGAACGATTTTTACCGTCTTTTTTTTTTTTTTTTTTTTGCTTTTAAGGCGTTTTTTTTTATTTTTCTAGTACATATATATTTTCACGTTTTAATTTTTTTTTAATTTTAGCGATTTTTTTACATTAATTTTTTTTACTTAGTTTTCGTTTTTAATTTTCTGCTTTGCATTCAAATTCTTTTCGTCTTGTCTTGAAAGTCTTTAATTAGAGTTTTGCTAAAGTTTTAACATTAACCGCAAAAATTCCATGTGCTTAATTATTAAAACCTAATGTTTGAAAGTTTAACGGAAATCAATCTGTTCGCTCGAAGACTTAACAAATTTACTTAAACGGCTTTTATAACGTCTTTCACAAAGTTAGTCTTCTTTCATTTTTTTAACAGAGATGATATATTTCAAACCCAAGTTTTAAGGTCTTTAAAATTAAGTCAAATCAATCATGATTTTAAAGCTTTCAAACATTTCCAATTACTTAAAAATCAAAGACAAAAAACAAATAAAGTATTTCTGGTTTTTAGACTGAAAATGTGTACCTTTTTGTCCTATAAAAAAAAATTAATAAATAAATTAATCCATCAGTTTACATTTTTATTTTCATTGTATTGCGACAAGCATATTACCAACAGACTGACAGATATACTTAATACTTAATATCTACAATAATTTATCCTAAAAACCTACTAAATGCCACCTAAATAAGTGTGCCATTGTTTTCGCTGCAGATTTATGTCAGACGAGAAAACCTTCTCATATATCAAACGTTTAAATATATCAAATATCACTGTAGACGATGGTAAGAGAAGGCAGGCAAGGATGTATTTAAAAATTTAAAACGTTTTATTTTTTCATTTGTTCGCAGAAATTCTTTAAGTATTTTAAATCTTCTAAATCTTGATATGAGAGAACTCACGCACAGTCATGTAAGTGAGTGTATGTATGTATGTGTGTGTAAAAGTATGAGCATATACAAAAGTATAGGTTTAAAAACTCATATACATAGATGAGTGTGTGTGCGTTTGTGAGTTCTTTTAATATTTTTCATATCCCATGGAGCGTATACTTTATATTAAGGGAAATATAATATCAAATAAATCATACGCTCTGTCTGCAAGCTCTTTATCATCTCACCGGGGCGTATGAGCTTCGTAATATACATTATCACATTAAATCATTAATCATACGCCACAAGTAACAGGTTACCACAAATAAAATTTAGTTGAGTTTTTTATCGTTTTTGTCTCTTCTTATTTTTATTATTTGGGGTTGTGACTCATAATAGGAGTATGTACATAAATTTAAAAATGGAAAAACTATAAACTAATTGATACTATTGGAAGCAATTATTTCTTCTATTTCTCAATATCTGATGTTATCATTTCCACCCTTGTATTAAATTTCTATAATCAATATTTACCAGATTTTTATTTTTTATTTATTATGCATGTATGTAGACTCATGTGTATGCACATGGTATACCTACATACATAGGTTTGCATGTACATATACGAGTATATACATATCCATCTTCTTTAAACAAACAAAAATATTTGTCATCCTCTAAAGCGAGTTAAAAATCTATCAATTAACACATTTCACAGACAATTTTTTTATTTTGGGTCACAAGTCACACACACAAAATAACCTCAAATAAAAACCAATCAGCAATTCTGGAGCCAAATATTGGTGCCACAAATAAATAATAAAAAAAAAAAATTCCAAATATTTGCATATCAGTGAGAAACACATCAACACCATCATGGACAGTTGAGGAGGGAAAAAAACAAATAGAAAAATAAAAAGAATAAAAATTTAAAAAACATCGAACGCCAGATTGGCAACGAATGTCAACTTATATATGGCCACATTAGTTTCTTTTGCAAAATTTTACATTTCGAAATTCAAAACAGCCAAATGCTAAACGAATGATGATTAATTATATTTGGAATAAAATCTAAATTCGCCCACAGATAGTGTGAGATGCTTTTCTTTCGTTTTTTTTTTTTTTATTAAAAAATCATTTTTTACTATTCATAAAAAGAAAATTAAAACACAATGAAAGAAAGAACAATTAATATTCAATTTTATCTATAAATCTCAGAGTGTGATTGATTTTGGTTATCCGTTTAGCTTTTCCACTAGTTTATTTTTTTGTTTTTTTTTTTGCTTTCCTTTTAGCAAACGACAATTTTTTATACAAATAATTTAATCTTGATAAGAAAAAAGTCAGAAAGTTTATTTGAAAAAAAATAATAAATTTTCTTCTTTATTTAAGTGTTTTCCTACATTTGTGTGGCAGTCCTTTTTTAAATATATTTTTTTTTTGCGAGTTTTTAGCAAATAACATGAAATAGTCAAAACTGTTGAGCGGCTAAATGAAATAAAATGAAAATGAAAATTGTTCGCCTCAGTTTATTCGTGTGTTTATGTCCATTTAAGAATTGTTTTGTCTTTAAATTTAAAAACGATTTATATATAAAATTTATGGTAGTATGTATTAAATTAAGATAAAAAGCTTTTTTAGTCAAGAATTAAAAAATAAAAGCCATATATTTTTCAGCAGACTTCAAAAAAAAAGAAGCATGTTATCAATTCTAGATGTATTTTTTTAATGTTTGAGTCTAGGAACTTCTGTCGTTTATGAATAAATTTCCAAAATACTTGTGTTATTTGAAAGGTGTTCTCATAATTTTTCTAGAAAAATCAGGGCAAGTTACTCCTCTAAAATGTTGATTAGTTTATATAATTCAATGGAAAAAAGCTAAAGTTTTTTGAGAAAACCTAGACACACAATGATTAAGAAGGGGTGGTAATATAAAGCGATGGCTTAAGGAATATGACCGCTTACAGAGTCATCTATTGAGAATTGCTTGACTTTTTTTTTCTTAAAATTACTGGTTGCAAACAAAACCACAGAAGGAAATAACCTATTCGGTCCAGTTGTTCATAAAAAAAATTAAAAATATTGTTTGAAAGTTATTCATATTGTATGCACAAACATATGTATGTATATATGTACATATATAGTACTGAATATATAGCATACTTACGGGCAAATCTCTAATTGCGATCGGATTGGTTTCAATTCTCCAACTATATTCCGATCGTTTTCAGATTCCGTTTATTTACAATGATAAATTTTTTTTTCTATACCTATAGGCGTTTGTTTAAATTGTTTTTACTAGCAAAGCTCACATTAAGCTATATAATTAATATGCGAAGCCTAAAAGTGTGCCATAAATGAAGTTAGTAGAAAATTGCGCTGTCAACTTCATTTAAAATTTTAAAAGTGGTTTGATTAAAAACCAAAATTTTCTAAAGATTCTGCTTTCGGAATTGAAACCACTTTCGATATGAATTGAGTCTTGCGAAATGGCTGTTAATTAACATTCCTTCATATTCTGTAACTATTTGTCGACGTCACTTCACAAATAAATGTTTATTGTCCACAGAATTAAGCGATCTTCACAGCCTCTTCTTATTTCTTGTTATTTGTTGCCGCCGTGGCTGATAGGTAGAAATGCTAGTATAGTAAGTAGTCCGTAGGTTTTCGGTTGGATTCCGGCCAGAGATCCTGGGTATATCCTGCAGACAAGCTAATCGTTTTGCTTAAAAAATAAAATTCTGTGTCTCACAAAATAGGAAGATATTCTCAGCAGTCGTCAAAGAAGTAAATTGATAACCAGAACGCAAGTATCCTATTTTTTGGCCATTACCTGGACAAGACGTCGTCGAACAGTTAGGGAATATGGGAGATTATCTATAAAAATCTTGTTGTCAATGATCTAACCATCTTGTAGAAGTAAACAAAATACCAATTACTGCAAACAATAAAGACTTGTGAAAAAAAACACATAAAGCATCTAATTTACATGATATCTGCTAATGCTCCTAATTGGCCATTTTGTCTTTCCAGTCATTCTATCCATAAAGTATGATGTTGTACAAATAAGTGTATAAACATAAAATGTTATAAAATAAAGAGACAAAAAAGAAAATGATTTAAGATTAATAATCTTTATCCTTCATAAAAACAAATAAAGTAATTTGTTGTGTTCTTTTTTGTTCATTGTAGTTTTTGGATTTTGCACAAAGATAAAAATAATAAAATAATCAGAAAAAGAAAGAAAAAAGTACTAAAAATTCTTATAATACCGTCATGCAAAATTTTAACTAAACTCTTCTTCTCATCGCCATTATCATTGACGTTGTATTTATCTACATCGACATGACAAATGAAATGTAAAAAAAAAGTGATTTTAAAACAAATAAAAAAAAACTCGCTTTTTGCAAGAGAAAAAGTGAAAAAATCACAACCATTTTAACGTGATTTTATATTTGATATTTTTTTTTTTTTTGTATTAAAAACACATAACCCACTACTCTTTGTTGGTAAAAGTTCTTTAGCTTTTATATTAAAACATGTAGGAAGAGTAGCTTATGTTCAAAAAATGTTAGCATATGTAGGGTGTCCCCTTTTTTTTGTAAATAATTTTAGACAATTATTAGGAAATAAATGCTTACAGATGAAATCAACATTGGAAATTATTTGATAGAACAGACACTTACCTGTAAGAGAAAAAAAAAAATTTAGAATTGTAACAATTAAACAAGAGCTAGTGCATAAGATACGATAGATTATTAGACGTATGCTGGCTTTCTTTTCTACAACAATAATACGACAATTTCATGTAAAAAGTCACTAAAATTTTGCGCTCGTTTTTAAAAATTGTTTTCTCTTACTAAAAGAGTAGTGTTTTAGTGTTTTACTGTAAAAAAAAATTACTCTTCCCAAATGGTGAAAAGTACTTCTCTTATATATAATTTATTTAGCAAAACTATTATTGTTATATTAAAGGTTTCTGAAACTGGTCGATAGTGATAAAAAAAAAACTTTTTTTCTTTTAAGATAAAAATTAGTTCTAAAATAAATTTAAAAAATTCGAATAACTTAAACAAGGCCAAAACTTTAGAAAATCCCCTCAATCGTGAAAAAGCGGGTAAATTTGCAAAATATAAAAATAGAAAAGAAAAATCGTCACAACAACTTGCACACGTTGACTTTATTTGTGTGACAGAAAACACCAATAACACAATGTGGGTGAAGATAAATACGTCGACATAAATACGTATTTTTTTTTTAAATTTCGCATGCGATATTTATTTGAAATATACCCACTTGTCCAAACCCTTCGACCTCAGCGAATCAAACTAGATGTTTTATAAAAAAAGTATATGTGGAACTAGGGGACTGCCGCGGTAATAACTCGGTTGTTATTGGAGGGCGAATTAAACGAGGTGACAGCAGGAGAAAGCAAGAACTTGGCAGCACATTTGCTGGTGTGGTTGTTGACTAGGCTGTTTAGTTAACATACATTGGGCGATTCAAATATTTAAAAAAACAAAAGACTTAAGAAACGAACTTAGTGTTAGGTTTTTTCGTTGCGGAATTTCTTGATTCGGTCGCCGCGCTCAAAGACCGCGATAAAAGCTATGCAATAGCTTAAAAAAACTCTCAAACACAATTCAGGAAAACTGCAATACGCATAGAAAAAAACAATATCGCATGCTATATATTATAAAAACGTATTTAAGTCGACCTATTTATCTTGACACACATGTATCTACACTATAATCAGTCATGTCACAAAAAGTTGAGACATACGAAAACGATAAACGAAATTTTTTATTGTATTAAAACCACTTTTAATATTTAAAATTGAATTGACAATAAATTTCTCTTTAAACTTATTTTTATACCACACAATAAAAAACGTGCATTCTTTTAGGAGCGTGAGTACATCAAGCTTTTAATGTCAAAAAAAAAAATAACTAAATATGAGCTTTGGTTTTAAAAACAATTTAAAGGAACTCCTTTGATTATTGGTTATTGTATCACTGTAAAATCGAAATACGCAATAAAAGGAATTCGAAGACTGTAAATCAAAAACGATCGCAATATATTAAACTAATTGAGACCATTCCGTACGGAATGTGTGACTTGCCCCCATAACCAGAAGGTGAAGTTATATTTTTTCAAAATTTTTTCCAAACACCTATTTTTGTTTGCATCGACTTCAACAGGAAGAGAAAAATGTTATAAATCTTGTTAAAAAGTGGTCAGCATCACCTCCAGTAGAAAGAAAATGCAGTGAATCAAAAATTCATTGTTTCATTTAGACAGCGTCACACTTATTTTTAGAGTCAGTTTGTTGTAATATCTTTAGTTATTTAATTAAATTTGGAACTAGAATATCGTTAGACGGTAATTAAAAGTGAAATCATGTTTTGTTAAGAGTTTCCAATGTCTCGTAGCTAATGCGGTTAGGACAGATATGTACATAGACGGAAAATAGAAACGATTTTTCGATATAGAATTTAAAGAAAAATCAATTTCTTTATAAAAACAGCTCCAACTTTACTCTACTACTCTACTAAAGGACACCCATAAGAGAACCTAAAATTTTTGTTACAAAAGTTTTGTGAAAATTTTTGTACAATTACAATTGTTACCACACAACTCGTACAGATTATATTAATCCTTAACGATTTTATTATGTTTGCGCGTTGCAACATGCAATTTGCTCTTGTAAGTACAATGCTCATTTATAAGCACCCTCCCGTTTAATACACATTATATACACATGCACAAGAACATGCACATACACACAGCGAGACAAAATAGACCCTATAATTTTTCCCCTCCCCCTTTTCATAGAATTGGCCAATGATATTTGCATTTTTTTATAATATGTACTCACTGCTTCAACTTTTGTTGTCTAAAAGGATAAAGAATTGCAAAGAAGTATTCAGATAATAAAAAAAATCTTAAATTGTTGTATGTACATTTATACATACATACTTACATATCAATGTTTGTGTGTATGCATTTGTGAATATAAGCAGAAAAGTTATGTATGTATGCATGCATTTGCATAAAATTCAATATAAATTTTTCTACTTATTCGCAAATATTTAAATGTTGTATACTACAGATGGATCAATAAAAATTGTTTATGTAATAGAAAAATACAACAACGAGGGTTCAATTGAAAAATTCTGTTGGTAGTATTCATAAAAAATAAAATAGATTTCAAATGTCTTTTAGTACAAAATTTCAATATAAATTTTTCTTGAAATAGATTTAAAATTTTTATGAATTATAGTGTATGTATTTTAAATAAAAAATAAAGCTTTTTTTTAAATTAATATAAATTTAATAACAGAGATTCGTTTACGGTTTTTATCTGATGTACGAACTTTTTTTTTCTAATTCATGTCATAATTTAGAAAAATAAAATTATTTAGTTCAGTCAGTTTAAATTTCAAACAATATTGATTACGGCAAATTAAAAGGGCAAGTCACACATTCCGATCGGAATGGTTTCAATAACATAAATTTTATTTCGATGTTTAAATCGTTTTTACACGAAAAGGTTTTTTATTAACATGCAAACTATATTTTGCCGATGCTCCTAAAAGTATGCACTTTTTTTAACTACAAATGACGTTAGCAAGTGGCTTCATTGTCAAACCGATTTTGAATTTTAAAAATGGTTTGATTACAGAAAAAACTTTCGGTTTTCGTTTTTTTTTTCTAAAGATTTTACCTTCTGAATTAAGACTACTTTCGATCGGATTGGAGGTAAGTGACATGGATGTTAATAAAGTTATTATAAAAACAAAGTTTGTTGGAAAAAAACAGTATTCTTTGGCAATTGTACAAAAGTAATTAAACTTTCCAGAGGTACTTCTGGATACTCAAGTGTTTGAATTCTATTGCCGCAGAGTTTTTATAAACACCGATAATATTTTGTATATGTCGTTAATAAAGTTGAGCTCTTTATGACCTGCACTATTGGTAATTTGTACTTTATATAATATAGGCGATGTAATTTTCATGATAGATAATATTTAATTAAAAATTTTACACATTCATAAATGTCTTACGCACTCTTCCACCCTCGTAAGTTTTTAACAAAAACATTACAAATAAAAAAAAAAAAAAAAACTTAAACCCAATTAAATGGAAAACATAATTGTTGCATCGATATAAAATAAAAAGTTTCATTTCAAATTGATCTTGTTTTGAGCAACAAGAACTCAACAAACTTCTACAAACTCATACGTTTTTGCATTTAGAGAACATTTATTGGAAAAATATTTTTCATAAGAAAAAGAAAAAACAAATAGAAATAACAAAAAGAGATTTTATAAGTATTTTCATACTCAAGTTTTATTGGGTATTTTTTGTTTGCTTAATATAAAATTGTCAGACAAAGACAATTTTTAAGAAAAAAAAGAGCAAAAATTTATTTAGTTTTATAAAAATCCTAATGCATCAGTCTAGGAACCAATCCTTTAACACTTTCTAGTGGCTTCGTTAAAATCGACTTCACGTACAGATAGACGGACATGAGTTAATTAATTTTCCTATCTCCAAGACGGGATCTCGCATGAATATTGTGGAAATTGCAGAAGGAATGACCCTTTCCATTTTTTGGTAAACGGGTATAAAGGTTTTGTCTGTACATACAAAATTTGTACATTAAACCAACAGTAACGCGGTATGATTTAATTTTTTTTTTGTCTGGTCTTAAACCGTAATATTCACACGAATACACTTACTTTGGCCGCTTTTCATGTTAACAATAAAACTGAAATGAACTGAATCGAATCGGGCATATTCCGACCGAAATATTTTAAATTTCGTACTTTTCATTTGAAAAGCTCACATTAAGCTTTTTGTTAATATACAAAGATAATGGCAAATTATTTTACTGACGCTCCTAAAAGTATAGAAGTTTTTTTGTTTTTATTGCAAAAGAAGTCTTTGTAAATTCCATTTTACGATTTAAAAGTGATTTGATTACAACCAAAATTTTGGTTTTTAGTTTTCTGAAGAAGCTATTTATGGAATTCAAACCCCTTACGATAAGAATGCTTTTCTCCGACATGACTCAATACTAAAAAAAAATATTTTATTGCAAACATTTCCCAAAAATCATTTTTATAAATATGTTGTATTACTTTAATGTTGTTATTCATTTAAAACTTCTTGAAGTAGAATACAAAAATATTGTTTTATTAGCTGAATTCTTTTACCCAAAAAAATACCAGCAATTTTCTTTAAAATGCTTTTTTTGCAAAATTATCCCTAAAATATACAAAATAAAAATTCAATGTTGGGAATTAATGAAAACATATATTTTTTTTTCTTTTTTTTTTTTTACACAGAAATTACAAAGGACGTTGAGTCGTGATTGCAGAACAACAAACTCAGTGAGTGTGGATGCAAACATCTGGCTTTGATGCAAATGATTACAATAATAATGATTATTTTGATATGATTTACGAAAATTTTCTATTACTGGAAACAATTTTTTAATGGAGACCTTTTACTTTGTTACAAAAGAAGAAAGCACTAGAAAATAAGCATTGCTTTAATTTTTGTGGTTGTAGTGGGCTGTAATTGCATAAAGAAAAAGTTAAAGAAAGTATGTATAGTAGTGGCCAAAATAATAGCTACTCTCTGACTGGACTTATTTTGTAATTCTACTGTACCACAAATAATAGCAACTGGGTTTTTAACAAGTTGTATTTAAAAATTTCTTTAAATTCAATTTATATGAAATTTTATTAAAATGGCCAATATTCTGACCAGCACTGTCTGTATAGAGAAACTGTTAAGTAATCGTGTTGCAATTGCAAGGCATGGTATTTTTTTAGTAACTATTGTTTATAACTAACTGTTAAAGTATGCAACAGCAATGAAGAAACAACAACAGAAAAAGTTGAAAGAAAATAACAAGAGGTCTTTATTGAACCAAACAACCAAAAAATAATAAATAAATATTCAAAAAGGCAAAAAAAAAAAAAAATACAACCAATTTTGTTTAAGAATTTATGTAAGAGCATAATGAAAATCTATACGTGGCTCAAATACCTAAAATATGAAGAAAAAACCCGATAGTTTTATTTAACATGCAGCCGAAGTGACTACGCTGATGATTATGGGAATGATGATGATGATAACGAACGAATGAAAATGCTGATTATTGTCCTACCGACCGACAGACCGACAGACCGACCGACCGACCGACCGACTGGCTGACACACACTCTGTCTGCCGTTGTTATTGTAGTGGTATTCCTGCAACAATCATTATTGCATCCTTGCCACAAACAATACTATTCTATAGCAAAAGCATCATAATGTTGTATCCTTTTGTATCTTATAGTTAACATCCAGCAGCCAGTACAACGCCATAACAAGCAATAAATAAAACTCAGTTGAGAAAATTAACCAATAGAAGGATCTACAACAAACTAAAAGATTTTTTAATTGGCAACTAATTTTCTTTGGAGTATTTTTATTTCATCTTAGTTTATTAACCTGTAGCTATTTTTTTTTTGCTGCAAAAAAACTCATCAGCAATACCAATTCAATTTTACAAATGTAAATATTTTTCTTTGCTGGGAAACTGGCAACTTGAGTAGTTACAATTATTTTTACAAGGCTGCTGCCATCATGAATTTTGTTTGATAGTTCATCATTTTTCAACGTTTGCCATTTTGTTTTCCTTTCTATTCTTACAACAATGGCTGCGTTATGAACAACATACACATACATGCTACATACATACATATAAACGTGTAAATTTCTATATGTATGTACGTACGTAAGTCTGCTGGTTCATACAAATGTAGAGAAGTATTCTCTATTTTTTTTTATTATTATTTTTTTAACATTCATTTCAGCACTTTAATCGTATGAAATCTTAAGAAAAAAGAAAAACTTTACACCGGAATTACCAAAAAATGTTTTAAAAAATATCAAAAATATGAAAATAAAAAATATATGAATAGTTGCACATAAGGACTTTGCATCTCAATTGTTTTATAAATGGAATATAAAGGTCACGTATGTATAATTCGTCAAAATTACATCAGCATTTAATGTTGTATCAGTGAAAATTTGTTTGTATGAGGGTGGTGTTGGCTGAAGTGGTTAGCGCGTTAACTACTAAGCAAACAATCACTTGAGGCCTGGGTTCATACCCTGGCCAGAGCAAGTCAATCAACATCATTAATTTCTCTAATTAATGTACATTAGTGAGACATTGTGTTAATTTTTGTCGGACTATTTAAGTGATGAAGGCACAGCAGTGGTCACTAAAACCTGTTCCGACAGCGATTGATGATGTTCCAAACTAATGTACACAACATCGCCCTCCTTCGTCGCTTAGCAGAAACATCGGCGAAGTAAAACAATTAATAAAATGCCTGCTAATACAGCTTATAAAAGTTAATGCGTCTACTTAACACCAGAGGCGCCTCAAAAAAAAAACACGATGTCAATTACAAAAATGCCAGACTCAATTAATTTCGTTGTTGAAATTTAACCTTCGACGAAAATTTTAAATTCAATCACATAAATTTTAATTCTATATTACTGAAATTTGATGAAAATTATTCGTTTTTGTCTTTCATCACATAATTAATAGATACAATTAATTAAAGCTAGTTTTAAATTTTGATTAAATGTGTTAAAAGTTTTTTAAAAATATTATTGACAAATGACTGGCGAAATAAATGTTGTAATTAAGTAACAGCAAATACAATTAAAAAGAAACCTACTAAATATATTTCGTAGCAGATATTTTTTTTTTTTTGCTGGGAATTAATGAATAAATTCTTTTATTTCAATTATTATTAAGAATTCCCTAATCTGCTGCTGTTCTATGCTCGTATAACACAATTGTTAAAGATGATATACATACACAAACATGTCTGCATGTATAAAATTGTAAATAAAATATCATTTGTATTTGAATAATATTTTTTTAAAAATTTTCTGTTATTCTTTTTGTTTGCTTTTCAAATATGTATATGTACTCGTATGTGTGACTACGTTCTTACGTAAATGTATAAGTGAGTGCAACACTGCATTGCACTAGAAAATTGCTGTAAAATATAGAAAAAAAATCGACTTGCTTGTTACTTTATTGCACAACGAATTGAAAATGACTTATTAACCAACCAATGACTAGATGGAATGGAAAGTAAGAGAAAAAAATTTAACTAAAAACTATATTTCATCCATATTATATTTGCCATTGCAAGCGAAGATCATTAAAGAAAGAAGGGTAACAGTCAATACAAATATAGAATAGAAAACTGCACGAAATTGGTAAATGTTCCACAGACTACTTTCAAATATTTTAAAAACTTAAAACTAGAAATCAAAAACGGGTATACTTGAATCGGGCTCAGATTGTGTTCCAAACATGTAGAAAACGCATTGCAACATCATAGACTTCTTTAAAAATTATATAAAAATAAAAAATTTATAAAATAATAGTGTGTGTATACTCCGTCACTTAAAGACTAGTGAAAAAGACATCAGTTTTATGTATATAAAATATTGTAAAATTTCAAAGCTTTTTCTTTTATATGTAATTAAAATCAACATTTGAGAACAAAACACAATAAAAATGTAAAAAAGTGTTAAGCCCTTTTCTCCCCGCTCAATTCTATTTACGCTTGCATGACTAAAATATTGGTTCCACTACCATTTTATACAAAAAATAAATACGAGTACTTCTACCACAATTACTTCTACTCTTGGCCTGTTTATTATTGTTTTATTTCATTGTACCATTTTCTCTATTTTCTTATTTCTCATAGTATTTTTAGGATCGGAAATGTGCTGTTCTGCAATATCCTTTCATATACGAGCCAGCTGAACAAAACGAAAAAATGTTCACACAATAAGATTTTAGTCCTTAAACAACAGCAAAAAATAACAACAACAACAAAAAAATAACAAACGACAAATTGTATAGAGAACTTTTAAAAAAAATTAAAACAATAGAGTGTTAAAAAATAGAACATTGGTAGTTTTAATTAATATTGAAAGCAGTGAGTGAATCAGACACAGATGATGAACAAACCGAATAAAAACTATGGAAAAATCAACAGACCCTTAAATTTATTTTTTTTTTTTTATTTACTTTTCTGTTTTTTTTTTTTTTGTAAATGGTTAATATTTTTAATGATTTATTCATGATGTGTCCGTCAAATACTAAATGGAAATGTTAAAAGCAGCAGCTGTATTGGCAAAAAACAAAAGAAAAAAGTTTGAAAATTATCAAAGAAATAGGACTTGACAATTGCAATACATAAAGTATGTTTTATTAAGGAACTCTAATTGCCAGCAATCTTGCATACTGCCTGGGAATCGATACGAATCACAGAGAACTTCTATACGCAGTGATGAATATTTTATTAGATAATCACCCGTATTATGAATGTCAATGTTGTCTCATGTGACGTCGACAGCTCAATAATAACATTGCCATTGTCAACATTGTCATATAGCGATAACAATTGACAATGTCATCGCATTATGAAAGGCAATTTAAAGGCAACATTGTCTTAAATTGACTCTGTTTTTGTCGACAACAATTTTAGCAACGACTTGACTCAATTGGTGTTTGTTACTGACTCAGTGTTTATAAAATGGAGAAACAAATTGAAACAGCGACAACTAAACTATTTGAGGAGTTATTTTAGCAACTGGAAAATAAATCGTACTTATTCTCCAATTAATTTAAAGAAAGAATGGGAAGAAATTACAAGTAAACTAAATTGTATTGAACCACCAATGTATTATCAGGTGAGGAAAGATTTCAATTGCAAGGTAAAAAACAAATTGATGCTCAATAAAGCAGAAGTTAACGCAACAGGAGGAAGAACTTGCAAATTAATCACCTGTTCAGCTTTAGAAAAAGCTGCTGCTCATTTGATCCAGTTTTAAAAGCAACGTATTCTGGCTAAATTCAAGGAATTGAACCCTCCATTCATGAAACAGAAACACTAAATATTTCTGAAACAGAGTTTTGTATGGTTGAGAATGCCAAAAATTTTCCCTCAACTTCCACACATACATACAGCTACGATGGAAGTCAGTTCTAAAAAAAGGAAACGAATTCAAAATCGTGAAAGGTGGAAACGAAATGAATTTTTAAGCATCATTATGTTATGCAAAAGGAGGTTTATATTGAAATATAAAATATAATGAAAGAAATAAAAGATTTTTTAATGGACACAAATAATTATATTTTTCGCAAATATTTAAAAAAAAAAACAAAAAATTGTTAAATTAACTTCAAAATTTATGGTTAAGACATTTATTTCTTTCATATTATCGATAACAAGGCAACGTCAAGTTAATATGACATTGTGTTGATGTCGACGGCATACAAATGTGACGACGACTATAGTATTGTGTTGACGTCGACGTCGACATTGATAAATGGGGCTGAATAACTTCAAAATGTTTTAAATTAAATATGTTTGCAATTTAGGTGTCTATGCAGGAAACTTGAAAAAGTGAGCAGAGCACTGGACAAACAAAATAAATAATGTCACAGAACTTAGTTCCGATCGAAAGTGGTTTCAAATCCCGAAAGTTTAAACGAAAACACAAAATTTTGTATGTCATCAAAACACTTTTAAAATTCAATATGGAATTGACAGCGAATGTTTTTACTAACTTTATTTGTAGTAATCAATAAAAAAAACATGTATACTTTTAGGAACGTCAGTAAAGCAGCTTTGCTAGTAAAAGCAATCTAAACAAACGCCTATAAGTAAATTAAATATACATTCGTTTTTTTTCTGTACAACTCCCATTACAGAGGTAAAAAAAAATGGGCATTGGTAGCATCAGAACACACAAAGCATGATTGTTGCATGTAAGTTTGTACTATTAAAGTCGTTGGTTAAGCACCAGGAACAAATTTAGTTCCTTTAAGATTTCAAATGAAAACAACAAACGAAAATAAATTTGCAAGACAATGAATTTTCTATAAAATCTTACAATTCAAAAAAATCTTTCGAATTCATTGCCAGAAAATTAAGTGGCTACAAATTTATATGTATGCTAACAAAAGATGTCAGATTATTGTACGACAAACATTGTCAGATTCTCTCAGCGAGCATAAATACTATGCAGTGTGCAACATACTTTTAAATCAAAGAGAATAAAACTAAAGGGTGTTTTTTATAGACTGTCACAACTTTACTGCTTTATTTGAGCACCCAATGAATAGCTGATAGTTGCTTTTTGTTAAGTTTGCTTTGAAATTGCATTATGAATCGATTTACACCAGAGCAACGCGTGCAAATTGTTGAAACTTTTAATCAAAATAATTGTTCTATTCGTCAAACTCATCGTACACTTCTTCCATTTTATGGCGCACATCATCGTCCTTCAGAGCGGCTAATTCGAAGAACACCAAGATCGTGTGATTTAACCCCATTAGATTATTTGCTTTGTCGATAAGCCACAAACAATTGAGCACCTGGAAATCAACATTTGAAGAGTCAACGGCGAAATACGGCCGCAAATGCTACGAAAATTTTTTGGAAATTGGTGTTTCATATTGTGCCTTCTATGCGCCAGTTGTGGCGGCCACATGGCAGAAATCATATTTAAACATTAATTTCATAAAATTTTCTTTCCAATAAAGCCGGTTTCATTGATATTAAAATTTATATTTCCTTATTTTATTATTATTTAAACTTGTGTCACTCTATAAGAAAAACAACCTTTAAATGTGTGTTTCCTGATAATAATATTATTGTTATATTTAAAAACTTCGAACATCTTATAATATAAAATGAACTGACAGTGTCTGATACTTGTATGACCATTAAAATTAAAGACAATTTGTTGTCATGTTCAAGTCTGGGAATAATCTGACAATTTTTTTTTTCTGACCTCACAAGACTAAAATTCAAACATCACATGTTTGTAAGACATTTTCTGGAAATTTTATGACTATATTGTAAGATATGCTAACCGTGTGTGCTTAATAATAATTATTAAAATCTGATTCTGATAATAAAAAGTCACAAATTAAAAATCACAAAATTGACGATTTTTCAGTAAATTCAACGACAGTTTCTGAATACATTTCTATTTCTATGAGTATATTGAACAATAAAATTTTTCTTTGTTTGGATTATACTAATTCATTTACTATTTGGCTGCATTTCGTTAGTGCAACTTTTGCAATTTTTATTTCTTGTTGACGATTAAAATTGACAAGCGACACATCCCTGAGCAGAAATTCGAAATTATGTGATTGCAGAGCTTTTAGAAATTTGGAAAGATTTCAATTAAATTTTCAATACATATTACTACTAACTGAACTACATTTTAATTAATGAATATAAATTTTAATTTGTATTATCATTTTGTTTGATTAATCTTTTAATTAAAATTTATTTTAATTTCGGCTGCCCTGCAGTCATTAACTTCATTAATATGGACCTTGAGTAAAAGTTGGTATAAATTAATTTGTCATTCGTTAAATATTTCACTTAATACGACTCTAATTATAACTCGAAGCAACAACAGACATTCTAACACAATTGTTTAACAATATATTGAAATTTATATTTAGTACAAGAAAACAAAACTTTCTTCATCAAACCGAAAGTAAACAAAAAAATAACGAAACAAAACACCCATAAGTGAAGGTGGTGGGTGGTGTTCAAAATAAATAGAACCAAAAGCAAAACTCCTTGAATCAGTGCAGATAAGAAAAACACTTACCACAACAGGAAAAACACAATAAACGCAAGGATGCCCAACAGTAGCAGCAGCGGTAGCAGCGGCAACCGGGGGCAAACCGTAGGCGTTCACACACAAATGATCCGTTTTAAAAATTTTCGTTGGTGGTGGTTGAGCCAACAAGGATGATGATGCTGCTGTGCAAGTATAAAATAAAGGTTGTTCCTGTTGTTGCTGCGTGGTTATTGTTATTGGTGTTGTTGTGGTGGCGGCAGCAGCTGTTAAGGACAACAGTGACGAAGTCGAGGCCGTTGTGTTAGTTTTGTTGGCAACACTAGCAGTAGTTGTAGCGGCAGTACCAGTAGCTGTGGTGTATGTATTTATTGTTGTTGTTGTTGTTGCTGTTGCTGTTGCTGTTGCTGTGACTGCTGTTATATTAGTGGTTGATCGTAACTTGATGTTAATGCTGTTTGATATGGAAATGTCACCTAAAGGCTTCAAAGTGTTATTAGCAGGGATAATAAAGTTTTCTGTAGTATTAACGTTTTTGTCACTGTTGTTGTTGTTGCTTGTGGTGGTGGTGGAGGTGGTGGTGGTGGTGGTATTGATGGTGTACGCTTTGTTTTGCTTGGTGCTTGTTGAAGTGTTTTCTGTAGACAATTCCAAATAGTCAGATTTGATTAAAGTTTCTAGTGGTTTATCAATATTTGAAACAGTTGCTGTCAAGTTTCTTTTTGTACTTCCCCTGACTGTTATTTTCGAAGAAGGGCTTAAGGATATTGTGAATTCTTTTACAGAGTTTGCTGGGGCTGTTGTCACTGCTGTTATGTTGCCTTCACAGTTAGAAGGTGTCACAATTTCTAATGTGTCTGTTAATGTTTTGGCAACTGTTGCATTGGGTATTTTTTGTGGACTTAACCAAGATGTTTTAGATAATTTCAAAGTTGTCTCTATTGCAGCATTTGCTGATGCCGTTGATTGGGCATACAGTTGGTGGTGGTCTTGGGCTTTTTCTATTGTAAAAATATGTTGGCTGTTAATGCGACACTTTGTAGTCTCTATACGTTGGGCTGTTTTTATAGATATGGGCGATAATTTTCTTTTTATAGCCTCAATTTTAATGGTTTTTATTGGCACTTTCTTCACTCAAAAGGAAAATAACATTATTTATTTTATATTTTTATATTTTTCTTTTGTTCAGTTTCTTTCTTTGTGTTTTTATTTTGCTGTTATTTTGATTGTGTTGATTTAAAATATTTTTTTATTTGTTTTTATTTTTCTAATGCTGTGTCTAGTTCACTTGCAATTTGTCTATTTGTCTATCAACTGAATCGGAGTACATATGTATGTATGTATGTACATTTGTATATATGTACGTAGAATAAAGTTTATTGATTTATAAGTTTCTACACGTTTCGCTGTATGAAAATTTATGTGTAATTTAAGTTTTTTATTACCTAAAATTTATGATGGCAAACGATAAAGAAATTCTTAATTTTGGCGTAATGTCAGAGAGTAAACTTTTTATTTTCATGGGAATCAATATATAAATAAATGTGCAAATACGATTTATTTACAATTTATAATAAACTATATGCATTTATAAAATAGTGCAGACTTCTTTTCTTCTTCTAATTATATCTTGCAGTATTTTGTTCTGCAGCACAAAAAATCAGCAAAGAATACAAGATTTTTATTCGTGCGGACTAAAATGTAAGACACAAAATGGCGACACTGTGGCAGCTGCTAGTATTGCAGAAAGTGGAAAAAATGTTATTTGTCTTCTGGATAACTCCAATATGTCGTACTTGAAAATAATCGTATTAGATATTCCAAATGTGATTTGCGGAGACACTGGACAAGGGATATATGAGATACAATTTTATATGTCTAGTTATTTAAAAAAAAATCGCATGCGATAAACAAATTTTCTAAGGGATTTTAAGAATATCCCACAGCAATTTTTACACGCAACGCAATCCCAATTCGGAGTGTAGATTTTCTCACAATTTTAATCTATGTCGTTACACGAAACGCAATACTGCGTAACGAAAAATTTTATTATATTACAGGAGAAACAAAAAGCCTGCTTATTAGTCACGAAGTAAGTTTAGCAACAGGATGCTATGCAAAATATAGCATGCCAAGCATTATTAGTGGAAAAGTGAACTGAAAAATAAACATAGACTTTCATTCCACAGAAGTTCGTACTTTTTAACTTAATTTGCAGATAATCATTACTACCCTCGTTTTAGAAAATACCGTGTTGAGGAAAGCCTTTGAGCAAACAATCACATGAAAATCAAGCAAAAAAACAATATTTAATACAAAATTTTATACAAAAATGTATGTGCCTTAAAACAACACAAAGCTTTAAAAAGATTGAATTCTTTTAAAAAGTTTAGCGTTTCGTAAATTTCTTAAAAATATGTATTTTTTTTAAAATAACTTCTTTTGAAGTAACTTTTAAAAAATTCAAAATAAATTTGTTTATCAAATAATTTGTTTAAAAACGTTTAATAAACCTTTGGCAGGTATTATGAAAAATCGTTAAGTTACCGGAATCTTCTTTTCTGGAGAACCATTATTAAAATTTGCTAAATTAAAGGACACAAAAAGGTTTGCATACACGAGCATCGAAGCTTTGAGACTGCAACAATATAAACACTAATATTTAAACAAAATGAAATTTAAAGAATATTTCAAACTAATAAAATTTTTAAAATTAAATTTTCACACTTGCAAACTCTTGAAATTTTCATAGCTAATAAAATTAAAAAATTTTAGAGGAAACGATAAGTATTTTACAATCAAACCAAAACTGGCAATATAAAAAAAACGCCAATATGAAAATATGACCATAAAAAACGACCAAACGACAAGACGAAAAAAATCTCCGTAAAATACCCAAAAACAAAATAAATCTAAATTTATTAAAAAAAAAATCGCCGCCACAAAAAAAACGCCAAGTTTAAAGAAAAACATCGCAAAACTAAAAAACGCTAAAACGAAATATATTGCTAAAGCTTTTAATAATAAAAAAATAAATATAAAGGCGGAAAAAAACAATTTTCTTAAATCAGTAGAAATCGAAAAAGCGGCAAAACGAAAAAAAAAATCGTCAATAAGAAAAGACTCGCCAAAAAGAAAATAATCACCTCTATCGTGAATAAGAAGTAAAATTTTTTTTCACTTTCATATATGTCCGTGTATATTTTTGAACAAAAAGTTCTATGATTTTTTATTTTTTTAATCTTCTTCCCTTTATTACATACAAGAAGAACTGAAAGCGGCAATAATTTTTCACGGGAGATTCACGATACCATTTTTTCCCTTCGAGTGGAATTAAAATTTCACGTGAAAAAATTTCACTTCTTATTCACGATAGGGGTGAATATTGAATTAAAAAATTGTATGTACAATTAAATTATTATATTATCTGTAGGCGTTGTTGGCCAAATTAATATGTATCAGTAAAATATGTTTTTAATATATCGCTGCGATTTTTTGTATCTCATGTATATTGTCAACAAATCGTACTAATTCTCTAGCTTTTGCTGCAATTAAGCTCTAAGTAACTAAAGCTTTCTTTCTCCATAATAATATAGAAAATGTTTGACTGAATTGAAGATATCGCTCCTTTATTGCAACACAGACATATCACAAAAAAACAAAAGTTTAAGTTACGGACGAAAAAGAGTTTCTCAATACCTGCTTTATTTGTAAAAAAATTTTCATAAAAATATCTCTATATAAACCCAAGTTATAACCACTTACATACTCAAGCCGTTCATTTCGAAAACTTTTTAAGCATTTTTCCACGTTTGAGTTTTTTTGAGATATGACTACGTTGCAATAAAGGAGCGATATTTACAAAATATTTTGAAAAATATGACTTGCCTACGTTACCCTTGTTCCATGGGGAATCAACCCTAGTGGTCAATAGATTTGGAGAATATTAACACACTGAGAATGAAGAAGGAAGGCTTTATTTACAATACGATATTCTACGCAATTTATATGGAAGAAAAAATATTGCATTCGATATATTGTGTGAAGATATCTATCTTCACACGTACATATTTAAATATATCGTGTGCGACCTAAAAAGGATTTTTATTAAACTTTCTCACTGTCACAAAATTTGACTATAAAATTTTTTTCAAAAATTTACTCTCTAAACAAATTTTATTTGTCACTTTCTTTATTTACCGTTTTTGTTTTTTGAAGTATTTTTTTTTTCATCAAAATATTGCTTTAATTTACAGCTTTTTAGGTTATTTTAAGACAGTTATTCATCAGGTAGTTAGATGATGATTTTTTTCGCAATTGAAATCTTCTTTTTCGTTTATTTTAAAAATTGTATGGTTTGAAGAATTTTTGTCGTTTGGTTTTAATGGATTTTGTTGATGATTTTAGTTTATTTGATATATTTTTATTTCGTTTTCTTTTTTTTTTTATGTTGATTTCGTGACTTTTTTTATTCAAATTTCGGAAGAAGAGGACATTTTTCTTGAATTTTTATTTTAATTGTTTTATTAAGAATTTGTTTTAGAATTCTTTTTAAGTAACCTTTCATAACTTCTAACAAATAAAACTAATTTTCACTCTATTAACTGGTAAATCTCTTTTTGTTTTAAGCCTTTTTGGAAATCTGTTTTTTTTTTTACAAATATCCAAGTTTATTTCAGGCTAAATTAAATGTTCAATTGTTTTATTTAACAACTTTTTTTATTAACTATTTTTTTTTTATTAATTTATAAAACTATGAGTTTTTTTAGTTGTTTCCTTATTTTTTGTGAATTTTTAATTGGAAGTAGCAGCTTTTTTGTTATATATTTCATTTATTTTATTAGAAGCTTTTAATGTCTAAAATATTTTTATTTCAGACAGCCTTTTATCTTAATTATGGTTTTAATTTAACACTTTATTAAACACGTATTTTTTTATATATTTTTTTACTATTTATTTTGCCATTTTAAATGTTTCAAGCTTTTTGGTTTTTTTTTTTTATAGGAAAAATGTTATTAAAATTTTTGGTTAAAAATGTATCATGAGGAATATTTAAGTTTGTTTTTTTTTTTAATAGCAACAACTCTTAGAATTTAACAAAATTCAATTATTTAACTATTTATATACGATTATATGAAAACAATGACGGATTTTTAATGGACTTAACTGACTAACGGATCGTCTTGGACTGTCCCTCTTCCTTTTTTCATAAAGATTTATTCTTAAAAAGAAAAAACATTTATTAAAGCAACACTCAGCACTTATTATTTTAAGTTTTTGTTTTGTTTTAATTTTGAAAGCTATTTAAATTTAATTATAATTTTATATGTTTTGGAAAAGCACACAAACACACGTACACAGGCAGATACACTCTTTTAAAAATTTAATTTTACTAGATTGCGTTTAAAAATTTTATTTAATTAAAGGACATTTTTTTTCTGTTGCTATCAATTAAAATAAAAACAATACATTGCCGTAGTATTTATTTCAAATATTTTTTCAACTTTTATTTAAAGTAGAATACTTTTGGCGTGTTTATTTTAACTTGACAATCGTTGGTCGAATGACTGGTATTTTGAATTTAATATTGAGAAAGGTTTGCCGCCGTTTAACAGAGAAATACAATGCGTTTTTTATACACACTTAGATTCTGTTTGATATCAATATTCCTCTGTTCTGTTGAAAACAGCCTTCAATGTGTTATTATAGATTTTCCCTTGTTTCGGTATTTTTCTTTCATTTACAAACAAAATGTTGATTTTGTTGTTTTTTTTTTTTGGAGATTTTTGCAGACTCAACCATCAGACTCCATGGAATTGTAGTATGGAACAGCAAACAAACGCATTTGGTACAAGTCAGACGATAACAATATCATTTATATGTATGTGTATGTATAAATATATTTCGTATATACGAGAGTAAATGGCTGCAGAGTGTAGCAGCAGCAGCAGCTATAGCAGCAAAGTTTTCATGAAATCGTGTGTTTGAAAGTGTGCAGCACCGGCAGCAACAGCAACAGCAGCAGCAGCAGCAGCAGCAACAGCAACAGCTCCAATTTTATTATTATAGACACAAGCCGGCATTTAAATATTTTATGTGCGTACAAATATGTGTGAAAGATAATAGTAAGTGTGTGGCATGACAAACGGAAATATAGTGAAGCGCAGGTTTAATGAGAGAACCAGAGAAGGAGAGAGCCAAGCCAGAGCGAAGAAATTAGAGCGTACATGTACAACGTGCGCATGATTTAATTTTCACCGGAAGTGGTCGTTTAAACAGACAGCACTTATTAACTGCACTGCGTTGTTAAAAAGTTCTTCTATTGAAAATTATGCATATAATGATACCGATGCATAGATATGATAATGATTTTGAAAACATTTTGGTGAATAGTGGAAAGATGAGGTGGACGGGAAGACCACCCCATCCTATTTTAAGAGGCAGATTTATCTCAAAGATAAAACATTTTTTTATCTCTTGTTTTTTATTTAAGAGTAACTGCAAACTCTTAAACTCAAATTTCATATTAAGCAATCAAATAGATCTTAATATTAACAAATGGTAAAAAATTTATTACAAATTTCTAATGTAGGTTTATTTTAACGGTCTTTTAATTTATAAAACTAAATGTTAAGTTTTTTTTGAACTACTAGAAACCCTCAACATGCAGAAAAGGTAAAATATCAATCAACATTATAAAATTCTCTGGGGTGCATTAAGCTATAAACACATATACCACAGCAGACTTCACAACAGCAGACTTCAAATCCAGTTTTCTTCAATTGCTGCCACTACTGAATTATTTTGAGAACGACAGCAGCTGACAAATCAATTTGAAGTTTCGATATTATTTTTCAATATTTGTATGTATTTCAGAGCTACCACATAAATATTTCACAAGAATAAAAATGAGATTAGTATGTATCAAAAAATCATTGCCGTAACATTTGTATTATATTGGCAGCTTTGTATCAGCTTATTGCTGCTTATGAAAATAGAAATTAGTCTAATTTGGCAGCAACAGCAAAAGTAGCATAGACAACAACCTGCCTTAATGTCGTCAAAATAATCAACTTCATATAAGCAGGGCTGGGCAGTATTTGAAATACATGTATTTGAAATACGTATGAAAGTATTTTGTATTTTGTATTTTAAATACATGTCCTGCAAGTATTTTGTATTTTAAATACATACAATAAATAGAAGTAGTTTGTATTTTGTATTTTAAATACATACAAAAAATGGCAGTATTTTGTATTTTAAAAACATAGTTAACAAAATATATTTTGTCAGTTTAAGGCCGTGCTATCCTACACAATCGTACGATTCATTCACAGGAAAATCTTGCAAAAATCTGACCGACTTTAAAAAATCGTTTCAAAGTGGTGTTGTAGGTGCCACACTATCATAGAAATCTGATGCCAAAACATCTGGTTGACAATAAATACTCCTCTGATCGCATGAAAACTATCATTTTATGAAAATTTTCATAAAATTTTACAAATCGCACGACTTGCCAAAAAATCTGTCACACAGTTGCATTTTTAGTCCACACTACTATACATTTTTAGCACACATGTCATATTTTGCAAATCGCGCGACTGTGTAGGATCTATTTATAATAAGGGTAATCACGATGGTGATTGTGCAAATATGCATTTTGCAAATTTGCTGTGCATATTAGTGTACTTCGTGAGCGTACTTTTAAATTTATTGCATTTTTGTGAAGAGCATGTAATTTTGTTCACAAAAATGTGGCAGCCCATCAAAAATTCTGGCAACACTGACCTCAGATGTCAAGTTACAAATGCATAAATTTATTATTTACTAATAAATTAAAAAAAGAAGACTAAAACTTTTTAAATTAAATTAAAATTAGTTACAAAATTAAATTTTCTTTTTCTAAACATAAAAATATGATAGTCTGTATGTCACAAGTTATTGTTTATTTTCGTTTGCAATTGATAAAATATGCACTACTCGTACTATCTTTGCTCATGGTTTTTTTAGTCCAAACGAAGCAAAATTAAGCAAATTGCAAATACATACATTTTGTTGTTATGTTGTGCAAATGTGTGTATATTTCCACACATTTGCATCGTTTGCACACTTTGCACTACCTATCGTGATTATCCTTAATGTATCATGCGTCAAACCAATAACCAAAAACTAGAATCGCTAAAAAACGTAACTATACAAATTCTTAGAGTTGGCATCAACGCAATTCAGCTGTCAACTCTAAAGCATTTTTTCACAATGCGATTTTATTTTGCAGGTAGTACTGTTACGACAACAAGTTTAACAATAAAAAAATAGCATGGTTCTTTTTGCATTGGGAGTCAACATAAGGGCGAACAATTTTCAGCGTATGTACATGCCTCTCACTAGCAAGAATTGTGTGAGCCTGTGTTAGTAACACCACCTGTAAAGTAAATACATCTTCAGCGTTGGGCAGTATTTGAAATACAAATACGTATTTTGTATTTTGTATTTTAAATACATACATGACGTTGAAGTATTTTGTATTTTGTATTTTAAATACATAATCTGAAAGTATTTTGTATTTTGTATTTTAAATACCGCAAACTATGTATTTTGCCCAACTCTGCATATAAGCTCGTGTACATATTTTATTTTTGACACATTGCTGCCTGCTGCTCGCTGTGGTCTATAGTTGTCGCACAATGCATGGCATAAGTAGGGATCATTGAATCCAAAATGCTATTGACAATGAATTTTTCTACTAATTTCGTTTGTAATAAACCATAAAAAAATGCATACTTTTAGGAGCGTCAGAAAATTAAGATATGCCTGTATAATTATAAGCAATTTGTAATAATTTCAATATTACAATTAATATACATATACAAAATAAGCAAGGGCCTGTGCTAATTATATGTTGACACGAACATTAATCAAAAAATATACTTAAGTTTAATAGAGATTCAGCAAAATAGGTTATAGTTCATTGGCAACACTGTAGTGTTAAATATATGGTAAAAAAATATAAAATAAAAACTTCCCCAGCTAGCATCCAATTAGTAGTGAGAAGTCGCGTATTCTATTTGCATTAGTAATGTGTTTAAATAGGATATTTAATCACCTTCAACAGAGCTACCTAACAAGTAGTGAAAGCATTTGCACATGAATACCGACGAGGTTTAGTGGCTTCTACCGAAAACAACGTTTGTTCTATTCAGCCGTGTAGTTGGATTCTAAACGGATGTTTAGATATTAAATTGTTCCTTTGTTGCTTGAAATACGTTAACAATGTGTCTCTAATAATTCTCTATAAATATAAACAAATATTAAAAAATACATATTTATTGATAGTCCACAAATGTGCTGCTCCAAATTTTCCTGTGAAATTATCTTCCACAAAACTTTGATGCCTGTAAGTACAAATATTTACTTATATTTTAAGGACTTTCTTCTAATTTCATGTGTACAATGATTTTTACTTCTTGTATTCTTTCAGGAGCGACAAATAATTAATTTCACCGTAAGTTTTCCACTTTAATAAAAAGCTTAAGTGGCGCCTTTAGTTATATAAAGTTTATCAATGTAAAGACGGATTACCAAGAAGCAAACCTCAGTGAAATTTGAATCAGCACCACCAAAATTAGCCTTATTAAATTCTACATTCTTATTATATATGTATGTGTGTATTTCATTTTATACTAGATAAATTCCAGTTTTTGTATGGTTTTAAATTTTTGAAGGTCCCCCTACAGAGTTTTAAAACTTTTTATTACTTTATATTTTTCTTAACTTTTTTCTAGGCTTTAAATGTTTTAGAAGATCTTGAAATATATTCAATTCATAATAAAGTTTATATTTATTTACTAAAAAAAAAAGCAAATGTAGAAGAAACATTTTCACAACTGTTTATAGTCGTTTTTCTTTTCTCTTTGTTGTGTGTTGGAAATATTATCAAAAGGAAATCATTAAAAATACAGCACATTAAAAATATCCTTAACGAAAGTGTTAATGTTGTTGTTATTTAAACTTTTCCACAAACACTGACTGGCACGCACAAAAACAAAAATCAAGAAGAGAAAAATGAATTTCTTTTGTATATTTTATTCATATAAATTGAAACAACAGAAAATATTATTATTCGCAACAGCACAAACGGTACAAAACGAACCTCTAAAAGCAAAACGAAAATAAATGCTTAAAATGTTTATAATAAATAATCTATTCATAAGTTTGAAACAATAAGCCAGGTGAACTTAAGTGATGTGAACAATAAACAACTATTTGTACAAACTGTTGGCTTGTACTCGTACTTACTGTACGTACGTACGTACGTACGTACATACGTTCACTTCTGTAGAGCACTTTAGGTTGGTTAAGAAAACCCAAAATTTTGTTTTCTTTTGTTGCAGCTTAAGGCGGTAAATTTTTAATGTCAAAATTATGTTGAAATTTGCTTAAGCATAACGCAAAAGAAATGGATAAAAGTCAAAAACAAGAATACAAAAAGGAAAATTTAGAAAATGTTGTCGTAAACTTGGACTCTTAAAGGGTTAAAAAAAATACCGCAACTTGATTTTAGCCGATAATTATAAAATTTAATTTTTACTCATTTAATTGTGTTATCAGATGTGCTAGAACAACACATAATTCTCGTATTCCATTTCGCGTCCTGAATTTTATAACTGATATTTAACTAAATTCTAATACTGAGGAAAAAACTAGACACATATCGTTAGCAGAATCGGAACGCATTTCCATTAAAAATCTTCAAACCTCTATTGAAAAAAAAAAAATCAGACAAATAAAAACGTAAACAATAAGATTTTATTTCATTCACTTTAAGAATTTTATTAGGTGTCTTTCCTTCTCCAATAAAATTTCAAAAAGTGTAGTTACCTGATTATGTATGAAAAATCAGTATTCAACGTTGTAATTGTTTTCCTTTGTTTGTAATATTATTTCATGACCATGAACGTTAGCTTAAACTTAGTTTGAAAACTAACTAGTCAAAATATAAAACTAATAGTCATGTGATCGAATACCACTCTGAGCGATAGTGAAATTCAATTTAGAAAATCGATTCTTCTTAAGTAGTTAAAGTTCTTGTTCTTCAGTATTGGAATATCCGCCGTTACATACAAATGGTGGTCCCATAAATCACCATTTTTCCATAATTACTACAAATCTTCAATCTAAATGAATTTCATCAACTTTTACTACGGCTGGTAAATATTTAACAAAGCTTTTTTAAATGCGATATAGGAACGATTAAAATATTTGGTTTGTCTACTTGCTTTTTACATGTAAATGGAACCTCAAACACATTAATTAAGAACTTAGCAATTGCAAAGCCATTCAAGTCGGAGTATGTGACATGCCCCTATTATAATTGTATTATGTAAAGTGTTTATTATTAATTTCAACAATTATGAAATATTAAAAGGGAAAAAAATTCCTTTTCAAATTCAAATTTTGCGATTTCTTAAGCGATAATTAAGAAGAATGTTCTAGTTTTTATATGATGAACTTAATTATAATTGTTTTTATCGCGTGCCGAGTCGGCCGTTTACTCATTAAAATTCATGAAACACCATAAAGTATTTGGGTTAATTCAGAAAAGTGATACGCAACTTTAGCACAAACATTACTATTATTATTTTTATTATTAATAACATGTATTTTGTATCAAATGAAGCAGCTGATATGAAAAGTATTTGGTTTTTCTTAAATAAAACACAACAAATAAATTTGTATGCTAACAAAAATATTCTAAAAAAATTTTGATTTTAATCAGTGACAGCAAAGTATACTTGGCTATCTGTGACATTTCAAATTTAACACAGTGACAAGGCGGAAAAAATTAGTGTATGATTTTTCCTTAACGGATATCATCGGTTTCTTAGTAACCTTCCGATACTGAAAATATTATGGTCACTAAAAAAATATTTAACGTGCACAGAAAAAAATAAAAATTGATTTCAATTAAAAAATTTGTGATATCAATTAAAAATTTAATTAAATTTGCACCAGTAAACAAATTAATAGTATCAATTAAATTTTTATACATTTATTAACTAAAATTATTTATTACAATTAAACATTTTATTAAATAAATTAAATATTTATTAAAATTTTTTTATATTTTAATTAACGGGTTAATTAAAAAAAAAATTTTATATTTTTTCTGTGTGTTTTAGGGCTTATCAATAGATTTTATAGCAAGATATCCCGAAATGAAAACGGAATCTTTACATGTCACTTACGAAATTTGTATTTCCTAAAATCAAGGAAATTTTTACCGAGTCTCTGTAAAAAACGGCATTGGCGCCATACGATAGCCAATTTGAACTCAAATTAAGTAAAACTTCCAAAATTTTAGTTCATTTTGTGTGTATGGGGATTTTCGGGTTTTAAATGAGGTTCTATTCGCAACTTTCACGATATAATAAGCACTGTAGTCAGGTAAATATTATTTAAAAAGAGGGTTCCTTAAAAATTCCCACTTAAAAAGTAAAAATCTCCGACTGTCTCACCATAAAATATATCAATATTAAGCATCATCTTTTAAAAGTAATAACTACAGTTCGTAGTAATTTAAAAAAATTACAATTAATATAAATATACAAAAAAGCAAGGGCCTGTGCTAATTATATGTTCAAAAAAGAACACTAATCAAATATATACTTAAGTTTTAAAATCAAACCAAAAATTTTTGTTTTAAGTAGATCAAAAAAAAAAATCAGGAGATTGGGCATTGTAGGATATAATTCGCTGGCAGCACTGTAATGTTTAATATATGATAATAAATAAAGTAGATATAAGTCGCGTATTCTATTTGTATTTGTAATTGTGTATAAATAGAATATGTAATGACGTTCAACGAAGCTACCTAACAAGTAGAAAAAGCATTTTCAAATGAATACTGACGATGTTTAGTGGCTTTTACCGAAAACAACGTTTGTTCTATTCAGCCAGTGCTGTTGAAAAATCTACAAAAGTGATGTATAAATATTAAATTTTTCCTCTGTTGCTCGAAATATGTTAACAATGGGCCTGTTCGGAAATGCATCTCTGCGCCGCATCTGATGCGCATGTGTGATCAGCTGATACAAAACAGCCGTTACCAGCCGTTGATTTTCAAAACGTACAACGCATCAGATGCGAAGCAGTTAGCCTGTATAAATATTAGCAATAACTATTTAGATTGGCAGTAACGTTAAGACAAGAATTAATATAGAATTCTCCTTCCTTAGCTCGAACGGAATAGATACACAGAGAAAACAGATTAGTAGTGTCAACCGAATTGGTTGCCAACCGAATTGTGGCGGTTGCACCAACTATCATAGAATTCGGTTGCAACAAATACAATTTTCTTGTAGTACCACTGAATTTTCAGTTGCGACAACCGATAAAATTGGTTAACACCATTGCATCTTAAATGGAAGCCAATCGGGATTATTTACGCTCATGTTTATCCTGGAACACAATTGAATTGATATTTTTAATACTTAACTAAATTAAATTGTTTTACTTGCACTCATTTTAATTTAAAATTTATTTTTGTCCTTTATTGGTATTAAACACATGTTTGAAACGCTTATACAACTCAGCAAAATGAGTATTTTAAAATTGACAAATATTGAGTAACAATTTATTTTACTATAATTGGTTACGCCAACCGAATATTCGCTTAGGAGTATCAATTAAACCATATTCATTGCCAATAATTCAGTAGAGCTTGCCATTTTGGCATTTAGTAGCAGCAAAAAAATCCATTCGGTTGAACCAACCAATTTAAAAATTATCACAACCGTATGTTTGCAACAATTTTGGTATTATGGTCATGATCATGGAATGTTAGTTGGATCCATAAAATATTATTAGTGGTAGCTTAAATATAGTCTATGAAACTGATATTTTATTGACACAACCGATTTCCAACCAATCTTTTTTCTGGGTACATTTAACTAAATATGTCGCCAGTGATGTGATTGTCAAGTTAATTTTAACACTAGATAAAACACAATTTGATATAATCAGTATTCATCGCACATTCCTTGATTTTTACCATTTACTTGATGTACAAATTCATTTGAAATCTTTAATTTTAGCTACACGAAAAAGCTCATACATGTACATATTTATAACAATAGAATGTTTGATAACATAACAAAAATGTATGAATTGGCATTTATTTATATAGATATGTACATATTTATTAATTCTCTACTTCAGACATATTTTTAAAAAAATTAAATATCTCTTGAATTGGTCTAAAATAGAAATTTGCAAAAGGGGAAGAACAGTAAATATGACGAAAACAAAAAAATATTAAGCAATATAAAGTTGTAATAAATGTTTATGATTATATGTGTGGTCTAATAAAGTAAAATAGACGACATTTTGGCCATAAGGCGATAAATGATGATGCGCCACTTGCAGACATTAAGACGTGATATGTTTATAGAGTGTCAACAATGGACATTTAATAAATAGACTGAGTGTGTATAAAAGATTTAATATTAATATTGTTTTATATACATACAAACTTCACATTCATTATTTCGTAAATAAGAGATAAATTTTTGCTTTTATTTTGCTCAACCCGGCAAAGGCAGATTTTAATTATTAATTTTAATGTAACATCTAATCATTTTGATTTTTTAATTTTTCTTTTGCATTAACACACTTAAAAATTCAGATTATCATCTTTATCGATTACAGTTTCCTTAAGTTAATTTTTTTAATTTTCCGTTTTATGTTTCTTATATTTTGCTTTTCTTTTTTGCAATTATATAATATTAATATTTCAGTATGCAGTCATACTTCCAATTTAAATTTCATATTAAAAGTGCCTACTTCCTTTTATATGTCTTCTGAATTTTATGCTGTTAAATTAAGTTTTTCCTTTTTTCCCTTTCAATAAAATGTTTTTTTTTTGTGTAGAAACAGCAAAAGAATACTACTACCCACACACACACACCAATAAAATATTAAACTTGTAATATTACTAAGCCAATTTATTTACACATCTCCCACTTATACTCCATCTATCATACATGCACAAACAAATGCAACTATGTATATGTGTTTCATAACAACAACAAAATGGAACAATATCTGCAATTAATAATAATTTAAAAACATAATTAAAACTTCCATACCAAACAGGGTGACGAACAAGCAGATAGACAGACATACAGCGATGGTACTCAAAATAATAATAATAATAATAATAATAATAATAATAATAAGTGTACGATTTAGCATACAACGGCGACATGTATTAAATGAGTCTTTCCATGTGATTCGACAAGTTCAAAATGTTAAAGGCCCAACAAACAGGTTAAAATCCCAGCAAAATCTTTACACTGTGTTGTAATTACCAAATAGCATACTTTTCAAAACAAGGTGCATAGTATTCTATAATAGTGCCTGAGTTTATCATTCAGATGTTGAGTAGGTGATCGCCTCAGTAGTAGTTTTATTTAGATACATGAAGTAGACCGTGGAAACAAAACAAAGCAACAAAATAAAATGGCTCATGTTCAATACTCAGCAGAGACATTTAATATTTATTATATTTTATGTATTTCATGACTTCAACTTGTAGTTTGCATATAAGGAACGATTTCCAAAATTCTTTGTTTGAAAAGGGCGTTGCTTGCGGTTGTCTCCCATAATGTAAACAAAACGGGAACAAGTTGTTCCCCTAAAATATACATTATCGAGTTAATTCGGCATTTATAGACCGATTTTCATAAATTTTTTTTTTGTTCTTGAACGAGTTTCCATGCAGTTTGGTAACATAAAATCATGGGAAGCTGTCCCCTCCCTTCAAAATATTTATTATCCCATAACTCTATCATTTTTTTTAAATTGGGGAAAGTTGTTTTCGTAAAATATTCATTACTGATTAACTCCGCTATTTTATGACCGATTTTCATAACTTTTTTTGGGTTGTGAACTCTTTTTCTTCCAAAATACACAACCGATCTTAAGAAAAGAAATTTGGGTGAGAAAATGTTTAAATACAGTTGTGCACAATCACTGTATTACCAAAATTTAGGGTTAGTATTATTTAGGATGGAAATCAATTATCATTCATTCATTCATTGTATGAATTTTATAAAACAGATTGAGTCTTTATTTTAGAAAATATTTATATGCATATATCTTAGTTATAAGGTTATAGTACAATTAGAATGGAAAATCGAGGAAATCGATATTGATCGATAGCATTTATAAAAAAACAACATTAAGATTTTAATTGTACTCTTTTAGATGGAATACACCGAAAAAAAGGTGTTTAAAAATAACGTTTGCGATTAAAAAAAATACTAAAATAGTATTGATATTATGAGACCAAAAAAATATTGTAGCTAATGGGTGATTTTATGTACTTTGTTTCTTAATGATTCACCGTAAGTCATATTTAGGGAGGCTAACTTAGAAAGGGCAGTGCCAAACATACTTCCACTGGGATCAATTTTAATTCCCCTTTATGAATTACACATAAGCAGCATACAGGGTATATGACGGGAATCAGGTCTCCAAGATCGAACAATTTAACGCTGCAGGACTTTTTTTTTTTGTGAGGATATGTGAAATCTCTAGTCTACGCCTATAAGCCGGAAACGATTGACCACCTGCAGGACAAACTTCACCTCGTTATTGCCGATATACGGCCACAAATAAAGTAAAATCCAATAAAGTAAATTTCATGTCAATTTAAAAAATCCATCTCACCTCTATAAAAAACACCCTATATTTTTACTTAATAAATTTTATTAGTATAAGTTTTAAAAAATAATTTTACGTGAAATAGTTTTGCAAACAAACATTAATTATAATGAAAAAAAAAGAAAAAAAAAATGAATTTTCAAACTTTGTACGTCATTAAACTGAAATATGTTTTAAATCATTGATCGTCAAACTAGCCCCTAGGGGCCGAGCACCAATCGTCATTTTCACATACACAACACGAACCAAACAGAAGAGACAAACTAAAATACGAAACATACTCATTTGTCGCTTTATTTTAGAATTTGCAACAACAAAACACATGCAAAAGAGGGCAAAAAAATATTTATTTTTTTTTTAGTCTCTTTATTTGTTATTCATAGTACACTGTGAATATTTTAATTTTTCTGGATGTGGAATGTTGAGTGGGAAGAAGCTTTTTTGGATATATATTTTTTAATGGAAAATTTTTTTAATTATGTAAATTCATTCATACGTTTATTATTTCGTCCATAAACACGCTAAACCAATCCATTGTGTATGCATACAAACTTTTAATATGATGTTAAGCTACAGTAAAAAAATAAATGTAACAATAAATTTCTACAAGTGTAAAAACACCAATACATTGATATTTCCTACATGTTCTCTCTATGACAAAGGCTGTTTTAAATAGCTAAATATCTGATGGGCGCGGCGCGTACAACTATAGAGTGGCCAATTTTAGATAGATAATATTGTAAATTATCAAAATTAAATTCGAATTATTTGAAAAATTTAGTACTTACATTGGAAAACGTTGGTGGACGTGTTGGTTGTTGTAATGGAGGCCTCATACCACCATGTGGTGGTACTTGGGGCAAAGCTTGAGCTGAACTATAACGCGGCTGATGCATCATTGATGACAAAATCTGTAAGGATATGAAACAAAAAAGTATTAATTAAAAATGTATAGCAAAAAAAAATAGACGAAAAATCAGATTATAAATAAATAGTCGTATAGAAAAGGTAGTCTGCACAACTTTGAAAGAATCAAATAAGGTTTTACGAATCTATTAATTTTTCATTAAGATCACTAATGAAAAATTTCCCATTTTTGTCATGGAGAAGGTTATCGATTCGTTTGTAGTTATTTTCGCATCACTCTGCTATTTATTGATCGATTTGGAAAATGTTTATTGTAAAATATGTATCACGAATCCAGCATCACATGAGCAGGCTGAAAATACTTTGGAACATAATATTTAAAAAAATAAAATTTAAGTTTGTGAAAAATTTAAAACTGATTTTAAAATTATGGCCAATGTGACCGAATAAGAGGTTGACTTGAATTGATTTTGTGAAAAATTTTATAGGGCATTAAATTTGAACTTGGGTCATGCATACAATCTCTAAAGGATTTTGGCCGCATATTGTTTGCTTTGAAGTCAAAACGCCAACTCTAACCCAGAATCGTCTTTTCGTTAAATTTTCGATCTATCCTAAAAACTATTTCAAAACGATGATACGCCTTTTTGCATTTCGGATGACGATATGTATGTATCTACAGTGCAACCATGGTTAACGCAACCAATAGAAATTTTGGGCCGCTGCGAAAACTGAGTTGTTGCTAAAACCGAGTAAAAAATTTATGTGGCTGTTTTTCGATTAAAAAGCGTATCTATATATATAAAACGGAATGTGTGTGTTTATTTGTTTGTTTGTTCCTTATAAGAGGCCAAACCCTTGAACCTATCTTCCTGAAATTTTCACAGTATTTAACTGGAACTCTCGGATGAATTTTAGGCTACTTTTTTTCAACCACACCCACTTTTACGCCCACTTTTTTAAATTATGTTACTCCTACCACGTAGTTTTTAACAGATTTTATAATGTAAAGTGAGCATAACTTCGCCATTTGTGGATCAATTTTCAAAATTCTTTCAGCATATGGAAAAGGTGCATTAAATTTTTTTGTTGTTGAAAATTGTGCGTAGGGGCAGGGTGTCGCAAATGGCCCGCCACAATAATTGCTTATCAAATAGCTTCGCCATTTTTGAGCCAATTTTCAAAATTCTTTTTGCATATGGAAAAGGTCCAGAATATTTTTTTTGTTTTTAGAAATTGTTTGTTGGGTCGAATGAGGGGGGGCGGTAAGGTGTTGCAAATTCCCCGGCACAATAATTGATTATCAAATAACTTCGCCATATTTTGGGCATTTTTTGACCTACGTCGATGATATTTGGTACATATGGTATTGGCATAATTTGGAATACGTACCTTTTTAGGAAAATTAAAAATCGTACTATAGTCTTAACTACTGGACCGATCGTCATTAAATTTTCACAACAGGATTTATAAATAATTTTAATTTTTAAGAAAGGGGGTAGCGAAGTACACCGGCTAAGTACATAGGCTAGTGTAAAATAAAATAAACAGTTCATTTGGAAAAACAAAAATTAAATGCATTTATTTAATTAAATAAAGAAAAAAAATGAAAAACCTAAAAATTTTAAAATCAAATAAAAAAATACACATTTTAATGTATGCAAATTTGTACTGATATTTTTTTAAACTCCTTCACAAAGAATTGAAACTGACTTGATTTTAAAAACAGAATTGTATGCGCGTATGCAAAGTATATGAATATTAAGTACATGCAACTCGGAAACAACTTAAAAAATAAAAAAAACAACACAAAAAAATTTTCAATAGTCAATGAAAATATGTATAAAAAAACACGATCAGCTGGGCAATGCATGTACTTGTATAAATATACTTTGCGCGTATGTTTGTAGTTTTCAATTCATTTATAAAAAAAAAAATTAAAGTAAAACGAAAGAGAAAAACAAGTTTTTTTTTGTAAATTGCGTTAATTGAGGTCTTTTGTTTTTAATTGCGTTAACAGAGTCGCCAATGTTAAGATTTTGGGTGTTGCGATTATTAAGTTGTTGCATATATCGAGGGTAGCGTTAACCGTATTTTAGATGTGTCAGAATATACTTACATATATACATATGTACATACAGTACAATATCCCTAATCCGGACAGATATAGTTTCAGCTATTGTCCGGATTAGTGGATCGTCCGGACTACAGTTAAAATAAATTTTTAAACGTATAAAGAAAAATACTAAAAGTGACCAAAAATATTAATTTTGCAAAATTAGAATTTATTTGTTTCCAAAAATTTGTCTGTGATTTTCAAAATTACTCAATTGTTGTTTTGATTAATCAATTAAATTTTATTTGTCTATTTTTTTAAAATATGTATGTATGTACTTTCAAAAATATACATACCTACATACATACATACATAATTTAAGACAATTTTATAGATTCCATAAACTGTCCGAAAAATTTAAATGTCCGGATTACTGGATAGTCCAAATTAGCGAGTGTCCGGATTATGGAGGTTGTACTGCATTTGAAATTAGGCAGACTTGTCGGATAATATTTCATACAGGAGAAGGTAACAACATAATAGAAACTGTAACGATCTCAACACAACTATGATTCTACAATTGCTTGTAAAATCGTTACTTTTAACACTATTGCAATAAATTTTTGTGACAAGGTGTATTTGAGTGAAATGTATTCGGTTCACTGAAAAACTAAATTTCGTAAAAAGACAAGTTAAGGCCATTCTACTTGAGCCCATGGATATGTATGCATACATACATACATACATATGTATGGATATGTATGTATGCAAATATTCAACAAAAAAAAAGAAACTGCTTAATTGTGACCACTTACCAGCAAATGACTAGAAAAGTTAAACCAATTAACCGCTTAAAACTTTTAACACTTATTCAAATTATTTCAATAGATCTCACACATACACTTAATCAAAGAACACTCGCGCCCGATACAAGAAACACGATTTTATTTTTAATTAAACACTCACGTAACCGTAAAAAAGCAAATGTCAAAAGTTAACCGGCAACTTTTTATTCTTTATACTTAAGAGAACGATGCATTAGTAAACGATTTAAGAGAAATACTTCGATTTAGTAACTAAATTTTAGTTCTATTCTGTTTTATAATTTTGTTGCACTCTTTTTTTTAACTTTTCAAAAATATAAAAGAGAACTGCAAATTAACGGGCGTTGTTTTTGTTTTGAATTTCTGTAATTTGACTTTGTAGGCGTTTTTTTTTGGGGGTTTTCTGTTTTGGTTCCTTCTTTTTGTGCTTTTATCTTGTTTTTGGTATTGCAATATTTGTTAAAGAGTAAACATAAACAAATTAATTAATGTTTTATTTCTTACATTTGTTTGTGTATATGTATATTTAAGCACATATAATGTATTTATATTTCACTGTTTTACTTTCTGTTGTTGTAAATTTCTTATAGGCACACTTATGCAGTCTATTACTGGGAATTGATTTAAAATAGCACACACACTGAAGTACCTACACAATAGGTACATTGTTTATTAGAGCTATTGTTTAATGTATTTTAAATATGTAGGTAGGTACATACATATGTAAATATGTGTGGATGTACATATGTTTATAAAATATTTATACTATAGAAAAATATATGTATAGTTTTTAATTTATTTACGTTTATATTAGGTTTTTTTTAGAAATTTGGCATCACTGTGCATATGCGATATGTTGGCTGTAATCTAGGAGCAAATGGCTGCAAAATACCAAGAATATAAATACGATTATATATAACTAGCAGGGTTGCCACAGCAAGATTCTTGTATATTACACAAAATATTTGGAGGGGAAACACTTTAATAATGAGATTATGCAGTAAATAAAAATATGGTCGCATACCTATACATGCACACATATTTCGTCACCTACAAACATACAAAGAAAACAAAGTATCTACTTAATTACAACTTATCAAATTTGACAGCAAAAAACAAAACAAAATAAAATTTTAGAAATTGAAATAGATATGTAAGTACCAACATACATATTAAATATCTGCAATGAATGTCTTAAATGGCATACCAAGCCATTCCCTTTAATAGTGAATGCGTAAAATATTACATTCGCTACCAATAAAACAAACTAGTACTTCTACGATCATTCATTCCGAAACAAAACATCAAGCCATCAAAACATTTTATAAGCAAAACAAAAGTACTACCTTTCAGAGTACACTGAAATGAGTACTCATTGCTGTTTCAAATGAAAAAAACTCTTTGGTTATGTTTGTGTGTGAATAGGCTAGTTGGGTACATACATTATATTTTGTGTTGTAAAAACAAATACATACAAAGATCATATCATACGTTAAAACAAATGCGGAGACGCATAAATGAATGTCTTGATGCAGCCATTTAATACATATGTACATACTAGTGTTGTTACGTATATCAATTTTTAGTATTCGCGAATACGAATATTAGAAACAATATTCGCCAAATACGAATACTATTTTTAAGGTTCAGAGCCAGATAATATTTCAAATTTCAAACTCGGGGACTGCCGTGGTAAAGCTATTGCATGGCATTTTTCATCAACTTATGCAACTATAATATTACGTTTTGTTTAATGAAATCAAAATCAATAACATACTTTAGGGGTAAACATACATTGGGCGATTTAAATACATAAAAAAAACAAAAGACGTAAGAAACAAACTTAGTGTCAGGTTTTTTCGTTTCAAAAACAAAAGACTTAAGAAACAAACTTAGTGTCAGGTTTTTTCGTTTCAAAAACAAAAGACTTAAGAAACAAACGTTACAAAATTTCTTGATTCGGTCGCCTCAAAGCCCGCGATAGAAGCTATGCAATAGCTTAAAAATTATGAAAACTTCATATGTTTTTGTACTTTTTTAAACTTTATATATTTTTTGGAAAGTATGTGAAAATTATTCGAGAAACATTCGCTTGAATTTGGCGAAGACGAATATCTTAAAATAGGCGAATGGTCGAATAATTGAATACGAATATTCGTAACATCACTAGTACATACCATAAGGAATGAAACATTTTTGTTTCTGATTGAAGTCCAGCTGGCTGTTCTAAAGCTTCTTTCACACTGACCAAATGTTTATCGAAAAAAAAAAACGCGACCAACTGAGAAATTAAAATTTTATTTCTTCTAATTCCAAAATTTTTTATTTGAATGTATGTATGTATGTAGGTATGGATGTGGCTTCGCATTTATTAATAACTATATAAAAACAACTTTTTGCAGTTGGTAGGTACTTACATAGGTATAAACTTAATGGCAACTCTACTTACTGGACTATTACAAATTATCACGAAGAGTTAATGTTAGACAAATAGTTAGATTTATCTAATGAATAAGGGAGAAGGAGAGCATATGTCTAGGGCCCACAAAGGTAAAAAACCACTATTATGTTATCAAACCCAGACAATTAGTTGCAATTTGAAGATTTCACTATTGTTGTTATCAATTTTTTACGCAATTTTTTAACATTTTTGGTGATTTCGTTTTATACTTATGTATGTACGTATGTAGGTACTACCTATAGTTGTACATTTCTACATACATATGTATGTTCCTATTTCACGTTTTTTTTTGCTTAACGATTTCTGCGGTATTCTATTTTTATAATTGAATGTACATACATACATATGTATGTATGTATGTATGTAGGTACATACTTATTACAATACTTTTTATTTATTGTTGGTTTTCTATCTATTTTTTTCTTAAGATGTACAATATGTATGTATGTATGTATTAATTTTCTATTTAACTATATATGTATGCATGTATGTAGCAACTCGATTTTATTTATTTTGCATTCAATTAATTGATTTCCACTTGCATAATTATTAGCATCGCATAAGAAGCTGACATAAAGACACAACAAACTACACACACGAAATAACATGGCAAAAACTTATTATTAGAGTAAAATTAAACACGAGACAGCCACCCAAAAAGAAAAAAACAACAATAAATCCCGTTACTTATTATTGCAAAACAGCTGTTGTTGTTGTTCTGTTTTCTTGCAAAACTAAACCTGTACTGCTTGCTTGTTCTTCTTTTGATTATGGGTGCACTGGCTTCTTTTCCTTTTATTTATTTCCTTATTAATGGACTGTTTTATCTATTGTTGTACTACTAACAATTTGTGGTGGGATTTGTTTTCTAAATTTTGCTTTACTGCACCTGTTTGCCTGCTTTTTTAATTATGTACGTACATATGTATGTATGTATGTATATATGTATGTATGTTTTTTCTGTTTCACTTTCTTGCCTTCTATTGCAAATTCTTTTACACTATTCACTTTCTTTTGCCTTTATGCTAATGTACGTATGTACATATTAATATGCATTTATAACTATTGTTATTAAATAATACATAATTATTTTTTATTGTTCAATAAATTATTTTCAGAAATTCCTCGACTTGCTGCACACAATATTTAGTAGTAAATAGTTGATGATTCTACAGCAAAATATAATAAACCGACAAAAGACCGACAACAATTGTGAAAGAAGAAAAAAAGCGCATCAATTTAACTTGTGTTTATTCATGATTTGCATTAAAAGAGCACGAGAGTTGGCAAATGCACCAACAACATATACAGAAATACAACATATGAACATAGCTGCCAGATTTGACGATTTATCGTCATTTTGACGATTTTGGGCCCTAAAAATGACATAGTGACGATGGGACGATTTATACCCTAATTTTGACGATTTTAAATAATTCAAGTTTGCAACATATATTTGCACTATTAGAGCAACCTTGAACTGCTGAAAATTGTAATGAGAAACTTTTTTAAAAACTAGTTTGCTTAAAACAGAAAACTTTTATTTAACTGATTATAAAAACAAAAACAATTTTTTAAATTTTGAAGACATTTATTTAGGAATATTTGCGTATTGGAAGAATCACAAATATATGCAAAAGAAAAATATGATATTAGTAATAATTGTGTTAATTTTTATATAGAGCTTTGTTATCAGATATTATCAAGATTTGATTTTGAAAATATGTCTAAAGCTCTTGGCCAAATTAATGAAGAAAAAAAAAGTTGGTTTTCTGAAATTATAAAATAATTTTTCTATTTTGTTGAAGAAAGTAAAAACCAAAACCTAGAAACAGAGTTCAGACAATTGAAATTATTGTCCTGATAAAAACATAAAACTATTGGATTTTTGGAAAAAACTATCAGAGATGCAAACGAGGGATTCTAGTATTTTTTTTCCGATTTTGACTAAATTTATTACAAAAATTCTAGTTTTACCACATTATTCAGCAAATATGGAAAGAATATTTAGTCAGGTAAACGTAAATAAGACTAAAATATGAAATTTAAAAAGTCGTCTTTGGAGGCAATATTATATTCAAAAGATTATTTAAAGCTAAACAAATGTACCTGCTATGATCTGACAGTTGTAGCTGAATTAATCAATATGGTTAATTGCAATATATATTTGTAAAAAATTATATTTATAAATTTTATTGTAGCTTTTATACATTTTTAGAAAAAGTGTTTCCAAAAATGAAATTTAAAATGCATATTTAACTAAATTAAAAAAAATAACTAAAGGATTTGACTTTTTTTATTTTTTTCCATACAATGTATAAATATATTTCAAAGTATTGGAAAACATGCAATCTATTTACATGTGATTATATTGTGAATTCTAAGTGAAGTATTTTCACTTTTTTGATCTCTGTATTTTAAATAATGCTGTTTTTAATAAGATTTGTTGATTTAAGAGTTTTGTTATGTTTTGCCTCTAACAAAAATATGTTTTGTTAGTAAAATAAGCAGTTTTTTCATTTGACGTTTTTATGACGATTTCAATAAGCTATATTGACGATAATGACGATTTTTGCCCAAAAATATGACGATATTACCTAAAAAAATCTGGCAGCTATGCATATGAAACACACACAATACCAACAACACATGCGCATTTACAATGATAAATTTAGAGTACAACTAAATGAGCATTTAAGGCAGTATTGCCGGAGTTCTGTGAAATCAATATGTATTGTTTTCGCAGGGATTTAGCAGCAACGATAATCATATACAAATATACATACATATTTACGTTAGTAACGGCAGCACTAATGAAATGTTAAAATGGTTTATTATTATGTAGATTTTCTGTACGGTACAGGAAACAATTTAACATTGCTGGTCGATAACATATACCTTGAAATTGCTGTCTGTTTCACTAATATGAAATGTTATGGAAAACGATACTGGTAATTATGTAAGAATTGTGATATGGGGCTTTTCATCAATGCATCTAAGGTTAAATAAAAGTATATCGTTAGCTAAAATGAAAAACCATGTAACTAAACACTTTTTATTGCAGAAGGAAACAAGCAAATACAATTCGACAGAATTTTTTAGTTTTTATGGTTTTGTATTTCAGCTAACGATATGTAGATTTTAGCCTCCATAAAATATGAACCCCAAACAAAAAACAAAAAAAAAATGGTCCCAGAATATGTTTTATTGTTTTCATTCGAAAATATGTTTGGATAACATTTTTACTATTTTGCTCCATTTTGAATTTTTTACTAACTTGGGGAAATTCTTCGTTTTTCAATTTGGAGTAATTTTTCATTTGATAAAAATTAAAAATGGCTACAAAGTTAATGATATTTTATAAAAAAAAAAAAGAAGAATTCATACGTATCACAACAAGCAATTTAAAGGTGATATTTTACGAATTGAAAATCTATTAAGAAATTCCCAGTCAAATTGTATGTCTTCAATTTACGATAGCCCCTAACAGTGTAACGCATTACGAGCTGACTTAATATAATTGTTTTTGCAAAGATGGCTACAGAAAATAACTTTTTTCAAAATTTAAACTTCTAATTAATTACTTACCTCTGATTAGAAGACTTACCAATTTTACGTTTTACATCTTTCTCATTTCAAATTAAAACTTTTCGAATTTTTTTCTTAAAAATATTTTCAGAGTTTTTCGTTTTTATTCAAAATAAATAATACATCCACAATTGTTTTGTTTAATGTTGTTGTTGTTGTTTTTTTTTTACTTAAATTTAAAAACATGGTTTTCTTGTGTTTCCATTTATGGTTTCCATTTTTATTATTATTATTTTTTTCTTTTACTACTACATTTTTTTTTCATTTAAGAACTACAGGGTTTTTTAAATTATTTTTCGATTTCTTGTTTTTCTTTTTTTAACTTCTTTTTGGAAAACTTTACAAAAATAGCTTAAGAAAAAGAGATTTTAAGAGAAAACATTCATTTATTACTGAACTACTTAAACTAAACAGAAAAATCAAAAACAAAATATGACTTCTAATGTAAAATTACGAGCACGATTTAGAATGCGCTTTTAATTATCGTTAAATTAAATAGAAAAACAATAAAGACACGAAAAAAAATCGAAAAAATTATGGAGAGTGCAGCTTAAAATTACTCAAAAATTAATATTAAAAGAAAATTGTTTATAATTTTATAATTATCTTTTTTTTAATATTACACTACAAAAAATAAAACAAAATGAAAATTTAAACAAAACAAAGTTGTTATTTTTTCTCCTTAAACTTTAAAATCTTTTTTTTTTATTATTATTTCTTTTCCCGACTCGATTGTCTTCTGTTGAAAACAAATATGTTTGCGGGGTTAAAAAATCTACAATCACCATCATCACCATTATCAACGTCATCATTGCCGTCGTCATTATCATCAACCACTTAAAACAAGATTGCCAACTTGTTTGTTAAATGGAGTTCATGTAAAAAATGCCTTAATTATTTAACGTTTTTTTTTTTATTTTCTCTTTAAATATTTTTCCACAAAAAGCGTTTTTCTTAAAATGTAAGTTTTAAACACAAAAAATTGGAAAATTGGTTTGGTTTCTTACTACACTTCCGCTGATTTAATAAATTAGACACAACTAGAGTTTTGAATTACCAGAAAAAAGAAAATAATTTTACAGAGTATCAGTATATTAATGGAAAGGTACATATGTACATATTTATGTATGTATGTATGTATGTATGAACATATTTTAATTAAAATCATTTCGAAATTATTCGAAAATATGTTATTTGAAAACTTACCTTAATAGTAAATTTATCTACTTGGGTGCTAAGGGGTGTAAAAATTGCGTATAGGCAGCACCATTGGGCGAAGCTGCAGTACTCAATGACTGATCTGTAGAATCTGTTAAAGACATGGTAGGAATCATAGGAGGTGCTGGAGCATAATAGGGATATGTAGGGCTTATATACTGAAAATTGGTGTTTAATTAAAATACAAATAATTCTTTTTTATTGGAAAAAAATGTTGTTGCAACTGTCTGTATCAAATTCAAAGATAATTCACCTGTAAAGGTCCCATGGGTGGACCCATCATAGCACCATATTGCATAACAGCCTCCGAACCATTCAAATACATGCCAGGTGCCTGTAAGGCATTAACCAAATCCGGCTTATAAGGTGAAACACTCAAATGTTGTGGCGAAGAGGCCAATTGTAAATACTAAAAGGATGACCAAAAAAATATATATACAAATATACTTCTTGACCTTGAGTTTACAAAAAAAAAAAAAAAAAAAAAGTAGTATTAGTAACCAAACCTGACTTTCGAAGGCCGTTGCGGGCTGTGTAGCGGCGGCCGCCATCATATAACCGGGTATCCAGGGAGAACTAGCCAATGGATAACTACCTATTTGGGGTGTACCAAAACGAGTATAGCCAGCTGTACTACCATTTTGCTGAGCCCCTGGATCAGGGGTCACAGGTATACTTTCCATACCTGTGGTTCCGGCCGATATATCCAGACGTGAGCGATTATTGGGATCTCGTGCCTTCAATAAATTCTTTTTAGCAGACGAACAACTGTCGGCGAATTTCACTACCAGTGGATCATTAGCACCCGGTATTGTAGTGCCATTTAATACCTGTATAATCTGTTCACATTTCTCACGGCTCTCCATGCGTGCAAAGCCCACACCTAAAGACACGATAGAAATAATTATATTTTTTTTTTTATTAAATCCACAATCAACGTTCGTGTTCTTTGTTGCTCTTAGTTCACCTCGTGAATTCATTTGTGCATCACATAATATTTTTGTTGACACCACATGACCATACTTGGATAACATTTTCTCTAAATCAGTCTCTTTGAAATATGGTGGCAAATTTGTTATATACAAATTTGTGGGATCTTGTTCTTGTTGCTTTTGATTTTTAATAAAGATTTTAAAAGATAACGTTATTAAATTTTTTGAAATTATTGTATGTTTAAATTTATCTACAAAACTTCTATATAAATAAGACTACTACTTTACTCATAATAAATAAATAAATATTATTTTTTTTTATGTCTCTAAGGCCGGTCCATATCTACACTAAATAATTTAAATATTTTTCCGAATCTAGAAGTAATTGATAACTATAGTTCTATACAAACTTCCGATAATTATTGGTACTTTTAAGCAAAAAATAGCTTTGGACGAATTAAGTTAAAAGTTTTTTCGGAAAGCCGAAGATATTTTCAAAAAAAAAAAAACAAATAGTTAATTTTTATTAAGAGGGCTTACTTTGTAAAAAACACATATTTGAAAAGATACTCTTTTTTAAGAAATGGTAAATTTAATTAAAGAGGTATATTTTATTATAAATGCATTGTTTATTAAAAAAGGAGTAAAAGTGAACTTTGTAATATAATGGTACCTTTTATAAAAATCGTACTTTTTATAAAAATCGTACTTTTTATTATAAAGCCTGCTTTTATTAAAACAGTAGGTTCTTTTTATTAATATAAATACTTTTTATTAAAATTGTATTTATTATAAAATAGTACTGATTATGAAAAGTGATACTGTTTTTTTAAAAAGATATTTTGTATTCAAAAAGTACTTTTTATTTTATATATAGAAGAAGATTAAAAATCTTCAATCGTCCATTTATGTTGAAAACAAAAACAACATACAAAAATGAAAAATTTTTAATCGTCTCCTATAAACAGTCAGTTAATAAAAAGTACTTCTACAAACAGGCAATAAATTCTACTTTTAATCAAAAAGGTAATTTTTATTATAAAAGGTAATTATAAATAAAATTGTACATTTTATCTTACATATGCACTTTATTAAAAAATAAACCGTTAAAAAAATAGATACCTTTTATTCAAAAAGGCATTTTTTATATGTACTTTTAATTGAAATTGTACTTTATTTAAGTGGTACTTTTTATTAATATGATTTATTTTATTAAGATGAAATTTTTGTTATTAATGTGATATGTACTTTTAAATGAAAATGTACTTTTTTTTATTAAAAAGATACTTTTTATTAAGTAGGTACTTTTTGGTAAAAAGATATTAAAGTGTTTTTTTACATGTATACTTTTTATTAAAAAGGTACTTTTTATTCACAGATGTACTTTTTGTTAAAAAAAATTACATTTTAGTGAGAAATGTACTTTTTGTTGAAAAATATACTTTTAACTAAAAAGAGTTATTTTTATTAAAATTGTAGGTACCTTTTATTATAAAGATTCTTTTTTTTTATTAAAAAAATATGTTTTTGTTGTTAAAAGAATATTTACATTAAAAAAGTGCACATTTTATTACAGCGATATATTTTTTTAAATGGGTTTTTAAAATTATTTTCACATTCGCTTTTTTAGTTCCGAAATAATTGTGGCTCTCTGAAGTTAAGATTTTAGACTTTTTGCTTAAAAGATGAATTATTAACAGGAAGTTATAAAAATTACTAACCATATTTATAAAAAGAAACAAACGCTTTACTATCTATAACGCTCTCCTTATTTAAATTCAAAATAAAACTTTGATTTGATTGGTACAGTAAGTATGCATGTATGTATTTGTTTAAATACTTTGTTGAAAATATATTCCTAAGTACTGTTATAATTCAAAGAAACAATTTAAAAATGTCTACTGAATAAATCGAATTACTTATGGGTTAACTTTTCATTAGAATTTTAAAGTGAATGTGTGTGTGTATGTTATCTAAGATTAAAATCTGTATTTCTTATTTATTTCAATGGTTTACATTTAACTGTAAGAGGACTTAAATATGTTGCATGTCTACTCCAAAATAAATAATAATGAAACAAATTCAAAAGATTAAATATTTACAAAAAAAAAAAAAAAATGAATTTAATAAAATTAAAACTTGGTAGAGTTTTATATTTTTAATATAAAAAAATTCGTTGAAAGTAATCGGCATTAAATTTGTATTTTTACTCAGGTGTAAAATCATTCTTTCTCAACCAAGTAGAGTGAAACTTTGATATAACGGAGTAGTATACTTTATTATACTCGTAGCTCTTGTTTTGTTGCACATACGTAACAGTCAAACCTTGGTATAACGAAATATGAAGAAAACAATAACGAAAAAATTCGTTATATCGAAGTTTTGCTGTTAAACTTGTTAATTTCGATAATATTTTCTTAAACTTTCGTTATGAAAATTAAGTCAGACAGTAATTAAGCACCCAAAATAAGACACAAAATTTTTGCTGTTCTCCCATCCAGCAACTGACATGAGTTTGTAAAATTGTACAATTTGATAAACATTAAGCGAATTACAAAATGTCATTTTCAATTAAGAACTTTATAGCGGAGTAAAGTGGGCATATAATTTTTTCTTTAATTCCCACTTTATCCTGCTGGTTTTAATTTGGAAGTATTTTTGCATTTGTGATATTTAAGTGCTTCAGTGCTTCAAGATTTTTTAATTGTATCCGTTTCTAAAGTCTTTAAAAAAAATCAAAGTCTCTTTAAATTTCGATAATTTTGTTCAAAGACACTCTATCATACAAGTCCATCATTTACAAAGAAGAGTTAGTTCGCTTTTTGCTTTCTAATAAAACTTTCAACAACATTTTTAAATATGAAGTAAAATAAATAACAAGTTGTGATATTTATCTGCATTATAAAAAAGGACTAAAAACATATTTAAAACTGCTATTTATTTAACTAAATACTTCTAAGAAAGAAAGAATAAAATATGGCATAAGTAAAAAAATTTAAAAATAAAGAAAAAAAATCTAACAATTTAATTAAAGAAAAGAAAGCGCTCTCATAAATATGAGTACGTTGCTAAATGTCCTTTTAATGGGTTAGAGACGAATAGAAAAAAATTATTAAGATTTCACACACGCACACATACTTGCACATGTAGCTTCAGATTTTGATACGTATGTATGGATGTATGCACTTCAGGGTATGTACATACACAGATACATATGTATGGATTGAAGTACTTATGCTGTGTGTGGGATTGTGTCTAAGTGAATATACCTTTGGGTCGGTCCCCGATTCCTGTTGTACTTCAAATTTTTTTCTAAGAATTTATTCTATGAATGTATGTGTATGCATTTGTATTGTAGCAAAACGTACATATATACATCCATACATACACATAAATATACATATGTTGATAATATTTGTTTTTAAATCTGGAAAAACTTCTATTTGCTTTATGTATGAATGTATGTATTTATGTATGTATGTGTGAATTTTACTTTTATTAATTAAGAAAAAATATGAAAAAATTAGGTATAATGCAAATTTCCAAAGAATTCTTTTCCCTATCTCTCTCTCTCTCTCGCCTTTCTCTAAACATTTCGTTTTGGCTGTACAAAAAAAAAACTCCTTAAAAAGTGTCATTTCTTAAATTTTTCTTACAATTTTTTCTTCATCTTGTTCTTATTTTTTTTTGCTCACTCTTTTTTAGTACTAATTAAACTTGCATGCTACAAACAACCACAAAAAAAAAACTTTTAAATAAAATAAAAAATATAAAAAAAAACTTAAATAAACGAAAATGGAGAATCATAAAAGAATATATAAAATCATATAAAGAATAAAAATGAAAAATTTTGAACAAAGAAAAACGTACAATGGCCGGCCTAAGTAGCACCCAAACACCCACTTTTGCCATTTGTGCTTTAATGCCTTTTGCCTGCAACGATTTGACGGCATTATCAGCGTATGCTGGTGATTCAAAATCTACAAAACCATAACCTAAAAAAGAAAACAAACAAACAAACAGGAAGATAATGAGACACAAAAAATACACACAGAATAATTTTTCATAAATTTTTTCGCATTGAAAACGGGAGGGGAGGGAGCATAATCGGAAAATGACAAAATGACAAATAAAATGCGTTTGTATGTATGTTTGTAGATAATATGAACATAAAAGTGATAAAAATTTCATTATTAGTTGAAAATTTATTATTAATAATAGCATTTTCAGATTGGATAAAGAAAAGTAAAATATCGTTTATTTTTTGTGAAAAATAATATAAAAGTTGTTGTTTTTTTTTTTTTTTTTTGAAGGAAAAGCATGAATGGATGGGTATACGATAAGAAGAAAAAGTATTTGTAATCTTACCTTTACATTTTTTTGTTGTTTTATCAAAAATAGCTTTGGCTGACACAATGGTACCATACCTGAAATGCAAAGAAGGGGAAAAAAAAAACATAATAAAATGTTCAAAATTAAAATTTTAGTTAATTATTAAAAGCGACATATTGGCAGTATTCACTGTTCGGTGCAAATATGGTCTTGCGAGAGAGTAAATTAAAAATTATCGTCGAATTTTTCTTTAGGAATTCTAACAACAAAATTTAGATTTTCTACAAAATCATTTGAGCTTTTGCAAGACCATGAACCTGTTCCTAAATTTATCACTGCGCTACATAATATGATTATTTTGCACTGCCACGGCTAAGCAGCTGTTGCTTATGCCACTTTTTGTGCATTTTATTGTTTGCATTTCTGAACGAAAAAATATAAGAAAGATGGAAAAGTTAGTGATAAATTTAATTTTTGGGCTGGACGATAAAACTAATGATGTAAAATTGTCTAATCTAAAGAAAGAACAAGGTTAAGAATTAATAAACAAAACAAATAATAAAATAAGCCATTTTTATGATTTGTGTTTTGTGTTTATTTGCGCATAATATACTTCATCGCTGCTTTTTTGAACGCATACCTTTTGCAGAGTTGCCACTGTTTGCATATATGAACGTACTGCGCATAATATGCAGCGCAGTGGTGAATTTACGAACAGGCCCCATATTTGCACCGAACAGTGAATACCACCATTGCTCTTGTTTTTAATTAATTTGATAATAAAATTTCCAGAAAACATATGAATGAAAAATTACAGACAAATTAATGTGAACTTAGAAGATGACCGCATACCCAAACACTGCGAATCACTTAATGATTAAGGGCTAATAATTGACTTCGTATTTAAATACTCATTCAGCTAATTTTCATTTAAATTTATGTTCATTTAAGTGCTACTTCTGTTTTCCAGTCGCATTTAATTGTTCTTATTTAATTGTGTTGAAAACTTGGTAGCACAACGTAATATAAATAATTTCCCACAAATTTCCCTACAAAACAGCTGACTAGAACAAATATAGTAAAATCCAAAAAAATATATTTTTATTTTAGCTAAAACTAATAATAATTATGAACTGCTGAAATGTTTTAAAAGAATAAAAGCAACTTTCAAAATGAATAAAAGGATATTAGCGACAAAACAAGCCAAAATTGTATGCAAATTTATTGATTGGCTTTGTTTTAAATAAGAAGAACAAGCAGTCAAAATTATATGGAAATTCGTCAAACTTATGTAGTATTTAAATGCACAATGTTGGCTATTTAATGTTGACTTAATTTTGCAGTGAAAAACTTTATTTTTTTACATAAATAGCCTTTAAAAATAAATGCCATATAAATCAGCACTGAATTATTGGCCCTAAGTAATTTAGTTTAAACAATTTTGCAGAAACATATCGTTACCTTAATATCTGGGGCGGAAAACGAGGGGAGGGGGGCGAATGAAATATTTCCCCCAACTCTTTTTAATTTTTGGCATTTAAAAAATAATAATATTTTAAAGAACGCAATTTTAGGTTTATTTTATACAAAATTCTATAAACGATAAAGCTGGATCCGCGCCTCTTAATATAGAAAGGTGGTAAATCATTAGTTTTTTCAAATCACCTAATTATCATATTTTGATAGATAACCATCTCTCTAAATTATCGATATAAGAAAAATATATATGTATATATGTATGTACATATGTATATGAAAAAAAAAATGAGTTCGGGCCTTTCTATATTAAGCTAACGATTTGTAAATGTCCATATTCGGGCAATTAATATTGTCAGTAAGAGGGCAAGGCGCATATTGATAAAAGGTATAGAAATTTAGAGGAAAACTTTTCTTTTCGTTAAAAAAAATATTTGACCAAACTGCAAAAAAAATTCAATCAAATATATTTTTTTTCAAAATCAGGCAATATATTGAGGAGTTCGATATGATTTATTCTTTTTGCAATAAAAACTTTTGCCGATTTTAAAATATACCAAAAAGAATTATGAAAATCGATCTACAAATGAAGGAGTTTTTTTTGTAAACAATTATTTAGAGAAACTAATTTCCCCCGCTTTTAAAAAACAATTTTTTTTTTAATTAGGGCCAGCATTCAGGGGATGACCACTACGTTTGCAGTGCAATAAGCCGGAACTCTGGGAAAGGGGTAGAGCAGAGAAGATAGATGTTGAAAATTTAGAAGGCTTAACTCTTTTACAACTCTGCTTTGCGCGTTATGTTAATTTTTATAGCAGTGTTGAGGCGTCTCCGGTGTTAAGTAGACGCATGACGTTTGTTAAGCTGTATTAGCAGGCATTTTAATAATTGTTTTACTTCGCCGATGTTTCTGCTAACCGACGAAGGAGGGAGATGTTGTGTACATTAGCTTGGATAGCATCAATCGCTGTCGGAACAGTTTTTTAGTGACCAGTGTGCTATGCCTTCATCACTTAAATAGTCCGACTACAATTATTACAATACCACACTAAAGTAAATTAGAAAAATTAATGATGTTGATTGCCTTGCTCTGGCCAGGATTTGAACACAGGCCCCAAGTCATTGTTTGCTTAGTAGTCAACGCGCTAACTACTTCAGCCAATAAATAGCGGAATTATTCTATAAATAATACTTTTTGGGGGCAACTTGCCATGATCTAAAAAAAAATGTGTGGGACCAAACTGCAAGCAAACCCTTTTCTTATAAGAAAATAATTTTAAAATCGATTCATAAATAAAACGAGTTAAAATTTAAACATTAAACTCCTTCTTTCCTTAAAGTCGTTTAAAAAGCTACAAACCGAAATTTTCCAAGAAGTTGTCTTTAAAAATTAAAAATCAAGTTTTCTTACTGCGCTGCTCCTCTCTCTCTATCTCTGTCTCTCTCGCACACTTTTTATTTACAAATATGTATACTGCTTCAATTCGAAACTTTTCAACTTACAAAATATTGCTATTTGCATGTACTTTTATAATTCGCAAATTTTATTTACGAGTTAATGTATGAGTAAATGAGTTTTGGAACCTTTCAAACATAAATGGTAAAGATCTACTGATGAGTTGGTATTTAGCAACAAACGAAATGCATATAGATTTGCTAATCCACAGCAAATAAATAAAAAAATTTTAAATCTTTTCAACTTACTCTGAACATAAAATAACTAAATCCTTATCGGTTGTACCCTCGGGCAGGCCACGTATATAAACATTCGTTTTTGACAATTGATCCGAGCCCGCCTGTTGCTGAAGCTGCTGCTGCTGTTGCTGCTGTTGTATGTGATGATGCTGATTATCAGTTGTCAGCTGTTGTTGTTGCTGCTGCTGTTGTTGCAGATGCTGTTGGGGCTGATGTTGTTGCATTTGTTGTAGCTGCTGCAATTGAGCTGGCTGCTGTTGCTGTGTACCATTCATATTTGTCGGACCCATAGTAGTGATGTGATGTGATTGATGCTGTTGTTGTTGTTGTTGCAACGCTGTTGCAATTGAGTTACAATTAATATAATTTTGACCCAGACTAGTTGTTGTTGCAGCAGCTGTCGCTACTGGTGAATTGCTTGTAGTATTATATGGAAATGATGACGTTCCGGTTGACTGTTGGAAATTCTGTTGTTGATTTAGTATTAAAGACTTTGTTTGTTGCTGATGCTGCTGCTGTGTTTGTTGGTTTTTATTGAATGTTGTTTGATTTGTAAAAGAAGAATGTTGCTGTAATCAAGAAACAAAATAAGAAAAATAGTGATTAAATAAATTGTCAATTATTTTCAAAGTTTCGGTATAAAAATAAAAATTCAGTAGAAATGAGAAGTGAAACATTGTTTTTTCTTTTTGCGATTCATCCTACTGTGTTTGTGTTTTTTTTTTTCTTTTTTTGTTTGTTTCCTTTCCTCCCATAATTAAATCTTAATCACATCGAACACTTAAAGAATTTGTTAGTCATTCTTGTATTCTGAATACATTTAAAAACAAATTAAATTTAATTGTTTGTCATAAAACTCAATTGTTAACCAACTTCCAACTACCGTCGAAGGTCGGTTGCGTTTTTCGCAATCATTAACTAGAAGAATCACAGCTGGCATTTTACACCCGCTTATTTCACAACAAATAAATAAAAGAAATCCAAAAAAAAAAAAAACAAAAAACTTTCTGTTAATTATAAAAATATGTATTGAAAATAATCCTAAATATTTAATTTAATTATCTTGTAACATCAATTGCCTTTTTTTAAGAAAACAAAAAAATTCGTGGATATAATTTTCATGGTTTCTTTCAAAGGCCTTAAGACTGACCTTTTGTCTCAGGAAAGTATCACTTTAAATCTTACGCGCGCGCGCGTGTGTGTGTGTGTGTGTGTGTGTGTGTAAGTGCCTGTGTTCATCTTACGACTCCATAGGTAATTAGTGAAGATTGTTAATACGATTTTCATAACTTAGTTACTGTTTTTCTTTTTTTTTTCATTTCCAATTTATTTATTCTCTTACACGGTCCACCGCATGGCTCTCACGGCATCAAAGCAATCAAATGACAGTAAATTTGATTAAGTCTCGCTGCTGTTCGTTCATCAAAGTTTCAAGTTGTTCGATAACATGAGGGTGAAGTATTTCAATTATTTCTAAAGTCATTGGCCAGCATTGTTTTAGAGTCAAGAGATTATCGTAGATAATTAAAACTTGTAAAGATGCAATTGACTGGGATACTTGCAATAACGATATAAAAGGAGTTCTTTACTTTTACTCTTAAATAATAAGTAACGAAATTGAATAATGTTCTAGATATAATTTAATTACACTGTACAACAAAAAAAAAATATGTTATGAATAATACAAATAATTGTGGAAATAAAGGAGGGAAATGATACTCAGTTATCTCTGTATACAATTGATTTTAGATCGAACTATAACAAAGTTCTCCCCTTTTGGGGATATTTTTATGATTTGCTTAAAAGAAGAAAAATTCAAATTGTTCATATCTTTGAAAATATTTAGATAGTTCGTAATGTTACTCCAAACAAAATGTTATTTTCTAGTAAATGTCAATTTAATTTGTCATTTGGTCATTCGAATGAAATTATTTAAGCTTTAAATTAATAATTTAGGATATGACATGCTCCTGAGTTGTTCATAAAAATTTGCATACTTAAAAAAGAAAACCGTTTGCCATCATTTTAAAAGTTCATAAATTTTTTTTCTTAAATTGAAAAGTTTTCCAATTATTAAAGAAAATATTTTTAGCTCATGATTTACTACGTAGTTTCAAATAATGAACTTGGTAAATATAAGAAATTGGAAATTAAATACTTTTTATATGGGTAAACTAGTTGGTAAAAGGTAGCAAGTCGTAGCAATGTTGTGGCTAGAGTGCCAATCTACTTAACGAAATTACCCTGGATTCAACCACCAACTTTCCACAAAGTACATGGACATTTACAGAACCAGCAGCGAACATTGTACTATGTGAACGGCCCTAGAAGCGACATCTACAGGGGTAAACAGGGAAATAAGAAACACTTAGCAAGATCAAATACCACATGGCAGGGAAATGAACCAAACTATATATGGGCATTTCCACCGAAATTGTACCGTTCGACACCTATAAATAAAGCTTGTTTCTCCACAACCGAATTTATATTTAATTTCTTTATTTTGTGTCTTCACGTAGACTATATTTAGCTCTACATTAAGTAATAAGAGTGAAAAAATTCGAACAGCTTGGCTTAATTTAATGGTGTCAAACGGGACACAAAAGTAGACTTTTCTGTGGAAATGCCCATATACATTTATAAGAAAACATTGTTCCTAGCCACCTGGACAGATGTCGCAGTAAGTGTGATCAACTTGAAAGCAACTTCTTGAACGTGTAACTGCAGGGAAAGTAAAATTTTCCAAATTTTATTAAATTTTTTACTTTGTACTTTCTACCAGAGCCAGTGGTTAAAAAAATTTTTTCATTATTTTGAAAATCAAAAAAAAAAATCAAATCGATTTTGTTGTACAGTGTCATTATTAAAGAATCAATGTATACATTTATTTTAATAATCTTCTATTTACTATTTATCTATAGCTTCTTTGCAAATAAATCACTTCACTGAGTATGAATAGAAAAAAACTATTTGAGAAAACCAGACTGGAATTTTATTCTATTTCGAACAACTTAATTGATATAAAAAGTTCTCGTATGATAAATATATAAAAATCATGTATGTATGTACTCGAAGCTTGAGATTTTATGCAACGAAGAAAAAATACCTATGTGAAGTATGTACTGTGTAACAAAACATTGTTCATTTCAAGCATCGAATGAATTAAAATAGTTGTAAAAAATTCAAAGGAAAAAGTTTTTTCATTAAACTATTGGTACGTTAAATCATTGAACTGTTTCATTCAGACTTGTTAAAGAATATCCAACAACGAATGCATTCAATAAATCGTTTTGCATTAAAATTCAATAAATGTATTCATTAAAACAATGTATTATACTACTAATGTATACTAGTTTAAAGAATGTCTGTGATTTCATTTATTTTAAATAATATTTTTCAGTACGATGAAATACATAAATGTTAATTTATTCCACCACCGAGACGGCAGAACATAACAACATGTTTTCAGAAGTCAGAAGAATCCGTCTATGTCGAATTGCATGTCTTTGGCTACTGTTATCGAGATGTCTCGATTTTAAAATAAATATACAATTTATTTATTTGTTTCCAGTATATTAAAATTTGTGAAATATACTGAAATTTTAAAATTTTTTTGTGGAAAAAAACCTATATTTTGTATGAAAAGAAATTTGTCGATTAATTTCTGAACAATTCAATAAAATTTTGCGATTACACACAAGTCGTTGTTTGGCTGCGGTTCTAGATTAACTTAATATGAATGAGAAGTTTCTTGTGAATCAGTTAAGTAGAAGTTGTTCAAATAAATTATATATTTGTATTAAATGGGATTATAATTTTATTAAAATTAAATTATGGTGCCACTTAAATTTATGATTGTGGGAGATGCTTGAAAATGATTAGCGGAGACCAACTCTATTTACATGCAGATTTTTATTAATCTTAAGTCATCTACTGCTTGAATTCTCTAAACCAAATTTAAAGTTACCCGCCCTCGTTACATTTTCCTTAACATCAAACAAACAACTTACTTATTTTAGCCAGAGTTAAAAATTTTTATTTGCCAAATCGTTTAAATTTAATTACATTTCTATCAAATATTTGCGTTTTAATAAATATAATTAAAGCATTTCAACATCCTTAAATTATTTATGTGGTTGCAGTTTTGTGTGTCTGTTACATTGAATGAATGAATGATCTGTTGTGGTCTACTTTTATAGTTTAATTAAATGTGAAAATATGTCGTTTTTTGTAATGTTATGTTTGGTTTTGTTTTATTACAAATGTTGTCAGTGTTGTTTATAGAAATTTGCAATTATGTAATAAATAAATTTGATAATCTCTTTATAAATATTTGTAGTAAAAACTGAATAAATGAAATGTGCTGAGGTGATGTTTTAAACAATAAATGATTGAATTTTTTTAATGCTTGATTTTTGTGTGGAAATAAAAGCATGTCCTTTGTATTGTATGTTTTTTTTTTATTTTTTTTTTTGTAATTTAAGAATGTTGACAACAATGGCAGCAGCATTATTTTGTAAATTAAAATTTAAATAAAAAATATTTTAGAGAAAATGAAAATTATGCGAAAACACAGTGGCACGAACACAGCTTGTAAATGCAAACATCCAAAGGAACAGTGGAGACGATCGTAATATTGGAGTTTAAATTTTTAATTATTTTAGAAATTTGCTAGAAAATTGCAATTCAGATCACAAAAATAATTGAAACAATTACAAAATTAATTGAAAACAATTTAGATTTTAATGAACTGTCCATAATGTTCCAAGGTTCCATACTTATAGACTATGTAAGTCCGATTTCTCAATTGTATTTGAGAAATTTTCTATAAAATTTTAATAATTAAAATTGCGTAAATTTTGATGAGCTCTACAGGAATTTAGCCATTTGTGGGCACATTTTTTGTTTGTCACTCATTTGGACCAATGGGAAATTAAAGCCAAGGATCCATACTTATAGACTATTTAAGTCCGATTTCTCAATTGTATTTGAGAATTTTTCTATAACATTTGTTTGTCACTCATTTGGACCAATGGGAAATTAAAGCCAAGGATCCATACTTATAGACTATTTAAGTCCGATTTCTCAATTGTATTTGAGAATTTTTCTATAACATTTGTTTGTCACTCATTTGGACCAATGGGAAATTAAAGCCAAGGATCCATACTTATAGACTATGAAAGTCCGATTTCTCAATTGTATTTGAGAATTTTTCTATAGCATTTGTTTGTCACTCATTTGGACCAATGGGAAATTAAAGCCAAGGATCCATACTTATAGACTATGTAAGTCCGATTTCTCAATTGTATTTGAGAAATTTTCTATAACATTTGTTTGTCACTCATTTGGACCAATGGGAAATTAAAGCCAAGGATCCATACTTATAGACTATGTAAGTCCGATTTCTCAATTGTATTTGAGAATTTTTCTATAACATTTGTTTGTCACTCATTTGGACCAATGGGAAATTAAAGCCAAGGATCCATACTTATAGACTATTTAAGTCCGATTTCTCAATTGTATTTGAGAATTTTTCTATAACATTTGTTTGTCACTCATTTGGACCAATGGGAAATTAAAGCCAAGGATCCATACTTATAGACTATGAAAGTCCGATTTCTCAATTGTATTTGAGAATTTTTCTATAGCATTTGTTTGTCACTCATTTGGACCAATGGGAAATTAAAGCCAAGGATCCATACTTATAGACTATGAAAGTCCGATTTCTCAATTGTATTTGAGAATTTTTCTATAGCATTTGTTTGTCACTCATTTGGACCAATGGGAAATTAAAGCCAAGGATCCATACTTATAGACTATGTAAGTCCGATTTCTCAATTGTATTTGAGAATTTTTCTATAGCATTTGTTTGTCACTCATTTGGACCAATGGGAAATTAAAGCCAAGGATCCATACTTATAGACTATTTAAGTCCGATTTCTCAATTGTATTTGAGAATTTTTCTATAACATTTGTTTGTCACTCATTTGGACCAATGGGAAATTAAAGCCAAGGATCCATACTTATAGACTATGAAAGTCCGATTTCTCAATTGTATTTGAGAATTTTTCTATAGCATTTGTTTGTCACTCATTTGGACCAATGGGAAATTAAAGCCAAGGATCCATACTTATAGACTATTTAAGTCCGATTTCTCAATTGTATTTGAGAATTTTTCTATAACATTTGTTTGTCACTCATTTGGACCAATGGGAAATTAAAGCCAAGGATCCATACTTATAGACTATGTAAGTCCGATTTCTCAATTGTATTTGAGAATTTTTCTATAACATTTGTTTGTCACTCATTTGGACCAATGGGAAATTAAAGCCAAGGATCCATACTTATAGACTATGTAAGTCCGATTTCTCAATTGTATTTGAGAATATTTCTATAACATTTGTTTGTCACTCATTTGGAACAATGGGAAATTAAAGCCAAGGATCCATACTTATAGACTATTTAAGTCCGATTTCTCAATTGTATTTGAGAATTTTTCTATAACATTTGTTTGTCACTCATTTGGACCAATGGGAAATTAAAGCCAAGGATCCATACTTATAGACTATTTAAGTCCGATTTCTCAATTGATTTGAGACATTTTCTATAAAACTTTAAATATTAAAATTGTGTACGTTTTGATGAGCTCTACAGGAATTTGGCCATTTGTGGGCACATTTTTGTTTGTCACTCATTTGGACCAATGGGAAATGAAAGCCAAGGATCCATACTTATAGACTATTTAAGTCCGATTTCTCAATTGATTTGAGAAATTTTCTATAAAACTTTAAATATTAAAATTGTGTACGTTTTGATGAGCTCTACAGGAATTTGGCCATTTGTGGGCACATTTTTGTTTGTCACTCATTTGGACCAATGGGAAATGAAAGCCAAGGATCCATACTTATAGACTATTTAAGTCCGATTTCTCAATTGTATTTGAGAATTTTTCTATAACATTTGTTTGTCACTCATTTGGACCAATGGGAAATTAAAGCCAAGGATCCATACTTATAGACTATTTAAGTCCGATTTCTCAATTGATTTGAGACATTTTCTATAAAACTTTAAATATTAAAATTGTGTACGTTTTGATGAGCTCTACAGGAATTTGGCCATTTGTGGGCACATTTTTGTTTGTCACTCATTTGGACCAATGGGAAATGAAAGCCAAGGATCCATACTTATAGACTATTTAAGTCCGATTTCTCAATTGATTTGAGAAATTTTCTATAAAACTTTAAATATTAAAATTGTGTACGTTTTGATGAGCTCTACAGGAATTTGGCCATTTGTGGGCACATTTTTGTTTGTCACTCATTTGGACCAATGGGAAATGAAAGCCAAGGATCCATACTTATAGACTATTTAAGTCCGATTTCTCAATTGTATTTGAAAATTTTTCTATAACATTTGTTTGTCACTAATTTGGACCAATGGGAAATTAAAGCCAAGGATCCATACTTATAGACTATGAAAGTCCGATTTCTCAATTGTATTTGAGAATTTTTCTATAGCATTTGTTTGTCACTCATTTGGACCAATGGGAAATTAAAGCCAAGGATCCATACTTATAGACTATGTAAGTCCGATTTCTCAATTGTATTTGAGAAATTTTCTATAACATTTGTTTGTCACTCATTTGGACCAATGGGAAATTAAAGCCAAGGATCCATACTTATAGACTATGTAAGTCCGATTTCTCAATTGTATTTGAGAAATTTTCTATAAAACTTTAAATATTAAAATTGTGTACGTTTTGATGAGCTCTACAGGAATTTGGCCATTTGTGGGCACATTTTTGTTTGTCACTCATTTGGACTAATGGGAAATTAAAGCCAAGGATCCATACTTATAGACTATGTAAGTCCGATTTCTCAATTGTATTTGAGAATTTTTCTATAGCATTTGTTTGTCACTCATTTGGACCAATGGGAAATTAAAGCCAAGGATCCATACTTATAGACTATGTAAGTCCGATTTCTCAATTGTATTTGAGAATTTTTCTATAACATTTGTTTGTCACTCATTTGGACCAATGGGAAATTAAAGCCAAGGATCCATACTTATAGACTATGAAAGTCCGATTTCTCAATTGTATTTGAGAATTTTTCTATAGCATTTGTTTGTCACTCATTTGGACCAATGGGAAATTAAAGCCAAGGATCCATACTTATAGACTATGTAAGTCCGATTTCTCAATTGTATTTGAGAATTTTTCTATAGCATTTGTTTGTCACTCATTTGGACCAATGGGAAATTAAAGCCAAGGATCCATACTTATAGACTATTTAAGTCCGATTTCTCAATTGATTTGAGACATTTTCTATAAAACTTTAAATATTAAAATTGTGTACGTTTTGATGAGCTCTACAGGAATTTGGCCATTTGTGGGCACATTTTTGTTTGTCACTCATTTGGACTAATGGGAAATTAAAGCCAAGGATCCATACTTATAGACTATGTAAGTCCGATTTCTCAATTGTATTTGAGAATTTTTCTATAGCATTTGTTTGTCACTCATTTGGACCAATGGGAAATTAAAGCCAAGGATCCATACTTATAGACTATGTAAGTCCGATTTCTCAATTGTATTTGAGAATTTTTCTATAACATTTGTTTGTCACTCATTTGGACCAATGGGAAATTAAAGCCAAGGATCCATACTTATAGACTATTTAAGTCCGATTTCTCAATTGATTTGAGACATTTTCTATAAAACTTTAAATATTAAAATTGTGTACGTTTTGATGAGCTCTACAGGAATTTGGCCATTTGTGGGCACATTTTTGTTTGTCACTCATTTGGACTAATGGGATATTAAAGCCAAGGATCCATACTTATAGACTATTTAAGTCCGATTTCTCAATTGTATTTGAGAATTTTTCTATAACATTTGTTTGTCACTCATTTGGACCAATGGGAAATTAAAGCCAAGGATCCATACTTATAGACTATGAAAGTCCGATTTCTCAATTGTATTTGAGAATTTTTCTATAACATTTGTTTGTCACTCATTTGGACCAATGGGAAATTAAAGCCAAGGATCCATACTTATAGACTATGAAAGTCCGATTTCTCAATTGTATTTGAGAATTTTTCTATAAAACTTTAAATATTAAAATTGTGTACGTTTTGATGAGCTCTATAGGAATTTGGCCATTTGTGGGCACATTTTTGTTTGTCACTCATTTGGACCAATGGGAAATGAAAGCCAAGGATCCATACTTATAGACTATGAAAGTCCGATTTCTCAATTGTATTTGAGAATTTTTCTATAACATTTGTTTGTCACTCATTTGGACCAATGGGAAATTAAAGCCAAGGATCCATACTTATAGACTATGAAAGTCCAATTTCTCAATTGTATTTGAGAAATTTTCTATAAAACTTTAAATATTAAAATTGTGTACGTTTTGATGAGCTCTATAGGAATTTGGCCATTTGTGGGCACATTTTTGTTTGTCACTCATTTGGACCAATGGGAAATGAAAGCCAAGGATCCATACTTATAGACTATTTAAGTCCGATTTCTCAATTGTATTTGGGAATTTTTCTATAACATTTGTTTGTCACTCATTTGGACCAATGGGAAATTAAAGCCAAGGATCCATACTTATAGACTATTTAAGTCCGATTTCTCAATTGTATTTGAGAATTTTTCTATAACATTTGTTTGTCACTCATTTGGACCAATGGGAAATTAAAGCCAAGGATCCATACTTATAGACTATGAAAGTCCGATTTCTCAATTGTATTTGAGAATTTTTCTATAGCATTTGTTTGTCACTCATTTGGACCAATGGGAAATTAAAGCCAAGGATCCATACTTATAGACTATGTAAGTCCGATTTCTCAATTGTATTTGAGAATTTTTCTATAACATTTGTTTGTCACTCATTTGGACCAATGGGAAATTAAAGCCAAGGATCCATACTTATAGACTATGTAAGTCCGATTTCTCAATTGTATTTGAGAATTTTTCTATAACATTTGTTTGTCACTCATTTGGACCAATGGGAAATTAAAGCCAAGGATCCATACTTATAGACTATTTAAGTCCGATTTCTCAATTGTATTTGAGAATTTTTCTATAACATTTGTTTGTCACTCATTTGGACCAATGGGAAATTAAAGCCAAGGATCCATACTTATAGACTATGAAAGTCCGATTTGTCAATTGTATTTGAGAATTTTTCTATAGCATTTGTTTGTCACTCATTTGGACCAATGGGAAATTAAAGCCAAGGATCCATACTTATAGACTATGTAAGTCCGATTTCTCAATTGTATTTGAGAATTTTTCTATAGCATTTGTTTGTCACTCATTTGGACCAATGGGAAATTAAAGCCAAGGATCCATACTTATAGACTATGTAAGTCCGATTTCTCAATTGTATTTGAGAAATTTTCTATAACATTTGTTTGTCACTCATTTGGACCAATGGGAAATTAAAGCCAAGGATCCATACTTATAGACTATGTAAGTCCGATTTCTTAATTGTATTTGAGAAATTTTCTATAACATTTGTTTGTCACTCATTTGGACCAATGGGAAATTAAAGCCAAGGATCCATACTTATAGACTATGTAAGTCCGATTTCTCAATTGTATTTGAGAAATTTTCTATAAAACTTTAAATATTAAAATTGTGTACGTTTTGATGAGCTCTACAGGAATTTGGCCATTTGTGGGCACATTTTTGTTTGTCACTCATTTGGACCAATGGGAAATGAAAGCCAAGGATCCATACTTATAGACTATTTAAGTCCGATTTCTCAATTGATTTGAGAAATTTTCTATAAAACTTTAAATATTAAAATTGTGTACGTTTTGATGAGCTCTACAGGAATTTGGCCATTTGTGGGCACATTTTTGTTTGTCACTCATTTGGACCAATGGGAAATGAAAGCCAAGGATCCATACTTATAGACTATTTAAGTCCGATTTCTCAATTGTATTTGAGAATTTTTCTATAACATTTGTTTGTCACTCATTTGGACCAATGGGAAATTAAAGCCAAGGATCCATACTTATAGACTATTTAAGTCCGATTTCTCAATTGATTTGAGACATTTTCTATAAAACTTTAAATATTAAAATTGTGTACGTTTTGATGAGCTCTACAGGAATTTGGCCATTTGTGGGCACATTTTTGTTTGTCACTCATTTGGACCAATGGGAAATGAAAGCCAAGGATCCATACTTATAGACTATTTAAGTCCGATTTCTCAATTGATTTGAGAAATTTTCTATAAAACTTTAAATATTAAAATTGTGTACGTTTTGATGAGCTCTACAGGAATTTGGCCATTTGTGGGCACATTTTTGTTTGTCACTCATTTGGACCAATGGGAAATGAAAGCCAAGGATCCATACTTATAGACTATTTAAGTCCGATTTCTCAATTGTATTTGAGAATTTTTCTATAACATTTGTTTGTCACTCATTTGGACCAATGGGAAATTAAAGCCAAGGATCCATACTTATAGACTATGAAAGTCCGATTTCTCAATTGTATTTGAGAATTTTTCTATAGCATTTGTTTGTCACTCATTTGGACCAATGGGAAATTAAAGCCAAGGATCCATACTTATAGACTATGTAAGTCCGATTTCTCAATTGTATTTGAGAATTTTTCTATAGCATTTGTTTGTCACTCATTTGGACCAATGGGAAATTAAAGCCAAGGATCCATACTTATAGACTATGTAAGTCCGATTTCTCAATTGTATTTGAGAAATTTTCTATAACATTTGTTTGTCACTCATTTGGACCAATGGGAAATTAAAGCCAAGGATCCATACTTATAGACTATGTAAGTCCGATTTCTCAATTGTATTTGAGAAATTTTCTATAAAACTTTAAATATTAAAATTGTGTACGTTTTGATGAGCTCTACAGGAATTTGGCCATTTGTGGGCACATTTTTGTTTGTCACTCATTTGGACTAATGGGAAATTAAAGCCAAGGATCCATACTTATAGACTATTTAAGTACGATTTCTCAATTGTATTTGAGAATTTTTCTATAACATTTGTTTGTCACTCATTTGGACCAATGGGAAATTAAAGCCAAGGATCCATACTTATAGACTATGTAAGTCCGATTTCTCAATTGTATTTGAGAATTTTTCTATAACATTTGTTTGTCACTCATTTGGACCAATGGGAAATTAAAGCCAAGGATCCATACTTATAGACTATGAAAGTCCGATTTCTCAATTGTATTTGAGAATTTTTCTATAACATTTGTTTGTCACTCATTTGGACCAATGGGAAATTAAAGCCAAGGATCCATACTTATAGACTATGTAAGTCCGATTTCTCAATTGTATTTGAGAATTTTTCTATAACATTTGTTTGTCACTCATTTGGACCAATGGGAAATTAAAGCCAAGGATCCATACTTATAGACTATTTAAGTCCGATTTCTCAATTGTATTTGGGAATTTTTCTATAACATTTGTTTGTCACTCATTTGGACCAATGGGAAATTAAAGCCAAGGATCCATACTTATAGACTATTTAAGTCCGATTTCTCAATTGTATTTGAGAATTTTTCTATAACATTTGTTTGTCACTCATTTGGACCAATGGGAAATTAAAGCCAAGGATCCATACTTATAGACTATGTAAGTCCGATTTCTCAATTGTATTTGAGAATTTTTCTATAACATTTGTTTGTCACTCATTTGGACCAATGGGAAATTAAAGCCAAGGATCCATACTTATAGACTATTTAAGTCCGATTTCTCAATTGTATTTGAGAATTTTTCTATAACATTTGTTTGTCACTCATTTGGACCAATGGGAAATTAAAGCCAAGGATCCATACTTATAGACTATGAAAGTCCGATTTGTCAATTGTATTTGAGAATTTTTCTATAGCATTTGTTTGTCACTCATTTGGACCAATGGGAAATTAAAGCCAAGGATCCATACTTATAGACTATGTAAGTCCGATTTCTCAATTGTATTTGAGAATTTTTCTATAGCATTTGTTTGTCACTCATTTGGACCAATGGGAAATTAAAGCCAAGGATCCATACTTATAGACTATGTAAGTCCGATTTCTCAATTGTATTTGAGAAATTTTCTATAACATTTGTTTGTCACTCATTTGGACCAATGGGAAATTAAAGCCAAGGATCCATACTTATAGACTATGTAAGTCCGATTTCTTAATTGTATTTGAGAAATTTTCTATAACATTTGTTTGTCACTCATTTGGACCAATGGGAAATTAAAGCCAAGGATCCATACTTATAGACTATGTAAGTCCGATTTCTCAATTGTATTTGAGAAATTTTCTATAAAACTTTAAATATTAAAATTGTGTACGTTTTGATGAGCTCTACAGGAATTTGGCCATTTGTGGGCACATTTTTGTTTGTCACTCATTTGGACCAATGGAAAATTAAAGCCAAGGATCCATACTTATAGACTATGTAAGTCCGATTTCTCAATTGTATTTGAGAAATTTTCTATAAAACTTTAAATATTAAAATTGTGTACGTTTTGATGAGCTCTACAGGAATTTGGCCATTTGTGGGCACATTTTTGTTTGTCACTCATTTGGACCAATGGGAAATTAAAGCCAAGGATCCATACTTATAGACTATGTAAGTCCGATTTCTCAATTGTATTTGAGAATTTTTCTATAACATTTGTTTGTCACTCATTTGGACCAATGGGAAATTAAAGCCAAGGATCCATACTTATAGACTATTTAAGTCAGATTTCTCAATTGTATTTGAGAATTTTTCTATAACATTTGTTTGTCACTCATTTGGACCAATGGGAAATTAAAGCCAAGGATCCATACTTATAGACTATGTAAGTCCGATTTCTCAATTGTATTTGAGAATTTTTCTATAACATTTGTTTGTCACTCATTTGGACCAATGGGAAATTAAAGCCAAGGATCCATACTTATAGACTATGTAAGTCTGATTTCTCAATTGTATTTGAGAATTTTTCTATAACATTTGTTTGTCACTCATTTGGACCAATGGGAAATTAAAGCCAAGGATCCATACTTATAGACTATGTAAGTCCGATTTCTCAATTGTATTTGAGAATTTTTCTATAACATTTGTTTGTCACTCATTTGGACCAATGGGAAATTAAAGCCAAGGATCCATACTTATAGACTATGTAAGTCTGATTTCTCAATTGTATTTGAGAATTTTTCTATAACATTTGTTTGTCACTCATTTGGACCAATGGGTAATAAAAGCCAAGTGTCCATACTTATAGACTATTTAAGTCCGATTTCTCAATTGTATTTGAGAATTTTTCTATAGCATTTGTTTGTCACTCATTTGGACCAATGGGAAATTAAAGCCAAGGATCCATACTTATAGACTATTTAAGTCCGATTTCTCAATTGATTTGAGAAATTTTCTATAAAACTTTAAATATTAAAATTGTGTACGTTTTGATGAGCTCTACAGGAATTTGGCCATTTGTGGGCACATTTTTGTTTGTCACTCATTTGGACCAATGGGAAATTAAAGCCAAGGATCCATACTTATAGACTATTTAAGTCCGATTTCTCAATTGTATTTGAGAATTTTTCTATAACATTTGTTTGTCACTCATTTGGACCAATGGGAAATGAAAGCCAAGGATCCATACTTATAGACTATTTAAGTCCGATTTCTCAATTGTATTTGAGAATTTTTCTATAACATTTGTTTGTCACTCATTTGGACCAATGGGAAATTAAAGCCAAGGATCCATACTTATAGACAATGTAAGTCCAATTTCTCAATTGTATTTGAGAAATTTTCTATAAAACTTTAAATATTAAAATTGTGTACGTTTTGATGAGCTCTATAGGAATTTGGCCATTTGTGGGCACATTTTTGTTTGTCACTCATTTGGACCAATGGGAAATGAAAGCCAAGGATCCATACTTATAGACTATTTAAGTCCGATTTCTCAATTGTATTTGAGAATTTTTCTATAACATTTGTTTGTCACTCATTTGGACCAATGGGAAATTAAAGCCAAGGATCCATACTTATAGACTATTTAAGTCCGATTTCTCAATTGTATTTGAGAATTTTTCTATAACATTTGTTTGTCACTCATTTGGACCAATGGGAAATTAAAGCCAAGGATCCATACTTATAGACAATGTAAGTCCAATTTCTCAATTGTATTTGAGAAATTTTCTATAAAACTTTAAATATTAAAATTGTGTACGTTTTGATGAGCTCTATAGGAATTTGGCCATTTGTGGGCACATTTTTGTTTGTCACTCATTTGGACCAATGGGAAATGAAAGCCAAGGATCCATACTTATAGACTATTTAAGTCCGATTTCTCAATTGTATTTGAGAATTTTTCTATAACATTTGTTTGTCACTCATTTGGACCAATGGGAAATTAAAGCCAAGGATCCATACTTATAGACAATGTAAGTCCAATTTCTCAATTGTATTTGAGAAATTTTCTATAAAACTTTAAATATTAAAATTGTGTACGTTTTGATGAGCTCTATAGGAATTTGGCCATTTGTGGGCACATTTTTGTTTGTCACTCATTTGGACCAATGGGAAATGAAAGCCAAGGATCCATACTTATAGACTATTTAAGTCCGATTTCTCAATTGTATTTGAGAATTTTTCTATAACATTTGTTTGTCACTCATTTGGACCAATGGGAAATGAAAGCCAAGGATCCATACTTATAGACTATTTAAGTCCGATTTCTCAATTGTATTTGAGAATTTTTCTATAACATTTGTTTGTCACTCATTTGGACCAATGGGAAATTAAAGGCAAGGATCCATACTTATAGACAATGTAAGTCCAATTTCTCAATTGTATTTGAGAAATTTTCTATAAAACTTTAAATATTAAAATTGTGTACGTTTTGATGAGCTCTATAGGAATTTGGCCATTTGTGGGCACATTTTTGTTTGTCACTCATTTGGACCAATGGGAAATTAAAGCCAAGGATCCATACTTATAGACTATGTAAGTCCGATTTCTCAATTGTATTTGAGAAATTTTCTATAAAACTTTAAATATTAAAATTGTGTAAATTTTGATGAGCTCTACAGGAATTTGGCCATTTGTGGGCACATTTTTGTTTGTCACTCATTTGGACCAATGGGAAATGAAAGCCAAGGATCCATACTTATAGACTATTTAAGTCCGATTTCTCAATTGTATTTGAGAATTTTTCTATAACATTTGTTTGTCACTCATTTGGACCAATGGGAAATTAAAGCCAAGGATCCATACTTATAGACTATGTAAGTCGGATTTCTCAATTGTATTTGAGAATTTTTCTATAAAACTTTAAATATTAAAATTGCGTAAATTTTGATGAGCTTTACAGGAATTTGGCCATTTGTGGGCACATTTTTGTTTGTCACTCATTTGGACCAATGGAAAATTAAAGCCAAGGATCCATACTTATAGACTATTTAAGTCCGATTTCTCAATTGTATTTGAGAAATTTTCTATAAAACTTTAAATATTAAAATTGCGTAAATTTTGATGAGCTTTACAGGAATTTGGCCATTTGTGGGCACATTTTTGTTTGTCACTCATTTGGACCAATGGGAAATTAAAGCCAAGGATCCATACTTATAGACTATGTAAGTCGGATTTCTCAATTGTATTTGAGAATTTTTCTATAAAACTTTAAATATTAAAATTGCGTAAATTTTGATGAGCTTTACAGGAATTTGGCCATTTGTGGGCACATTTTTGTTTGTCACTCATTTGGACCAATGGGAAATTAAAGCCAAGGATCCATACTTATAGACTATGTAAGTCCGATTTCTCAATTGTATTTGAGAAATTTTCTATAAAACTTTAAATATTAAAATTGTGTAAATTTTGATGAGCTCTATAGGAATTTGGCCATTTGTGGGCACATTTTTGTTTGTCACTCATTTGGACCAATGGGAAATGAAAGCCAAGGATCCATACTTATAGACTATTTAAGTCCGATTTCTCAATTGTATTTGAGAATTTTTCTATAACATTTGTTTGTCACTCATTTGGACCAATGGGAAATTAAAGCCAAGGATCCATACTTATAGACTATGTAAGTCCGATTTCTCAATTGTATTTGAGAAATTTTCTATAAAACTTTAAATATTAAAATTGCGTAAATTTTGATGAGCTTTACAGGAATTTGGCCATTTGTGGGCACATTTTTGTTTGTCACTCATTTGGACCAATGGAAAATTAAAGCCAAGGATCCATACTTATAGACTATTTAAGTCCGATTTCTCAATTGTATTTGAGAATTTTTCTATAACATTTGTTTGTCACTCATTTGGACCAATGGGAAATTAAAGCCAAGGATCCATACTTATAGACTATGTAAGTCGGATTTCTCAATTGTATTTGAGAATTTTTCTATAACATTTGTTTGTCACTCATTTGGACCAATGGGAAATTAAAGCCAAGGATCCATACTTATAGACTATGTAAGTCTGATTTCTCAATTGTATTGGAGAATTTTTCTATAAAACTTTAAATATTAAAATTGTGTAAATTTTGATGAGCTCTACAGGAATTTGGCCATTTGTGGGCACATTTTTGTTTGTCACTCATTTGGACCAATGGAAAATTAAAGCCAAGGATCCATACTTATAGACTATGTAAGTCCAATTTCTCAATTGTATTTGAGAAATTTTCTATAAAACTTTAAATATTAAAATTGTGTAAATTTTGATGAGCTCTACAGGAATTTGGCCATTTTTGGGCACATTTTTGTTTGTCACTCATTTGGACCAATGGAAAATTAAAGCCAAGGATCCATACTTATAGACTATGTAAGTCCGATTGCTAAATTGTATTTGAGAATTTTTCTATGACATTTGTTTGTCACTCATTTGGACCAATGGAAAATGAAAGCCAAGGATCCATACTTATAGACTATTTAAGTCCGATTTCTCAATTGTATTTGAGAATTTTTCTATGACATTTGTTTGTCACTCATTTGGACCAATGGGTAATAAAAGCCAAGTGTCCATACTTATAGACTATGTAAGTCCGATTTCTCAATTGTATTTGCGAATTTTTCTATGACATTTGTTTGTCACTCATTTGGACCAATGGGTAATAAAAGCCAAGTGTCCATACTTATAGACTATGTAAGTCCGATTTCTCAATTGTATTTGCGAATTTTTCTATGACATTTGTTTGTCACTCATTTGGACCAATGGGTAATAAAAGCCAAGTGTCCATACTTATAGACTATGTAAGTCCGATTTCTCAATTGTATTTGCGAATTTTTCTATGACATTTGTTTGTCACTCATTTGGACCAATGGAAAATTAAAGCCAAGGATCCATACTTATAGACTATTTAAGTCCGATTTCTCAATTGTATTTGAGAATTTTTCTATAACATTTGTTTGTCACTCATTTGGACCAATGGAAAATGAAAGCCAAGGATCCATACTTATAGACTATGTAAGTCCGATTTCTCAATTGTATTTGCGAATTTTTCTATAACATTTGTTTGTCACTCATTTGGACCAATGGAAAATGAAAGCCAAGGATCCATACTTATAGACTATTTAAGTCCGATTTCTCAATTGTATTTGAGAATTTTTCTATAACATTTGTTTGTCACTCATTTGGACCAATGGGAAATTAAAGCCAAGGATCCATACTTATAGACTACGAAAGTCCGATTTCTCAATTGTATTTGAGAATTTTTCTATAGCATTTGTTTGTCACTCATTTGGACCAATGGGAAATTAAAGCCAAGGATCCATACTTATAGACTATTTAAGTCCGATTTCTCAATTGTATTTGAGAATTTTTCTATAACATTTGTTTGTCACTCATTTGGACCAATGGAAAATGAAAGCCAAGGATCCATACTTATAGACTATTTAAGTCCGATTTCTCAATTGTATTTGAGAATTTTTCTATAACATTTGTTTGTCACTCATTTGGACCAATGGGAAATTAAAGCCAAGGATCCATACTTATAGACTATTTAAGTCCGATTGCTCAATTGTATTTGAGAATTTTTCTATAACATTTGTTTGTCACTCATTTGGACCAATGGAAAATGAAAGCCAAGGATCCATACTTATAGACTATTTAAGTCCGATTGCTCAATTGTATTTGAGAATTTTTCTATAACATTTGTTTGTCACTCATTTGGACCAATGGGTAATAAAAGCCAAGTGTCCATACTTATAGACTATTTAAGTCAGATTTCTCAATTGTATTTGAGAATTTTTTTATAAAATTTTATATATTAAAATTGTGTAAATTTTGATGAGCTTTGCAGGAATTTGGCCATTTGTGGGCACATTTTTGTTTGTCACTCATTTGGACCAATGGAAAATTAAAGCCAAGGATCCATACTTATAGACTATTTAAGTCCGATTTCTCAATTGTATTTGAGAATTTTTCTATGACATTTGTTTGTCACTCATTTGGACCAATGGGTAATAAAAGCCAAGTGTCCATACTTATAGACTATTTAAGTCCGATTTCTCAATTGTATTTGAGAATTTTTTTATAAAATTTTATATATTAAAATTGTGTAAATTTTGATGAGCTTTACAGGAATTTGGCCATTTGTGGGCACATTTTTGTTTGTCACTCATTTGGACCAATGGAAAATTAAAGCCAAGGATCCATACTTATAGACTATTTAAGTCCGATTTCTCAATTGTATTTGAGAATTTTTCTATAACATTTGTTTGTCACTCATTTGGACCAATGGAAAATTAAAGCCAAGGATCCATACTTATAGACTATGTAAGTCCGATTTCTCAATTGTATTTGCGAATTTTTCTATAACATTTGTTTGTCACTCATTTGGACCAATGGGAAATTAAAGCCAAGGATCCATACTTATAGACTATTTAAGTCAGATTTCTCAATTGTATTTGAGAATTTTTTTATAAAATTTTATATATTAAAATTGTGTAAATTTTGATGAGCTTTACAGGAATTTGGCCATTTGTGGGCACATTTTTGTTTGTCACTCATTTGGACCAATGGAAAATTAAAGCCAAGGATCCATACTTATAGACTATTTAAGTCCGATTTCTCAATTGTATTTGAGAATTTTTTTATAAAATTTTATATATTAAAATTGTGTAAATTTTGATGAGCTTTACAGGAATTTGGCCATTTGTGGGCACATTTTTGTTTGTCACTCATTTGGACCAATGGAAAATTAAAGCCAAGGATCCATACTTATAGACTATTTAAGTCCGATTTCTCAATTGTATTTGAGAATTTTTCTATAACATTTGTTTGTCACTCATTTGGACCAATGGAAAATTAAAGCCAAGGATCCATACTTATAGACTATGTAAGTCCGATTTCTCAATTGTATTTGCGAATTTTTCTATAACATTTGTTTGTCACTCATTTGGACCAATGGGAAATTAAAGCCAAGGATCCATACTTATAGACTATTTAAGTCAGATTTCTCAATTGTATTTGAGAATTTTTTTATAAAATTTTATATATTAAAATTGTGTAAATTTTGATGAGCTTTACAGGAATTTGGCCATTTGTGGGCACATTTTTGTTTGTCACTCATTTGGACCAATGGAAAATTAAAGCCAAGGATCCATACTTATAGACTATTTAAGTCAGATTTCTCAATTGTATTTGAGAATTTTTTTATAAAATTTTATATATTAAAATTGTGTAAATTTTGATGAGCTTTACAGGAATTTGGCCATTTGTGGGCACATTTTTGTTTGTCACTCATTTGGACCAATGGAAAATTAAAGCCAAGGATCCATACTTATAGACTATTTAAGTCCGATTTCTCAATTGTATTTGAGAATTTTTCTATAACATTTGTTTGTCACTCATTTGGACCAATGGGTAATAAAAGCCAAGTGTCCATACTTATAGACTATTTAAGTCAGATTTCTCAATTGTATTTGAGAATTTTTTTATAAAATTTTATATATTAAAATTGTGTAAATTTTGATGAGCTTTGCAGGAATTTGGCCATTTGTGGGCACATTTTTGTTTGTCACTCATTTGGACCAATGGAAAATTAAAGCCAAGGATCGATACTTATAGACTATGTAAGTCCGATTTCTCAATTGTATTTGAGAATTTTTCTATAACATTTGTTTGTCACTCATTTGGACCAATGGGAAATTAAAGCCAAGGATCCATACTTATAGACTATGTAAGTCCGATTTCTCAATTGTATTTGAGAATTTTTCTATAACATTTGTTTGTCACTCATTTGGACCAATGGGAAATTAAAGCCAAGGATCCATACTTATAGACTATTTAAGTCAGATTTCTCAATTGTATTTGAGAATTTTTCTATAACATTTGTTTGTCACTCATTTGGACCAATGGGAAATTAAAGCCAAGGATCCATACTTATAGACTATTTAAGTCAGATTTCTCAATTGTATTTGAGAATTTTTCTATAACATTTGTTTGTCACTCATTTGGACCAATGGGAAATTAAAGCCAAGGATCCATACTTATAGACTATTTAAGTCCGATTTCTCAATTGTATTTGAGAATTTTTCTGTAACATTTGTTTGTCACTCATTTGGACCAATGGGAAATTAAAGCCAAGGATCCATACTTATAGACTATTTAAGTCAGATTTCTCAATTGTATTTGAGAATTTTTCTATGACATTTGTTTGTCACTCATTTGGACCAATGGAAAATTAAAGCCAAGGATCCATACTTATAGACTATTTAAGTCCGATTTCTCAATTGTATTTGAGAATTTTTCTATAACATTTGTTTGTCACTCATTTGGACCAATGGGAAATTAAAGCCAAGGATCCATACTTATAGACTATGTAAGTCCGATTTCTCAATTGTATTTGAGAATTTTTCTATAACATTTGTTTGTCACTCATTTGGACCAATGGGAAATTAAAGCCAAGGATCCATACTTATAGACTATTTAAGTCAGATTTCTCAATTGTATTTGAGAATTTTTCTATGACATTTGTTTGTCACTCATTTGGACCAATGGGTAATAAAAGCCAAGTGTCCATACTTATAGACTATTTAAGTCAGATTTATCAATTGTATTTGAGAATTTTTTTATAAAATTTTATATATTAAAATTGTGTAAATTTTGATGAGCTTTGCAGGAATTTGGCCATTTGTGGGCACATTTTTGTTTGTCACTCATTTGGACCAATGGAAAATTAAAGCCAAGGATCCATACTTATAGACTATTTAAGTCCGATTTCTCAATTGTATTTGAGAATTTTTCTATAACATTTGTTTGTCACTCATTTGGACCAATGGGTAATAAAAGCCAAGTGTCCATACTTATAGACTATTTAAGTCAGATTTCTCAATTGTATTTGAGAATTTTTTTATAACATTTGTTTGTCACTCATTTGGACCAATGGGAAATTAAAGCCAAGGATCCATACTTATAGACTATGTAAGTCCGATTTCTCAATTGTATTTGAGAATTTTTCTATAACATTTGTTTGTCACTCATTTGGACCAATGGGAAATTAAAGCCAAGGATCCATACTTATAGACTATTTAAGTCAGATTTCTCAATTGTATTTGAGAATTTTTCTATGACATTTGTTTGTCACTCATTTGGACCAATGGAAAATTAAAGCCAAGGATCCATACTTATAGACTATTTAAGTCCGATTTCTCAATTGTATTTGAGAATTTTTCTATAACATTTGTTTGTCACTCATTTGGACCAATGGGAAATTAAAGCCAAGGATCCATACTTATAGACTATGTAAGTCCGATTTCTCAATTGTATTTGAGAATTTTTCTATAACATTTGTTTGTCACTCATTTGGACCAATGGGAAATTAAAGCCAAGGATCCATACTTATAGACTATTTAAGTCAGATTTCTCAATTGTATTTGAGAATTTTTCTATGACATTTGTTTGTCACTCATTTGGACCAATGGGAAATTAAAGCCAAGGATCCATACTTATAGACTATTTAAGTCCGATTTCTCAATTGTATTTGAGAATTTTTCTATGACATTTGTTTGTCACTCATTTGGACCAATGGGTAATAAAAGCCAAGTGTCCATACTTATAGACTATTTAAGTCAGATTTCTCAATTGTATTTGAGAATTTTTTTATAAAATTTTATATATTAAAATTGTGTAAATTTTGATGAGCTTTGCAGGAATTTGGCCATTTGTGGGCACATTTTTGTTTGTCACTCATTTGGACCAATGGAAAATTAAAGCCAAGGATCCATACTTATAGACTATGTAAGTCCGATTGCTCAATTGTATTTGAGAATTTTTCTATAACATTTGTTTGTCACTCATTTGGACCAATGGAAAATGAAAGCCAAGGATCCATACTTATAGACTATTTAAGTCCGATTTCTCAATTGTATTTGAGAATTTTTCTATAACATTTGTTTGTCACTCATTTGGACCAATGGGAAATTAAAGCCAAGGATCCATACTTATAGACTATGTAAGTCCGATTTCTCAATTGTATTTGAGAATTTTTCTATAACATTTGTTTGTCACTCATTTGGACCAATGGGAAATTAAAGCCAAGGATCCATACTTATAGACTATTTAAGTCAGATTTCTCAATTGTATTTGAGAATTTTTCTATGACATTTGTTTGTCACTCATTTGGACCAATGGAAAATTAAAGCCAAGGATCCATACTTATAGACTATTTAAGTCCGATTTCTCAATTGTATTTGAGAATTTTTCTATAACATTTGTTTGTCACTCATTTGGACCAATGGGAAATTAAAGCCAAGGATCCATACTTATAGACTATTTAAGTCAGATTTCTCAATTGTATTTGAGAATTTTTCTATGACATTTGTTTGTCACTCATTTGGACCAATGGGAAATTAAAGCCAAGGATCCATACTTATAGACTATTTAAGTCCGATTTCTCAATTGTATTTGAGAATTTTTCTATAACATTTGTTTGTCACTCATTTGGACCAATGGGAAATTAAAGCCAAGGATCCATACTTATAGACTATGTAAGTCCGATTTCTCAATTGTATTTGAGAATTTTTCTATAACATTTGTTTGTCACTCATTTGGACCAATGGGAAATTAAAGCCAAGGATCCATACTTATAGACTATTTAAGTCAGATTTCTCAATTGTATTTGAGAATTTTTCTATAACATTTGTTTGTCACTCATTTGGACCAATGGGAAATTAAAGCCAAGGATCCATACTTATAGACTATTTAAGTCCGATTTCTCAATTGTATTTGAGAATTTTTCTATAACATTTGTTTGTCACTCATTTGGACCAATGGGAAATTAAAGCCAAGGATCCATACTTATAGACTATTTAAGTCAGATTTCTCAATTGTATTTGAGAATTTTTCTATGACATTTGTTTGTCACTCATTTGGACCAATGGAAAATTAAAGCCAAGGATCCATACTTATAGACTATTTAAGTCCGATTTCTCAATTGTATTTGAGAATTTTTCTATAACATTTGTTTGTCACTCATTTGGACCAATGGGAAATTAAAGCCAAGGATCCATACTTATAGACTATGTAAGTCCGATTTCTCAATTGTATTTGAGAATTTTTCTATAACATTTGTTTGTCACTCATTTGGACCAATGGGAAATTAAAGCCAAGGATCCATACTTATAGACTATTTAAGTCAGATTTCTCAATTGTATTTGAGAATTTTTCTATGACATTTGTTTGTCACTCATTTGGACCAATAGGTAATAAAAGCCAAGTGTCCATACTTATAGACTATTTAAGTCAGATTTCTCAATTGTATTTGAGAATTTTTTTATAAAATTTTATATATTAAAATTGTGTAAATTTTGATGAGCTTTGCAGGAATTTGGCCATTTGTGGGCACATTTTTGTTTGTCACTCATTTGGACCAATGGAAAATTAAAGCCAAGGATCCATACTTATAGACTATGTAAGTCCGATTGCTCAATTGTATTTGAGAATTTTTCTATAACATTTGTTTGTCACTCATTTGGACCAATGGAAAATGAAAGCCAAGGATCCATACTTATAGACTATTTAAGTCCGATTTCTCAATTGTATTTGAGAATTTTTCTATAACATTTGTTTGTCACTCATTTGGACCAATGGGAAATTAAAGCCAAGGATCCATACTTATAGACTATGTAAGTCCGATTGCTCAATTGTATTTGAGAATTTTTCTATAACATTTGTTTGTCACTCATTTGGACCAATGGAAAATGAAAGCCAAGGATCCATACTTATAGACTATTTAAGTCAGATTTCTCAATTGTATTTGAGAATTTTTCTATGACATTTGTTTGTCACTCATTTGGACCAATAGGTAATAAAAGCCAAGTGTCCATACTTATAGACTATTTAAGTCAGATTTCTCAATTGTATTTGAGAATTTTTCTATGACATTTGTTTGTCACTCATTTGGACCAATAGGTAATAAAAGCCAAGTGTCCATACTTATAGACTATTTAAGTCAGATTTCTCAATTGTATTTGAGAATTTTTTTATAAAATTTTATATATTAAAATTGTGTAAATTTTGATGAGCTTTGCAGGAATTTGGCCATTTGTGGGCACATTTTTGTTTGTCACTCATTTGGACCAATGGAAAATTAAAGCCAAGGATCCATACTTATAGACTATGTAAGTCCGATTGCTCAATTGTATTTGAGAATTTTTCTATAACATTTGTTTGTCACTCATTTGGACCAATGGAAAATGAAAGCCAAGGATCCATACTTATAGACTATTTAAGTCAGATTTCTCAATTGTATTTGAGAATTTTTCTATGACATTTGTTTGTCACTCATTTGGACCAATAGGTAATAAAAGCCAAGTGTCCATACTTATAGACTATTTAAGTCAGATTTCTCAATTGTATTTGAGAATTTTTTTATAAAATTTTATATATTAAAATTGTGTAAATTTTGATGAGCTTTGCAGGAATTTGGCCATTTGTGGGCACATTTTTGTTTGTCACTCATTTGGACCAATGGAAAATTAAAGCCAAGGATCCATACTTATAGACTATGTAAGTCCGATTGCTCAATTGTATTTGAGAATTTTTCTATAACATTTGTTTGTCACTCATTTGGACCAATGGAAAATGAAAGCCAAGGATCCATACTTATAGACTATTTAAGTCCGATTTCTCAATTGTATTTGAGAATTTTTCTATAACATTTGTTTGTCACTCATTTGGACCAATGGGAAATTAAAGCCAAGGATCCATACTTATAGACTATGTAAGTCCGATTTCTCAATTGTATTTGAGAATTTTTCTATGACATTTGTTTGTCACTCATTTGGACCAATGGAAAATTAAAGCCAAGGATCCATACTTATAGACTATTTAAGTCCGATTTCTCAATTGTATTTGAGAATTTTTCTATAACATTTGTTTGTCACTCATTTGGACCAATGGGAAATTAAAGCCAAGGATCCATACTTATAGACTATGTAAGTCCGATTTCTCAATTGTATTTGAGAATTTTTCTATAACATTTGTTTGTCACTCATTTGGACCAATGGGAAATTAAAGCCAAGGATCCATACTTATAGACTATTTAAGTCAGATTTCTCAATTGTATTTGAGAATTTTTCTATGACATTTGTTTGTCACTCATTTGGACCAATGGGAAATTAAAGCCAAGGATCCATACTTATAGACTATTTAAGTCCGATTTCTCAATTGTATTTGAGAATTTTTCTATGACATTTGTTTGTCACTCATTTGGACCAATGGGTAATAAAAGCCAAGTGTCCATACTTATAGACTATTTAAGTCAGATTTCTCAATTGTATTTGAGAATTTTTTTATAAAATTTTATATATTAAAATTGTGTAAATTTTGATGAGCTTTGCAGGAATTTGGCCATTTGTGGGCACATTTTTGTTTGTCACTCATTTGGACCAATGGAAAATTAAAGCCAAGGATCCATACTTATAGACTATGTAAGTCCGATTTCTCAATTGTATTTGAGAATTTTTCTATAACATTTGTTTGTCACTCATTTGGACCAATGGGTAATGAAAGCCAAGAATCCATACTTATAGACTATTTAAGTCCGATTTCTCAATTGTATTTGAGAATTTTTCTATAACATTTGTTTGTCACTCATTTGGACCAATGGAAAATTAAAGCCAAGGATCCATACTTATAGACTATTTAAGTCCGATTTCTCAATTGTATTTGAGAATTTTTCTATAACATTTGTTTGTCACTCATTTGGACCAATGGGAAATTAAAGCCAAGGATCCATACTTATAGACTATTTAAGTCCGATTTCTCAATTGTATTTGAGAATTTTTCTATGACATTTGTTTGTCACTCATTTGGACCAATGGGTAATAAAAGCCAAGTGTCCATACTTATAGACTATTTAAGTCAGATTTCTCAATTGTATTTGAGAATTTTTTTATAAAATTTTATATATTAAAATTGTGTAAATTTTGATGAGCTTTGCAGGAATTTGGCCATTTGTGGGCACATTTTTGTTTGTCACTCATTTGGACCAATGGAAAATTAAAGCCAAGGATCCATACTTATAGACTATTTAAGTCCGATTTCTCAATTGTATTTGAGAATTTTTCTATAACATTTGTTTGTCACTCATTTGGACCAATGGGTAATAAAAGCCAAGTGTCCATACTTATAGACTATTTAAGTCAGATTTCTCAATTGTATTTGAGAATTTTTTTATAAAATTTTATATATTAAAATTGTGTAAATTTTGATGAGCTTTGCAGGAATTTGGCCATTTGTGGGCACATTTTTGTTTGTCACTCATTTGGACCAATGGAAAATTAAAGCCAAGGATCCATACTTATAGACTATTTAAGTCCGATTTCTCAATTGTATTTGAGAATTTTTCTATGACATTTGTTTGTCACTCATTGGGACCAATGGGTAATAAAAGCCAAGTGTCCATACTTATAGACTATTTAAGTCAGATTTCTCAATTGTATTTGAGAATTTTTTTATAAAATTTTATATATTAAAATTGTGTAAATTTTGATGAGCTTTGCAGGAATTTGGCCATTTGTGGGCACATTTTTGTTTGTCACTCATTTGGACCAATGGAAAATTAAAGCCAAGGATCCATACTTATAGACTATTTAAGTCCGATTTCTCAATTGTATTTGAGAATTTTTCTATAACATTTGTTTGTCACTCATTTGGACCAATGGGTAATAAAAGCCAAGTGTCCATACTTATAGACTATTTAAGTCAGATTTCTCAATTGTATTTGAGAATTTTTTTATAAAATTTTATATATTAAAATTGTGTAAATTTTGATGAGCTTTGCAGGAATTTGGCCATTTGTGGGCACATTTTTGTTTGTCACTCATTTGGACCAATTGAAAATTAAAGCCAAGGATCCATACTTATAGACTATTTAAGTCCGATTTCTCAATTGTATTTGAGAATTTTTCTATGACATTTGTTTGTCACTCATTTGGACCAATGGGTAATAAAAGCCAAGTGTCCATACTTATAGACTATTTAAGTCAGATTTCTCAATTGTATTTGAGAATTTTTTTATAAAATTTTATATATTAAAATTGTGTAAATTTTGATGAGCTTTGCAGGAATTTGGCCATTTGTGGGCACATTTTTGTTTGTCACTCATTTGGACCAATGGAAAATTAAAGCCAAGGATCCATACTTATAGACTATTTAAGTCCGATTTCTCAATTGTATTTAAGAAATTTTTCTATAACATTTGTTTGTCACTCATTTGGACCAATGGGAAATTAAAGCCAAGGATCCATACTTATAGACTATGTAAGTCCGATTTCTCAATTGTATTTGAGAATTTTTCTATAACATTTGCTTGTCACTCATTTGGACCAATGGGTAATTAAAGCCAAGAATCCATACTTATTGACTATTTAAGTCCGATTTCTCAATTGTATTTGAGAAATTTTCTATAAAATTTTAAATATTAAAATTGTGTAAATTTTGATGAGCTCTACAGGAATTTGGCCATTTGTGGGCAAATTTTTGTTTGTCACTCATTTGGACCAATTGTGAAATTAAAGCCAATGGTCCATACTTATAGACTATGTAAGTCCGATTTCTCAATTGTGTTTGAGAATTTTTCTATAAAATTTTAAATATTAAAATTGCGTAAATTTTGATGAACTCTACGGGAATTTGGCCATTTGTGGGCACATTTTTGTTTGTCACTCATTTGGGCCCATGGGAAATTAAGGCCAAGGGTCCATACTAATATACCATGTAAGTCTGATTTCTCAATTTATATGAACCCCTTCAAACATACAAAGAAATTTTAAAATCGGTTCACAAATGTAGGCGTAACGAGGGGCAACTTGTCCCTCTGACTTTGCAAAAATAAGCATGATAGAAAACTTAAGCAAACAATTTTAAGCAACAAAAAATGAGACCTAACCGTGAGCATATTTGATCAAACAAAAAAATAATTTTGAGAATCGGTACGTAAATGGGAAAATCATGTGATAATAAACTTTTTAATGACAGGGGGACAATTTGCCATCAGTTTTCCAAAAAAAATTATTATAGGACTAAGCTACAAGCAAATCTTTTCAAAAAACTGAACAAGAATTTTTAAAAGCGGTTTATGCGATATTAAATATATTTCTACGGATGGCCCTTGCCACCGATCTCAAAAGAACCCGATTTCGGGAGAACAGCATGCCTCTCCAATTTTCCAAAAAAAAAAGGAATAAATGGGACCAAACTGTGCTTTTAAATAAAAGAAAAAAAATTGAAAATAGGTGCCTAAGTGTGAAGTTATACGATAATCAATTTTGTTTGCCCTACTTTTTCAGAAAAACAAAGTTATGGGACCGAGCTGCAAGCAAATCTTTTAAAAAAATTTGCTTATAAATAGAGGAGGTATGCAACTGCTCGGGGACAACTTGCCTACGAGTTTAGAAGAACTTAAATGGGATCAAACTGTAAGTAAATTTTATGAAACAAATATAAAATTTGAAAAAGCGGCCAATAATATTTGGGTGTTAACGGAGTTAAAATATATTTTCTGACAATTATTATACAATTTTCTATAAAATTATTTAACATATCGTTACCTTAATATAGAAAGAATCCAACTAATTCTTTTTCAAATGCCGTATATTTTTCTTATATCGGTAACTTACGAGGGTTGGTTACCTATCGAAATATGATATAAGATTTGAAAAACACCGAGCCATTAGGGCCTTTCTATGTCAAGTTAACGATCTACAAGACTGCACAAAAAAAAAAGCAAGCACACACACAGAGACTCACATTTCATTATCATGAAAAATAATTCATCGCATTGATGTATTGATTAAACTTTGTCAACGTCTGGCATTTGAAAACGTTTGAAATTAATGTGATTTAAAACAAGCAAAAAAAATTATAGTAAAACAAAAACTTTTTCCATTTAATATGTTTATTCAGCAACTTTATGTTGTTCACGAACTAACAATTTATTATCATCAAATCAAATAGAATAGTAAAAAAAAACAAAAACTACGAAAACTAATATTTCATATAATTTTGTTTTATTTGATATGCTGGTGTGTTAACGACAACTAGTGCCGGCCAAGGTCAAATAAAATTGGAGTAAAATTTTTTTTCGCAGAGTATAATTTTATCAGGTCGAATAATTTTATTCCAAAGAAATTGGATATGATAAGTGAGTTATACCTACATTTACTTTGTTCCAATCAACACGCATGGCATCTTTAGCACATTTTTGTCACATAATTTAGTTAAATTTATGAAACTAGAAACGCAACTTAAATGACAATAAAACAACAACAAATATACATACATACATACATGCATACATACTCGTATAATATAAATAAGTTTTATTTGAGTAAAGAAAAGGATAACCGAGACACTGATAAAAAAAAGCGTACAAAAACTAGTGTAATTGGCCATCAATACGATAGGAAGCAGTTTCGTTTGTTGCTGGCAATACTTTTTCCTGCAACGTTGTCAGACAAAAATTGTATAAAATCTCTGAAAACAGCGTTACGTAATATGTGCACAGCCCCTTTGTGGCAATTTTTTATTGGAGCCATTTTTCACGAAGCCATTCATACCCACCGCCTCCATAAGGTCTTAAATAACACCTAAAACTATGGTTTTCCTACTTTGTTCTAATCAGTCAAATATATGAATTGGTAGGGACGTTTACAAATAAAGTTAATCTCAGAATATATTTATGGAAATACATACAAACAAACATGCTGAAATGCATGAAAATATATATAATAAAACTTTTTCTTTGCTTCATGTTTTTGTTTGTTTTTTTTTTTTTTTGTAATATTTGATTGATGACAAAATGTATACGTGTTTGCACGATTGTACATGCTATTTTGTATTTTTAGGTATTTTCCAGTTAACTGTTTTTATTACAACATCAAGTAAAGCCCCTAAACACATGAGACAGACAATTGTAGCACGGGTGGAATTAAATGAAAAAATGTTAAAAAAAATCTGAAACAACTGAAACTCAAGGAAAAAACGACAACGTATTACACCACGCCAGCCACTCTTGAACGTACAGATGAATACATAAGTTAAGCACAGGTATACGAGTACATTTCAGTCACATATAAAAGTCATCAACAACAACAAAATTGTGCACCTTCATTTTGATAAAAAAAAAAAAAGTGGGGAAAAATAAAAAATGAAAAATGTTAATAAAACACAAGAATAAAATACGGTACAATAACAACAACAACACACATTAATGTTGTACAATTTGAAATCTTATTAAGGGATGTATGAATATACATATGTATTAGTGTAGCTGTTTATATAAATTTGTAACTCCTTATAACTTGAGAATGGCTAAACCGATCCGAACCAAATTTGAACACTCCTAAGAAATTGACTTAAGCTAGATGCTTTTGAAATAATGATCCGATTCGGTTCGATAGATTACAAAATTTTTCGAAAATAAAATCTAATTAAAATTTAAACTGAAAAAACAAACACTGTCAAATGCAAGAACTTTGATCAAAATCGATCAATGCGTTGACATTTATTTCATTTCAAATAATTCACTGGAAATTATTTTCCATAATTGGTCTGAAAGTTTTCAATTTATCCTTATTTAAAATCCTTTTAGTTTTTTCCACAAGAATTATTATACAGTGAAACTTCGATATAACGAACTTCGTTATAACGAAAAACTCCATATAACGTATGTTTTATTGAGTCCCTTGAGAAAACCTCTTTATTGCAAAGTTTTTCATACCTAATTGCACTATAGCTATAACGAATAAATTCTGAGCAAAAAAGCCTCTATATAGCGAAATATTATACAAATGCCTCAATATAACGAAATCAGAATAAATCCTAAATGGTAAAGTCACGTTATAAAAACAGCGAAGTCTAAATGTATTTATAAGCACATTTGTAAGGCCTCTATACAAAGAAGTACTCGTACAAAAGCCTCTATACAACGAAGTAAGAATAAAATTTAAAGCAAACTGGTAAAGTGCCGTTATCAAAAGAACGAATTCGTAATGTGTGTGCAAATGTAATGCATTAGAAACGTATGTAATCAGTATTGACTTGGTTCTTCTCAAAAGGAGTAAAGTAAAGCGTAAATCAATATCTATTCGAGAAAAAAATTCTATAATTGAGGCCGTAGATCATTCGATTGCTTAGCTTTTGTCGAAAAAAGTGTTGATAACTGTATTTGGAACTTGCGAAAACAAACAAAATTAACACAATATTTTATTAAAACCTAATAACTTGAATAACAAAAATGTGTTTTATTTCTTATATGCCTCATGAAATATAAGATTTTATTAGCAATCTCATGTTAAATAGATTTGAATAAAGAAAACTATAGTTATAACGAATTTTTTTTGTATTTCCGCAAATTTCGTTATATCAAGGCATTGCTGGTTATATTTATAGCGAAGCAATAGCTATAACGAAGTATTTTCAGATCCCCTTGGAATTCGTTATATCGAAGTTTCACTGTATACCATTTCTATTGGATGGTGTGAAATGTAAATTGTAAATACAACAATGTTGCAGGAAATATAACAGAGCAAATGAAAATGTGTGATGACAAAGACAACAATGAAAGCCTTCATCATCATCAACATCACGATGCTGAAGAAGAAATAAAGAAAATATCTCAATTTGTTTCTTTTTTGGGATATTGTGTAAAAAAAAAAACGAATGAACAAAATATAAAGTTAAATTATCACTAAAGTATTACAAGAGGTAGGTACGTACCTACATATATATTCTTAAAAAAATATATATGTATATACAAAACGAAAAATACAACAGCCAAAAACAAGTACGAATTCATACAGATTTGCTAAAATTAAAAATTTGCTTTCGTATACCTGCGAAATAAGAAGAAGCAATGAAGCACCACCGATATGCACAAATAGTCACGCACATATACAACGATGCATTTATGAACTTTTGAAACAGGGATGGGAAAGTTTGGTAGGGTTTGCTTGCAGCTTAGTCATACACTTTTTTTTTTTAAATCGGAGCGAAATTTCTTCCTCTAAACTAATTTTTTTTTTTTTATAAATCCTCTATTATGAATTACATAAATATTTTTTTCTTGAACTGGTGTGCAGCTTGGTCTCATATTTATTTATTTTTTTTTTTTTTGGAATATCGATGCAATTTGTAACCAAAGAGATGTATTGAACAATTTTAAAAAATATTGTTTTGATCGGGTTTTCATACCGTCAATCCCATCCCATAATTTTTTTTTTTTTATCGAAAAGATCGAATCCCAGCAACAAATTATTATGTTTCTGCAAGCAGTAACAAAATTTCATGCTTTCGAGATGCGCAGTTTTGAAGCGCTTCCGAGGCTGCAAAAAAAGAAGGCAGAGAGATCGCTCAACATATTTTGAAGCACGTTGAAGTTGGTCGGCTAATTACATTTAGTTTACAAGAATAATAAAGTAAGCAGCGAATGGAAGATAAAATTTCATTTAGATGCTCTCTGCCTCTCTCTTATTTATTTAAAATGATGTATTTGCCTACAGATGTATTATGTACGTTAGTAGATGACACAGTAAAAGGAAGGCATAATTCAGACAATTCAAACATGTTTTTACCGCATTTTGGATGATTAGAAACAAGCGCTCTTTTATGTAAAAAAAAGCAAGAGCTCGAAAGTGGGACATCCCGAACAGAAATCATGCGAAGCGCTTTTCGCAGCAGGAGGCACAACAACAACAAGCATCTCTCCCTTAGAAACCTGCTTCGGCCGAAGCAGTAGTTTTGCTGGGATTTTCTTAAAATTGACTGCACTGAGTCGCTGTACTGAATGCAGATCGCAAAAATATTACATACTAATAAAATGATCTGAAGCGATTTGAAAATCTATTTCTGTGTTTAGTTTTTCATTGTAACAATTTATGACAAGTTCATACTTACAGCTCTGACTCACAACCATTTGTGTGTATGGCTGTATTTGTGTTTGAGCTTTTTTTTATGTGTAACAAAACGTGGACAAAACAAAGAAAAAAATACCTTGAAAAATTTTTAATTTTTTTTAAGAATCAAATAGAAACAATTTTTTTTTCTTAAGAGTCTGTTAGTTATTTGAGAGGTGAGAAAAAAAGAAAAGATCTAAGGGTATCAGTTAGGAGATATAAAACCGTATGTAAATTTTCACATTGGCTCATAGAAATTTACATAACTGTGTATGCATGTTCGTAAGTATGTGTGCATGCATGCATGTATTCATGTGCTTAAAAAAAAGAAAGGATGTGGGTTGTTCAGATGAGGGTTGTTTTGAGGTCTCATTTTCATTACTTTTTTTGTTAGTTCGTTCTTTTATTCTGTCTTGTGGTGTAATTTTTGTTTGTTACAGATTTCTCTACATTAACACTTTTACACAATCTAACAATTCACATGTCATACAATACCAATGGCTGAATATGTACTCGTATACGAACGACTACGTTTATTAACTACACAAGAACCAAGTCTTAAGGGAATTTGCAATTCTTTTGCATTGAAAACCTAAATAAAATCCCCATGGCAATTAAGTCAGTTCTAACCGAATATTTATGTCTTGTATACGAGTAATGTTACACATTCCGCTATAAATAAATATGATGCAAACTAATAATATGTAACAGACATCTATAAATGTTTCTTATGAAATTTGATAAGTGCGAGCATAGATTGTGAAGTAATTTAAAAATATATGGAAAGAATTTTCTTTTTATATTTCTGTTAAATCAAATCATTTTGCTTGTCCCTGCAGGAAATGTTGTGTTAATTGTAGTGAATGTACTTTGTCTCATAGGTGGTGAAAATATTAGCGATACAAAAAGGCTTGAGTGTGAGTATGTACAACATTTGTTACAGAGTGTATATTTTGACACATCAGTGTAAATAAGCAAGTACCCAACTCTTCTGGTGACGTCGTAAAACCGACTTATCTATTTTCATATTATTTCTAGAATATAAAAGGTTTTCCAATAAAGGTTTTCCAACAATCGATACAATTAAGATCTAAATAACACGTCATTCAAATGGCCTCCACGACTTCTTCTGCAGGAACGAATTCGAAGAACCCAATTTTCGAGCACTTTTTCCACTAAATCAAGTCGTATGTCATGAATGGCACGTTCAATATTGACTTGTAAAGCTTGAAGAGAATCTGGTTTATTTCGAAAGACCAATGACTTCAAATAACCCTACAAGAAATAGTCTAATGGTGTTAAATCACAACTTCTTGGAGGCCATTCAATATCACAATGTGCCTGTTCGTAAATGCAAAACTGCGCTGCATATTGTGCGCAGTACGTTCATATATGCAAATAGTGGCAACTCTGCAAAAGGTATGCGTTCAAAAATGCATCACTGCAGTATATTATGCGCAAATAAACACAAAACACTAATCATAAAAATGGCTGATGCAACGGAAATTTTTTATTTTATATTGGCAGTGCAGATTAATCATATTATGCAGCGCAGTGATGCATTTACGAACAGGCCCAATTTCTTGAAATAATCAAATCTCCAAACTTTTCTTGCAATAATTCAATTGTTGCAGTTGCTGTGTGGCACGTAGCACCGTCTTATTGGAACCAAATGTTGTCAAGATCAACTTCTTCCAATTTTATACGGATGCAAACCGAAATCCTCTCTTAAAATCCGCCAGTTTGTGGTTTGAGACAGTCCCAATTGTTGAGAACGTCTTGGAATCGACAAATCTTCAGCAACATTTGCCAGAACAGCAGCAATATTTGCATTACTTTAAGCGGTTCTTTGTCTTATTGGCAATTGAAGATTATGTAAAGAAAATGTAGGCTAAAAATTTTCAACAATTCGACGAATAGCGAGCAAACTTGGACGATTCTTACGACCATAAAATGGCAAAAGCGATCGAAAAGTTGCAATTGGAGAACGATTATTTTGATAATAAAACTGAATGATTTGTAAACGTTGTTTTTGCGTATATTTCTCCATGATGAAATTGTAAACACTACTGAATACAATGAGAAACAAATAACAGATCATGACATATTACAAATGGCCGAAACGTCGCTTCAAAATCATATTATCCATAGTGGAAAACCTTTTACATGGATCTCATATGATTATTGTGGAAATTATACAAGAAATGACAAGCCTATAAATAAACTCAACATTTTTGGTGAAGGGTATAAAACAATTCGTCGCACAGAGTGGTTGGTATTTGACCCAAAAAGCTGGCAAAAGTAGCAAAAATGAATTTAATGAATTTTTAAAAATGAAGTATGCAGGTCGAAAGACAACAAAATTCTACATGATATTACGAATTTTCAAGACCTTAAGTTGATGCGACGGACGCATGATATGAAGCTATAAGTTAGGCTGACTTCCAAAATCACATACATACATACATTTGCAAAGTTCCGAAACAATGAATCAACTATAAAACGGATGCCTTGTTTGCTTTCTTACTGCGTTAAAAATACTTGGCGGCGGCGTTTTGAAATGGTATACATTGTATAATTATTGTACTGCGGCGTTATGAAATGTGCTGCTTTGTTGAAACACAAAGCAATTGACATTGTGGAAGTCAGCCTTATTGTGTATTCTATCTCTTTCATTTCAACGCGAGTTCTTATACATGAACTTAGCAATCACACATGATCATTGCCATTTTTATATGCCAAAGTTGGGTGATATCAAGACCAACATAAAAATAAAATAATATTATAAGAGGGAGCATTTGAAGTTAATTTCTCAAAGCATTGAAGACAAAATTATTATCACGGCAATTGATGAAAAGATAATGAATGAGGTTAACATCGCACCGATGAAAAGTCTCTTTTGGATTTAACCATTTCAGACCTGACGCTAAACAATTAGGAAATTTTTCATAATTTTTGGAATATATGAGGTATTATATGAGGTTTGTACAAAAGAAAACTTGAATTTAGAATTTTCGCGGACTGCATACATTCGATTAACGATTTTTTTTTTTTTTTTGTTATGTTCGTACACATGTGTTAGTCAAATGTTGGCATTATCAGCCCATTTGGATTAGCAATTTGTTGTTGACAACTGACAAGGTCAGTCACGTTTGTGTGTGTTCAAAATTCACTTTTTTTTTTTTTATTAGGACCAGCACTCAGGGGATGACCCCAACGTATGCAGTGCATTGTGCCGGAACTCAGAGAATATAGATGTTGAAAATGTAGAAGGCTTAACTCTTTTACAACTCTGCTTTGCGTGTTATGTTAATTTTTATAGCAGTGTTGAGGCGCCTCCGGTGTTAGGTAGACGCATTAACTTTTTTAAGCTGTATTGGCAGGCATTTTATTAATTGTTTTACTTCGCCGATGTTTCTGATAACCGACGAATGAGGGCGATGTTGTGTACATTAGCTTGGAACATCATCAATCGCTGTCGGAACAGTTTTTTAGTGACCAGTGCTATGCCTTTATTACTTAAATAGTCCGACAACAATTAATACAATGTCTCCCTAATGTACATTACAGAAATTAATGATGTTGATTGACTTGCTCTGGTCAGGGTTTGAACCCAGGCCCTACGTCATTGTTTGCTTAGTAGTCAACGCGCTAACCACTTCAGCCTACGAGGTTTGAATATATAATCACAATCGATGCATCACGTTCATAGAAAAAAAATCATAGATTAAACTAACTTTAATTTTACAAATAGTTAACTGTAGTCAAGAGTATTAAATTAAGCGTTCGTTAATCAACTAATTAAGCAATATTGTGTTAAGAACTGGTAGCATTTTCTAATGACAACAACGTAATAAAATATTAATTTAAAAATGCACTTTTGAAACTGCTCTCGCATATAGTAATGCAACATTCAATAGATGACCACATATAATAATGGGTTTAATGTTTCAAGAGAAAATTTAATATGTCTTTAATTAAGAATACACATATTGATTTAACAGTGTCAGAGTATGTACGTTTGTACGTATGAGAGTGTAGGTGTGTTCACAGATGTATATATACATATATAAAATAATAATGAATTAAAATGCGTACAAAAGTTATACGAAACCGTATGTCCTTTTGAGGACATGATTTAATTTAACTCGTTTTCTTTCTCCCAGAGCAGTTCATTACGCTCAATTTTCTTGAAGTAATGAGAACTTCTATAATATGTTTGCGTAGTTGGTGTAAAACTCAATTTGCGGTGCATAATGTTAGGTTAGGTAAAACCGCCAATTAAACCAAATTATTAATTTAATGGGGGTGAAATGAACCGTTTAAGTTATTGTTAATCTTACATTGAGTCAAAAATCATAATAGATATTTAATAATTTATAGTGTGCGTGGTGCTGAGGAAAAATCGATTTAATATTTTTTTAACGAAGAAACCTGACATTTTAGATCATGACAAACGGTTGTCAGATCTTACAACATTGTCAGTCAAATGGGCTAAAAAATTTTTAACGCCTTGTGACTTGACAATTTTTTTTTTCTGACGCATTTCTAGTGCATTTTTAAACTGGCAGCTGACAATAAAATTTTCAAGACGTTTGACAATTCGTGCATCTGAAAGTTTTATCATTGTCAGTAAATAAACAAACAAAAGCTTTTATTCTCTTTCTCTTAAAAGTATGCTATACTTTTACAGGAGAATCTGCTATACAATAATCTGACAACCTTATGAACTGATAATTTTTGTTGGCAGATAAATTTGTTATCAAAAATTTCCTGACAACGAAAATGTGACATTTTCTTACAATAGTGGTGGTAATTTTTCATTGTCAGTGCGTTGCCAGCACATTGCACTAAGCTTACAACCGTCGTCTGTATATATCTTTAGATATGTTGAGACAGAGGTATTCTTCTAAAAAGGGTACAGATTGACCTGAGTTTAACTTGCGGTTTTGTAAGATATTAAGGTGATATCTTTCTTGATCAAGTCGGGGCAATGCGATAAAACATGAGTGATACACTAAATCACTATCTCCAAAAAATTTAAATTTGTAGTCATGCTAATGGCATCGACTTTAATGCACCTAAGACACAATGTGCTATGGTTACGTACAGACGTTTGACCGTCTGCAATTATGTAGAGTACACGTATTGAGGAATCAGAAGCTCCTGATATTCTCGGCTAGAAAATTCATTGTGATGTTCGATGAAAAAATGATCACATTTTTCATGTCTCAAAAGAAGCATTCAAGTGTATCGGTTGTTTAAGGCGGTATAAGACATACTTTACTCCAACTGATCTCCTTAATATTTATACTACCTATATTGGACCAAAAATGAAATACAGCTCCCATGTATGGGCCGATGCTTCAAAGTCTATTTTGTATTTACTCGATCACATACAAGAAAGGCGAAGAATCATATCGCTGACAATAGGAAAACCAACTCTATTATTTTATTGGAGCATCGACCCAATGTAGGGTGTATTTTACTGTTCTATCGCTACTAGAACGGAATGTGTTGTAAAGAAATCAGGGAACTTGTTCCCGAAACCCGCAATTTTGCACGTAAAAGACGCTCTGCATTAAGAGCACATTTATTTGTGGTCGATATGTCCGCAAACACTACTCGCTTTATCCTTCTTCGCATAACCGATTTTGCTAGTTCCGGCACAATGCACTGCATACGCAGGGGTCATCCCTTGCGTGTTGGTCCTAATAAAAAAATAAATGGACTTGAAGACTACGGACCTAACTTAGTGCAATTGTTTGATATCTGTTAATCTCATGATAGATTTTAGATGTTCCAGTATTAAACTTTACAAGTTTATTAGGGTTTTGTCTGTTTTAGTCATTGAATAGAACTGCTTCCAGCTTCAGCATCATGTAGGAAATTTTTAAAAGATTTTCTTTGAATACAGTTAAAATTGTCTTTGGAATACATACTTAATACGCTTATATTCAGTTTTCGGTAATCGGCAGGTACAATTAAATTCCAGCTATAAACAGATTCAGATTTCCCATATGTTAATTTAGTTAATTCCAATTCTTTTCTCTGGCTGGCGTAGGAAGGTGCAGCATTTCAATTCTACTATCGTAGCATGAGTTTAGTGAATTAAACTTTTGATCTCTTCGTGTTTCAGCGATTATTCCCTCAGTCGACTGCAGTGTCGATTTTTGATTCTTGGAATTTGACCTAGACTTTAGTCGTTATTGGAAGGTGCAGCTGCTTCTAGACACAGAGTGAAAGACAAATCATATTTTTTTAGACAATGTTTCGCAGCTTAAGAACCTCCTTTTTTGGTTCTATTTTTACTTAAGTCTCATAATATCTGTTTTCTTATGACATTTTAGTAATAATTGTGAATAACTTTGAAATTAACTCTAGAATACATTTAAACTTTCATACCTATGACTTCTTTTCTATTTTATGATTAATATTTTTTGGAGTTGATGGGAAATATCTTGCCCTTCTCGGTCTTAATTTTGGCAAAATATTGTGCCTTTTTCAAGAAAAAATTAAAAAGTTGAAGAGCAATTGGAAACAATTAGCGACAATTTTTTAAAAATTGCTCTAATAAAAATTTGTTGGTTGGCATTGAATGAACGAAATATCCGGAAATGTCAATGAAAATGGTGTCTGGCATTCATCTGATTACAAGTTTGGTGAAGCGAAAAGCACAAACATTTTTGCTGATAATCAAATTACATAATGTGTATACATGTAAGTATGTATGTACGTAAGTCTGGAAATGTTTCGCGAAAATCCCAACAAAAGGGAGTAAAGATAAAAATTCAACCATAAAATACATAAAATCCCATCAATTACGTATAAAAGACTGTTTGTTAATCAGCCGGCTTTTGAAATTTGAAATATATGTTAAACACAACAACAACACAATCAAAATAGCAAAAGTTTATACATAGATATAAAAACAGAAAGAAAAAATATTGGTAACAAATAATAAAATAAAAGGCAAAAACAGCACAATAAACCGAACGGACGGTGAACAAAACGGCAGTAATAAGAGCAGCAGTAACATAAAAGAACCAACAAATAACACAAACAACATAAGAATGGCAATAGCTGAAACAGCAACACCAACAACAATATAAAAACACAAATACAATAACGTAAAAATGCGTAGTAAATGAATATTTTCGCTCAATTCAATGAATCTATAAAATAAACTCATTAAAATCAGTTCTCTTTCTTTAATAAATAAAATATAGAAAAAAAAACATCTCTAACACGAATATTTTTAGGGCGTCACACTATAACAACAGCTACACCAACACAAAAGCACAACAAAAATAAAAGTTATAAGTAGTAGTGTTGCCAAATGCGGAATCGTGTCTTTAGCCAACATTGAATGGGTTAAGCATGAAGGACTCATCATCATCGAACACTGTCATTCGGAACGTGTTTAATAAATTGAGTTGAAGTTTTTCGACTTATGTATAAAGGAAGGGGCTGTTTACACAATTTACGTAACATAATTTTCGACCTTTTAAAGTCACCTTCCCCAATCATTGTGACTCGCATTCTCCGAATTTTGCACTTATAAATTACACAGTGATACAAAATAGAAGTTGAAATACCTGGGAAGTGATACTATTTTTCTGGTAGATTTTATCGAATTCAACAAGACTGCGTTTTTGAAATTTTGCGAACACTTCCAGCATCCGGTTTTGCCATCTCAAGGGTGTTTTTTAAAGAGTGTCACAACTTTGAGTTGCCAACATTTCTTTATTTGAGCACCAATTTAACAGCTGGCAGTTGCTTTTTGTTTAGTTTGATTTGAAATTTCAGAAACGCGTGCAAATTGTTGAAATTTTTAATCAAAATAATTATTCTATTCGTCAAACTCATCGTGCAGCCGGCGCCACAATTGATTTACTCAAAAAAACTTTTGATGCAAACATAATTTCACGTAATGGCCCAATTAATTGGCCACCAAGATCGTGTGATTTAACCCCTTTAGATTATTTTCTTAGGGGTTATGTTAAGTGACTTGTCTACGTCGATAAACCACAAACAATTTAACACCTAGAAATCAACATTCCTAGAGTTATCGGCGAAATACGGCCGCAAATGCTGCGAAAAGTTGTGGAAAATTGGTGTTCCAGATTGCGCCTTCTAAGTGCCAGCCGTGGCGGCCACAGAAATCAATTTAAACACTAAAATTTTCTTTCCAATAAATCCCGTTTCATTGATATTAAAAATATATTTGCTTGTCTTATTACGATTTAAACTTCACTGTCACTCTATAAAAATACCCTTTTATAAACCAGTAACTCAGTGGAATATACACCGATTTTAAATTTCTGAACGGATTTAGAATGATGCCACTAAGACCTTTTCGATAATATAAATGTTATTTTATATCTTTTGAAAAAGTTGACTTTAACATTTTATGGAAAGAAAATTTTGGTAAAAACAATTTTTCTATTTAAAATAAAACGAATTTTAAAGGCCTGATCATGTACATTCTTCACAAGCGAGTTTATCATTTTGTAAAATTAATTATAATTAATTTGTTTTTATTTTATCTATGACACACAAGCTTTACAATGTCTATTAAGTTTAGAAAGTATAAGAATATTTAAAGAAGAATCAATGATGAATCAATCCTATACCGCAGACATTAAATATGTACATACATATAAATAAAATTACTTAGTCTTATGATAACTAATTCTGTTTTTAAAAATGCTAGAAGACGTTCATATTTTTTTTATTAAGTAACTTGGATTTGCTTAATAAAAATAATAATCAAAGATTTGAATGGAAACTGGCCGAATTTCAAAGCACAGCGTTTTTTTTTTTGCAAAATAATTAACTTTTTCTTGGGTCAGTTAAAGGTTAATATCATTTGTTAATAAATATAAAGTATAGTGCAACATGTTGAAACATCGTTTAGTCTCCTCGGACGGAGAACTGTCGGAAAGTCTTCGAACAAATGCTGGTGAATTTCCAACCGTTTGGAAGTTTTGTAATGCAAAAACAGTCCACAAAAAACTAAATGGAACCGATTTTGTAAATTAATGAACAACTGCAATATATTCGGTACTTGCTAAACACTGATGTTAAATATGGAGAATTTTAGTCAAGAGTAACATTTTGAGGCAAAAAGTTTTCACAGCGACCGCCAGCATATCTAAAGTAAAATGGTGTCTGAAGAATTTTCTTGAGATCTCCCAGTGTTCGTATTAGCAAGAATTACTACAGATAAGATTCCATAAAATAAGTTATACAACAGCCAGGCTCCGTCCTTTTCGGCCAAGCATTAGATCGCTTTTAGTGTTCGCTAGACAAAGTGTTCTATGCTAGCTTGCAGCATAGCATGGCTGGAAGTGTTACTTCATCTAAAATTATAGTTTGTATAAATCCTTGCTAAGTACTAAACTGTCGCAATCAGTACCACTATTAACTCCATCCTCTTTCTTTTTTTATTAAAAAAAAAAAACAAACAGAAAACGAAGCGATTGGCTTGTCTGCGGAAAACACTTGGGGTCTCGAACAGACAAGCTCCTGGCTATTTGGCTCTAGCATTGCTGCTTACTTGCCACTTAATATGCCAACATGGTGATTGTCACCATGCCTAATTTATGCACTGATATTAATCCATTAATACAAATGCATTCGAACGAAAAATCAATTCGGTTTATTAAAACATTGACCATCGGACGATTGCTTTAAGAACAAATTTATTGAGAAGGAAATATTGTGCACGTTTCCCTGAATGCATTTAGGTGTAGCAGCATCAGAGTAACTTTATTTTTGGTATTCTTTTGCAGGTCAAGCAGTGACACATTAGCTCCGCGGATGATTTTTATTCCAAATTGAAGGTTAGAAGGTGATACTGTTAAGGAATATTCCTTTTTGACACGATCCATAAATTTTCTTTGAAAACTTCGGTCTTATTCATAAGTTTTAGGACGCCTGATGTGGTAGAAACTAAAATCTCCGATTGTTTGTTTATTGGCTGATGATCAGTTTGGTTAAGTGTCTAGTTAAAAGAGCCTCCATCAATAGTGTTATGCAATCGGGTCTTGGAGAAAGTCTCAATAAAGCTTTTAGCTGCTTTTGTGATATTATTCCTTGCTTGCTGGATATTTCATTGGTACTTCCCTGATTAAGCAGATGTTGTGGTATCTAATTACGAGTAGACAGCTCAAAAATCTAAGCAAAATATAGGGGTATGGTAGGGCGACAGATATATAAGAAGCTATCGCTTGCTTAAGTTTCGTTGAAGTTAAGACCACACCAAAGACTAGCGAATGGTAAGGATTTCCGTTTAATTCGGAAATTTTTTTTCGTAAGATCCTAAAAATATGTTCGTGGATATTAAGTCTCTGTAATTCTTTAATTCATTATCTTCCTCCCGAGGGCACACAATTCTAGATCTTGCTGTCTATTCATACCTTAGTGATGTGCTTTCTAAGAAGGTATTTTGGTTTTGACCATACAAAACTGTATGCTTCTTAATAGTTTCCTAAAAAACAGTTGTAGAGCATACGTGTATGTGGGTATCCAAGTTCAAAATCCAAAGTTCATATAGATTTCTTTCAATACTCGTACATTATTGATGATAAGGTATACAGTGGTGTCCTAATCGATACCCAACACATGAGCCGCCTTCTAGCTGGTTAAACTTAGGATCCTCGTGGCTGCAGTATGCTTTGTTCCCACGTGGAACGCATATGCCAGCGGACTTCTTTGTACCTTCAACGAGAATGATGGTCCTATGACCGCCTCCACCCACAACATATAGATTTCATTTGATGCATTATTGATGGGAGAGTCATACACTGGTACCACATGAACCGCCTTCTCGGTTTTATCCTCGTCACTCAAGAATGCTCTGTTCCTATATGGAACGCATATGTTAGCGGACTTTTTCGTCCCCTTCCTTCCTATGACCGCCTTATTATCACCGTCTCCACATACACCAAAATCATATAGATTTCTTTGGAAACATTATTGATGGTAGGGTATACAGTTGCCTCGCAAGAACCGATACCCCACACTCATTAACCGCCTTCAAGCTGGTTAAACTTATGATCCGCGTCACAGTAGCTTTCTCTGTTCTTATGTACAACACATATTCCAACGGTATTCTTTGTACCTTGAACGTATAGGATGGTCCTATGACCAGTGTGGAAGATCAGTGTATAAGGCGTTTGCCTTTCTGGTAGACTTCTACCTTTTAAATTCTTTCTTGGTCGAACTTACTATTTGCATCGTGTAAGGTGCTAACGCAAAACAAGATTAAATAGCTCAATTAGTCTAGCAAAATGATTATGCATGCGATAAATTCCAGAATGCACATTTAATGCTAGTTCCCATAATTTCCGTCTAAAGCTTAATTTCCAAAGTGGAAACATCACTGTCAGATTAACCCAATAGCCAGATGCACTTCTGCTTCATCGTTATGGGAATCGGGTATTCTTAATTTAATTTTATGTGTTCATTATCCATAAAGCGATAATCATTGTTTTATAGTGTACTTAAGCTGAACTAAAGAAAAACAGCTGATTAAAAGCCGTAAAAAAGTACAACAAATCAAAGTGCAGAGCTTTTAAGATTTCTTCCTAAAATACCGGCTTATGTATTGTACACACTAACATACAAGCATATGTATGTACCAATATGCGAATGTACTTAGGTATGTATTTAAAACATGACTCAGTTTATTTGAGGCAGACAACATAAATGGTCAAAAAATATGTATGCATGTACGAGTATATAAAAGGGTATCAAAAGAATTTTCTTTAAAAATTCATACACATTTTAAAGATTTTATTTAAATACAGTATCATATTAAACTTTTAATGTTAACGCCCCATTAAATAAAACAACCCTCCAAGAGCCGCATACATATATACACGCGCATACACACACACACAAAGAGTTTTCTGGCACGTGCAGACATCTTCTATTTATGGGATATACAAATACTGAGTATATTTTATTTAACATAAGGCTGGTAACTCTGTTAAAAGTTTAACAGCAGCAGCCGACGAACAAACTTTAATGCACTTGTATGTACATACACATACACACAAACGACCAAACACACTGTCTGTTAATAGTGTTTGTGTTAAATAAGCAGTAGCTGTAAAACCCGCAAATTTTGCAACACTAGACCGTATACTAGACAAGAAAAAAAGCAAAAACAAATGAAAATAAAAAAAGATTGGCTGACTGGCTGTTTTCTTGGATGCATGAATGTATGGTTTGTTGGTAGGTTGGTTAGTTGGTTGCTTGGCTGACTGAATGACTGACTGAATGGCTATTTGAATGGTTAGTAGATAGATGATGAAGAAGGAAGAAGAAAAACAGAAGAAAAAATGTATAGAAAAAACAAAAAATATGTTGAAAAACTTCACATCATAGAAACTAGTAAGCAAGCATATGGTAGTTATGGCTAAAAATAGATTTTTTTTTTTTTGTAAAGTATGCGACATTTAAAACCACAATAACAATTAAAAAATTATTTTGCAAATAGCAAACAACAACTTTAACACTTCACTTTTAATTAATTAATTACTGACTTGCTTAATAAAAGTAGACAATTGTTTGTGGGAGGGTGGGATTTTGCAAAGCAGAACTTACTTTTCTGGTTTAAAATTTTTAAAGGGAACTCCTTAAAAATTTTGAAAATTCCATTAAAATAAACTAAAATTTACAAAAAATATGTATTGCACAATTTTGAAGTAGGTAGGTAGGAGCTATAACTTCTTTTTTCAAATTTTGGGGAAATTTCACTATTTGACTTTTAATTTTATTATTTTAGATGTGGTGTGTGTGTGTAGGTATGTAATTTATTTATCATTAATCTTAAAGCACCATTTTCTCTTATTTAAAAAATTTTTTTTTTGTTGTTATTAACTTTAAATATGTATAAATTATTAATATGGGAATTTATAATTCTTTTTTTATTTTCTTTTTGTTATTTAAAACACGTCTACACTTGTGTATTTATTATTTAAATTTTATTATTTATACTATAAAAAATAGACTTCTTTCTTTTTATATTTTCTTGTATTTTTGTGATTTTTTTTTTTTTCTTATTGAATATTTATTTCACTTTCTTTCTGTGTGCTGTGTGCTGTGTGCTCTGCTGTATGTATATTTTTATTATAAGCGCAATTGAGTACCCACAACTTGTAATGAAAAAACGCGTCTGACGTTTAAAAACTCTATGCGAATGTTTTACTCAAAGATGACGACTGAAATATGCATGAATATCTATGAGTTGATATGGCTTTATGTGTGTGTGTGTTCATTTTTAATAAAAGGGTGTGTTTGTGTGTGTATGTTTAGATTAGTGTTTGAGAGTAAATATGCAAGTGTGAGTGCCTGCTTGCTGTAGTACTTCAATCAGAGTAAAGAAAGAAGGCAGCTTTTTCTGTTATACTTTCTGTTATTATAATTTTCTTCCATTAAACGTGGAAGAAGAAAAAAAAACACACACGTAATAGAAACTAAAAGAGAAATGGGAGATGAACAAGAAAATGTAGAAGAAAAAAAAAACTATTAACAATAGAAAATATGTACATACATATGTATAAAAAAATCCATATTCAACTTGGAAAATCAAGCAAAAGTTAATGTTAGATGTGTTCCTAATATTAATTTTATTGCAGCTAATGTTATTCTAGTGCAAAGTTAACAGAAGCATTTAACAGTTACATACATTTTTATTTTAATTAGAGCCACAGCCTAGCATCACATGCTACTGAATATGATGATAATGTTAAAGATTTCTAAAGTCGTCTGAGGCACAGCCATTTAAAAATGTTTAATTTAAAATTTTGCAATGATGTTGCTTGCTGCTGATGACAACAGAAACTTAAAGTTTTTCTTATAAGAATACAAAAACAAATTATCAAGACCAATTTTTGTTTTTCTTGTTGTAAACATGTAAAAATGTTATGTAGATTTGTTGTAGCAGGTTGTTTTCCTGTTAATACAAGTTTGCTTTTCAAATGTTTATGTTAAAAATTTGTAGTTACTAAAAATTAATGTGGCGTATTTAGCGGTTATTACTTCGTTTTTATTTTTCAAATTCCCAGCAATCATTACTGCATTACTACAACAGAAGTACTACTAATGGGTGAACATCAATATGTTTTGCATAAAAACAATAATTTATCTAAACGCAAAACTTAAAAAGAATCTGGAAAATATACAGCGTCCCTAACTTTGCAAATTTTGTAGGCTATTCCAATTCCATTAGGGTGCCGCCGTGGCTGATAGGTAGCAATGCTAGCCTAGTAGTACGGAGGTTGTCGGTTCGATTCCGGCCATAGATCTTGGGTGTTTTCTGCAGACAAGCTAATCGCTTTGCGGGTTGTGTTTGTTTAAAAAAAAAAAAAATTAAAAAAATAAAAAAAAAATTTTTTAAATTTTAAAAGTAAATAATTAATTTTATTGCATTAACAAATAAAGAACAAATCATTTTAAGTGTATGTTATAATTTTATTGTAGAGTTTAAAGAAAAATGCTTAAAAAAATCAAAGTGATTTAAATTCGTCATGCTGTTATCTGATCGGTTTTAAATCAGTGATTTGAAATCACTTTACGAAAAAGTGATTTTCAGAGCATGGTTGATACAGTATCATGGTAGCTAAACATTTACCTCAAAGTCGAACAGAGTACAAGGCATAACATGGGGAAATGCTAGTATTTTCGGAAGTTTTAATACTTTTTGATTTTTATTTTTTTTTTTAATATGTATCGTGGATGAAGTCGCGTGTAAAAGCTAGAAGGTATAAGTTTATATTATATACATATGTATAGATATATATCGTCAGATAAAATACAATAGAGCCTAAAAACATTTTTTTAAATTTTATCAGCCCAGTCAGGAATACTCCCTAGGAATTTCTCTCCCACGGAAAATACTTTTCTCGAGAGAAATATCCTCCAATTATAAATTTCGCAGGAACTAAAAAGTTAAAAAGTGGCGTCACGGAATTTTGAAGCTTATTGACTTTTAATTTTGTATGTTTTTGTTTCCAATTTGCGGTTTTGTGTTTACAAACATAAATTAATTTGTTTTACATAAAAACTTTAAAGAAAAATTAGAAATTAATAATTTAGCTAAGCGAGGAACTTGTGGAGGAAATTGGTGTTATATAAGAAGAACAATGAAATAGCCAACGGATCACCAACGGATATTGCAATTGCGCTTTACTTGTGCTCTTCAACCTAAATGAATGAATTAAATATTTTTTTTATTTATTAAAAGTTTATTTTATAAAAAATTACTTACATTTTTATGTAAGCTGCCTTCTTATTATGTGTTTTCTAAGTGAATTATTTTTAGGCAGAAAACTAAATTCAAAGGCATTCAGAATAACTACTTTTTTCCGCATTCAGTTTTATTCCCTTTCACACGGTTGATAAAAATGGTACAAATATGAAGCAAAGGTAAAGTGAGAAAACTCTCGCAGAAATATGGATTGGGCTGTATATGATAATACGAGACAGAAATATTATTGAGTTGGCATTTGTTTCATTATTTCATGGTACGTAATTTCATGGTAGATACTAAATTTTTACATGTGTTTCTGTCATATATCCGCCACGGCCGTATGACGTCAATGACAGCTTGAATAGTGGCTTAAGATGCTTTCAAGAATTATTATCTTGTCGCCATAGCCAATAATTATGTATGCCCATAAAAAGTAACCCAAAGGCGGTAAATTACACGAACATTCACAGTACCAGCAGCTACATCTTTGACAAACCATACTAAACATCTGTCAAACCATAGTTATCGATTGTTATAACGCAGCTAAAAAAAACTCCCGATATGTACATACATTGGTACATAATGAATTTTCTTAAGAACTTCTGTAAACCAAAAAAGAAGCGTTTTTGACATTTACAATAAATTTTATATGGCCATTAAACAGTTAACAACTCTGTTAACCAGCCAAAAGCTTGGAGTACAAAGAAAAAAATGGAAAAAATGAAAGCAAAAGCAAAGAAAAAAAAACAACAATCATAGCCAAATGTTTACCCATAGAAAAAAAAAACAAAAGTCGTTACGGTGTATTTGTATGCGGCATTTGAACAGCGCAATCTCCGTTATTCTCTCAATTTTAATTTGATTTCTGTTTTGGTTTTTATTTCTCTGGTTCATACTGAAATTATTTATTTGATTTTTAGTGGCGTTTTTATTGATTCTGTTTTATAGCTATTTCGTTTGGGTTGTCAACTGATAACAATAACTGCAACAACAAAAAACAAAAGTAAAGACTCCAATAACAACAACAACAACAACAGCAGCAACATAATATCAGCAACGTTAATAACAGCGGCAGTAATAACAATATATGTATATCTGTCTGTATGTAAGTATGTACCTATTTTGTTTTAAAATTTGAATACAAAGATGCCGGTATTGCTTTTTATTACAAAACCAACCTTGCAGTAGATGAAGATACTTGTACATACATACATACATACAAATTAATACAAGTTATAAAGTTGTTGCACACTGTACGCTCACTATCTTTGGTGTTCTCTTCTGTTAGTGCCTCATCTCATCAATGCTTAACATTTAACGAAATGTCATTAGAAGAAGAAAAACAAGACAAATTTGTATGAAATAATCGATCTGTAAGAAATTTTGTTAAACATTTCTTAAACATCGGCATAGACTAGAGATGCCAAAATAAGCTGGAATTTCCCAGTTAATATTATTGGGGATTTTAGTAAGCAACTACTAAAGGGTGTTTTTTATAGAGGTGTAGATTTTTGAAATGGAATAAAACAAAAATGAATTTTTTAAATTGACATGAAATTTAACTTTATTCGAAAGATAATCTTCTGGCATTATAATTTAAATATGACTTCTGGCAGATGACCGCCACGGCTGGATCGGATGTAGTGTAATCTGAAGGTCCCATTTGCGAAGACTTTTTTCAACATTCGTGGCCGTATATCGCGGCTAACGCTGTCCTCTAAGTGGTCCATTTTTTCGGGCTTATCGGCGATTTCATATATCCACACAGAAAATAGTCTTGCGGTTACCAAATGTTTCCATCAATAAATCAATTGCAGTGTGAGCTGTGTGACATGTTGCGCCGTCTTTTTGAAACCACATCTCATGCACATCATGGTTTTTCAATTGATGAACGAGAAAGTCAGTAATCATGGCTCTATAGCGGTCACCATTGACTGTAACGTTCTGACCAGCATCGTTTTTAAAGAAATACGGACCAATGAAATTTGCTCCACCATGTTATTTTCCAAAACGACGGTATTTACTATAGATTTCGTAAAATGTGTTTTAGGTTATAATTTGATTTAAGAAAAAGGTGGGATTTTATTTCATATGAAATAAGTAACATATATTTTTGGGGGGTTGGGGGAGGGATTATTTCGAGGGGTATTACACTTCTGTTATGTGGGTGCAAGTTGTTTCACTTTTGACTATTGCAAATCTCTTATTAAATCGTTAAGTTCAAGCTGAGTTATAAAATGTTTTCAGAGCTTGTAGACTTACTGTCACTATTATCCAACAGTGGAATACTTTGCGATGAATCTGTGAAAATTTCGATTTTTTCCCTCTTTGAAATGAGTTGTGTTTGGAATTAAATAACTAATTTTAATAATTGTATATATGTATAAAAGAAATACACACTAGTTAACTAAAACTGTACTACATGACAGTATGTAGAGAGTGGCTTAGTAAGAGTATCATTAGCAGTAGCAACTGAAATCTAGCAGGTGTCACAGGTGTGCTTTATTGCAACACAGACATTCTCAAAACACAAAATTTTTCAGTTACTGACGCAAAAGAGTTTCTCAATTCCTTCTTTATTTGTAAAAAAAAATGTCATAAACATATTTCTATCTAAACCCAAGTTATAACCACTTACATGCTCAAGCCGTCCATATAAATGCTAACGTTTCGAAAACTTTAAATGCATTTTGCCAAGTTTGAGTTTTTTTAAGATATGACAACCCTGCAATAAAGGAGCGATATGTATGTTTGTACAGATTATTAAAAATGGAGAGTTTTACGAAAGAACAACTTGTTGTGAATTGTGAAAAGTTATTTAAAAAACTTGAAAAGTTATGCTAAGACCGCTCGCAAACTTCGAAGAATTTTAAGTCGAGAAAGTGAACCTATTGTGCCAACTATTCGAAGAATGTTGCAAATGTTTGAAGAAACTGTGTCGGTTATGGACATTAAGACTTCTGTGCGTCAACGCATTGATCGCTCTCCAGAAACAATTCCTGAGCTCAAATTCGAGATCAAGTGCTTCATTGGTGACGTACAGCCACATCTCTGTAGAAAAGTATGGGCAAAATTCATGGAAAGAGTAATGGCCTGCCATCTGAGTCATGGGATCCATTTAACGGATATTTTATTCTACATTTAATCGGAACATGTGTTCTTTACATTCCAATAAAAAATCACAACCATTTCAAAAATAATATTGATGAAAACTAAAAATTTTTTTATCTCAACAGTGTGACGTATACGTATAGAAACCAACCAACAATCATACGTAACCTTTATTCAAAAAATTTACATATGTTTCATATAATGAACAAAAAATATTATTTTGTGGTAAACTTGTGTTACCATTTGATCTGATTGTCAAAAACCAGCTCTAAAATCATTAAGTTCTTAAGATATTCTAATTTAAATTACATACATTAGTTTTAAACGTTCAACATTTAATATTTGCAATATAAACAAAACAACACTTCGAATATATACATAAGCAAAAAACAAAACCTTGCTTTAACGCTAAGGTTTGGTTTGGTTTGGTCTGGTCTGTCCAGTTTTAGAAAAATCTCTTGTGTGCCCACTTATAAACATCACAGTAATTGTCAGTTTTTAAAACAAACTTAATGTTGGAGAAAAGTTTTATTAAAAACGAACTACAAAACACTTGGACTTAAAACACTCACACACACACGCACACACACACTTACAGATAAGAAAAATAAGCTCCAGCACATGCACTACACAATATGCAACAACAAACTGCAGACATAGTAGCACTAACTATGCCACACATTACTCGTACATTCTTCTGTATGTGTGGTTGGTTGTTTGTTCCGGGAACAAGTAAAATAGTGTACGATGCGTAGGACCAAAAGTTAGAAAGTAAAATAAAAACCGTAGAAGCAGTGCATTAAACTTTGGAATACCACTTGGGATATTTACACACACACACACACACGATTGTATTCCTCATGCTGCTGCTGATGATGATGATGATGAGGACGACGATGGTTAAAAACTATTTTTAAACTAATAGGGAATACTCGCTCACGCACACACACACACACGCATACATATGGAAGCATACATAGATATTTACTTTTAAATAACATGTGTGTATGTATGTGTGTATGTTTGTGTTTACCGCTTAACTCGCATATCTTCACATCTGCAAATAGTTTTATTTAAACATTTAAAAAAATTTCATATACTCGTACTTAAAGATTTTTTAATTTTTGTTGTGTTGTTGTTGTTTTCGAACAGAACCCCTAAAGGAAAACGTAACAAACTCAAAGAAAATATTAACTGCTAATATTTAAGATTTTCTAAAGATCCATATACTCGTATGTTCCGTATCTATTCAAGACTTGTGCTTGTTTGTGTGAAAGAGAGTGTGCAACACATGCACACATACATGCATTGACATACTCACACGTATTATACGTAAAAGTAATTTAATATGTATACACTCGAGAAAATCATAAATTAATTAAAATTTTTTTTAACAAAACTTTAATGCGATTTATAACTATAAACTTTATTTATCGAATCTATTCCTATGCCCAACTACCAAAGGTCGCCGGTGCAGAAGATTTGCAGTAAAGAAATTTTGATGATCGCTATTTATCGAAGTATGTAATTATCTATATAAGGCGTTTATTTTGGACCTGATTTGCTATCCTACAACGCAAGAGATATATATAAAAGTACACTATTTGATAGGTATTTGTCCATAGACATTTTAAATATGTATTTTATGAAAATCTGTTGAGTATTTCATAAGTTACCGGTGTTTAAACATTTTCTACTAATGCATGCACAAAGAATAGTTATTAAAAATAATACTATCGTGTTTGTAATGAGTTTCACATCCGTGTGAAAGTGAATCTTTTCTGAATATTTTGGTGTCCTGACATTCACTTCCGAACAATTTTTTCGTTTTACTTTCGACTGCACTAAGCTGTGTGAAAGCAAATATAATTTCATTTATTACACAGTAAAACTAATTTAATTTGAAAAAAATCGTTTTTGAACTTAAGTTTGATATCTTCTCTTCCCAATTCGGAAATAAAAACCAATATATGTTTGATAATAACACATGGAAAAGGAGATTTAAAAAAATTCCCACATTAGCCACCAATCGAGCAAAAATATTCGGAAGTATGCTGGACAACAAATACTCTATTTTGTGATTCGGAAATTTTCATTCTAATTGAAAACGTTCGGAACTCATGACAGACACGTATATATTTGTCTAAGGGGCTAACCACACTCCAGCGACGGTTAAAGATTTATTACGGAGCGAAAATTTCGTTAAAAGGGAAAAAGCACTCTATTTATTTTTACAATAAAAAAAACAAACTCATAAAGGCCAGTCACGCGAAGAATAACGTCAAAAATAGGATAGAATAAATTTATCTAGTTGATTTTGTGATAGCCGCTGCTTTATCAGTAAATTATTTAAATTTACTTAAAGATTTTTATCAAAAAACATCCAAGGGAATTTTTTTAATTTTATCACTGATTCTGGCATATGTTTTCCGAATAAAAATTTATATTTTTATGAACTTTCAAATATCTTTAGGTGTTTTATTATTGCAAACGCAAAATATTGTTTAGTGTCGCATATGCCAATTATTTTTGAAAAATAGCTTCTAGTGCTGCATATTTATACAAATTGCCATTTATTGAGTAAATTGTAGTGCATATGAAAATTATTTTTTTTTTCAGCGATATTTACTTATGGGTCGTTTATGGATGGCAACCGAACCTCATATGCGATGCCAGTTGCTGAAAATTGTATTAATAATCGCATCTGACAAATGTGAAGCTGTCAGTTTCAGTCGGTTTTAGTATTTTTCTGGCAACTACAAATCTGAACTTCGGTTGCCATCCATATTCGAGCCATTAGATTTCTTTTCTTAAAACACTTGAGTAAGAAATCAGTATAAGGTCTTTAATTTATTGAAAAAATTAAAAGGTTGCTGCTGAATGGGTAATCTTTTTTTCTTTTGCCCTTCCTTTAACTAATTCTTTTATTTATAATGGAAATGAAGCAAAGCCAGAGTGAAGTATATTTTTGCTGCATATGTCAGAAACTACTGTTCATACTTAGTAAAGCTTAGAATTATGGTAATGTATAATTTCGAACTACATATGGTCAACAGAAACGGTTGTAGGAAAATAAATTTTACAAAAAAAAAAAAAAATACAATACTGACAGAAGCTCGTCTTTCTAGACCATTCGTGCGCAAAATTCAAAATTCTTTGCACAAAAGTGCAAAACGAACTCGCACGCATTTGTCACACATATTCTTATGCTCTTTCATTCAGTCGTCGATGATCTAGCGACGAGTACACATGAAGCGGATGCTTACATATTTTTATTAATTTCTTACATTTTTGTTGTTGTTTTGTCTTCACGTTTTTTCAAGGCAATTTGTCCAGCAAATAAGAGTGAATACATTTTAAAAAGACATTTTCTTAACTTTCATTCTAATGTAAATGAATTTAATTTGAAAGATAAAATAAAAATACCTTTTTGCAAAAATTAAATTTTTTTTTAAACATCATTTCTGTAATTTAGTCTGTATATTGTGAACCAAAAGCATATTTTTTTTTGTAAAGTCAACTTTAGGACGCTTTAAGTATACTTTTTGTGTCTGACTAATGACATTTTCTTTTCTGACAAAAGTGTTGCATTTATGTTACATTACGTTTATTTTCGTGTTACATTCTAAAAAATATTTAACACACGAGTATTTAAAAGCTATTTCGTGTTTTTCTAAATATGTTGCACCAATCAAAAGGAAAATATGCAACATATTTGACCCTCTAAGTTAAGTACATTTTTATACAAGTAAGAACTTTTATTCTTGTCATTCAATTTGCTTAAGCAAAAAACTTATAATTAAAAAGTTAAAAAGTGAGGAAGATTTGAACAAAAAATTTTAATAAATACTTTTGCAATAAAATTTTGCCGCTAAATTTTTGCAGTTTATTACAGGTAATCGAAGTTGATAAGAAAACAATGATGCTGACATCTTTTATATATAAATTACGCTAAAAACCGTAAAAACATTGAAACGCTACGTATACATTAGTTAAGCCTCAAATATTTTGTACCATTGTGGTAATAAAAAATTTATCACTTTTCAAAGGTATTGGCAAACTGTAAAAAGTGTTACTTATTGAAAGGGCAACATTTTTGTTCAGAAAAGAAAACGCCATAAGATTAGTTGTACGTATTTGTAAAGACTAATAGTATTCATATTAGTTGTTTGCTACGTGTAGAAGAACCACTAAATTTTTTACGATCCATTTTCTCCCGGTGTAAATTTGTCATGTAAATTTATTATTCTGTCGTCTGTATGAAGTGCATAAGAAGTTTATAGAAAGGAAAAAAAAAAACTTGTCTTTATATGATGAAATATAACTGTTTTTCTTTCTATGTACTTAACTAAAGTAATGGTCGGTCGTACAGTGGATCCAGAATATAAAAATGTATATTTTTGTATAAAATAAAATTAAAAGTATTTATATATCCTATTGTGAAAATTTAATGACGATCGGTCCAGTAGTTAAGACTATATTACGATTTTTATTTTTTTTTTCCTAAAAAGGGGCGTGGTCCCACCCACTTTTCTCCTGGTACGTATTCCAAATTATGCCAATACCATATGTACCAAATATCATCGACGTAGGTCAAAAAATGCCCAAAATATGGCGAAGTTATTTGATAATCAATTATTATGGCGGGCCATTTGCGGCACCCTGCCCCTACGCACAATTTTCAAAAACAAAAAAATTTAATGCACCTTTTCCATATGCCACAAATGGCGAAGTTATGCTCAGTTTACATTATAAAATCTGTTAAAAACTACGTGGTAGGAGTAATATAATTTAAAAAAGTGCGCGTAAAAGTGGGTGTTTGAAAAAAAAGTAGCCTATAATTCATCCGAGAGTTCGAGTTAAATACTCGTACTGTGAAAATTTCAGGAAGATCGGTCCAATGGTTTGACCTTGGAACATACAAACGAACAAACAAATAAACAGACACACATTCGGTTTTATATATACAGATATAAATATTAATACTCTTCTTTTTGTTTAAGTTCGGTTGCTTCCAGTTGGGCCGGATAGTTTTAAAAAAATATTTGCAAGTGTCCTCCCGCAAAATAGATTAATAACTGAATCCGCAATTAATAGCCGATTAAATTAAATTTTTTGTTAAAAAGGTACATACATATGTACTTAAATCTTTCGGGTTTCGGGAGAATATTAACTCCATAATTTAATCGATTTGAATATCTGTTCGATTGTCTTTTTGCATTGAAGGCGGGAATTTTTTTTTGTCAGAAATATTTGACAAATCGATAAATTGAAAATGATTTTATTACTGATTACTAAAATCTCATGTCTCTGCACGTCTTTTATTGTAACGACAAGCAAATGAAAATAAGAAATTAGTATGCATTTCTTTTGCTTGGGAGGATCACCATCTTCTCATTCTAGGTGGAATCATCATCATCAGAAGCCCAATCTAAACTAGCTTTCAGAAATGGAACTGATAGACATTATAAGTTCAGATATCAGAAGCGGGGAGTATTTTTCTTACTGATTCCCGGCAAATGACGTTTAACTTCTAAGCCATTCGTCCAATATGGAACCCCGGCGTTTGTACTAAATCGTCTATCATCAAGCTGATTTTGTTTCTCTATTAATCCAGAACCTCCCTATTAGTTGGTTTTTTCTTTACACGTATCAAAAAGTGATGATACTTTTTGGGACACAAGTGGGCTGGAACGGTAAATATAACCTGAGACAGCAGTTAGTATTTAAAAAACCATTTTTGTAGCCGTTAAAATTCTTAATAATAGATAAGACACACAAAAGGGTGTTCGAGCTCATGAGCCTCTCCTGATAATAGTCCTTCGGTTATGATGCTCTAAACTTTTACAGTCATGTGATCACAGCCTTTTCTCTTTATAATATTTTCAGTTTTGTACCACTGTAAGTGGTTCATTTCCTCGTTGTTTTTTTTTTTTTTTTTTTTTTTAATGTCATGGAAAGGAAGTAAAGATGCCCGTCAGCAAAATACAACAAAATAAATATTTTTTCAGTTTTGTCACGTTTTTTTCACCATTAACAAAGAAACAAAAAAAAAGAATTTTTTAAAAAAAGAAAAACTGAAAGTAATGCAGAAAAGCATTATGATGTAACAATATTTTAAACAATCTGCTTTGAATTTTCTCTAATTCATATAAAATAAAGAAAGAGCATAAAATATGTACTCGTTCGTGTTGAAGGAAAAAAATAACAATGAACCAACAACATGGTCATCACATGCATTTTAATCGTTATTAATTGTTGAACATTTTTGTGAATTTGAACACGTAAGCATACGCACTCACTCACACACACGCACTCGCAGCCATACATAGATACACATAAATACATACATAAGTTCAACAACTTTAGCAAACTCCCTCTAAAATCCCTTCCAATAGGGCTTAAAATTTCTATACAAATAAAATGAATGAATTTATTATATTTAAAGTATACATTTCAATTCAAAGAGAAAACTTTAATTCAAAACGAATAATTTAGCAGCGTATTGTATTTGTTATTGTTGTTGTTGTTATTGTTGTGTTGTTTGTTGGTAAATACAAAAAGTAAATAAATAATTTTCAAATAAAGTTGTGGCAAAAGTTTGATGGAAAATAACACAAATATGTATGAAGCAGTAAAGCGAATTCAAATACGAGTACATTGCAAAACTTGCAGCAGTCAAAAACCCTTTCAAATGCAACCAAAAATGTTCGTAAAAGTTATTTTACTTTCTTAAACCACATCTAAGCCGAACCAGAAAAACAAATAAAATACACAGGCGTGGCATGCTACAAGACTTCAAATGGAAAATCCTGATTTTTCTAAATAAATTAAAGTAAGAATTTTGCAGAAATGTTTAAAAGTTCTTATAAATAGAACGAATTACTCTAATTCTTGATAGATTAATTAAGGCAATTAGTTTCGTTACCCTCCCCCCCCCCCCCCCCCATTCCTTCGTACTACCGCAATGTAGGCAACTCTGTCAGACAATGCATTTTGGTAATATATATATATATTAAACGAATATATAGTTTTTAAACTAAATCCTTTTATTAGTAAATCGTTTGTGAAAAATGTTGTAAACAATTTTGTTAGTTGTTAATATTTGTTTGCCACTTTTAGTTATTCTAAATGCCACAAATACGATGCATTAGTTTATAGCTTTATTTAGCTGATATATGGGAACACAGTGTACATATAAATATTAGGGTAGTGCAATAATGACGTTCATTTTGTTTGCGAGTGTAACCAAATTCGAATCGTTGGCTTTAAAAGTGGAAACAAAATGTACGATTCGTAATGCGAATGAAATCATTACGTTGATAAAATTAAAAAAAATATGTGTTCAAAAATATCGCACAATTTTAAAAATTTACAAACAAAAATTAAATAATTCTGGCAAAAAAAAAAATAAAATAAAACCGACGTCAACAGCAAAATCCAATAGGAGAGAACAAAACCGACGAACGCATCCATGCACGCGCAAACACGATAGAATTCTTTAAGAACAAAAATTTAAATCGGGCCAATAATAGCGAATCTAATGGTGTTTTCTTTTCTACAAAAAAATGGTACATCTCCATGCAGAAAGTGTACTTTGGTGTTCGTTTCTTAAAATTGTTTTGCACTCTAAAAGGGTGCTGTGTTTGATTCTAAAAAAATCGCCCTCACTAATGGTGGAAGGCATTGCACTTTACGCCGCGTAACCATCGACAGTGTTAATAGTGCCATGTTAAAATTAGCTGACAGCTGTTAAAAACCGGGCGTTCCACTTTATTATAATTTGTGTTTTGTTCTAGTGAAATAACAAGTTGCATTATTACAGGGTTGGCAAAACATTTTATATATGTACCTTTCAACAAGGTGCCATTTTGTATGCAGAAAAGAAAACACCATAATTCTGTGGCATAAAGGAAAAAATGCTTAAGTCGAGATAAGCTCATTTTGAGTTAATGTCACCATCGTATTCTCCATATTCAAAAGTATCTCTCGCCAAAGTTTTATTCATATTGAACGATTTTTAACGAAGTTTTGGCGCAATTCTTTGGTGCTTTTCTTTTTCTAACTAATTTTCTAATATGGAATAACGGCTTAAGGCCCAACTATAATATGCTTAATGTAACTTAAGCTAGTGTCAAAATTCAACGAAAAGCATGTCGAATGCTTAAGTAAATTACTGAAGACTTTTAGGTGGCTATATTTTACTTATTGAGCTTAAAAACTTTCTACACTTAGTTGCAAACATTTGAACTTTTGCAAAAACTATTTTCGTTTTTATTTCTTTAAAATGTAATATATTTTATGAAATCTCATTTAATTTGTAAAAATTATAAATATATTACCATAAACAAGTAAATCCATGTTTATCTTTTATTAATTTATAAAGTAAACTAAAACTAAAATAAAAAAGTACTAAAAAAAGCAACAATGGTTGGCATATTTTAATTGTAAACAATTATATGTATCTATTATGTATATTGGAAAATTTTTATAATACAGCTGATGTGCGATCAATTTCGCTCTTCCTTAAGCAAATGAGACTTGACGAAACTTGACGAAATGTGTTTTAAGTACATTATAGTTGTATACATTTGATTGTGTGTATTCGCACATTTGCTTAAGTTACATTAAGCACATTATAGTTGGGCCTTTAATTTGACTTTGACACATTCACTTAAGAACCTATTTTTATTGACATTTTTCATTTATAAGAAAAAATATCCAAATTTATTTAGCAAAGTTTTCCAGCGTGCATGTTGTTTGCAGTTCCTTACGGTAAATCTATAAATTATATATATAAAAATTTTAACCAAAAAGGTGCCATGGAAATTATATGGGACGTGGTGTGGTTTTTCGCACATATGATACGTTTTTTTTTTTCTTTTGTAAATGGAAAAATATTCTTTTAAGTTTATTTATTTTCTTCTTTGTTTGCTTGTCGGTATTTCACATGAAATTGTTGTTGTTTTTTCTTTTGTTACAGACGTACGCTTGAACAGTACTTGAGGTTGTTGTTTTTTACGTTTATTATTTATAATAAATGATTTAAATTGTTTTTTTTTTTTTAAGAAATTGGCCAGATTTATTGATTGCAAACATTTTAATTGGATTATGACAAAAAAATTTAAGTCGGTTTAGTTTGTTTATGGCTTAATGAAAATCTGAAAACACAAATTGTTTTATTTAAGACCTTTTTTTTTTGTTTGATGAAAAATTTTTTATTCATAAACGTTTGCAAAAAGTTAAAGTGTACAATGACACCAGTTTCCAATGCAGATTTCATTAAGGGGACAATAAGACTAATATTAGTTTATGAATAAGGCGTCAAGTATTTAAAATTTAGCAATATTTTTTAAGCTCCCCTTATTTATGAGAAGAAGAGTTTAATGCAATTTTTCAGTTAGACTCAAGTTCAGTATTTAGTTTTTTTTTATTAGTTTCAAAATTTTATCATTTTTAACTTTCCGCTATAAAATTACCAGTTTTCGAAATCCGATTGTCATCAGATCTAGACCTATCCAATCCAAAATCTAATCTAACTCCTAAACCCAAAATATAACGACGACTACAAAAAGTTTGAATAAAATCACTTAAAGAATTTTGAAAAACTCGCTCGCAAAGCGATATTCCACATTCATTTATGTTTGTGGGCTTGGTAATTCAGTTTAAGAGATATCGGTGTATTAGTATAAAGTTTGAAGGAAAATGGATTTTTTAAATTCGGCAAGTTCTTTTGAACTCAAAACACAGTGTCAAATGCCTGCAAATTTTATATAAGAGTTCTGAGTCAACCAAGGTCAACCAACCATGCATGTACTATATTTTTTTCTTCAATTGAATTAATTTGTACAAAAACCAAGTTAAGCAGGACAGTTCCCCGTTGCTGTAACGAATGTGACAGTTTCTCGCATCGAAAAGTTTATTATCATTCTGTTAAAAACAGGATGAGACGAAGAATAAAAATTTTCGTATTTTTATTAGGTTTATTAGGCCACCCTGCAGGCTCATATAAAAATCCTACTAATATTATATGAGTCATCCTACAAAAGATTGGATGACAAATATGTTCTCACATTTTTTCGCAATTACAGAACGAGACACAGATTTATGAACTGATTTTCTAGATTATTTTTTCTTTTTTTAGTTTTATCTGGTTTGGTCCAGTAAAAATAGCGGACAAGTAGTTCCCTCCAAAGTACCAATTACCGTAAAACTTCTCCATTTATGGCCTGTTTTTTAATTTTTTTTATTTTTCTTTTATCGGATTTTCTTGCAATTTGGTAGTAAACATTTTTTTCTTAAGTGGGGGGTAAGTTGTCCCCTTCCCAAAATTTTTGGTCCGAATTTTAAAACTATGTATTTATGTTTGTTCGTTCATGGTTACAGTTTGCTCCCATATAATTTTTTTTTTTTTGGATAATCGGTTGGGAAATTGTCCCCCTCTCAAAATATATTTTTTTTCGCATAAATCCTCGGTTTATGGTTTGATTTTTTTTTGTTAATTCAATTATTATTTTAAATCTGAAACATGCTGCACCGCCCCCCTAATATTGCATAACTCCTCCACTTACGGTCGCATAAAATTTAGAAAAAATATCAGAGTTCTCTTTCTGAAACGTGGATTACCGTATGGGCGGCCACTTTTAATTTATTTGCTTGTTAGAGAGGGGTTGCTTATAGATTTCTGGTATATTTTTTGTTGGAAACTTGCAAGTTGCTCCCCCGATATATTGATTTGCTCTAAACTCGTGACATTTTCAAATTAATTTTTTCTTTCCAAATTCGGAGGAGCTCGAAATATTGGGCGCGTTTAGCAGAAAAAACTGCTACTAAGCTGTTTAGATGTAGCAGCTTTTAGTTTGATTAATTTTTGTGAACGATCTGCTTACTTTTTTGTCAAAAAATATCAAAAATTTTGACTTTTAAATTTAAATTATTTAATTTTATTTTGTAAAAATATTCCATAATATTTATTTGTGAATTTACATAAATGAATTAAAATTTAAAAATATATTATGAAATTTGATTCAAAAGTCAAACTGAACTGAAATATCGTAATTTGATAAAATGTATCAAGACGAATTAAATTTTTAATGCATCGTACTTTTTCTTTGCGACCAAAACAGTGCGCGCTCACTCAACATGTTCGCTCATCGCGCAGTAATCAAAGTGTTCAGCAGATTGTTGAGCAACTGTTGTGCAGCAAACTGTGTCTGCTGAACGCACCCATTGATTATCGCATAACTTCACCATTTATGGAAGGATTTAGAAATTGCGTAAATTTTGTAATTTGTTCGATTGGGTTTTTCTATTGAAGCCGGCTTCTTTTGTTTTTGCCATAATTATTATAAATAAGGCAGTTGGATCGTGGATTATATGTATTTGCATAATTGCATGTAACGTATACGCCCTGCCCTGCACGTACATACTTATTTTAAAAAAGTAGATATCTTTGATGTTATTTAAGATTTTTGTAAATGCTAACAGAAATCTACGATGAAATAATGCAAGTTATTTTTAATTGAATTAAATTTTGAATAATATCCGGATATTAAATTTAAATTAAGAATATTTTATTTAAATGTCATTATTGTATTAAAATGTCAATTTGTTACATGCTTTTATGATGTTGCTGTAACATTTTTTTTTCTATAATTTTTTGTGTTTTATCTAGAAATAAAATAAATTTTCTCAGTTCTTTCTTTCAAACATCAATTTTTTGTGTTGTTTTTATTAAATTTTTTTTTATTTGTGTTTTGTTTAAAGCAGCATCAATGTTAATTTATTGTTGAAAGCACATAACAAACATTAGAAGCAGCTCGTCTAAACATACATACATACATGCACGTACATTGTAATTTACATACCATTTTGTCCAATAATTTTTTTTTATTTGTTTGCCGAATAAAATTTGTTGTCTTATATTTTAAGGAATTTGCATTATTTTTGCATTATATTTTTGTGTACAAAAAAGACGTAAAGGTATTAATTCTTGAAATCATAAGAAGGAAGAATTTTTTTATTTTTTAATAAAAAAAAAACATGTGACAAAACACACTTCTTCTTATTTATGGTACAGAAAACTCAATTTCCAATGAAAGTGGTTTCAATTTCGAAAGTTGAGTCTTAAGAAATCGAAAAATGGAAAGTTTGTTTATAATCAAATCATTTTGAAAATTCAAAATGGAATTGACAACTTCATTCGTAGTTAACAATAAAAAAATGCATACTTTTAGGTGTGTCATTAAAATAAGCTTTGCATGTTAGGTAAGAATCGATCGCTTAAGCTTCTGATAAGCATCAGCCAAAAAAAATTATTTTACATCGATTTCAGAGGAAACGTAAACATGTTAGAAAGACGACAGGAAAGAAAATTTCAACACGCGACGATTTGGTATTTTTCGATTAAGTTGGCATCATTTCCAAAACCCCAACTGGTAGTTATTTGGCATACATTTGATAATGTTTGTTCGATACGTTAGATCTAGATGCTGCCGATGAGGGGAAGTAACTAATAAAACATGCCATAAAGAAACCAAACAAAAGAAGGTATTGTACATTTTCTCTTTTTCATACATATTTATGGACACATTAAACGGGACAATTTGGAAGAAAATGTTTGCCGCATAATGTTTGAAATGATTAATTTTAAATTACCACGTTTCTAGTTTTAACAACAAAATAAAAATTTAAAAACTAAAAACTATTAAATTGTTTATGAATTAAACACAGTGTTTTATTTAAGAGCTCCCCAGTCCAGTTTCATTTCACACACGTAGGGTTTTTCTAAAGCCGAAAACAATAAAAAAAAAGGCAAAGTAAATTTTTGAACTGACATCATGATGTTTCAAGATCAACCACGATCTCATAACCCCAGAACTCATTTTTATGATAGCTAAATTCACGTAACTCAGTATCTTTTAACTTTTCAATAATTTGGCTGCGTAATTTTTCAATGTTTTTTTCTCAGCTTTTATATACAGTCGAACTTCCATAACTCGAACTTCTATAACTCGAATTTTCTCTAACTCGAACTAATTTGGTTGGCAGTAGCGTCAAAAGAACAAATCACATACAATTTTCCTTCCGTAACTCGAACTTCCATAAGTCGAAGTTCTCCATAACTCAAACAAAAAACATACACATGTTCTCTATAACTCGAAGAATTCTTCTTGTTTAAATGGTTTTTTTGTTTTTGTTTTAGTTATGGCTTGTTTGTTTAACTCTCTTTTGTTGCTTGAGCTGGTTTGTATATTTTACATGCTATTTTTGTTTATTTTTTTCGGGGAATTACAATTTTGTTTCTTTTTGTTTGCGTAAGTATCAGTTCTATGCATAATTCGGGCTAGCTGATAAATGGTGAAATCGATTTCTTTATTATTATGACAACTAAACGTGTTCTAAAATGCTTATAAATTGAAGAAAAATATAAACTTATAAAAGACGTCGAAGATGGATTAAAGAAAAAGGAAGCAGCTGATAAATATGGTATCCCGGCAAGCACGGTCTCAACAATTTTCAAAAATAAGGAATCGATATCAACTCGTTTGAATCTGGATTTCGTTTATGTAGTAAAAGATTAAGGACCCAGTAACTTATTTCAGTCAGTCACTTATTTCAGAATATTTTACTTAACTGTAATTTTTTAATTACATATGCTTGTTCTTTTACATTCTAAAACCAACACCTTTTACCAAAACCTTTTATTCTATTTTGACAAAAAGTTCTGTAACTCGAAGTCTCCGTAAGTCGAAGTTTTTTTTGGGATAATGGTGATTCGAGTTATGGAAGTTCGACTGTATATATTTTGAGCGAACCATGCTAAAAATCCATCGGGCCGTTCCCGAGTAATCCCATCTTTTCCAAATTGATTTTTAGCACGATTCGCTCAAAATTTTCGTTAAGGTCTATATTATAAAATGTATTTAGTCTGTATGCGTGCGAAAATTTAGAAGTTTAGAGGGTATACTTCTTAGAGTACAAACAAATATTCACCGAGTGTACTGCAATGTGTTTTATAAAAATCATTTTATAAAACGGCTCAAACAAAATGTTCCAGATAAATTTGAATGGGGTTGTACAGCTAAATAAGCCCCAAATCCGACCCCTAAAGGTACGGTCACATCTGGCAAACATTTGCCCAAAAAAGCGTAACCACTAAATACCAATGAAAAACTTTTTGATTTATGCATTTATTTATTAAGTTAAACAGCATCTAATAAGATAAGATTGTATTACGTTTTCTATAAATTATGTAGGAATCTGTTTAACGTAATAAACAGGTATCTAAATCAAAAGTGTTTTCATTAGTATTTAGTGGTTACGCTTTTTTGGGCAAATGTTTGCCAGATGTGACCGTACCTTAAGTCTCATTAAAATCTATTTGGAAGTTTAGAGGGTATACTTTTTAGAGTGCAAAAAAATATTCACCACATTTGAATCGTTTAAATGTCTGATTGGTACACATCTTGAAAATTAAAAAAAAAATTTAATTTTTAAGAACTGAACTAAAAAAACAACACAATTTAGAAGATCCTGCTACACACTGACATACATTTTTTTTGGTGTAGATTCAGATTCTATAAAAACAAGTGTTCTAAAGTTTAAAGAGCTTTTCGTGCATCACGTTTTTAATATTGATGACAATACTTAACTTTATATAACAAACTGGTAGAAAAGTACATATTCATTAAATATACATATTCATTAAATATATATATATAAGTGTCCTCATTTTGTTTGGCAATCACTGTTTACTTGTAGTAGAAAAAAAGTCAATATCACAAAAACCCAAAAATCATGTTTTCCTAAAGCAACAAATACGTTAAGGATTCTAAAATCCTTAAACTAAATTAAATGTCACTTAAAATATGGAAGAAAGAAAAAAAAAACCTTTCATAAACTCTAAAATTATTAAAATCATTAATTTTATTGATGGCTTTCCGTCCGGTTTTCTGCTTTGTTCATTGACTCTTGCGGGGTCATTTATGAATAAAAGCAATTTGATTGAATATCCTTCCTTTGGAACAGACCATTTTAATATTTTTTGTTTGAGTCTTACTTATTTTCTATTGAACTGCAAATACACATATCAATCACTTGCACTCCACTCACTCTATTCACTGATAGACACTTATTTACTTATCTAGATGCTTACTTTCACATACATAAACAAAGCAAGCAAGAGTTATACTTTCTATCAGTCAGTCAAGTCAGTGAGTCAGTCAGTTACAAGATTCATTTATTTCATTTACAAGTTATTTCGTCGTTCGGTTAGTTTGTCCATGCCATCCAAGAAAATACAGTAAAACCAATATGAACGAACAACCGAACGACCGACCAATTGTCCAGCCAACCTACCAAATCATCGAAACACTGCGTCATGTACCAATTGGAGGACAATAAAATAAAAAAAAAAAATATTTGTTAAAGACAGTCTATTCTACAAAACAAAAACAATATTAACTACAATGATCACATTGCGCCAGCATTACCACCACACTACACAACCATCATTCATTATCCCCAATATTTCAGATGCCATGTTATCCATCACCAATCATTTACGCAATTCAATTTTCTTTATTTTTTTTTTTTTTTTTGTTTTTTCATTCCTATCAGATCTGTGCCTGTAATTTCTTTATTTTCAGCTTCTTCCATTCGTGCATTTGTTTGTGATAAATATCTGGAATTTATCTCTTCTTTTGCCGGAGTATCATCATCATTCGATGATAATCTGAGTTATCTGGTATTTTCTTTCTTTTTCGTTTTTATTTTAAAAATGTTGCGATAGGCGTAGAAGGTGGTGGGCAAATGTTTTTACAAAATATTGTGCACACCACAACCATAAACATGAAAGACATTCTTCTGCAACGAGGGTTGACACAGAAGTGTATAGACGTACAAGGAAAGAAAGACCTTCATTCTACATCACACCCACACATTATTCATAAAAGATCTCATTATTAAAAAGGAATTTTTTTCGTTTATTGGGAAAATCACACATTTCGATCGGAATGGTTGATTGTAATTCCATGATTGTATTCCGATCTTTTTTAATTTATTTTGTCCTATTTCGTTCGATTTTGCAGTGATAGTTTTCACCTTTCTTTGAAACTAATTTTACCAGCCAAGCTTAAGCTTTTTTATAAAGGGTGTTTTTTATAGAGTGTCACAATTTTGAGCTGGCATCACTGCTTTATTTGAGCATCCATTTAACAGCTGACAGTTGCTTTTTGTTTATTTTTTTTTTTGAAATTTCATTATGAATCGACTTACACCAGAGCAACGCGTTCAAATATTTGAAATTTTTAATCAAAATAATTGTTCTGTTTGTCAAACTCATCGTGCTGCGGGAGCTACAATTGATTTATTCAAAGAAATTGTTGATGAAAAAATTATTTCACGTAATGGCCCAATTAATTGGCCTCCAAGATCGTGTGATTATTTACTTTGGGGTTAAGTTAAGTCACTTGTCTACGTCGATAAACCACAAACAATTGAACACCTGGAAATCAACATTCGAAGAGTTATCGGCGAAAGACGTCCGAAAATTATGCGAAAAGTTGTTGAAAATTGGCGTCCACAGGGCAGAAATCGTATTTAAACATTAATTTCATAAAATTTTTTTTTCCAATAAAGCCTGTTTCATTGATATTAAAAATATATTTCCTTGTCTTATGACGGTTTAAACTTGTGTCACTCTATAAAAAATACCCTTTAATTTAAAAAAGTATGCATATTTTTTATTGCTTATTAGAAATGAAGTTAGTAAAAAGAACTCACTGTCAATTCCCTTTTAAAATTTAAAAGTGGTTTAATTACAAACTAAATTTACAAACTTAACTTTTGGAATTGAGATCACTTTCGATCGGAATTGAGTTCTGTGACATGTCGGTATATATTGTCCCCAAACATGTCCAACTTATAAATGTGGCAAAAATATCGATTTAAATATTTGATAGCTGGGACACGATAGTGACGGACTATATGTATGTATGGGTATAGGCATGATCAACTATGTAGCAATTTAAAATACTGTGAGAGACTTAAGCCGGCCACTCACGTACAGTTTTAACTGACAGTTTCAACTGTTCAGTTATAACTGACAGACTTAACTGTGAACTGAGATGTACACAAACGTGCTGTTCAACACTTCAGTTTTTAACATGGATTCGAACGAGCAGGACGGTTTGGCCGCTCTCGGTGAACTTTTTGTAATTTTACAAAAAAGAAAAAATAAAGAGCGTAAACAGTGGTGCAAGAAGTGCATGCTCCAGACTTCTTTTTTCTTTGCGAAAAGCGGATCTTAAGCTGTTTATTTTTGTCAAAACAGATTTCTTTTACGCGTCAAGTTCTACTTCTTGTAACTTCTTCGCCAGCTTCTTGTAGGCAGCATTTTTTTTTTGGCGCGATCATGGTACTCGCTAGATTTCACTTGCCATAGGCAAGGTTCAGATGTATATATTGCAATAAAATCAACTATCACTTGGTTCTGTTTACGCGACATGATACGCACTCTCGCTCGACACAAATTGAACTAAGAACGGTACAGTTGAATCCCCACACACGTTCACTTCAGTTGAAACTGCCAGTTAAAAATATAAAAATTTTAAATTTCTCAGTTAAACTGAACAGTTGACTTGAACTGTCAGTTATTAACCACATACGTACAGTTTTAACTGTCAGTTATAACTGAACAGTTGAAACTGGCAGTTAAAACTGCACGTGAGTGGCAGGCTTTAATTAAGTTGTTTTCAGTTATATAAGGTTTTCCAATAGGGATGATATGATTTTGAAGTGACCTTTCGGCCATTTGTAACATGACATGATCTGTCATTTGTTTTTCATTGTATCCAGTAGTGTTTACAATTTCATCATGGAGAGATATACGCAAGAACAACGTTGCTAACTTTGCCTTGGAACAACTTGAAAACGATAACGATTTTTTTAAGAAAATCATCTTCTTCGATGAGGCTCACTTTCTTCTGAGTGGTGCGGTAAATAAACAAAACTGTCGATTATTACAAATTATTCATTAAAAACCATTACATTCACCTAAATTGACAGTTTGGTGTGGTTTTTGGTCTGATGGAATCAACGGTCCGTACATCTTTCAAAATGAAGCTGGTAACACTGTTACAGTCAATGGAGGGCGGTATAGATCGATGATAACCATCTCTTTATGGCCGAAATTGGAAGAAGTTGATCGAGACAATATTTGGTTCCAACAAGACGTGCCACAAGGCAAATGCAACAATTGAATTATTGCGAGAAAAGTTTGGAGATTCGATTTTTTCAAGAAATTGTGATATTGAATGCCCTGCGAGAAGTTGTGATTTAACATCTTTAGACTATTTCTTGTGGGGTTATTTGAAGTCATTGGTCTTGCGAAATAAACCAGACTCTCTTCAAGCCTTACAAGTCAATATTGAACGTACCATTCATGATGACATAGACTTGATTTAGTGGAAAAAGTGCTCGAAAATTGGGTTCATAGACTTCGTTCCTGCAGAAGAAGTCGTCGAGGCCATTTGAATGACGTTTTATTTAGAACTTAATGGTATCGATTGTACTTCACATTAAATAGAAAACTTTTGAATTTCCTTAACAATAAGTCTGTTTTTTATTTTTTTTTAAGAAATCATATCACTCTTATTGGAAAACCTTTTATATTGTGACCAATTTTAATGTACATCATGATACGAGTAACAATTTATCGCGGACGGCTAAACTGAACAGTTCATTGAACGGGTGTTTTAATGTAATTCCCTATTAAGAATATGACAGATACAAATCAACAATGAATCAATTTGGTTGTGGATCATAATAGAGACGTAAATTTTATATTTTAATCTTCCTGGCAAACTACGTGACTATTTAAACCATGTCATCATTTAAAATCAATCGTTCAATCAAAATAATAAATAAGAAAGAAGTTAATTTTTTTTAAACTCTAGGCATAAACCATGACTTTTAAAAGAGCTCTGTTAACAGTTGTACATGAATTAATAAAAATTCAAATGATTAAGAGTATTCTTTAGGAACATTAGAATATCGAATCAGATCGTTTGATTGTTGGGAAAGAATATCAAATGTTTTATCAAACGCAAGTATACTAATATGTGAATGTCAATTTTCAATTTTTGTATTTCCTATGTGTGATAATTACTGCACAAAAATATATTCCCAAAACTAATTGTTTGACCCTCGTAACATTAAATAAAAAAACCTTAAAGCACAAAAAAATATTTAAACTCTGCAAAATATTATCTGTCATATGAAAACCAAAAAGTTATTTAGTAAAAAGGAGTGAAAAACAAGAAAAATATAAATTTCTACTTTAGAAAGTTTTCAACAAATTTACATTTTTGATAGTGATGAATGCTGAAATTTCGATGACAAATTATTTGAACATTATGTGCAGTAATTGATTTAAATTTTATGCAGGATAAAAGTGTTACAGCCTTTTACTGTAATGTGATGAAAGATGGATGTCTCTTTAAAACTTATAATTAAATAAATTAAAGGAAATAATGAAGAGTTTTCCTTATTTTCAAACCGCCTGTCGTCAGCCGGTTAATAAATGTTAATTAGCTGCTAAAGTAGAAATGAATAATTACTCTGAGAGGAAAGTCACAATTAAACAGTTACTTTTCTGCTTAAACAGAAACTGCAAAGACTGATGTCGGGAGGCTAAAAGTATTTTTTTTATTTTATTCAATTAAATTTAATTTGTCAACTTTGACATTATAAGTTTTTTTTTTTGAGCAAATTTATTTTGTCTGTAAAATTTTTGGCCAAACAAAAATTAATTAAGCGTAAATTGTATGACTACAGGCAGATACATACATACATACATACAGACATACATACATACTTACAATAGCAAATCTCTATATAAAGCTGGCACTTTTTTTATTGTTAAATACAACAAATTTAAGCATAAAAATGCCAAATGTTCAAAGTACTTACATACATACACATACATTTACTTGTTTGAATAGAGAGTTGTATGTGTGTTTGTGTGATCAGAAATATATTGTGGGGTAAATAAAAACAAACAACATATATATGGAACAAGTTGCAAACAAAAAAATATGAAAATTGTATTTTTTTAAAAATTCACTTTTGAAAAATGCTTTAAAAAGCAGCTTAGTAGCATATTTGGAAAAATTACTTTTTAGTCTTAAAAACTACCTTTTAAAATCGTACTATCTGAAAAGAGTACGATTTAAAATAGCACCTATAAAAGAAGTACTTTTTACAAAAAGTGACTCGGGTTTTAAAAAAAAAAAAAAAAAAACAAACCCAAAATAGATCAAGGAAATGGAGAAATTTGTCAAAAAAAACCATAATTTAGGGCAACGGTTCTCAAATGGAGGTCCGTGGACTCCTGGGGGTCCGTAGCAACCATCCAAGGGGTTCGCGTGAAGAGTCCAAAAATAGTGTTTTCAAAAATAATATAAATTTTTATTTTAGATTTATTATTTTTTTTTTTTTTGATACGCACATACTTGTAGACATGTATGTATTTATGTTTTAAACTCTTCAAACAAAAACATCAAAATACCAGTGCAATCACTTACTCTTCACTTTTTAATATACAGTACCCAAGACTCTGCACTGACTGTTATTGCCATCACTATCAAATAACAGCTGATATTGTTTCTATTGCCATTAAATTTAGTTGGAAAGAAAAGAAAATATTGTGAAGACTATTTAGATTTTAGCTTTACATATTTAAATAAAAACGGTGAAGTCTACAGTGCGTTTATATGCCACAAAACTATTTCGAACGATGCGAAGAGACCATCTAAAATGGAGAGGAATCTTTTAGCAAATCATCTGGCTTTGAAAATAAAAAAAAAAATTGGCACGGAAATTTTTGCAAACACAAAAATAATCACTCTTATTCTATATGGCAACGGCAATAGAAGGCAACACCGTTTTTTATCTTTTATTGCCAATCGGTATTCTAGGTGGCATTATTGCCATTTATCGATAACTTTACATATGTTTGGTAAGCGAAATTGATGTTGTTGATGTTGTCTGTAATTGCCTTTGATTTTGTCGTCGGTATTTTTGGTGTTGTCTTGCGTTGCTTTGTGTTGTATTTTAAAACTTTGAAAAAAATAACGTTAAAGTTGTCTTTCAGTCTGCGTTTTTGGTATTTTTATATATTTGCGTTGTTTTTGGTTTAAATAAACTAATGGAAAAAATTTAAATAACAATAAAATGCCAATTCGAGAAGCTTTTGCAAGAACTTGAAAAGAATCCATCACAAGCCGGAGGATTTCGCAGCGGAATTGCTCCTACTATTATACTCGTATGTTTAAAATATGGTGAATTGAACCGAAAATAACTTTCAAAACTTAAAAAGGATAAAAAAATTCATTACTTGGGAAATTATTGCTTAAAATTTGCTGCTCTTCTCTTCTCGGGCAAGCTAAAAGTACAATACGTCTGTCTAAGCAGTCTTCTTTCCACTGTCAATTTATTTATTTTCTTCGTCACTGGAGTCCGAATCGATAAGAAAAATCATTTTTATTTTAATGTATGCACAAAAATTTTAATTATTTAAAAAAAAAATAGTCCTAAAAATGTCAGCTGACTCAAATATTAGATATGTGTGTTGTATGTTTCGATAAATAGTCAACATCGTCACAATACTGTTAGGGAATACAAAATTAGTATTAAAGTTGTGTTCTGTTGATGTTGCCTTAAAATTGCCGACATTGTTGCCGACGCCTAATAGAATAAGGGTGAACAAATGAAACTTTTAAGTGCTATTCGATAATAAATATTTTAGGGGAGCAAAAAACATTATAGAACCCAATTGTAAGCAACATCTTTCACTAGAAAAAAAAGAACTTTGAAAATCGGTGCATAAATGCTAGAGCTATGAAGGTTCAAACATTTAACAAATAAATAGCGCTTGAATTGATAATCTGCTTCTTTTTTTGAAGTCGGCTATAAAAATTTCAACAATCGGCCTAAAGTATATTCAGTTTGTCTAAGTAAAAATATGACCTGGCGTAACATAATGGAAATACCCATATCCTTAATCTAGTACATATTATATATAATAAATTGTAAACTCCTTGAAATCCTTGTTTGTCCATACTGTTTTAACTGATTGTTAAAGTACATATTTCGCAGCTTAAAGTAAACCAATTACACACTACTACATAATAATTAAAGCCCTACCCAAGAATGATAGAACTACAGATTACGCCACGCGCATGATTTCCCGTTAGATGACGTAGTCTAATCCATGAAAGGGTTGCCTAATCTATGTATTTCCAAATCATTAAGGGCTGTGTTTTTATTGAAAACTTTTAATTTATGATTAATATTAATGATTCAAAATGAGAATATTTTACATTTGGAAGATGAATGTCATAACCTGTAGTGTGTTGAATTTGAAGGAACCTCGTATGTGGTTATAATGGATAGAATAAATTTGAAAAAAACGATGGAATAAAATCAAGTGAGAAATTATGCTAAAAACTAATTTTGTGCGTGTTTTTAATAAATTTTACTTTAGATGTGTTTTTTTAAACTTTTCCAAAAAACAATGAAGAGCAAAAAAAAAAAGGCTTTGTATAAAGTTTTGCAATCGGCCGGCCATTTAAGGAGAGAATTTGTTAATTACATTTTAAACAAGACGATTTTGAAAGAAATTTAATATATGAAATCTGTGTAAGTTAGAATTATTTTGTTTTGTGTAGTTCTTTATTTAATAATTGCGCATAGGATTTAGTAAGCCATCATAGTAAGCAAATTTAGTTTGGAAATACGAGTATATTAACATTGTTTTTTTGAGTTAATTTTGATTTAGGGCACTGAAGGACGAATAAAAAAATATTAGAAACGTTGACAAAAAGCAAAAGTTTATTGAACAGATATTGCACTCTTCAATCAGTCTGTACTCGACAAGTGCTAAAGCTTCCAGATTGCTAAAATTAAAAAATTTTCCATTTCCTTCGGTAAGGACATTGCAAAGATGGGCGCAAAAATTAGATATATCGACAGATATTTTAAAGCCTGTGGTAAAATTATTGTCTGCAGCTAATGAAAAGTCAGAAACGCAAAAGCTATGTGTTTTAATGAAGGTTTTGATGAAATGAAGGTTGAAAAGATGTAAGTACTTCTATGAGAAGCCAACAGACTCTTTCACCCAATTCACATGATGACTTTTGCGACGTCGTTTTTACTGAATTCCCTTTTGAAGTTGTTACCAAAATCTTTGTGCGTTCAGACGATGTCTTTTAGTTTCATGTCTTTTTCCCATTTTTGTTTTGAAATAATGAAAAGTAACAAAGATAAATAACAAAAGTAAGAAAAATAATGAAAAGTAGCAAAGGATAAATGGAAGAAAAGTCTTGAAAAACACAAATCAAGACTTTTTGTTTACCCCTCTTTCTTCCCTACACCGCTCACCAACAAGCAAAAAGAGAAATCGAAAAAGCGACGTCGCAAAAGTCATCATGTAAATTGGGTGTTTCTTAGAACCAGTTAATTATGTCCAGGTAACATTGTTGAGAGGTGATTTAGCGACATCTACAATTTAAAGTACATTTACAAAAAAAAATCGCTTAATGCGGAAATTAATCAAAGCACGTATATAGCCGGAAAAGAAAATTTAGTCAAATAACAAACTAATATTATATATTTAATTATATAAATGTGTTTGTATGTATTGAACTATTTTTATAAAGTAATTAATAAATAAAAACCATATATGTATATAAAATTTTGTAATACAATTATTTAAGGAAAAAATTAAGGAATTGCTCCACTGTTATCTTTGCACAACTAACAAATATCAAAATGCTTCGTGACGTCACTTTACCAACATGCGTAGAAGATTCAATTTTTGTGTTAGGGAAGATATAATTTGTAGTTATATGATTGTTGGTCCTACTGTGGTTTAAAAGCACACCCACACACGCACACCATGCTGCTTTACGACAAACCAAGCAAACAAAAATTAAGTGGGGAAAAAATGAAGAAAATCGACAGACATTTAATACAAAGAAACTTGAACAAAAATAAAATATTAAAAGCTAAATTAACAAAAAAAAACAAATTGAGGAAAACGTTACTGAAATTTTATGTTTCTGTAGGCAACTGCGAAAACGGTACGAATACCAGAATATTAAACAGAAAATAAAAAACGAGTGCAAATAACATGTATGTACGACTACATACCCTGTGTGTGTGTGTGTGTGTGCGTGTGTATGACTGCAGGTTAGTTATGTAATTGTATGCGTTTAAGTATATTAGTGGGTGTGAGTATTAACATTTGCCCTTTTATGGTTGAGATTTAATTTATTGCCAGCCAGAGCATCCATATAATAAAAAAACACACAGAGAATAAATAAAAAAAAAATCAGAATCAAACGAGCAAACCAAGAAAGGAAATAGAGCCTACAGCAAACCGAAAAATAATAGGATGCGTTTAAAGGGCAGGCCTTTGAGTCTAATATAAAAAAAAATATATGTATCATATATTATTACAATTTTCGTTTCATTTTTTGCGGCTCCTTATTTGTTACTGTAACTTGTTTTTCTTTTCTCTCCCCGCTGACTTATGAACACTCACGAGTTTTCAGTTTGTTTTTATCATGCTTAAGCGAAGATATATACATACCAACAAACATATTTTTCTCAAACAAGAGCATAAACTACTAAACACACACACACACACACACACATATACAATTTTTTTGGTCTAATTCGAAGATAAACCCAACAAGAAATGTCGATACTGAAATTGTACCGATTGAATTTCTATGCACTTTCATACAATGCTTTGTAATATAGACAACCACATGCTGGTTGTCATTGAGAATGAACTAGTAACATTAAAAATGTTGAATAGGTAGTGATTACGTAGTTCTCCTGGGACCAAGTGGCGACATTCGATCCAGAAAGTTACTAGTACATTTCTATAATTTGAGTCTATCTCTTAAAGCAAACTAAAAAGTGTAGACGTATTGTTGATAATGGTATCAAGGAGTCAGCACCATTCGACAAAAGTGGTGAGTTGTCACCAATAAGCCCACGATATAAGAAGTCACGAAAAATGGCGACTTGGAGACAATTGGCCCCGAATTTACTACAGGGAAGTTGCAAACAAACACTAAAGTGTAGGCGTTTATTGAAAAAATATTAAATATGATGGGGGGAATAAAAAAATATGAACATGAACATGAAAATGTAACAACAACAATAACAAAAATATCCTTTTTTTTAAAGTATTCAGGTCATATATGTATGTATATATGTATTTATTTTAATATCAGTTTGTTGAATTTTCTATTTTTTTTTTGTTCTGCTTTTTAAGTTGTATGTACTGCCGTATGTGCCGTTTGCATTAATATATATTAAAATACTGAAAGAAATATAAAAAAATGTATCAGACATAAAAGTAAAATTAAGAAAAAAACATTTCTTTTTTATCGGTCAAGATTTTCCATACTAAAGTTTATGGACGGAAATCTCTTAAATTTCATAAATTACAGCAAATCTATATTGAAAAATAAAATAATTTGGAAAAAATCTACAGTTTTGATTTGATCAATCTGTTCCTTTAGTCTACTGATTTAATTGTTAACAGTTGGCAAATCAAACAGATGCACAGTGGTCACAGTATTTTTTTTTTTTTTCATTTTAGAATATGTAGTTTGCCTACATTAAATATTCTTCTTAACACTTGATTAATCGATTCCATGATTAATGAAAAAAAAAAAAATAACAACGAACAATGAACTTGCGTACATTTTCTTTTTTTTCGAATGCATTTATGTTGATTTAATCGAGTAATTTTGGTCGATTAATTAAATACATAAATCGATTAAAAAAATTTTTTTTGTAAATTCTTTTTCTAAAGTAATTTACTTAAAATCAACGTAAAATTCGAAACATAAAAAAAGTTTTACAATTTTAATCGATTATTTTAGCTCGATTAATCGAATATTTTGAGTAAATACTATGATACCATGTAAACATCTTTTTTTATTCAGAAAGGATTTTATCAAATTTACTCGAGTAATTTAAATAGATTAATCGAATAATTCGAGTCAAATAAACAACTGGCGTTATTTTTTTCACTAGCCAAAAAAGCACTTATGTGCATTTTTTTTATAAATGAATTTTAGCAACTTTATTCGAGTAACTTAAATCAATTAATAGATTTAGTCGCTTAATTTAGATCACTTAATAAAATATGTAGTTGGAAATAAATTTTTTTTTAGCAAATTTTCTTTTTTCTAAACACATTTTAATCGGATAATTCGAGCCGAAAAAAATTAAACGCAATATTTTTTATTTTCAAATAAATTTTATCAGTTTTAATCGGGTAATTAAAAGTGTTTTTCCAAAATGCATTTCAGCTATTTAAACCGAGTAAGTTAGTTCGATTAATCATGTTTTGTTTTGCCTAATAATCGTTTAGAAATAAACCCGGTTACGGATCAAGTGGTTGAATTTAAACCTTCTGGCAGGTGGCGGAAATGCTAGTCTTATTTATAACTAAGCAACAAAATTCTTTGCCGTATAGTCTTAAAACTGGCCAAATTTTCAGATTTTATGAAAGCTTAGGTTCTCTCAATTTTCTAAGAAGACAAATTTAGGTTAAATACTCTTTCTTAAGCACTCGACTGAAGCACGCTAATTTTTATATTTTATTTTTAAACAGTACATATTTTTTCTATTATTTTTGACTTTCACTAATACTGAAACTACATTCATTCGGAAAGACACTAAATGTGTCTAAGATTGATAAATAAAGTTCGACATTCGTGTTTATTCTCAAATGCTATTAATAAACCACAAGTATCATAATCTTCTCTGCATGTGCAGACACTGTTATTTCCGGTTTAATCTTGTATTTAAATTAAAATAGAAACGGAAATATAGACAGACTAACAAACTGAAACATGTCACAATTAAAATATTAGTTTTACATGCACACAAGCATAAAATGCAAAAAAATAGTTTAAATTGAAATAATCAACAATTGTTAAATTTTATTCCATAATTTATTTTAGAAAAAGAAAAAAAGAGATAAAAAGATATAAAAATTTAAAACCTTGAATTGCAGATTTTCTTGAATGCATCAAAATGCCTTAAAGTAATTTATCATTTGCATTACAATGCACACACGATACGAGTAATACAATGTGGGCTGTATATTGCAGCATTTGGAATTTAATTTTGTGTGGATAAAAAAATACGTATTTTTGATATACTTATGCACGTATCGACACATACATACATACTGACTGCCCTCTAAAACTGAACTCTATTTTTTGTTTTAAAAATTAATTTTTTTTTATCGCTTTCATGGTTTATTCTTTTTGAGTCCAAACAAAAAAAAATATATTTCCATTTTAAAATTAAGCACGAATATTAAAATTTTGGTTAAATTTTATTTGCTAAATTTTCAAAAAAAAAAAAAAAAAAGAAACTGGCACAAGTAGTGATCAGATAAAAAAATTTTAGTAAAACTTGCAGGACGAATAGGACAAACGGTTGCTATAATGATAACACCACATTACACACAAAGAAAACCACGAAAAATTTCCTCGTACAGAAATCAGTATCCCACATAAATTTGAGTTATTCACTGTTTGTGGAAATTATTAAATGAAATTTTTTCATTGCAATTAAAGGTAGAATTAGTCTTGACTTTCTGATCGGATCAGCTGTTCATTTTTTGTGTATACCAAACATATATTTTCAATTAGTTGTTCTGTTCTGTTACGGACCATTCTGTTGAAAATTGAATTTTACTTACAGTTCTAAGTGAGAGCAAGAGACAGCTGCTTGTTTCTGTAAACCAAGCCGATCGGAACAAAATTGCCGCGTAATCGCTGATAAATTTCTATTATGACCGCCGCCATCGACTATTAAGCACATTAAAAACAAGAAGATTTTTAATAAAAAAATATTATATTCATGAAAAATTTATAATGAGTAGAGTTGTTTTTAATTAAATAACGTTTTGAACTTATTTCCTTCAAAATTATTCAACCTGAAAATTAAGACGAAGCGCCGTTTTAAATTGATGAACACTGCCGCCGCCGCCGATAAAATATGTATATTCGGTTATGTATATTCTGCAAGAAACAGCTGATACGTTTTTACAGAACTTCTAACTACAAAAATTCAACAACAGAACGGCACAGAACGGCACAGAACAGAACAGAAAGTAAAAGTCAAGACTAATGAGGCCTTAAAACGAATTCTCGGAAAAGGAGATTTTTTATTTTATTTTATATATTTTGGGAACATGTGTACGTCCATGCCAAATGTTTATGTATTGAAATTGAAATATATGCATGTATGTATTTGTTTTCACCTTGACATTCTCGTAAATACATATTTATGGCCATAAATATATTTCTTTAGTTGCATCTTCTAAATATTGGAAGATTCTCACTCTACTGGCGGCCATTTTTTAAATCAAATTGATTTTAAAATATTAAAGGATATGAAAAAGTTTCGTAACGTTCAATGTAAAAGTAAATCTTCGATTGTTTATTGTTTAACTAAAAAAAAAATCTTGTATTGAACGTTACTATTTTTATTTAGGTGCTCTTTGTTTCTCTTAGTAAATTTTATGAGAGAGAAAAATTTTCAATATAAGCATTCATTTAGGGCTTGTATTTTCTCTAATCAGCTGGCGTCGATCTAATTTTTTCTTCTATTTTAAGATGATAAATTTATAAAACTTGGCAGTATTCGGAATTAAAAACAGCAAATATTTTGTAAATATTTAGCGTTTTTAATTAAATTTTATCAACTATAATGTGTAAGGCAACATAGAGGCAAAAATCAAATTAACATAACAACGTTCAAACAAAAATTAGTTAGTAAGAGTGCGGGTAACATTCAATACAACACGTATTCTTTTGACATTAAGAATCAAAAATTGATTAATACAGTTTTACCAACTAAAATTAGTAAAAGCATACTAGGAAAGAGACAAAGTTCAACTCAATCACCAAAGAAGCATATGGAAAAGTAACGTTCAAGACAAAAAATGTCCGGGTGGACCGAGTGGAAATCCTCAACTCTATTTGAAAGTATAAAAATTTTTCAAGCATCAAAAGAATCGAGTAAGTAATGAAAAGTAGGAACTTTGGGGTCATTTGTTCTATACTATGAAAAAAAAATTGGGCACAAAATACGAGTATGTTGAAAAATCTCCCCAAATTTAAAAAATTCAAAATGTTCCCGAAAAATGGAACAAATGCCCCTAAAAGATTTGGTTGTTGTTTTTAATAAAAAATTGTGGAGCCAGTTATCATTTTAGCATTTGGAAAAATTGCCACAAAATGTTGAAAAAATCTCCCCAAAATTAAAAAATCTAATAAAAAATTTTGGGGCTGTGATATTTTCGGGCCATTTTTAATGGAGCCATTCATGTGTGCATGTCATGCAAATGATAAATAAATTAAATGAAATTTCAAATTGCCTGTTAACAATTTGTCAAATATTTATTTAATATTTTTAAATTGCACATACATACATGCATACATACAAACATACACGTATACAAATCTTATCGTAATTTATGCTAATTAGAACATTTTTATTTGCAGTGAGTTGTAAAGTTTTTAAATATTCAAATAAAATTTATATTTTACAACATTTGAAAATGTCATATACATACATACATACCAATGCACACAGATGCACCCATTCAGTTTAACCTTTTGATAAGTTCAAATGAATATTAAAAGGCAAATGTTTGCATTCAGGCATATTTTTATAAAATTATGTAATTTTTTTTAATGGAAAAATATTTCAGTTAATTTCATGTAATATTATTTAGCTATTTATTAAAAATTTATTTAACTATAAATAATAAAATTATTAATTAGGTAAAATTAGTAGATTTTAAGGCGACCAACAATTTTTGGCAAATGATTTGCATACAAAAATGATCAATGATAATGAAATATATGTGTATGTGTATGTACATATGAGGATGATTGTGTAAGTAAATTAAATTTTTATTATCGGAAATAATAAACGGAGCAAATAACCGAACACTATTTTATAGTAAATAAATATGTGGTTGTTCGTAGTTAAACGTCTTTACTTTGCAGATTGTAAATTTTATATATTAACTAAAATTTGAGAAGTTTTACTAAATTTAAGTTTAAAATGTTTGTCGTATGGCGCCAATGTCGATAGTAAATTAATAAGCCTGATATAGATTTTAGGCTTTTCCATAGTTGCATTGTACTTTTTGTATTGAAATCGTTTTGAGAGATTAATAGTAAGAATATGAATCTTAAAATTGCAAAGATATTTATCTCTCAATCAAATCTGGTTAATAACATATGTATGTATATTCTTTCAAAGTTAATAGAACTGAATATTTTCGGACCTTCCTCGTAACGTAACACGTGATTTTGTTTACGAAACATGTTTATACATAAAGAAAAAGTATTAAAAGCACTAAAATTATCAAGGAAGTTAGCTTTGCTATTGGAAAAAATATTTTTTTAAAAAGTACCAATTGTACAAAAAGTACCCCCAGAAAGTACACATTAAGCAAATGTAAGAAACACACTATAAACACAAAAAGTACCAAAACTACTAATTTGTGCTGTTTTTTATTTGTTCTTAAAAAAGTACTCTCTACGGATTGGAAGAGAATTTCTCAAAAGCAAAAAATACTACAATTAAAAAAGTACCATATTTAAAAAAGGTACAAAAAGTACTAGATTTTTTTTTTTCGTTTCTGCCGCCAGAAATCATATTAATTTATAAAATATTAGTACAAAAATAAAAAGTACTAACTTGTGCAGTTTTTTTTTTACCCCCTTAAAAAGTATCAGAAGTTTAAATATGGGTCACATGCTATCTGTCTACCAAATTTCATCCACATTCATAAAGAAGTGGAAGAAACAGGCAAATTTTGACACTTACATTAGTGGGTATGCGTTCCTTTTATAAAAAAAAGCATATTTTCTAGTAAAAATTATGCCAAAATTGTATGCAAAGACACTTGATCCTTTACCAACATTTTGCTTAACTGTAAGATTCATTAGTTGCATATAAAGCTAAAAGATGACCGTATTTCAAATTCGCTTTGTTCCGAAATCTTCAAAATTTTACATTTTTTAAAAATCTACGTTGTAAAATTGTTGAATTAATTTCAAACTTGGTATGACCTGCATTTTTTCTTTTACGGTTTCTTTGGCTAACAATTTTAATGTGCACATTCCAGTTTTGTTTTTTTTTCTTTTTGCAAGTTTTAATTTAATTTTTTTTTTTTTTGCAATTTTATTTTGTAGTTTATTTGTGGAGTGTTTAAAGGTAATTAATTCCTTTAATTTCATTTTTGTTGTTTTTCTATATGTGTGTATGTATGTATGTATTGATGTGTAAGTTGGTTAGTTATTGTTGGTTTCTGTTTTTGTTGTAGCTGTTCATTCTCTATTTAATTCACTTACCTTTCCTTTAATTGGTGTAGTATTAGAAATTGGATTTGTATTTGGCATAAAACCAGCATTTGTTACAAGATTAGAAGCAGCAGATTCAATGCCACTAATACTAATGCCGCCAACACCGATGCTAACACCACTGCCAGCACTAGTTGTTCTTGATGTTGTTGTGCTACTATTATTAACAAACCAAGCTGGTTGTTGTTGATGTTGCTGTAGCAGTTGTTGATGCTGATGTGAGTGCTGCTGCTGCTGCTGCTGGTGATGGGAATGGGGATGCTGTTGTTGTTGCTGTTGCATTGTATGCAATGGTGGTCCATTATAACGAAATGATGTTGGTTGTTGCTGGTGTTGTGTTGGACTCATAAACTGAACGGCCTGCATATTCATGGCTCAAACGTAGATGGTACGAGAATATGAATTTTAAATGAGATAGTATGTGTAGATAGATGGCAGTAGTAGTTGTTGTTGCAGTTAAATGATACAAATGCATGCACAGAGATCGTTGCTACTCACACATTTAAGCACCTACACACTCGCAAAAATACTAATGACGATTCTTTTGCTTTTTTATTTTCTTGTGTTGGGTGTAAAATAGTCGGATGAAGCTCGTTTCGTTCGCGAGACAGACACACAAACGTACACAAAAAGGATTTGTCTACAATAAGAATTAGAAAACTCTAAAAATAAATTAAAAAAAAAAAGAAAATAATGGAATTTTTAAAAATTATATAGAAAATGCAAAAATAAATTGAAAATAAAATTAATAATGAAACAATTTGCAAATAAAATCAGTTAAGAGTGTTTCAGAGCAAAGGACAACAAACAGAAACACCTTCACGTTAATTTTATTAAAGAGTTTATTAATTTTATCGAAAAGGAAACTAATGCGTGATCCATTTCGAGATTCCCTATTTTTTTAAAGAAAAAAAACTGGTAACTGGCGAATGACACGCGTGATGTTTTCCTCCAAGGCCTGAACCGAAGCGGGTTTGTCCGCATAAACTTTAGACTTAACATATCCCCACAGGAAAAAGTCTAACGGTGTGATATCACATGATCTTGGTGGCCAATCGACCGGCCCAAAACGTGAAATTATGTGCTCACCGAAATGTTCTCTTAATAAATACATTGATTGATGCGATGTGTGGGGGGAAGTGGCGCCGTCGTGCTGAAACCAAATGTCGCCGAGATCACGAGCTTCAATTTCAGGCATCAAAAAGTCGGTTATCATGGCACGATAACGGTCGCCATTGACGGTTACGTTCGCACCGGCATCATTTTTAAAGAAATATGGACCGAAGATTCCACCGGCCCACAAACCACACCAAACCGTTGTTTCTTCTGGATGAAGTGACAGTTATTGAATCTCTTCAGGTTGCACTTCATCCCAAATGCGGCAATTTTGTTTGTTTACATACCCATTGAGCCAGAAATGGGCCTCATCGCTAAACAAAATTTGCCTCGAAACACATTCCTCACAGAACGTGAATTTTCGTAACAAAGTTGAACGATTTGTAAAGAATATTGAAAAAAGTATCTCTACTTGGATCACCCTTTATTATAAACTTGTTGTAATAGACTTAATTTCAACAATAACATGAGCGATAATTGTAACATAATAAAAACCAAGAAAGAAGTAAAGTTACATGATAACATCAATAATAATCAAGGGAAGTTTTAAAAATTTGATTTACAATTTCAAAGGATGGGAAAATTTTACGTCAGGTAAAATTACACTGGTCTTGGAAAAGTTTTTTTTTATGTCCTATAAAAGCAACTGAAATATGTAAGGCCTTCAATGGACTTGTCCATCACGTACAGATTATTTTCAATAATAATGAATAAAATGTCTCCTCCCGAAAATAGTCGGCAATGTTTTCATATTTCATCACAACTTGAGAACGATTTGTTCGATTCTAACAAATAAGACTTCAAAAGATGCGTGAAAAAATTATCTTTCAGTCATTATATTTTCACCACTTTCGTGTTTAATTTATCAGAAATTTATAAAACTTTTATTTTGTATAAATTTCATAAAAAAATATTTCACTTAAAGGTGTTCCCAAACTGTTCCACATACTGGCGTCTCGTATTAGCCATAATTATAAAAAAAACAGTCTGTACGTGATTGATAACAATGTAAAACGTATTTGCACTGAGCCCATTAAATTCTTAGATTAAACTTAATTTGTTTTAAAGGACTCTTTTTTCGTTGCAGACCAGTGTTATTGTATTGGTTTTACTTTTTTTCGCAATCAGCCTCACTGTTTATAGCTTCAATATAAATAAATGCAATTAAACTATCATACAAAAGGTCATATATTTCGGTTTGTTACAAACCTCCTACATTTTGCGTACGGAAGATTTAATAAAATATGCTTGTTGTTCATTATTGCCATTGTTTCGGCCTGAATTTTAAACATTTAAGCAATTAAATCTTTTAAATAAATAAAGTTAAGAAAAAAGAAATGTTTAATTTAACAATAAACTTGGATATTCTTAAAGAGGACAACCAAATGGGCGGAGAATTGAAATGTAAAATAAAATGCAAATTAAAAATAAACAGCATTTGGAATTTAAACTTTTGGCCTGTTTTAAATTAAAGGTTTCTTTATCTCTTTGCTTCTTTTTTTTTTTTTTTTTGTTGGTTATACATAAGCAAAATATTAAAATCTGTAACTTAAACCAAGTTGTGCAAAAAATAAAAATAAAAAGTAGAAAAAAAGAACAATACATGTGCACTAGTTAGCACACAGACACAAATCTAAATAATTCGTATAAAATTTACGTACAAGTAATAAATGCTACAAATGCACTCGCTGTGAAGCACAAAAATATGTTTGTATATAGAGTACATACAGATATCGAAATTCCATAAGGCTGTGTTGATGTTTTTGCATGTGTGAGTATGTATATTTACATTTTAGTACCGTAGTCATAAATTTTTACTTATGTAACATTAGGCATCGCATCTGACTATAAAAAATTTATATTAAAGTATTTATCTGTAAATGTGAATTGGTATGTCTATTCAGGCACACATAAACACACATGTGGCATACTTTTAAAATAATATAAAATGCCTAAGCATGTGTGCATGTGTGTGTGAGAATATAATTTACTTCCCAAAAATATTAAAGTGCGCTTTAGCAAAAAATAAATTTTGCTGTTTGTTTAATTTATTTTATTTTGCAATAAATGCTAACGCTTCTTTTTGTTCTCATAAAATAGTATAAGTATGCGGCAAGAAGGAATAACTAGTTAAGTCGTCATAAGCAAAAAAAGTTCTTTCGAAATTTGTGATGGTGTTGCCAAGCGGTCTGTCTATAGGTTTATATAATTCGGTTTTTATGTGACCTTTTCCTTCCAGCATTGCACACACACTACATTCCCTTAAGCCGACTTAAAACATTACTACATTAGTGCTAGAAATATTAAAATCAAAATCAAAATTAACAATTAAAAAAAAACTTCCCTACATTTGAAATTTTTGAAAAGAAAAACTGTTTGTTTAAAGAGATTGATATTCAAGTCGGTATCCTAATTCGGTGTAGAAATTAAAGTGGATTTTAATCACAGTTTTGGCTGGCTTCCATGTTTAGCGTAAAAGTATTATAATGAGATGTCTGAAATAAATTCAATTGAAAATGTAAAAAGAAAACTTCGCGCATTATTAATCGATTAAATATTAGTCGATTAAATATTAGTCGATTAAAAATTATTCGACTAGAAATAAAAATGTTTGAAATATTTTTATTTGAGTAAGAAAATTTCAGATAACATTATTGGGATAAAAAGTATGTAAAAATCATCGTTGCAACACTAAAAAAAAGTTCAAGAAGAAAGTGCATCCGATGGAACTTTGGTATCAAAATATGTACTACATTCCATCATTAAACTCTGTTACCTATTGCGCTTCATTGTATTAATTAAGGGAGTTTGTATTTTTTTTAATTGCATGAAAAAAATCAATTAACCCAAAATTGCTTACGTGATTTGCCGCTTAATTACTTCGAAATTACCGTATTTTCAAAACACCATGATTAAAATAAAATTATTCGAGTACAAATTTTTCGATTAGAAATTTCATCTTAATATTATTATTTGAAATTTTTTTTCTGCAAAATTTTTTACCGAATTATTTTTAATCGAATCAATCGAATCATAGTTTAGTTTTAGTGCCGGTTAGTTAATTTAAAACCCGTGCATTTTTGAGAAATAAATTAACAGGAAATAAGCGTATTTTTATAACGCATTGAGCAAAATGAAATTATTCGATTAAAAGGTGTTCTTCGATTAAAAATTATTTGAGTGAGAATTATTCGATTTTACCTGGACTTGGAAAGAATTTTCTCTTTGGTTTACAAAAAGGCAACGATCATGTTGAATGTCCCACTGTGATCTTTTTATTCTTTATATAGTTTAGAAGGCAATTGACAACTTGAATAGACTTATTGCCTATTTCACGCTATTTTTCATTCGTACAAATACATTTACAACAACAACCTAATTTTTCAAATCGATTTTTTACAAACATTTTTTAGTTTCATAATAAGTTACTTTATTAAAAGGGAGGACAGCTATAAACTCTTTTTAGTCCTTAATAAAAAAAAAAGGTTTTAGCAAATAATAGTTTTTAAAAAACATTAATTGAAATATGTATCAAAATGTTCCTATCAACTAAAACTTGATGCCGCAATAAACTGCTCACTAAATATGCAACATCATTATTTCTAATTTCAAACTGCAAAGGTTTCAGCATTTAACAGGTATTTTAAGTATTAAAGAGTCATGCACATGATAGCAAGCATTAGCAAAATTCCCTCAATCAAATGGGCCGCCTAACCAACTGTTTGTCCGGCAGTCAGCCTGCCTAAAGTGGCATTAAGGAAATAGGTTTTTATTTGCAACATTAAGCGCAGGTGTTTTAGTTACTACAGCTGTAGGCAGGCAGACAGCAAAACATCAGATACATACAAATACATATAAATAAATATAAAAGCATATACATATAAGCACCCACACACACACTATATATAGCACATAGCCACACACACACATGCATATAAATGCTTTAATTTAAGGAATTCTTACTGTTTAAAGCAATTATTGTTCATTCATGTTGCACATGAGTTCCGATATGATGTTTGTTGCAAGTTGTTTTAGCAGATGTTAGTCAAATGTTTCAAATTGAAAAAGATTCTCGGGAAAAAAACTAAATATCATTTTACAAATTTTATTTCTTCTATTCACATAAACATTTGGGAATATGTATGCCCCATTATTTTTACACATGCAAATGTTATTGAATGAAGTACGCTAGAGAGAGAATCTTTTACTTGTTTTTATTGCCAAATTTAAATGAACTTAAAAGAATTTAGCAGAAAAACGGATATTAATCAGCAATTCTTTTGTGTCATTTGTTCGCATGGACCCATCTCATCTCCGATGGTTGAAATGCTGATAATTTTTGAAATTTTTATTTGGAAGACTATTGCGGAAAATTTAGAAAAAGAAATTAAATAAAAATAGTTAAATTATAAAATGTGGATGGCATAATTATTCCTTCGATATTATTGCTGTGATGTTCGTTGGATTGATCACATTTTTCATAAAGCAAAAGAAGCATTCAAGTGCTTCGGTTTCTTAAGACGGTATAAGAAATAAATCATACCATCTTATCTCTTTAATATTTACATTCGATCGAAAATGTAATACAACTCTCTTGTAAGTTACACGACAGGGTACAAGAGAGGTCGAAGAATCTTATAGTTGCCAATTTTATTGTCTCATTGCATCATTGTCACAATGTGGGGTGTGCTTCACTGTTCGATCGTTACTTCAACGGTATGTGTTCTAATGAAAGCACGGAAGGACCAACATTTTTTACGTAAATTACGCACTAGTCGATATGCCAGTAAATGGCACTACGAATTACAGAGAAAAATCGTGGTTTAGCCGAACCAGTATCAACGTTGGTAGAATTTTTTCTATAATGAATTTAATCTAGAATCATTATTACAGATAAGAATATATCTAAACGTAAATATAATTTACTGCCAATCACATTTGAGTCTGCGGATGAAATGCTTAAGAAATTTAATACAAAAACGTGATGTGAACGACACATTAGATTCTTCATGCAACAAATGCCACTGATGTCTATCAATTCTTGTACAATTAATAGAATACAATAGATAAATTTATGAAAATGATAAATACAAAATATGGTTAACAAAATCATATAGCGCGTAGTCAAACATATTTAATGATATTTTTAATAAAAATCAGATGTGGGGATTTGTGGGGATTTTTTTGCATTTGTTTGGGAATAGCGACAAATATTATCTGGCAGTCCTGGTTATAAAAAAAAATTTTAACAAAATTTATAATTAATATTATTATTTCATATTTTTATGCTGTTGGGATTTGTGGGGATTTTTTACATTTGTTTGGGATTAGCGACAATAATTACCATAAAAAAAAATGTTTAAAAAACTGTATAATCATTATTAATATTTCATATTTTTATATTGTTGTTGTTGTTGCAATAATTCTGATCAAATTTTTTTTTTTCAAATATTTTATAGAAATTTTGTTTGCTTGAGATATTTTTCCGTTGAAATTTTTTTTAAAAATTTTCCAGCACAATTTAATCGTTTTTATAAATGTCCCTCCCCTAATTTCACTTTGCTTACAATGCGTTTTATTTCATAGGAGTTGTGTGATGGTATGTCGCCGCTATGCGTGCATTTATGAAAGCTTAAATATGCGTAAGTACCCGCATTTGCTTTTGTGTACGTGTGTAATCACATCTAAATATAAATCATTTTGTCAATAATTAATTTATGGTTTGAACATTAAAGCAAATGTACGCTTTAAGTGTCAAATTAAATTTTAACAATTTTATTTACATTAAATCAATATAGAGAAGAAAATCTTAAAGAAATCTTTGTGAAAATAAGAGGGCATGAAAACTTTAATGATGACGTTTTTGCTTAAGCTGCATATTTCCTGGCAAAATAAATTATTTAATAATAATGTTCTTGGTTTTTTCGTAATATTAAAACGGAGCAATAATTTAGAATATAAAGGGTGTTTTTTATGGAGTGTCACAACTTTGAGTTGACATCACTGCTTCATTTGACAGCTGAGTTGCTTTTTGTTTAGTTTGCTTTGAAATTTCATTATGAATCGACTTACACCAGAGTAAAGCGTGCAAATTGTTGAAATTTTTAATCAAAATAATTGTTCTATTCGTCAAACTCATCGTGCGCTACAATTGATTTACTCGAAGGAACTTTTGATGAAAAAATAATTTCACGTAATTTCGGGTGATTTAACCCCTTTAAATTATTTTCTTTGGGGTCACTTTTCTACGTCGCTAAACCCCAAACAATTAAACACCTAGAAATCAACATTCGAAGGGTTATCGGCGAAATACGGCCGCAAATACTGTGAAAAGTTGCTGAAAACTGGTGTTCCAGTTTGCGCCTTTTACGCGCCAGCCATGGCAGAAATAATATTTATAAATTAATTTCATAAAATTTTCTTTCCAATAAAGCCCGTTTCATTGATATTAAAAATATATTTCCTTGTTTTATTATGATTTAAACTTGTGTCACTCTATAAAAAACACACTATACATTTATTTTTTACTTATTGCAATTTATATTGTAAAAAGGTCCAGTATGCACAACATTTAAAGCAACATATGTATTATTCCATCATTTATTTTATTTGAACAACTCTTCAATAATTTTTCTTAATATTTTTCTTTTGCTAAACTTTTTATTTCTAATTATTAAATATTTTTCAATTTTCTCAAAAGCAAAATCATACAACATTTTGTGTCGCTTTTGAATTCTTTTTTTTATCGTACACCCAGACAAGCTGCAGCAAAAAAAAAAAATTAAATTAATTCTGCCAAATTTTTAACCATATTATTTAACTAAAGCAAACATTAAAGTTTACAAATCATGTCAAGAATGAAAAAGTTTTTTTAAAAATAAAGCAAACACAACAGCAACAAACAGATAGCAAAAGTTTTTTGAATTAAAACTTTTTTAAACCTTCTGCGGCATGTAGTACTTACGAGTGTAGTTTTGAAAATTCAAAACAGTTTCTCAGTTTACTCTGCCGTTTTCATTCATTTTAACAATTTTTTTTTCTCATTTTTGTCGGAATATAAATATTGATAGTCCTTCTTACATTTTTTTGTGTTTTTGTTATGTTCTTGGGTGTGTGTGTGTGTGTGTGTAAGTGTTGTTGTTTTGTTTTTCCTTTTTGCTTTGGGTTAGTTAACAAGGAAAATTTTGCATATTTTTACGATATTGATTGAAAGGCAGTCTCCTTTGATTTTATATCTTGTTTAAATTTTATAATTTTTCTTTTTTTTGCTTTGCTTTGCGTCTCATTGATATTCAAAACTTAACTATTTATTTATTTAAATATTGAACAATAACTTTTTGTAAGGAAGGAATTTGTAATAAAATCAACATTTTCAGCCCGAATGTATATTTTGCACAATCTTTGACCAAAAAAAAAAAAAAAAAAAAAAACAAATTATAAAATAAACATATTGCGGTTGGTTGTAGAATTTCGTTTATTTCTTTCATTTTGTGGTTTGATAAATTATAATTTTTTGTTTTTATTTATTTCATGAGTAAAGTAAGCATTTTATTGGAATTTGTTAAATAGTAAGAATCCTACCTATTATTGGGTTCAAATCTACCACCTGTACCCAACATCTGTGCAACATCTGTATTAGTCGTCTTACATGTCACAAATAATAAATGTCTAAAGAAAATATTTGTTTCTAAACAACAATATTTGAATTTAAAAATTTTTATGTCTATGACTTTGTTCACTTGTGCAGGAAATATGACTTAACAAATAATAAGAAATTTATAGAAAACTATACAACTTCTCCTCATAAAATTCACCACCACAATACTTCAATTTGTCTCTGCAGACAATAAATTTAAATAAAATAAAAAAAAAAAAAAATCCATAAATTTCATCCTGAGGTTTTGATTAAATAAAGCGTAGATTTTTCAAATCTAGAAAAGTAATATTTATTAAATGGCTACACTCTATAGTTTTGAATATTGGAGCAGTTTTTAGTGATCAGTACTATGAATTCAGCAATTAAATAGGCCAAAAATAATTAATACAATGCCCCACACAAGGGCGTATTAGAGAAATTTATAATGTTGATTGACTTGCCTTGACCAGCGATAGAACCCAGGTCATAAATAACGCGCTAACTAATTTAGAAAACACTACCGGCAACCCAACTTTGTATATAATATTTCTTTTTGTATTTTTCCATTTTTTCATCTTAGATACACAAAAATGCAACTCTGTATAATAATAATAATGTAGAAAAAATACAATTTTGTTATATGTGTGTGTGGGCTCATTAAAATATGGCTCCAATGAAAAATGACGCCAAACTAAAAAATAAAACGGAAAAATGTCCCCATAATAGAAAAAATTGCCCTAAATGTTTACATTGAAAACAACAACAAAATTAGTTTTGCGGACATTTTTCCTATTGCACTGCGATGTTAAGTTGCAATGAATTAAGTACTTAATGGAAGGCAGAAAATCTTTAGTGAACATCGTCGTTTATCGAAAAATCATTGGGTAGGAAATCTTTAAGACCGGCCCTTAGCCGTGCTATGTGGGAAAACCTTAGTAAGCAGTGCCAATATTAATTTTGGGGTTAGGATCATTTTTAATAGTTCAGTTTGGGATAATTTTTTTATTATTGGTTTTAGCGCCAATTTTTATTTTAAATTGTAAGTTTTTTTATTTTCATAAAATTAAAAAATGGCCCCAAAGTTTGTGTTGATTTTCACAATACAAAAATTAGTACGACCATAAAATGGCAAAAGCGCACGAAAAGTTGCAATTAGAGAACGATTATTTTGATAATAAAAAAACTGAATAATTTGTAAACGTTGTTCTTGCGTATGGCACTCCTTGATGAAATTGTAGACACTACTGAATACAATGAAAAATAAATGACAGATCATGACATATTACAAATGGCCGAGACGTCACTTCAAATTCATATCATACCTATAGGCAAACTTTTTACATTACAAAATTCGGGATTCGGGCGGGGTTAAGGTTCGTCGATATAAAATAAAGCGTTTGGTTTGTTCGTACATTCAATTTGCCTTAAAAGTCATTCAAAGCAATCGATATCTTCCACCTCACATAACTAACAACGGAATTAAAAGCTTAAGGTCACGATACCCTTCCCCGCCCCCTAACCAAATTTTTACTTTGCATATTTTTTCACAACAAAAAACAAAAGAAAAACTGCGTGAAACATGCAACAGCAGAAGAGTTAAATGTTTTAGCAAATTACTTACTAACTGTACTCGTAATGCAATATTCCCATTTCATATTCCTTATAAATAACTTGCTAAACTTTTCTACATCGCTGTATGCATAAAAATTATTGTTTTGATTGTAGACGAGGAATATCCCACCAACATGCTGAAACGTCATCGTTCCCAAAAGCGGCATTAACATAAATAAAGTTGTGGTTTTACTCTTTTATATCGTGTGTTCCCTTATACGTTATGCGTTTATATGGCAATGAGTTCACATACGTATTACGTACACGTACACGTACACCCTAACATATATTCCAAGATTAATATATTCGAATATGTACTCGTATATACACACATACGAGTACATTCATTTCAATGATTTTATTTTATGTAAACAGTAAATAGAACTAACAGTGAATGGATAGTTTTTCGCTCTTGTATCAGTTCAAGTTTAACGTTTCTTTTCGAAATAAATAAATAAATAAATAAATAAAAAAAAAATAGATTCAAGTTAATGGGATTGTAGAAATACATCCTCCCAGCGTTAAAAACATATACTCGTACTACATAAATAGATTCATATTACCATAAGAAGTATGTTATAAGTTCTTTAATTCTATGAAATGTGTTAAAGGTTGTTTCTTTCTTTTTTTTTTTGTTTTGCTCCAAATAGAAAAGCATTCTCAAGGACTTTTGTTGTAAAAGAAAATAATACAGTTTTTATTACTTAAAGGAGATAAGTGGTTACTATACATATTTTTATTTATTTTTAACTTTCATTTAAACTTGACATTATTAACCAAATAGTGTCTTAGAAGCTGTAATAATTAATATTTTTTTTTTTAGTTCTACTTGTTACTTTGGATATTTTTATTTTTTATGTAACGCAATCTGAAAGAATACTCTTTAAATTAAAATTAATAAAAGTTTTCAAAATAGTTTGTTTAATTGAGAAGTTTCAACGGAGCAAACGTATCCCATTTTTAAAAGCTATCGACTATAATTTCTGTATGATTTTTCAACTTAACTATAAATATTTTTTTCAGTGCATGCGAACAAATAATAAAAAAAACATGATTGAGACAAACATAAATAAGATCATAAGAGGAGCTGATTATGAATTTATTATATGGTTAGAGCTAGAGATACGAGTATTATATTATTGATGTTTTTTTTTATGATTTACGGCAATCATATTATGTTTAAAATTAAAACTACCATCATTTAAGCCATACACTTTAATGAAAACTTAAAAATTGACCGCAGTAAAAGCAACAACTATTTTTAATAGTCAGTGTGTTAAAAATAAAATAAAAATATTAACTTTCCGAATATTTCGAATTCATTTAGATTTTTTTCAATATCCTCTTTTTCCTTTTTTTATTTATTATCATGTATTTACACGAATCAAAGAAACAAGATTGCGCATTGCCCAGGTCCTTTATATTGTTGTATAGCGATCAGCTGTTTGTGTGACGCAGACATAGCATTTATTTTGTAAACAAATTACATTTGTGTATTAAGAGTGAAAAACGTCAGGAAATTAATAAAAAATTAAATATGAGGTGTGCAGTGAATAAATGTAAAAATATAAACAAGTCAAAAGCTTGTGAAATAAGCTTAAGCTTCATAAGCTTAAAAATGATGTCCCAAATATTGAAATGGCAAAGAACGAGGAAGCTCTAACATATTCTTGGGTTGATCATCTATCAGAGGGCGGACTATCAAAGCCAACAGCTGAAACAATGAAATATATGGAGAAACTTCACCAAATATTTGACAAATATAATGACGACGGTCTTCTTACCAAAACCAATTTTTTAAATGACTTAATTGAACAGGCTCATCATATTAAATGCGATGAAAAAGTAAAAATTCTATTTTTTAGAGCCAGAATGTATTTGAAAATTAGAAAACTTAATATGGACCTTAAAGATAACAGCACATCTCGAAAAAGAAAATTTAATAAAATAAAAAATTTGGCTGCATACAAATTGATATGTTCCTTAAAGCTATTGACTCTGCTACATCTCTTAAATGTCCATTTCAAATTTTGTTCAAATCTATGCACGCTTTAAGAAGTTACGTCTTTATTCCAATTTTGTGCCAAAAATCCCCTACACTTGATACAACAAAAACGCATTTGTGTTCTATGATGACGTAGATGCGCAGTAGAAAATTTTTTTGAACGGCTGAGTGCGCAATCTTGTTTCTTTGATTCATGATGTATTTACACGTAATGAATTTATCATATATTTTATTATGGCGCATGTATTAATAGACTTTTTTTTTTAATTCAACAAACCAACAATTAACAATTAAAGTTCAAGGTGTGACCGAAAAGCAGCATTTATTTCCGAATAACATCTGCGTTTTATAACGATAATTTCATTGCCATTTGCTCGTTTAGACCTTCGACAGGACAAGTATAACCAAATAGTTAAGTATCCTTTAACTTTAATCAATTCGGCTGAGACACGCACCCTGATTTTTTTTCCGCTCACTCATTTGCTATTTGGGAAATTGATAATTAAGACATCCAAATATTTTCAATTTAGGAGTTTAGAAATTTATTTTTAACAAAAAAAAAAAAAAAAAAAAAAAAAAAATTGATAAGTTGACATATTCAATTGAACGAACTTAAAAGCCAAAATAATCAAATAACTGAATTAATTATTTATTTCCAAAAAAAAAAAAAAACTTTTTGCTAGAAAATGTTTCACTTCATTGCATTTAATTGACATAATAAGTTCTTTTATCTTCTTAAAGATTTGGATAAAACAAACTTATTTATCTGTGCCAGCAATTACGAGTATTGTTAGGTCGCTGATGATACTTTTCATTCTACAGCACTACAAAATTAAAGCCATTAGATCATCAGCATTATGCTGGGAACATAATTGGGACGAACGACGAATTTTTCGTTGCGAATATTCGTCGTCAAAAATAGAACACATGCATTCATATGAAAGTGAACACAGCACCGACGTCGACGAAATTCGTCGTACGTGACGAATTCTCTGATAGATTTATTTCTATTTCATACGCCGACGAACGACGAAGAAATCAGTACAGCGTTACCATGTTTTTTTTAGTTTTAAAATATATTAGTAAATAATGTTAATTTTTACTTTAATAAGTTCTTCTTTTTATGATATAGAGCATTTTAGTTAAATATACATAATTATTAATGATGAAATTTGTTTTTAATAGTTTTTTTTAATGTTTAATTTTATAAAGGAATTATTTTCTTTATACGGTAACACTATCGTTGTTATGTTTGTATGTATATAAAAACAAATTTGTAATAAAAAATACACACAATTTTTTGGATTATTATGACAGCAGTTGTTTGTTCGTCCTAGTTGTGCGCCACACGACGAATTTACGCAACGAACTTTTTCCAACGAATTCGTCGTGCTAGACGAAATTCGGCGTTCGTCCCAGTTGTGTTCCCAGCATTAATAAATCAATCCTGACAACAGCTGTCTTAGATTTAATATTGAAAGTGATATTAAAAGAATATTGAGCACAAATTTATCAGTTCATTAAAATACAGAACTTAATTATCGTAATTGCATAAAAGAAATTAGCTAAAATAGATAAAAGAAAAAAAATAATTTAACTAAAAAACTCCTAAAATTGTTTCAACAACATTTTAAAATGTTTATTCAAGTGACACCATTTAATTATTTAACCCCCTTTTCACTCAGTTGCATCGGATGGTTGTACATATATCGTTTTCAATCGAAATTTTGTTTTTATTTTCTTTTTCATTATTTAGCAGCAGTCCAAAAGTTTATCACCACAAAACTTGCAGTGAAATGTAATAAAATATTTAACGAGAAAATTTTATATAAAACTCAGTAGCAGTTAAAATGGCGGAAATAGAAACAAGTAACAACCATTTCTGACTCTATTGCGGCCACAATTTAAGCTTTTTATATAAACATCATTTACACGATTAAAGGGTATTAAAGTAAAATTAAAATAAAAATTAATTAATCTTTACCACGCATTAAGTTTTTTTTCTTTTTTTGAAAATCTAATTAAAACTATTTTCATGTTTTTAAATGAGCCGTTTATTTTGAAAGGGGCATAAGTCACTTTATTTTTAAGTCGAGATATTTAAGGGTTTGCGTTTTAACACGTTTAAAAAAATAGAGAAATACTGAGAAAAATATCAGTATCATGAGATAACAAATACAAGGCTGGCTGGCGAATGATTAATTTAAATGGTTTTTACAATAATTTCTAAACTTCATACGCCCTGGCGTTCAAGAATACGGAAACACACACACACATAAACAAACCTTAATTAATCAAGGTGTTTTCTTTTTTTTTTTAAAGATACTTGATAGTGTGACCATTGAATTTTGCCTTGAATTGTATCTGCGGGAAGTTTTGTAACAATCTAAATCGTAAATCGTGATCCAATGTGCTTCGTTTCAAAGCTAATAATAATTTTGTTGGCTAACTTCTTAACCTCCTTTTTATGCCAACGAAGAAACACAAGAGCTCATAACATCTATCATTTGACCAGTTAATTCTCATATTAAAGCGCCTGATATTCTCAACATTTCATTGTGCAATATCACTAATGGCACCATGGAAACGTCTGTTAAGCCATCTTTGCCCATGTCGTTGCAGCCTTGGGCAATGACAGATGATATGCTCAATAGTTTATGGCACATCTTCATGCCCGCACATCATACAGAAATCTGGAGTGACATTTTTCTATCTTCTGGTCCAGTTAACGCATCTATTAAAACGTTGAAAATCTTTCTATTCAGTCCCAGTAATAGATCACATTTTCCCAAGTCAAGTTTTGGCCATATCGCCCTCATGACTCTACAATCATCTTTACTTTTCCGCAAATTAATACTGAGTTTCTAACATCTTCAATTAATGCCGAACGTTTTTTTTTTTTTTTTGTGCCAGCTGATTAGTGATTTCATTTTCCTCAGTAATGCAAAATACCCTGGAACACTTCATTTTTCATTTTTCATACAAATATTATACGCAATGTTTTTGCCCGTCTTTTAAAAACAGCAGCTAAATCTTTGGTCAGTCACTATGGTTTGAAAGGAAATAAATTTAACAAAATCATATTGAAGCATTTAAGCAATAAAATAATCTTTATAATAAAACTAATTACAGTGATACTAAAAGTATGCATATTTGATTCGAAAAAAACTGCAATTTATATAAAAAATTCCGACATAAATCACAACGACCTTTCAATATTGAATGATTTGTCTGCATTTTGTTATTTTTTACATTAAATCCCAGCAAAATCTTACGTGACAAGAAAGTAGTTTAATCGTGTGTTTGAATGGCTACGAACTGGTTCGATTTACTAGGTGAAACATGCATGATTTTAACACAGGCGTGACATTGAAGATTATGTGTTTATACACCAATTTAAATAACAAGCAATACTTCAGAACGCATGAACTAAACCAATGCAAAATCGATGATTTAGATGCATTTTTTCATTAGTAAAATATACGTGACAGATATTTTTCATATGAAACAATTGCAGAAATTAGTGGGGTTTTCAGGAGTTCGACAATGACAATTATAATGAAATCTATGAATACATTAAGAACGCATTATAACAAATACATTCCTAAAAAGTCATGAAAAATCACTTCATTTAGAACTCATTCAATTTTATTTTGCTGGGATGTGCTTTTCTATACAATAAAATACGCCGTGGCGAATGATTAATTTCAATTATTTTTATAATCATTTCATACGCACTGGAGTTTGAAGTCATCATATCAATCAACTTCGTTGATAATTTAAATTCAAATTTTTATTTATATGACCTGACAAAAAGTGCTGCATTTCATTCGAAGTATAATTAAAATTCATTTTTCTGTTACTATTTAAAATATATACAACAACAATTTAATTTTATATAAAAATATGTACTCGTTCATATATGTACATACATACATACATATATAAAAATTAATCTGCGTTTGTATGTTTATAGGCCGAAAAACGGTAATACGGATCGTCTTGAAATTTTCAAAACCGTATTACTGATAATTTTTTGGAAGTGGAGAACCCTTCCCACAACGAAAACTAATATTCACCCTTATTCTATTAGGCGTCGGCAACAACGTCGGCAATTTTAAGGCAACATTAATAGAACACAATGTCACTACTACTAATTTTGTATTCCCTAACAGTATTGTGACGATGTTGAGTATTTATCGAAACATATAACACATTGAGTCAGCTGACACTTATTTGACTATTTTCGGTAAAACAGTTTTTGAACAAATTAAATTTTTGTGCATACATTAAAATACAAATGATTTTTCTTATCGATTCGGACTCCAGTGTCGAAGAAAATAAATAAATTGACAGTGGAAAGAAGACTGCTTAGACAGACGTCTTGTACTTTTAGCTTGCCCGAGAAGAGAAGAGCAGCAAATTTTAAGCAATAATTTCCCAAGTAATGAATTTTTTTATCCTTTTTAAGTTTTGAAAGTTATTTTCGGTTCAATAGAGCATATTTTAAACATACGAGTATACTAGTAGGAGCAATTCCGCTGCGAAATCCTCCGGCTTGTGATGGATTCTTTTCAAGTTCTTGCAAAAGCTTCTCGAATTAGCATTTTTTTGTTATTTAAATTTTTTCCATTAGTTTATTTAAACCAAAAATACAACAAAAACATATAAAAATACCAAAAACGCAGAATGAAAGACAACTTTAACGTTAATTTTTTCAATGTTTTAAAGCACAACACAAAGCAACGCAAGACAACACCAAAAATGTCGACGACAAAATCGAAGGCAATTACAGACAACATCAACATCAATTTTGCTTACAAAATACCAAACATATGTAAAAGTTATCGATAAATGACAATTCTGCCACCTAGAATACCGATTGGCAATAAAAGATAAAAAACGGTGTTGCCTTCTATTGCCGTTGCCATATAGAATAAGGACAATTATGTGCGGTTTCTATAATACAAACAATTGGTGTGAGTTGAAAATTTGTATGAAAACCACTCAGTTTTTTTTTGAGTGATTCCCATATAAAACATCTACACAAGTAAGTTGTCTGTATTGCAGAAACAGCACCTTACTTCATACTTATCAATTATTTGCCGAAAAAAGCGTGGCCAGCAGACAAACTTAAATTTTATTTTCATTAAATCCAAAATTTTTTTATATTTTAAATTCGGATTTATTAAAAACTGTATAAAAATAACTTTTTGTAGTTTAAAAACCAGTTCAAATGACACTAACAAAAAGCTGAAGTAGTGGGTACGGTTTTTTTGACAAAAATTTGGCAAGTGTGAACGTAGCTTAAATCTCTTGATTTTTGCTGTGGGTTATTTGAAGAGCTAAATACAGCTTACAGCAAAATGTTGAAGCGATAGGATGGGGGAAAACGGCTACTCACCATACAAAGTAAATATTAATATTTTTTTTTTTTGCTCTCAGGTAATGGGCCGTCCTTATGCCATTGTGCCAGAACAAAGGAGAAAACAATAGGGTACGAGTAGAGAGCATGTGGTGGTGAATTTTTTTATTGTGCGTTTCGTTAGTTTTTAGAGCAGTGTTGCAGCAGCGCCTCTTTTGTTAGGTGGTAAATGCATTAAATCTTTTAAGCCGTGTGAGCAATCATTTTATTAAGTGCTTCAGTTCGCCGACAATTCTGCATAATCGCCGAAGGAGGGCGCTGTGGTGAACATTACCTTTGAACTGTATCGAAATCGCTGTCGGAACAGTTTTTAGTAACTTGTGTTATGCCTTTATCACTTTAAAATAATTTACGATGTTGATTAACTCTGTCCTGACCAGGGATCGAACCCAGGTCCTAATTAATCGTGTGCTTAATTTCAAATTTAACCTAATTGCAATTAATTTGAGACCGATAAATAGATTAATTTATTTTATTCTGTTATCAATTTATTTGCATAAATTTAATATGAAAATTTTTTTCTATTTAAGAAAATAAGTTTGTTAAGAGAACTTTAGATAATTCAGTAATTCCGTTTATTATTAAAAAACTTAATGCAATTATGCTGAAATATTAGTTGAAATAGAAGAAAGACAAAAAAAAAAACGAAAGAAAGAAACTTTTTCCGAAATAAAATCTAAATTTTGTAAAGCAAATGTTTGAACCATTTTCACAATATCATATACACGTTGTACAAACTACACTTTCTTTTACAGAAAGAGTGAGTGTGAGAGATATAGAGAGGGGGTAGGCGGAGAAAGATATAGTGTGCGTATTTGTGCATGCATAGCAATTTCGCTATGTCGTACTTAGTGGGCTTTTTCTGAAAATCTTTTAATCCTTAAACAACGAAAAACATTTTATAGTAATAATAAAATCCTTTCAAGCTGCTTCACCATTTCAAAAGCGATTAAAAAAAACTTTTTTTGCTTTTCTTGTTGTTGTCAGCAGCACTAAAATGCTGCTGTTTATATTGTTGCCGAATGCTGTTATTCTCACTTTCCCACAGAACACTGTTTTATATCACATTCTACGTACTGTTGCGGTTTGACTTCAACTTACTTTAGGAATTATTATCATTTCCATGGAAGATTGAATCGGATGTGTGTGTATGCGTTTAAGTGTTTTTATATATGTGGGTTTTAAAATATTTTAATTTTAATACTTGTTTTTGCTTTTCTTCAATATAAAGCGGAGAACATTAAAACGCATGCATTTGTAACAAATGACAATAAGAACAATGAAATTGGATGAAATAAATGAATAGAAAAGTTGAAAGGAAAAAAAAAATCAACAATAAAAATCGAAAAAAGGCTTGGTTGTTACACAAATGCTTAACGCTTAAGTTATTTTAAAAAGCGTAATAAAAAAGTAATCTTACAAATTTAAACAGGCTTAATTTTACAAGAAAAAAAATATATATAATCAACATTTAATATTTTAACAGCAACAGCAGCTTTATTTTGATAAAGAAAATTTTTAAGAAGTTTGTTTAAGAAACTGGCTCACATCTGGCATTTAAAAGGAAAGTTTGTTTTAATAACTTTTCATTTAAAAACAACACCAAAACGTTAATGTTAACAATTGTCAAAAGGGCTGAAACAAAAAAAAAACAGAAAAAATAACTAAAATGACAAAAATTCGCCAAGCGAGAAAAAATCGTTCACGGCAAATAATAAAAAAAAAACGTCTAAGGAAGAACTTGTGGTCAAACCAAAACACAAAGAGTCGCCATCAACTAAAAAAAACTGAACCGGAAAAAAACACCAAATTTAAAAATGGCCGATATAATATCGCACAAACAAAAAAAAAAATTCCTAGATTTCAAAAAATTCGCCAAGGAAAAAACTTGAGTTGCTATAAAAAATCTCATGCCGTTAATAATCTAAAGGGAAAAAAGTGCTTATAATTAAAAAAGACTGAAAGGGCAAATCGAGAAAAGTGAAAAAAATTTCTAAGAAACAACCTGTAAAACGACGAAAGTCCTCAGACTTACAACAAAACGGCTTACACAAAACTAGAAAAAACGTCATAGAAAAACTCATCACAACGAAAATAATCGCTGAAAAAATCGCCAAAGCTAGAAACTCGGCAGAGCGAGAAAAATTCGTCAGACTTAAAAACCGTCTCCAGCTAGGAAAACCATGATAACGACAAAAAGCAACAAAACGAAAAAGTCGCCAAAGCAAAAAAATTTATATATATAAAAAAAACGTCAAAACCACGAAAAAAAAAAATTGTTAAAAATAAAAAAAATGCTGAAACGAAAAAAAACACGTTCAGCTAGAAAAACCTCGCCAAAATAAAAAAAAAACACACAAAAATAAAAAACGCTTACAGGAAGAAAAATCGCAAAGAAGCAGTAGTTCGCTAACTGGGAAAAAATCGTCAAAACGAAGAAAACTGCTTAGTTCATATACAGTTAAAGTCACATTTAAAAAATATTTCATTTCTAAATAAATTAAATTTAAAAATATTAGAAAAATGCCTTTTTTTAAAAAACAAAATCTAATCTAATTTTTTCATTTGGCTTCAAAGTCATTATTTTTATTAGTGTTCACGCACGTTTTTTCTTACATCTGACTTTAATTTACAAAATAAAAAGTTAGTTAGCACTTAAATAACGATAAAAAAAAATTATTATATTAAAAAAATGTCTCCTTAAATATCTGTTACACTGTGAACAGCTCATTTCTGTTGTCTTCAATTCCAAAACAGTAACAATAAAACCATTAATCTTCTATAGAAAAATTCCTTTATAGAACGATGGAAAAATTACGAAATATTTAAACAGACACATTGACACATCAGACAATACGATTGCTTTAAAAACTTGTGAAAATAAAAATTGTAATAGAGAAGAGAAAAGAAAAGGAACCGTTTTGTTAACTCTGCAGTACAGCACCATTTCCCAGAAATATAAAATAACTTCAAAATCTGTTTAAATTTATATGTAAAAATTTCTACCGTTTTAAATTTTCTAATTTTATTTAATTAATTTCGCTTGAACTAGAATTTTTCCACAAACTAAAATCTGAATAACTTTATTTTAATCAAAATATTTTTTAAACAGAAATGGTTTAATCACTTCAAAGTGATTTTATTGGAAAAAGGAAAGAGTTCTACATTTACCATTAGATACATTTGGCTTTAATTTGATTTTTACACAAGCCACTTGACAAACAAAAAACAAACAACGTAAAAAAATTAAATAGAATAAACTTTAAATAAAATGGAGCAGCAGCCCAACTATGAACAATATAAAATCAAATGAATAAAAAAGCCACGAAAAATACTTAAGCGAAAATAAAAAAACCAAGTATGACATACAAAAGGTCTGCTCAATAAAAGAAGAATAGTACTTTAAACAAAAATGCCTTTTTTTATAATATTTTCCAACTGGAACAGAAACATCCAGGCATCAGTAGCAGCCACAACCACTAAACAACAAGTATATACACGCAAAAGCAACAAAAAAAAAAAAGAACAAAAGAATTAAAAAAAAATACTACGAGGAATATAATAACGAAATTTAATTAACGCACATACCAGCGTCGATTAGTAGTTGTCATTTGTTGCTGTCATTTTTTTGTTTTCTTCTTAAAGATCTCATTGTAAAATTATTATTTTTTTTTTTGTCGTTCGGATTTAGATATATATACATGCGCCTATAAAGTTGCCTGCATTTAAACTTTACATAACGTTTGCTACACTTCAATCAGTTTTCTGAAAAAGTTTGCTAAACGAAGAGGAACTCTTTATTCTGATAGAAAATAATTTTGGCAAAAAAAAAATATATAGGGTGTTTTTTATAGTGTCACAATTTTGAATTGGCATCAATGCTTTATTTGAGCACCCATTTAACAGCTGACAGTAGCTTTTTGTTTAGTTTGCTTTGAAATTTCATTATGAATCGACTTACACCAGAGTAACGCGTGCATATTGTTAAAATTTTTAATCAAAATAATTGTTCTATTCGTCAAATTCATCGTGCAGCGGGCGCTACAATTGATTTACTCAAAAAAACTTTTGATGAAAAAATAATTTCACGTAATGGCCCAATTAATTGGTCCCCAAGATCGTGTGATTATATTTTCTTTGGGGTTTGGTTAAGTCACTTGTCTACGTCGATAAATCACAAACAACTGAACACCTCGAAGAGTTATTGGCGAAATACGGCCGCAACTGCTGCGAAAAGTTGTTGAAAATTGGTATTCCAGATTGCGCCTTCTACGGGCCAGCCATGGCGGCCACATGGCAGAAATCATATTTAAACATTAATTTCATAAAATTTTCTTTCCAATAAAGCCCGTTTCATTGATACTAAAATTATATTTCCTTGTTTTATGACGATTTAAACTTGTGTCACTCTATAAAAAACACCCTTTACTTCAATAATCAAAAATCCGCAATATTAGATTTCAACTCGACGCAAATATACCAAAGTTCAGAGCCTCTTATAATTCCTTTCTAGTTTATTTTTAATATCAAGATTAAATTGCTTTCTAAAATACAAAAAAAAATATATAAAGATCGGTTCACAAACAGATATTTGAAAATCGGTTAATAGATGTAGGAACTACTTGGGAATCCAACACAATGAGGCGAAAACTTGAACCAATAAAAATATAGGCTGACTTCCAAAACGTCAATTGCTTTGTGTTTGAACAAACACTCTAAGTAAGAGTATTAGGATTCTATGTGATCTTTAAACATTAACAAAGATAATTTTTTTTTTCTACAGCGCAGAGGAGCTGAAGTGTTCATTGTCAGTTAGAGTCGGGTATTAAAAATTCGACCAGTCTGTTTGTCATAAAAGTTCTACTTATTTATTTCATAAATATTTAGCAATCTCTCATTGTTTGTATTATTTTTTAGCAGTAGTGGTAGTAAAAGTATTTACGAGTACTAATTTCATTTGTTTGTATGTATTGAAAAGTATCTGTGAACTGCTTCCATAAATGGCTTTAGTTCCTTGTAAATGGTTTTTTTTTTTTTTTTTGTTTCATCATTTATTCTTTCGACTTGTTTTATTTTTCTTATTTCATATTTAAGAGTACAATATTCTGTAATACTTGACTTAGTTTCTTGTTATAAATATGGCGTCGTCTTGTATCATGTATCTTGAAGACAGTCAGCGTAAGTGTAGGTTGTTGAAACGTTGGCTTGTAGTCAAGACAGTAATTGTATTGGAGCGTGTGTATATATGTTTGTGTGTTGTGTATGCGTGTTGGTTTGTATAGTTGGCTAACTTGTTCAAAAATCATTACATTTAAGTGAAGAATTTAATTTTTTTGTTGCTGTAACTTTTTTTTTTTATATTTCTATTAAAATTATTCTTCAATTTAGAAATTGTTTTTGCTTTGTTTTTATTACTCTGCCCACAATATAGTTGTAGTTACATGGGTTTGGATTATTGCCTTGGTTTGAAATGTTTGTTTGCATGTATTAGTGTAGTATTTAGGCAAACTTCGGACAGAAGTTTGGTTTTATGTTCTTCTGCAGCCAAACTAATCAAAAACAATAACAATTTCGTTTCATTTATTTAGCATTTTTGTAAGTGATTTTCAGTTTTTTTTTTCTCTCTTTGTCAAGCTTCATTAAACCAGCCGTTCGTTAAGTGGCAATTAACAATAGGGCATGTCACACATTCTGTTTGGAATTGGTGTCGATTCTGTAATTATATCCGATCGTTTTTAATTTACAGTCATCAGATTTCGTTTATTTTGTATTTCGATTTTATAGCGAAGAAGTTAATTACACTTACAAGTGTTTGTGTAAATTGTTTTTACTAGCAAAGTTCACATCAAGCTTTGTTATTAAAAAAGAAAACTTATTTTACTGACGCTTCTTAAAGTAGACTTGTTTTTTTTATTGTTTACTTCAATTCCACATTGTATTTTCAATATGGTTTGATTACACAAAAATTTTTGCATTTTTTATTTTCTAAAGACTCAACTTTTGGAATTGAAATATCTTTCGATCGGATTTGGGTTCTGTGACATGGCTGAATATTTCGCTTGTAATAATAAATGTTTGACAAATCATTAATTTTTGGCTTTTTTATTTTGTAATTATTTGTTAGAAAATGTTGTCAAGAATGTAAGAGTATGTAATGGTACGTGTGTATGCAAGAACGAATGTACATACATATTTCTTTTAATTATCGGAAAAGTTTTTATATGTATGTTGTTTAGTTAGAACAATTTTGTATCCTGGTTTATTAGCAAATTAATTAATTGCTGGTAAAAAGGAATTTCTGACAATTTTGTTGGCATATGAAAATATATGGAACTTTAATTGAATATCGCCATGTGGCGTCTAGCTGTCATGGTCATTTGAAGAGAAAGCAATGCGGCTAATTATGGCCATAATAACTGCCTGTTTGCTGAACACGATTAAAATGCTTTAAAAATTATCAATCATCTATTTATGTTAGAAATAAAAACGAATTTTAGTAAGTAGTTTTTGCTGTCAACATTAATAGACAATTGAAAATATTTAATCGTCTTCAATCGTGTTCGGCAAACAGTCAAGAGTTAATCTTCTTTTACGTTTGCAGATCACTTGGGTACATGGCATATGATTTATTTTTTTATTTCTACTTATCATACGCCGTGTGGCACGTTTATATGTTTCAAAGAGCTGCAATAAGGGATGGACGTCAATCGGTATTGAATTTTGCAAATCTTGACATTCAGTATTTACATAACGGCTTTAACAATTTTCGATTTTAATATTTCTGAATGGAAGTTTTCATCTGGCGCAAAATGGCGCTTAGGAACAAAAGCACCTGCTAACTTGAATATAAAATTCGTTGTTGAAATTTCTCAACATTTACAGTAAAATTTCACAAAATTATATTTGAATTTGTAGTAACGAAAACGCGAAAGTGCAAAGTGTTTTACAAAAGCCCACCTTTCAATAGAAAAACTATGTATTTTTAGACTCTTATTTGAAATTTCGTGTTGAAACGTGTGTTAAGTTCCTCAAACATTTATTATATTTAATGCTCTGTTTTGAACTTTATCACTAAAAGCATATTAAATACCAATTTGCTTACATGCTGAAACTAAAAAAAAAAAAAAAAAAAAAAAACGGAACTCGGAAAGCACTGAAAAACCCGCGAACTAAAATTAAAAAAAGAAACCAAACTCGGAACATTTTTAAATCTTGCTTTTAATTTATTTTAATTGGCAACCTGAAAGAAACTTAAACTCTGCCTAAAATAAAGCCAAGATTTTTAAAAAAAAAATTTTAACAAAATGTTAGTTTCTTAATTTCTTAAATTGAAGCGTTAATTTTATTGGTCCTTTTTACTGTTGAAAATTAAATAAAATTTTTTAAAGTGCTATCGCAGAGCGAACAACTTTTGGTCTATTTCCTATTGAATATAATTATTACGTCCATACTTTTCAAATTAGCACTTCGAGCCGTTTACAAAAGTGGAGTTAATCGAATTGGTAATTTAGACGGCATATCCATAAATCTTCCCTTTTATTTCTTTTATTTTATTATTCTTATTTTTATCAATATCAAAATTTCCATTTGCTGGCAAAAGAAATAATGGAAAATAAAAAAAAAAGCGCAATGTGCCTAAACTGAAATCAATAACTAACAAATCAACATTAACACCAGTCAAATAGACAGATAAATGAATGCCCTCGTATTCACGTCCAAGATTAAATTTTACTGGTAACAAGTTAAATTTTAGTTGATTCTTTATTCGTTTCTCCCAAACCTCTCTCATGCAGGTATAGAAATATCTAAATATCCTTTCACACATACATATATACGACTACTACTACATACATATAGATTTGTACAAATCGTAATGTATGTATATACAAGTATATAAATATATTTTTGGTTCATTGAATATGATTATTGTTACACACATAAAATGACCGCAATTTGCACAACGTTAAACATACGTACAAACAAATCATACACAAACAAACAAACAAACACACATTCACAAATAAAATAAAAATCAGAAGCACACACACTACACTCACACATACAAACTATAGTTAACTATTAATCCCAACAGTTCACCGAATATATTGACTGAAAAGCATTTATTGTGAAAACGAAGGAAGGAGGAAGGGGGACTAGCCCAGATAAGCAAAGAAATCTCAGTATATATTTGATATAAATTGTTCTTTATGTGTGTTGGTGTTTATTTGAAATAACAAAAATATGTGACTGTTGGAGGGCTTCAACAACAGTATCAAATTTCCCAATATAGTTTATGATTGTGAGAAATAAATTATTTTTGTTAATCTTAATAAATTTACGATAAACAATAAAGTTATGTTTAAATTCAACCATAATCCATAAAAATTGCATACATTTTTTGCATTCAACAATATATATATTGTGAATAAATATGTACCAGCTACAATTATAAAAGATTTTCAATAAGAGTGATATGATTTCTTAAAAAAAAAACACACTTATTGTTAAGGAAATTCAAAAGTTTTTTATTTAATGTGAAGTACAATCGATACAATTAAGTTCTAAATAAAACGTCATTCAAATGGTCTTCACGACTTCTTCTGCAGGATCGAATTCGATGAACCCAATTTTCGAGCACTTTTTCCACTAAATCAAGTCTATGTCATCATGAATGGCACGTTCAATATTGACTTGTAAGGCTTGAAGAGAGTCTGGTTTATTTCGAAAGACCTAGTGACTTCAAATATCCTTACAAGAAATAGTCTAATGGTGTTAAATCACAACTTCTTGGAGGCCATTCAATATCACAATTTCTTGAAATAATCGAATCTCAAATTGTTCCAAGGCAAAAACCGCAAATTTACGACGTTTACGGTTGTCCAATAGCCTCAGTTCTTGAGTGAGAACAATTTTATATGGATGCAAACCCAAAGCCTTTCTCAAAATCCGCCAGGTTGTGCTTTAAGACAGTCCCAATTGTGGAGAACGTCTTGGAATCGACAAATTGCGGTCTTCAGCAACAGTTGCCTGAACGGTAGCAATATTTGCATTACTTCGAGCGGTTCTTTGTCTTATTGGCACTTGAAAATTATGCAAAGAAAATGTATGTTCAAAATTTTCAACAATTCGACGAATAACGAGCACACTTGGACGATTATTACGACCATAAAATGGCAAAAGCGCATGAAAAGTTGCAATTAGAGAACGATTATTTTGATAATAAAACTGAATAATTTGTAAACGTTGTTCTTGCGTATGGCACTCCATGATGAAATTGTAAACACTACTGAATACAATGAAAAAGATATGACAGATCATGACGTATTACAAATGACCGAGACGTCACTTCAAAATCATATCATCCCTATTGGAAAACCTTTTATATGCATTTATTTAATCTATATAAATGCATATAGTTTTGTATTATAGGGTATATAAGCACTCCTCTTACATGATTTTGTTTAGCTTAAATGTTAAATAAATTTTTAATTCTCCTATTATTTTTCATTCGAAAAGTGGCTTATTTACAAGATATTCTTTCTCATCAGTATCCATTCTAATAGTTTTTTTTTCTTGATAGCGTTTATGGTTGTGGGGAAAAACAGTTACTATTGCTTTAAACTATTGTGAACGTTTATAGTAAAAAAAAAATGCATTATGGTTATTTTTTATAAAAATTATAAAAATAAAAAATAAAATATATCTGACAACAATCGTAGTTTTTTGCAAAATGCAACCACAGTATAATTCGACAAAAATCAATATATAATAAGAACAATACTATTTTTGTGCTTGTTTCTTTGACACCCAAATATTGGCTACAAACCAGGCATGGCTAATTAAATAAAAATCAATTTTTTATATGCTGTCAATTTTTCTGATCAAAATATGATTAAGAAAATATGATAACTTTTTCCATAAAATGTATATTATGATTAGCTTCAGGTATATTAATTTTAGATCTTGTTAAACAAACGTTTCTTTATAATGTTACTGGGTTTTGGAACCATTCTATATTTGTATACAAACATAATATGACTATCTGAAATCATATTATATTTTTATTTACTAAAACATAAGATTTTATTACATCATATTATTGTCATATACATGGCAACAATATTATATTTAGAACAGAATAGGGTTTCCATATTAGATATTTCTATAATTATACTATGGTTCCGTCAATCATGTTTTTTTGTGCATAATTTTTTTTTTATAACTTTAATACTACCGATCAGAAATTAACATAATTAACTAAGCTCTTGTAAAAGTTATCGTTATTTGTTATCGTTTCTTTTGGTGTTCGCGATAACCGAGCAATTTCGATAGTGTGCAAGAATATGATAACTAAAAATTCTGTTACCTTTACAAAGGAAATATATGACATTTAGAGAATAAAAACAATCATTCTCTGAAAAAAATTTCGCGTCTCGAAATTTATTGTAGAGGACAACAAACAAATATTTTACCACCAAACGAACTGACGGGTTTTTAAACTACAATGAAAATGATGTATGATGTTGGAAATAAAATCTAACCACCAATATCTGCATACATCTACAAATATGGTTATATAAATTGCATATACACATGCATACATACATACATATAACTACTAACATCAAAACAAATTAAATTTTCAAACACATTCACACTTACTCAAACGTTTAATATTTGGAATGTGCGATTTTAGCATGGATTTGAATTTTTCTTTTATTCAAAATATAACAAATAAACTTTTTTTGGAACAAAAAAAAAATAATAGACGGATAAAAATATTTGAACTTATTTTATAGCGCGAGCATAAATTTGTTCATATTTCATTTTTATTGCTCTCTCATGTGTTGGCTCATAAATCCAATTTTTTTTTTCTTAAATTTTAAAAATTGATGTTTTTGCTAGTCAATAAAAATTCATTTAATTGTTAGTTTTAAAGTATTTTAAAGAAATAGTTAAAGAGAGATGTACAAGTAGAATTCTATATACGGTCATCGGGAGTAGGCGATATATTATAATTGGAATGGTTTTCCATCATCCCACGTCAAATTAGTTTCTCAGCATAACACTTATGATATCACAGAGCGAACCAACAAAGTTAAGTTTTCAGGTCATTTATTTTTTTTTTTTTTTTTTGTGCATCACGATTCACAACCAGGGCCCAAATTTTTACATCCGTGATCGTAGGACTCGTCACGTAATAACTGTATAATTGGGTGGGAAATTACGTGACGAGTTGCACGTTCACGGATGTGACGATTTAGGCCCTGTTTGGTTGCAAATCATAGTCACTAATTATATCGGACTTATCGAAGGCAACTAAGTAAACAGCTGATTGAAAGTAAAGTTGATTTGTAATCATTTATGTTTTTGTAAAGCTTTCTATTATTCTTTAGAGAGTTATTCATAATGCTAGAGAAAAAAAAAACATTGAAATACAAAAGGCTGAATTGAGCACAATAGAAAGCAATAAAAAAGATTTTCCTTTCAAGCAAAAAAAAGATATGCGATCATTCACATTTCTTTGTATGCCGGCACAACCATTTTCCCCATCCCATGGTTTGAAGATTTCCCTGGAAAATGTATTTTATTCCATCAGTTACCCGCATAATCTTTCAAGACATTCATTGTTTTAGTTGCGAAAATATGTGAATGTTAATAATTTATTTGTATAACATGTATTTCTCATCATTAATATGCTTTATTAAACCAAAAATCGATTTATGTTCAGTTAATTGCATTTTCATATAAAGATTTTTCATGACTGTTTGTTGAATAGTTCTCTGCATGTTGAATTCCACGCGTGTTCGCTTGAAATTGTTGCTCTCAGTATATCTACAAATAAGATACGTTTTTTCTTATTGGCATGCATAATTATCATTTTAATTAATGCCTTATAATTCTCAAACATTGAAAAGTTTTTGTTCTTTTAATAAAAAAAAAAAAATTACTTCTGACAAAAAATAGTTTGTTCGTTTAGTGTGTCTGTATTTTTGAGGCAAACTTATAAATTTAGTATTTTAAACTTTTTGCTTTACAGATGAAATAAAAAGAATAGAATAGAATTTAACTTTATTGTTAGTAGATATTTGCATTATTGCTTTTTGGTGTGTATGTGTGTGTGTGTACGTACTTGTGGGAGCAACTTTTTCTTTTCATTTTTTTTTGCTGGAATAGAAACGATGTGTTTGCTACCACAAAAAAAAAACACGTTGCTTTTCAACCTGTACACGTTGTTGGACGATTTTATTTTTATTTTCTTTTCCTTTTTTTTATTTTTTACCAACAATTTGTAATTTTTATCATAATCATTAAAAATTTGACACGTACAACATTTGATGGTATTAAAGATTTTTTTTTTTTTTTGGTGATTCAGCTGCATTCCACTGAAGTTAAAAAAAAAGTAATGGAGGAAGTTTTAAAAATATGAGTTTCAAAGAAGGTACACAAAGACATATTAACTAGCATTGCGTGGCAGTATCATGATGGTGAAAACTACTTGTTAAAAAGCTGGTGCTTAAATCTAAATATATATATATATATATATATGTATATGGGGAACGTGCGCCTCTCTCTGAAGAGTAAGATGATACAAACAAATTTTTAAGCAGATGCAGAGAGATATACATATTTCAACATTTTTCGTTAGCAGAGAAAATGTAGATGGTTGTGGCATGAATAGGTTATCATTACGTTATTAGCATTCATAAAATATCTACAACGTTGTCACAATATTTGTTTAGAAAAAAAATTATCATACTTTAGTTAAAAATTCAACAATAAGAAGAAAAAAATATAACAATAACTATAGTTTTGTTCAATTAATTAATTTTTTTTTCAGTAAATTCTTGAAAATAGCTCGTACAATTAATCATAGTTCTTCGCAATCAAACTATGTTTATATACCAGACAGACATGGCTGTGATTTGCATGGAAAATATTTTTTCCTACCCTTGATTTTATTTTGAACATACATTTTTTTTAACTGCTGGTGTAAACTTTTGTTTTACCAAAATTTTAAAGAAAAAAAAAACATTATCATTTCTATGGTTACTTAGAACCATGCAATTTTTATATGCAAGTAAACATGCGGCAGTAAGGAATTAGTATATAATTGCAAATGTTAAACCAACCCATATTATATTTAAAACACATTTTTTTAACTTTATTATAAGTTTAATTTTATTATAATTTAACATCAGCCAAACAATATAATCATAGAATAATCTTTCTATATTATTTTTATCTCAATCATGGTTTTGCTTTGCATGTATGTTTGGTAAATTAAGAAGCTTTTTTATAAAAATACTAGCTGATCCCGGTGTACTTCGCTACCCCCCTCGTTATAAAATAAAATTAAAAGTATTTATATATCATATTGTGAAAATTTAATGACCATCGGTCCAATAGTTAAGACTATATTAAGATTTTTTATTTTCCTATAAAGGGGCGTGGTCCCACTCACTTTTCTCCTAGTACGTATTCCTAATTATGTCAATACTATATGTACCAAATATCATCGGCGTAGGTCAAAAAATGCCCAAAATATGGCGATTTCAATTTTTGGGTTATATGGGAGCTGCCACGCCCACTTGTCCGATAACGCCCATTTTTGTCCTGATTACTCACATTAGTAACATATGAACTATTGCAATGTTTCAAAACTCTTGCTATCACAATAGTCAAGATATATGATGTTATTCAATTTATGTGGGAGGGGCTACGCCCACTTGAAATATTAAAAGCCTAAAACCATCCTCTATAAATTCCTTTTTGAATGACACCAGTTTGGGTCAAATCGGTTGGATAGTTTCCGAGTCTATAGCGAACATGGGTACAAACATTTTTTGTATTTTATATATATAGATTATGAAGTTTTTAAAAATAATCACATTTTGTTAATTAGTGCCTTCTTCTCCTCAAGAATACCAGATGCCGCCAAGTAGTTTGCTTTCTTTTTTGGCCTAAAAGTACATTAAAATTTAACTTTGCAACAACTTTGGGTTGTTTTGGCTGAGACTACTAAGCAAACAATGACTTGGGGCCTGGGTTCAAACCCTGGCCAGAGCAAGTCAATCAACATCATTTATTTTTTTAATGTACATTAGTGAGACATTGTATTAATTGTTGTCGGACTATTTAAGTGATGAAGGCACTGGTCACTAAAAAGCTGTTCCGACACCGATTGATGCTGTTCCAAGCTAATGTACACAACATCGCCCTCCTTCGTCGGTTAGCAGAAACATCGGCGAAGTAAAACAATTATTAAAATGCCTGCTAATACAGCTTAACAAAGTTAATGCGACTACTTAACACCAGAGGCGCCTCAACACTGCTAAAAATTCAACATAACGCGCAAAGCAGAGTTGTAATAGAGTTAAGCCTTCTAAATTTTCAACCTCTATCTTCTCTACTACCCTATCCCTCTCCCTGAGTTCCGGCACAATGCATTGCACACGTAGGGGTCATCCCCCGAGTGCTGGTCCTAATTAAAAAAAAAAAATAAAATTTTAGGATCTTGTACTTGGGGTATTTCTCCGATATAAAAGATCATTGATACGTCTACGTAGGCTGTATGAAAATTACCAAAAAATTTGCGAGTTCATTTTTCTTTACGAGTGTTTATTATAATATCGCTTTGCCGATTTAACGCAAAATCTAAATTATAAAATATGTTATCACACAAAGGTTTCTTAGGAGACCATATTGTCGTGAAAGTGTTTATATGAATTAATGTTGGACCATAACAAATCTTCAAATGTCTTTGTAGCTGTTGTAGTAACAAATATTCGGAGAAAATCCGGAAAAGGTATGAAATTTTACGCTTCTTGCGATATAAATGTGTGAATGAGAAACAGACGGGCGGACGGACAGCATACGAGTAGTTAGATTAATACTCCCAAAAATATATACGGTATAGTATGAATTGGTTATAGTTATGTATGAAATATAATAAAAGTTTGTTTGCTGCAACCATACACTGTTTGTCATAATCAGAATGTAATACATAATTATTAGAATCATGTCATAACCATTTTTTTTTTTCTTTCAGTATGTGATGAATTTATAGTTGGCTTTTTGCAGAGACAGACACTTAAAGAGAAGTTGTTGCATTGGCTGTTTCTTTTATTCATCAAATTGGTTAACTGCAGCCTGAATATTTACTTAAATGGGGAGAGTACTGATCCCTGAAGTTCTTTTTATAGTTTCGCTTTTGGCATTTATGTACATATTTTCTCCCCTTAAACACTGTGCAAGTATAGAAAGTAAGTGAAAATTAAAGATTAAAAATTTTGAATCGCTTCATAACTTAGCCGTCTACGTTATTATTCTACTCAACTTAAAACTTAAAAATAATATTTTCTTTAAGTTTAGGAAAATCCCATTTTTTTTTTGTTGTTTAACAAATATCCTTTTAAAGTATGTATAATAAGTAGTTGCCAGTTTACAATTGTATGTTAACTTATCAAATAGTCTACTTGTGGTTTGCCACATTTATAAAAATAGCGCAAAAAAAAAGGAAAGGAAATTTTTATTTTTTTAAACTCTTAAGACTATTTTTATGCGAGAAAAAAGGCAATATACACCTGCTAACTTCCTCATTTGTAAAATGGAGCCCATAACAATGCAGATACTAATAGTCTGCCAGCATACACACACACACATACATATATACACTCACCAAAATATTAAATAAAAAAATAACTCCTACATATGCCCAGCAAACACCTGGGTTTGATCCTTAAAATTAATTTTAACTTTCTTTTTTAGCCGACTGTATGGAAAATAAAATCTTATGTCACTCTTAACCACATCATTTATAGACAGATTTGGAAAAATTTATGGACAAATTGTCGCTTTATTGTGTCTCTATCTGTGGTAAAGTTGATTTCTAGGTGCACATCGAATTTAAAAATATCAGTCTCTCGGATTTGAAATATTCTGTTATTCTGTTACAGAAATAAAATGTTTTATTTAAGATTTTTTTAAATTTTTGTATTACAATTTTATGTTACGATTTAAAATTGTCTATTCATGTACCTGCATTTCATTGGCATTTATACTAAATCATCAGTAGACTTTTACCACAAATTAGCCTTTAATTTGTGAATAACTTTAAAATAAGCACTATAAGGCTTGAAAGGGAAAAATATGCTTTAAAAAAAGAAATTGAATAAAATACGGTATAGTTTTTAGAAATAGGGTTTATTTAGTATGGAAAAATAAAAAAAAAACTGATTTGTTTTGTCCTTTCTTTGGAGAAACATATATACATATTGTCAAAATATATGTAGGAAAAAACATAAAAATATGCCACAAAAACTAAAAAAAAAAATTACCGATACATGCGGTCAAGTCGGATATACTTGTATATAAAACAATGTTATAGAGTAAAATATGCAATTATATGCAAAAATATGCACTAAAAAATTCATGCCGTAATTGTTAGAAAAATCTAAAACATCTAAATGTTTCATTGGGATCTGCATAGAGCGTTCAGGAAAAAAAAATTCAATTGCATATTTGAGGTTTCGCTGGTGCTAACATTGTTGTTTTAATGGCCAGTTTTTGTCCATATATTTAAGTTTAGTAACTAATTAATTTTTATTTAAATTTATGTTATATTTAAATAAGATTCAATTTTTTCAGTGAGTTATTAAAGTTCTTATTTAATTACGATGGAATTATGGTAGCTCTACGTAAAATAAAAAATTTCCCACAAAATTTCCCTAAAGAAAAGCTGACTAGAACAAATAAAGAAAAATCCAAATATATATATTTGTCTGTGTCAACAACTTTCAAAATGAAAGGTTAAAAGGTTAATTAATATCGACAAAACGACACAAAATTTTATGCAATTTGCCAGCAACCACAAATATTTTATTGGATTTATTTTATATAAGAAGAAGAAGCAGTCAAAAATATATGGAAAAATTCGTAAATCTTAATTATCATTTAAATACACAAGGTTGATCATTTAATTATCAATTAAGTACTTTTCTTAAATATCAAGTCAAAAACACAATTTGGTATTTAATTACAACTTAAAAAAAAATTATAACTTAAATAACAAGTCAAAAATTGGCCCTAACTACATTATGTGTTTGTTTTTCTCACATCGCTCCTAACTCGGAAAGATATTGTGCAATTCCTATTTTCACCCCTACCACTCGTCATATCACACATTTGGTGCAAAATATTGCACATTGAAAATAATCCATTTCAATATGTTTGTTGGTCAAATCTTTGTCAGTATATGAATGTATGTGTGTATGTAAGTATATATAAAAAACTATATATATATATATATAACATTAACCTGATGTTGTAAGCACGTGTTATATTGGTTAGTTTTTTGCCTTAATATTATTTTACGTGCAACTTGTGCATGGAGTCAAAATCTTCGAATAATATTTTTATAAATTTTTAATATCGAAATTCCATATTTTTTATAAGAATTTCATGTTTTAAAATTTTTGTAATATTTATTATACGAAAGATTGAAAATAGAAAAATGCAACTGAATTTATGTCCTAAGGGGGATCATTACTGATTGCAAAAGGATTGGCGACTTTCCGTAAATTATTGTCTGATCAATGTTTCGTTGCAAAATTTTTGGAAGTCTTTAGCAAAATTAGAAGTGATTGTGGTGAGCAACAGCAAGAAAAGCACTTTAAGCTTTTCAAAAGCGTTTCTTTTAAATTCTAATACAACATGAATAAATTTATTCACCAACTCGTAGCTTCTTCCAAACATGCATACATACATACATATTTTTAATATTAAATAAGGATATCGACTTAATATGCATTTTTGTTGGTGTATGTTAAATTTCTTAAACGTGCTTAGAATTTTCACCATTGCCCCAAAATATGGTTTGTCGAGAAAGAAAGTAAATGGAAAAAAAAAACAAGATCTGCCAATATACAAATAAACTAGACAATATTATTTTACTTTAAACATGGATTGCAGTTATTTTGAAAAAGTGATACGTATATTTATATTTCTCTTGCTTTCTTATTTTTTTTTTCTTCAAAAATATAAAGGGTAAAAAAAGAAATGACACTGAAAGTACTTGTATTGTAAAAGTATTTCTTTTTGGCCAAGCAAAAAAAAAAACATAACAACAAAATATAAATGTCCAGTTTCAAAAATGATAATGACTTTATCTTTGAGCATTTTCTATTGTATTGGCTCCTATCTTTCTCTCTTCTCTTCTACTAATGCAAAAGACATTCTCATTCAACTTCATTTGTAACTTTAACCACGTTTTGGTAGTATTTTTTTATTCGATTGTATTGGCAAGTTTTAAAAAACTGTACGTACGATACACCGACAGCAAGCAAACGGGCACTTATGGCCAAAATGCTAACTGGGGGATATTTTGTGGTTTACAAAAGCTTTATTCACTTCTTTTAGTTTGTGTGTGTGTGTGTGTGAGTATGTGTTTTTTTTTTCTCTTCTAACTTTTTTTGGTTTTTGCACTTTTTACATTTATGCTAAATTTACTAAAACGACAGCAACAAAAAAAAAAATATTTATCTGTATGGGTGTCAAAAGATGAAACATCATGTTTTTGTTATTATTCTTCTTGTTTACCATGTTTTCATGACTTTTGCAGGTTTAGAAGTAACAAATGATATTTATTACATTTTCAATGGCTTAAGGAAACTTGGTTATTTTTGGTTAGAATCTATTAAATTACAGGTCAATATGGTTTAAAGGTTTCGTGATCAAATTATAATAATATCTTTTAATGACCACAAACAATATAATTAGACGGAAAAAACCCCGACTTCAATTTAAAAAAAGCCATCCACAGATTACAGTATAATTTACTCCTACAAACAAACAAAAAATCTACTCTATTAATAGAGGAGTTACTTTTAATCAAAAATTTCACAGGGGCACTCATATTTCTATTGTATTCGTAGGGACAACTTGCGCTTTCGATTTAAAATATACTTAATGCAAGCAGCCGCCTTTCAAACAAACAAACAAAAAAATAAAGAAATAATTTTGAAAATCAGTCAATAAGTGAGAAGTTATGGGATAATCAACACATTTTGGGAGGGGGAACAACTTGTCGCGAATTTCTTGAAAATTTTATAGCACCAAACTGCAGGAAAACTAATCCAAACGAAAAAAAAAACCTTATGAATATCGCTCCATAAATGGCGTAGTTATTTGATAGTGAATATTTTAGGGAAACAACTTTTCCCGATTTTCCAAGACATTTTATTGCACCAAAATACCAAGAAAACTTGATCAAACATAAAAAGAATTATTATATGAGAAATTACTATTATTACGCTTAAGTTCAGTTTTATTGAATTAATGAAAATGCAAATTACATACTAAGAGTTTTTATTTTGAAAATATTAGTATCAGTATACTGATTTCAAGGCAGCTACAACTCTCATCAGCGTTCGTTTGTCCATTTTTACAACTTATGTAAAAAAACTATTTAACCAAATTTTTAACAGAAATAGAATACGAGAATTATTAAAATTTCTTTTTTATTAAATTTTTACATGTTGAAACAATTTTTGGTTGGTACGAAATTTCCCATTTCTGATTGGTCATTAGATGCTGTGCACATATTACGTAACGCTCCAGGGGGGAGGGGGGGGCGTTAAAGATTTGTTACGAATTGGAAATTTTGCACTGAAAAATTAGTAAAAAGCGTTACGAAGGAGGGGGGGGGGATAAAATCTCTGATAACAGCGTTACGTAATATGTGCACAGCCCCTTACTAATATACTTAGCAATTGTTGTTTTACTCAATTTCATCGACTCTGACCCCATTATTAGGAAATAGCTCATGTCCAAGCTGAATTATGGGTCGATTATGGATGGCAACCGAACCACAGTTGCGTTGCCAGTTGCTGAGAATTGTATTACGGATGTTCAAAATTGTTTTTGTTTTAAATGTAATTTAAAGGAAAGAAAAATTCGTTCGACATCGTGGGCCCAGGCAGTAAAAAAATACATAAAAAGAATTTTGAAAACAAGTAAAAAAATACACACGAGTTTAAAGACGCTCAAAAAAAATATATATATATTTCATTGAACGCTCATATAAAATGATGTGTAAAATTTGCCCAATCGTGAGACAAAATTTAATTCAAAATATAGCTGAAGGCAAGGGTCATTAAGGCCCCACTTTAAAATAATGCAAAAAACGAAGAAAAAAGTTAAATTTAAAAAAAAAAACAGCTAAAAAAACGAACCACTTCACTCACCGTTTGTTTATCACTTAAGGGCCTGCTGATACACTCTCGTATCTTACACGATCACACAATTCATTGACAAGAACATCTATCTTACCGACATTAAAAAATCGTTTCAAAATGGTGTTGTAGGTGCCACACTTTGATCCAAAAATGATACCAAAATAAAAACACCATTTATCAAATTAATCGCTTTCGTTATCTCTCTCTTTTAAATTTCTTTGAAATAATTTTAAGCGCCAATAAAATTCTCAACTGATTGACAAAAAATTACCTCTCAGATCGCATAAAAACTAACATTTTATGGAAATTTTTAAAAAAGTTTTTGCAAATCGCAAGACTTGCAAAAAAAAAAGAACAAATCTGTCATGCCACCATACTTTTTCAGTACACATGTCATATTAGACAGATCGCGCCATTGTGTAAGATCATAAGTGTCATAAAACAAAAAAGTCATGATTTTAGAAAAAAAAAAAAAAAAAACACTAATCTTTTACAATAAAAAAAGGAGTAACAATAAAACATATTTTTCATTTATCTACATTCTAGTTGAGTTTCTCCAATCTACATGCATACATACAGACACACTCAAAAACACACACCTACACACACTCTCTTTTTCAAACATAAAATTTTGCAGACAGCACGTAAAATATTTATTTTTCTTGTTTATGATGACGTTAAATTTGTGTTGTTGTTTGTTGTGTAAAACACACAAATATTTTCTTGTTTAAAATTTTTCATATTTTTTATAAATTTTTTTTTTTTTTTTTTTTTTTTTTTTTTGAATGCAAATAATTTTGTTTACATCTTTAGTTTGTTGGGTTAAACAGCATACGTTTAAGACCCAGACAGCAAAATTACGCTACAGATATGCGGCGTTTGAAAACGGGTAAATTCTTTTGTTATTCACTGTGATCCGATTGTAGTCAGATATTTCACTTCGCATACAAAATGTATGTGATGTCATTGCCGACAGTGTTTAGAATACAACCATAATTGATGTTAATTTATAATTTTACGTTTAGGGTATAAGAAATGTTCAGCATTTTTATTTCAAAACACCCGATCCCATGAGGCGTTAGAACTTTGCAAATTTCTTTTTTGCAGCACAGTGTAATTTGAGATTCCGAATTTGGTGTTTTTTTTTTTCTTCTTTCGTTTAAACTATTTGTAAAGATTGTACAAAAAAAAACTACAAATTGTTAATGAAGCACTTTCATTTTAAATCAGTTTTCTCTGAAAAAATCTTCTCAAAACTGATTTCCTCTTTTAAATCCTAATAAAAGAAAATTTACACACTAAAAAAAGCAAGATACAATTTCCTTTGCCTGAATAAATGGCATACTGATTTTAAGTTTGTCTAGATGTTGTCCTTTAAAAGTTCGAAAGTGCTTGTTGCTGATAATTGTATCTGTAAGCCAGTTGTAATATAATTATATCAAAAGTATATTCTATATTTAAGACACTGTCCTATTCATTTTGATATTTATTTAGCTGCCATAACAAATTCAACCCCACCAACACCATCATCACCAACACCATTCAGCATCGGCATCAGCTATACCAACGTGTTGCTGTAGCTGTTGCTGTTGCCGTTCCTGCTAATGCTGATAAGAATGATAATAAAAAAAAAAAATAGTAATAAATAATGGGAAATGTTAAGAACGAACTTAAAAGAACCAATTTTCTATGAATGGAGAAGGAACGAAACATTTTTATGAGGGCAATTGTTAGTTCAGTTCAGTTGTAAATAATATGAGATACAAGTAAATAAAAACTTTTCTTTTTCAATACTACTCTGCTTGTTTTGATTTCCTTATTATTATTTGAATTTTTTTATTTATTTTTTTTTTCTTTTTTTTTTGTTAATGCCCCTTCACTCTTCGGTGTATTTTCTTGTTACACTTGAAAGTCGTAAATATCAAAACTTTCTTATCAAAATTGCAAATTGCTATTTTAAATAATTGTTAGCAAAAAACTTGGCATGGCATGAAATGTTTGTTGCAATATAATTATATCACTGTCAAAAACTTAAAAGTTTTTGGTAATTAATTTGCAATAGTATTTATAAAATTACAAAAAGTTTTTGTTGCAAAACTACTCTTGAACATTGACATAAGCTCAGCGATGATGAGTTCAGAGCAATTTTTTTTTCACTACAAATTGTATTGCAAAATTACAAGTATCATTTTCGAGATTTTCCAATGGAGTCGGTATTCAGTGTTTGGTGCAAATGATCTTGCAAACGAGCAAATTTAAGATATTGTTGTTTTTATTTTTTATAAAATTTAACATATGAAAAGTAAAGATGTGTTACAGATTATTGTGGGAACCTGCCATTACAGCTTAAGCCTACAGTGCTCTTAACACCGTGTGAATATATGTGTTCTCCAAGCACCTTCGAGTTTCCCCGAGAGTACACAAGGTGAACCTTACCAATAACCGGTCACGGAATCTTGCCACTAACGAGGATAGTGCGATGGTGCCAGCATATCCATTCTCAAGAGAACGGATATGCATTTCGCAATCCTCGAAAAAGAAGGTATTAACTTTCTATCGACTTTGGTATTGAGAGAGACTTTAGGTGCCTTTTCGCCTTGTAATTGTATTTGTATTTTTTATATTTGTATTTTTTGTATTTGTATTTTTATTAAATATATGCTTCTCTAATACAACAACACATAATATCTAATAAATTATAGTATTAGAGTCAGACAAGTTACATTAGGTGTGTGACAAAAAGTGAACATTAACTAAAAAAGAACTAAAATATAAATAAATAATATCAACAAGTTAAATATGTGTTAAGGCCTCATTAGTCTAGACTTTTACTTTCTGTACTGTGCCGTTCTGTTGTTGAATTTTTGTAGTTAGAAGTTGTGTAAAAACGTATCAGCTGTTTCTTGCAGAATATACATATATTATCGGCGGCGGCGGTGGTGTTCACAAATTTAAAACGGCGCTTCGTCTTAATTATCAGGTTGAATAATTTTAAAGAAAATAAGTTAAATACGTTATTTAATTAAAAAAACTCTACTCATTATAAATTTTTCATGAATATAATTTTTTTTTTTATATAAAAAATCGTTTTATTTTTAATCTACTTTAAGTCGATGGCGGCAGTGATAATAAGAATTTATCAGCGTTACGCGGCAATTTTGGTTCGAGCAGCTGTCTCTTGCTGTCACTTAGAACTGTAAGTAAAATTCTGTTTTCAACAGAATGGTCCGTAACAGAACGGAACAACTAATTGAAAATACATGTTTTCCATAAACAAAAAAACAAACAGCTGATACGGAAGAGAACAGAAAGTCAAAACTAATTCTACCTTTAAGATATTAATAAATTTAGTTTAACGAAACGATTGACACAGTAAATTTTTAAATTTCATATCGTTGTTAGTATTTTGCAAATTGGTAGAAAGTTGGGTCCAGAGACAAATTGTTATTATATAAAACTGTCTCTCAGATGCCGTGTCATTATGCCGAAATTGGATAATGCCATTTCCGCTCGATGATCTTGTGAACTGTAAGCGGTCATAAAGGTATTTTGGCTTATTCGTCATGATAACTCCTGCATTCTATCTGTTAAATAAGATGATATAAATTAATATAGTATATAATTGGGGGACGGGGTCTTTCGCAGAGGTTGAAAGCTCTCTGTCTGCTAGCCACTTGGGGGTAGCAAGAAGCGATTCCTTTGTTCGAAATTCCCAAGCATCTCACAACTTCCGGTCTTAGACCAAGTGTTCCCTGGAAATGTCACTCAGGCACCCGTCTGATGGCAGCTAAAGTTGAGAAGGCGTGCAGGACTGAGTATCCTGAGTGCAGGCTAGTGCCGATGCGTCTCAGGAAACTAGGTGACAACCGGTAACATTAAGTCACTGAAACTCAAACTGTATTTAACCCGGCCTAGCGGCGTTGGCAGCCCCAACTCTAGGATCGGAAGCTTTGGCCTAATCAGTCAATCTTCTTAAATTCAAATGATTACAGAAACGTCAATTTTTTTTTTTTTTTTTTTTGACGCCCTATGTTCTTCGTGAACATTCTATTTAAATATTTTATGCTACAATTTGTATTTATATTATATTTAATTAAATAAAGGACATATATATATAATAACAGCAATTGTAGAAAAATTAAACATTTTTGTTAGCTTCAAGGACAGTATTGAGTGGTGACCGGTATCAAAAGCTTTTGGTTCTTCCATAGATTAACTACTTCCTTTTTCTAGCTTGTTCTGTTGTTTCAGAGATTGGGCAGCAGTAACATATCAGTTTTATGGATAATTGACAAAAAGTAATGTCTGAAGAAGGCACACCACCAAAGTGTGGATATCACCTGGGGGGAAAACTCTTTATATTTTGTTGTTAGATTTTTTACAGCATAGCTACGATCTTTCACATTAGTCTTGGCCAAAAAGAGAATAAAAGAAAATCTACATAGAAATCTAATGATGTTCGACACAAATGTGTCGTTTTGGCCTTCGCGGTTTTACATTTGCTCTTTTGCAAGACCATTTTCACTTAAGCACAGAATACCGAAATTTTTAAAAATCTTTTAGTCGTTTCGTACTTTGTGATCATCAATAATAAATTTTGTGGTGTCACATCGGCGAATGTGAAAAGAAAGAATTGCTTGTATTTTTCTTCTATCTGACCATAACGTGGCAAAATAAACGGGGACTCGATTATATTCATGGTTTCTATTTTATATGACTGTTTCACGTTGTAGATTTTCCATATGTGACTCACTGTGACATGCATTAGAGATTGGAAATAAAAAAACAAATCAATTTAAACATATTTATTGGATGATAATAAATGCAGCTGATATTTTCAGATTTATAATACGAGGACAATAGAGTTTAATAATACCTTGAATTTTTATTAATCCAAAACAGCATTTTTAAATCCAATACATGCTTATGCCGTTAAATGTTATCTTTATTTTTAACTCACTTTAAAAATATAAGATTATCATTTCAAGGGGTATTTTCTCTATAATTTGTGAGCCGATTTTTCAGCTTCTTTTAATGAAACTCGAAATTTTTCTTTTCTCTATTGGGATTTGAACCGGGGTGCATCGGTTTTGTAGATAAAGTATGTTTTTTATAGAGTGACACAAGTTAAAATCATAATAAAACAAGGAAATATATTTTTTTAATATCAATGAAACGGGCTTTATTGGAAAGAAAATTTTATGAAATTAATGTTTAAATATGATTTCTGCCATGTGGCCGCCAGGGCTGGCGCGCAGCAGGCGCAATCTGGAACGCCAATTTTCAAAAACTTTTCGCAACATTTGCGGCCGTATTTCGCCGGTAACTCTTCGCATGTTGATTTCCAGGTGTTCAATTGTTTTTGGTTTATCGACGTAGACATGTACTTTACATAACCCCAAAGACAAGAACCTAATGGATTAAATCACACCATCTTAATGGCCAATTAATTGGGCCACTACGTGAAATTATTTTTTCATCAAAAGTTTCTTTGAGTAAGTCAATTGTAATGCCCGCTGACTTGGACGAATATAACAATTATTTTGATTAAAAGTGTCAACAATTTGCATGCGTTGCTCTGGTGAATGAAATTTCAAAGCAAACTAAACAAAAAGCAACTATCAGCTGTTAAATAGGTGCTCAAATACAGCAGTGATGCCAACTCAAAGTGGTGACACTGCATAAAAAATACCCTATATTTGCAATGCAACAACATACCAACTATTAGATGCCAGTTCCATAACTTTCAATAAAATGCAGAAATGTTTTTTTTTTTATCTTAAAGGAAACTTTTTTATTTTAATTTAATACACGTTTTTGAGTGAAGATATATTCGTTTTTGAAATTTTAATATTTGTTAAGGGCAGCCCGAAAGTTCTTGCATATCGTTGCTATATAATCTTTCATTATTCTATTAGAAAAACATTTATTTAAAGCTAAAAAGAAAAATCCAATGTTCTTGACAATCACGTATAACTTTCTACATAAAAGGTCGATAAATCTTTTGGTTAAGATTTCTAATGATTTTAATCATTTTTATCATTAAGGAAAAACCCTGCTTTACACAAAAACTATTTATTAATTGCTATGATTGTCATATCACAACTATAGTAGTTATACCAGACATTTGCCCTACTCCCCCCGCCCTAACAAACAAAATTTAATGGTCCGTATTTTACTTTATTTAGTATCAGAGCAAATTCTAATGTTTATAATTAATTTCCTTTTCTTTTTTCAAATTTCCTCATATACTTATTTCTTTTTTGGCTTAAAAACCAAAAGAAACTAAATAAATAACTTTAAACCCATTTTATTGGCGTTGGCTGGACATATAAATTCAATTTTAATAAATGATGTTTTGTTTATATTTCAAAAACAAAAACAAAAAAAAACAACAACTTTTGCCATCTATTCCAATTCTTTATAAGCAAATTAACAAAGTTTTCGATATTTCTTCTTGCTCACAACAAAAAAAAAAAAAAAAAACACCAATCGAAAGTTTGTGTCTCCCAATATTTTTTTTACAACAATGGCAACTAAATGTGTGCATGTGTAAATCACAACAACAAACATACCAATTGTTATATGCACCCAATTAGATATTGGCTTAAGAGCACAATGACCAACCAAATTGAATGAAAGAAACAATCAAAATCAACAAAAAAAAAGTTTGCACAGGACATACGGACAAGAAAAAAAAATTTAAATACTAAAATAGAGTCAACCAGTCAGTGAATCAGATAAACGAATGGTCAGTCAGTCGTTTGGTTGGTTGTTTGAATGATCGGTCACTGACCAAAAATTACCAAAAAAAAAAAAAAAACTGACCAAAATCTGTTATGACGGTTAAAAGGATCAAAATGCCATTTACACAACCAATTGCTTAATGTTTTGACTTTTTGTTTCAGACAAGTTTGCAACTTTAGTTTTTTTTTTTTTTTTTTTTGGTAGTTCTTGTTCTTGTTGTTGCTGCTTGCTGTTTGTGTAATTTTCTATCATATTTGTCTTTCTTTTACACTTAACTCTTCTAGTAGCACAAAATATTAATAACTGTGAAATAAATATTCAAACTTTATTAAGAGAAATGGGAGGGGTTTGGGGGGCTTTAGGAATATTAATATAATAAACTTTTAGTATGTAAAGCTGCTGATGTAGCTGCTACACAACAACTGCAACAAAACTAAAGTGTCGATTTGCAATGATAAAAACTGAAACTGGTAGAAATTAAATAGAGACAAAAAAATAAAGAAATAAAAATTACAAAAACAAGAACAAGCATAGAAACTAAAAATAAAGCAAACGACTAGAGCTAAAAATTGACATAAAACTAATATCAAAAACAAACTTAAATCAGATGACGTTATTATGGAGACAGTGAAATAGATGGGCCAAAAAAAATCCCAGTATTGTGTCTCTCTCAAAAAAAATATTTTGTAATTTACAATAAAATTTAAGATAATAAGTTTATGGTATTTTTGAAATACCTCGCTTCCATTAAAAATGTTAAAAGAGTGTTTTTAAAATGACTATATTTCGCCAAAAATAGAACTGAATTGTTTTTAGGGGTTTCCCCTACATTTTTGGAAGACTTAGCCCTAAATCGGCTCTTTTATTTAAAAGCATTAATCTGCTTTATATCTTATAAACACAGGCATTCATCTGTCTTAATAACTATTAGGCCAGTGGCGTTCTTAAGCGCCGGCACTTTTATAGGTAGGATATAAACCCACTACTCCCCCACATTCATTACATGGCGATCCATATTTTATAAACATTCATTACAATTTATTAATTAATTATTTTGAAACTTTTCAAAATTCATACTATTCTTTTTTTTTTTTTTTTTTTTTTTTTTTTTTGTTGGATAGTGAAGTTATTACAAAACAAGACTTGAAAAAAAATTATCGAAAAGGGAAAAAGTACCAAAAATAATAGATATTTTCTTCATTTTTCTTTACTTCTACCACTTTTTAAGGTGGATGATAATGAGTACAAAGATCAATTATCAAAGAAGCTTGTATTCAACTTACAAGTGAAAACAATTTTTGGTTAACATGAAAGAGAGTTAGCAACTTTTAATACACAATCAGAAGTGAGGAATTTCACAACAGAATTATTCCCAAAGTTTTGAGTTCCAAGAAATTAATTCAAATGATTTTTTTTCTAATTTCAGCATACGTTTCACTGTCTTTTCTAAATTTATAATGTGTGTGCGTGTGTTGGTATTTTATAAAAAAGTATGTATGTATGTATGAACATGCTCATGGAACATTTTTGAGTTTAGCTTAAAAACTCACAGTCAACTAATATACAAAGATTTCCGTTCATACACATATGTACATGCATACATATAAACATATGTAAGAGTGTTGCTGTATATGTGTTTATGTTGATGTATGCACTTCAATAAAATCCCGCTTGTTCGGCAAAACTGCTATTGACGTTTTTTCTGTAATAAATTCGTCACTCACAATTGCCAGTACCTACTTGGTGTATCAATATATTATATGAAATCGTTGATCGTATATAAGCAATTGTTTACGTTGATTATCCAGCGTTAACGAAACCGTTCATTATTTAACTCAGGCTTCAGTGTTCTTTTCATCATAGTATTTTTGTGAATGAAAACTATGATGAATATTCGTCACTGTTTTCGTCAACGGAATGTAAGCGAGAGGGTGGCAATTGTATACTTCCAATGACATCCCCATGATAAATTCGTCACTCAAACGCACTGCGTAGGTATTGCCGAGCAAGTGTAGGTCATTGCTCTGTGCATAATGGTATAATGACTTATGGAATGTATCCGCGGACAAGCGGGTTTAATGCAGACTAACTCGTATGTGTGTGTGTGTGTGTGGCTTTACAAACACTTTATGCAATTCTAGAGAATGTTGTATTTAGCACATTGTTAATTTAATGTCTGTGACATGTAGAGTTCGACATTAAAATACAATTATTTTGTTTTCTTTTAGAAAATAAGCGGAGAATTTAAATAAATTGGAAGAAAGAAGTTTTGTTTCCGTTTCCTTGAAAAAAAAAATCATTGTTTTGTTTTTCAGAAAAACAATTACTTTTTTCTTTTTGCAAATGTATTATTTTGGCTTAGGTTCAATACTAGAATTATTATAAAATCAAATTTTTGTTAAAAGAGTTTGAATATCGCATTTGACTAGCAGAACGCAACAGTACACCATGTCATTAGCCGCTACATTTGTTTACTCGTATTTATATCACTTATTAGGATGGATATTGATGAGAAAGAATATCTTGTAAATAAGCCACTTTTCGAATGAAAAATAATACGAGAATTAAAAATTTATTTAACATTTAAGCTAAACAAAATCATGTAAGAGGAGTGCTTATATACCCTATAATACAAAACTATATGCATTTATATAGATTAAATAAATGCATATAAAATGTTTTCCAATAGGGATGATATGATTTTGAAGTGACGTCTCGGTCATTTGTAATACGTCATGATCTGTCATTCAGTAGTGTTTACAATTTCATCATGGAGTGCCATACGCAAGAACAACGTTTACAAATTATTCAGTTTTATTATCAAAATAATCGTTCTCCAATTGCAACTTTTCGTCCGCTTTTGCGATTTTATGATCGTAATAATCGTCGAATTGTGCTCGTTATTCGTCGAATTGTTGAAAATTTTTAACCTACATTTTCTTTACATACTCGTAATGTTCAAGTTCCAATAAAACAAAGAACCGCTCGAAGAAATGCAAATATTGCTGCCGTTCAGGCAAGTGTTACTGAAGACCGCAATTTGACGATTCCAAGACGTTCTCTATCAATGGAGGGCGGTATAGATCGATGATAACCAACTTTTTATGGCCGAAATTGGAAGAAGTTGATCTTGACAACATTTGGTTCCAACAAGACGGGGCTACGTGCCACACTGCAAATGCAACAATTGAATTATTGCGAGAAAAGTTTGGAGAATCGATTATTTTAAGAAATTGTGATATTGAATGGTCTCCAAGAAGTTGTGGGGTAACACCACTAGACTATTTCTTGTGGGTTTATTTGAAGTCATTGGTCTTTCGAAATAAACCAGACTCTGTTCAACCTTTACAAATCAATATTGAGCGTCCCATTCATGACATACGACTTGATTTAGTGGAAAAAGTACTCCAAAATTGGGTTCATCGAATTTGTTTCTGCAGAAGAAGTCGTCTAGGCCAATTGACCGACACTGTCGGTTAGCAGAACCGTTGGCGAAGTAAAATAATTAATAAAATAAGTGCTGAGACAGCTTTTCACTAGAGGCGCTCCAGCACTGCTTTAAAAATTATCAAAAACCCCAATAGTAGAGTTGTAAGAAGAATTAAGCCTTCTACATTTTCACCATTTAAAGTTTTTTGTGCTTTCCTGTCCTTCTTTTCCTCAGTGCTGGCACAATGCATTGGATAAGTAGGGGTCATACCCTGAGTGCTTGTCCTACAAAAAAAAAAAAAAAAAAAAAAAAAAAAAAGTTATACATTAACAAGCCTCAGTAACGCTGTTGCAGTGAGTTGAATTCTAGTCCCGATGATTCAATACTGAAGCGACTTCATATCCTCAATAAATTTATTTATATTGAATCAAATATCGGATACGATATTTTATGTTTGCTGATTTTCAATGCGAATCGTCTCTGGATTTATACTGACACATAAGTTCAAGACCCAAATCGCCAACTTGTATGATCGTTGCGGAAAACTAATTTCACGTACAGACGAGCAGAATAACAAACAGACGAACATGACTCTCCTATCTATAATCGGTCTCATAGGAATATTGTGAAAATTACACACGTAATAACAAACTTTTTGGTGAAGGGTATTAAAAGTTAACACAAAAAAAACTTTCTTGAATTCTATTTCTATCCTAAAAAAAATAAGTTTAAAACGCGATAAGAAACCCTTGCCAGAGTTTCGCCTGAGTCTCTGTTAGCTTATGATTGCATTAAAGTAATAACAGTTTTAACAATTTAAAAATATTTTGGTAATTTTTATTTTGTTTTGCACAAAATCATTATGGTATGTGTATGTGTGTTAATTTCTTCTATTTTTTTTTTTTTTCGTTTCTTCGTCTATTTTATCATCTACAATTTCCAACGTCCAAACACATGCATAAATGCCAAAAACACAATGGAAAAAAAGTATAAACTACGACCATAAAATGTTAAAGGATAAAGTTTGTTATTTTAGTTGTTGAGAGCTGAGAGAAAAGAGAAGGAATTTTGTAGATGTTAGTTTTTTTATTTCATTTTATTTTATTTTCTTAAACGGACTAAGCAAACTGTAGCTTTTGGGTAAATGCTTTATTAAGCCCTGAAATAGTTTTTAATTAAAATAAGTTCCAGCAAATGTTTCTCAATTCATAAATTATTTAAATTATTCATTTTAAGTAGAAAAATGTTGATAATTTTTTTTTTCTGGTGTCTATACACACAGAAAAGGAAATGTAAGTTTGTTTTACTGTTGCTGTGAGTTGTTGCCTTTTATTTATGCGAAACGTTAAAGGTTAATTTTAATATGTTGAGAATGAATGTGTATAAAAGCTCATTTAATTTCAAATTAATACAGTTTATGGCTTAAAAAATGAGTAGCAGAGAGGATATTAATTAAAAAACTTTTATTTTTTATTATACAAAATGGAAAAGATTTTAACTTTAAAATCATATTTTTATGAATGAAAAATTCCAACAATTTTTTTTTTATATTTTGCATTTTCTATTACATTTTTCGTAATATGATTCGTAAAGAAATATTGAAATTCCAATATCTATGCGGTACCTAAACGGTGTTAAGAATCATTTCTAGGAAGTTCATATGTTCTAGAAAGTTGTTTAATGAGATCTTAGGTACATTTTTGTATTGGATTGTTTCCTTGAATTTTGAACGGTTTGCTACCTATGGACCTGAACAGGGGAAAAAGTTGAAAATAAATCGAATTTTTTAAAGTTTTTTGCGATTTTGATCCTGACGATGAAGTTTTTCTGTTTTAATTCTTTATAACAAGAGCTACAACTTTGCTTCAGAGAGTAAATCAAAATTCAGAACGGTTTACAAGATATGAGCCTGAGAAAATTATCAGATTTTTTCAAAAATGACACCGAGGCCCCAAATCTTTGGGGCCCATAAAAAAAGTACATGACCGGGGTCAAAACTGGGAGACGCGGGTCTTTTTCTTTTTGGTCTTTTATCACGTAGTGGTGTCCGAATATGGTTACATTTTTTCGTGTTGCACTGTGTAAGCGAAGGAGTTAGGTGATAATAATTATTTATTAAAAGAGAAAAAAAATAAGGGATCAAACAATAAACTTCGAAAATCGGTTTCTAAAATCGTCATTCATGCGATACTCAATACTTTGAGGCAACTCATCAATCGGTGGGCCACATTGATGGGACCAAACTGCAAAAAATTCCGATCAAAAGTATTCTTAAAATCGGTCAATAAATAAAAGAAAAAAATTTTTTTTTGGGTAAATCCTTTCAAATAAAAAAATCTGTTCCTTAATAACATACACACGAACTGGTAACCTCAACTCCTCCTCGTTTGAAGTCCGCTTAAAAATGTTTTGGCATAATTTTCTAGTTTAAGATTTTTCCCTATTGCGAGCGCCAAAATCTTTTGAAAATATTAAATTTCTATATAAAATACATTGATGTATACATTTCTAACAAAAAAAAAAAAAAATTATAATAACCATTTCATTTCTTTAGTTTTCACACAAATGCATACTGATGGCGAAAGTATACTTTCTTGGCAGCGTGATTCGTGTTTTGTTTCGTTTTATTCTTTTTTTATTCTTCTCTTAAAACGGATTGTTTTTCACACTTTTTTTTTTATTTTTGACACATTTTGCAGTTGAAACATGCATTTGCTTTTAGAATGCATTACCGAGAATATGCCGCAACATAATACGCGACATGACATGTCATACAGTCAGCCACAAAGTGCTGCTAAGGGTTTTTTTAATTTTTTGTTTGTACATTTTACTTTACTTTTAATAACGTTTAATTCCAATAAATTAATTATCTTAGAACTTTTTGCAGAATTTTCAATAAGATTCGAAAAAAATACAGTTTTTGTTAAATTTATTTAAAATCTTATTCCAAGTGTCACCTTACTTTTTTCACTAACTGTACGTCTGTACAACTTTATGACGGATGTGTCACAATATCGTATCGTTACTTTTAAGTGATTCATAAAATGAAAAAAAAATAAAAAAATATTTGCTATTTTGCAAAGCAAGTTGCAGTGTAATGGTTCCTCTGGGGTTTTTTTTTTGCTATCGGTCTTCAGTTACTTATTGTGTATTTTTATTAAGTGGAAAACAATTGAATCACACCTTTTTGTGATTTAAAAAAAAATAAAAACCACAAACGTTTAGTCAAAATCTATGTGGTTGGCAAATCATATTACTGGCATATTATGAAATGCTTGAAATTCATTTGGCAAGAATTTAATTAATTTTTAAAAAAGATAATAAAAACGAATTGCTGGTTTATCGAATTGAATTCCAAATCGAATGTGTTGCAAGATGGAATTTTGAAAATGTCTATAATGAAGTTAACCAGCCAATCGATCTTTTGTGTTTCTCAAAATAAAAGCACTTATTTCAGACAATAAGGAAACTTTACTACAAAAACATTAAATTTATAACTTTAGATTACACTAGACACCAAAGCTTTTTTATTTTTTTATTTATTTTTTTTTTTGTGGCGTTTTTTTAAAGTTCACTTAAATTTCAGATTTTTATTATAAAACTCTATAATAAGTCTCTAGAGCAAAAAAAAAAAAATGAAACATTTACTAAATTTAAGTAAAAAATTTTATTTCTCCAGTTAAGTTCATAGTTTTTTTTTTCTAATATTGAAAAATTTTCCAATAATTAAAGAAAAGAATTTTTATAAATTATTTTTACGCCACAAATAATTTGTTAAAGAAAAATTAACTTTGATCATGTAAGAAAGGCGGGAACAAGAGCATACCTGTCGAGTCGCCAGGTCCACTAGGCCCCGCTACAGCCTGCACAGAACTCGCGATCTACTCAGGCTTGGTAAATGTCAAGCTAAGATCCCACTATCGGCGCAATGCACCAATTTTCGTCGCAATTCATGTGCCGATAGTGTGACCGCACACAATTTTTCAAAATGCGACAATCTGCGCCGAAATTGTGCTGAGTATGGACAATCAAAATCAACCTTGATGCGCCGATAATGTGAACCCACTATTGCACAATGTTAAGCAATCAATTTGTAAAAAATGCGCCGATTTTTGTCGGCCACTCGTGCGCCGATCACAGTTGACAACCAGTGCCGATACACGGGCTGGAAAACCGAATTTTTAAATTGCACACCTTGTAAAACTATTTTTTTTAAGCTTAGTTGTACCAAAATTAATTTTTTATTATCTTTTATGCATTTAAATTTTATTTATTTGTTGTGGGTTAGCAAATCTACATATATGCAAAAAATTAATAAAAATTTTAAAATCAAATTCTTGAGTATTTGCTCGAATAAATGTTATATTTTATTCATATATTGTTAAAAAATTGTTATGGGGTAGGTAATCTATGTATATGCATTTCGTTGTTAGCTTAATACCAACTCATCAGTAGATATTTACTATTCATGTTTAAAAAGTTCCAAAACTCATCTTTTCATACATAAACTCGCATTAATAAGTTTGCGAATTACTAAAGCATACGCAAAATTGCTTTTAAAAAACTTTAAAAACATCACACAAATAATTTTTTTTCATTCGATATAAATCTGTTTACTTTTCTTATAACTTTTATACAGTTACACAACTTTTTGTTGGTAATAAAAGTTTTTATAAGGCAAAATAAAAACAAACTTCCCTTTTACAAAATATAAACTTTTACTCAAGTATTCATGTTTTTAGTAAAGATCAACTGATGAGTTGATATTTAACTACCAACGAAATGCACATATGTAAATTAGCTAACCCATAACAAGTAATAATATTTTAAAAACATATATTCCTAAGTATTTGTGCGAATAAAATGTTATATTTTATATATATATTAAAACATTTAATATAACATTTGTACTGTTGAACAGAAAAAAAAAACGATTTTACCATCCCTGAAAACATCTGTTTACAAAATAACAAGAATAGAAGTACGTGCTGCGTAGTAGTAAATTCAATTAAAATTCATTAATTTTTTATTATTATATACATATTAATACTCCTATATTAATTATATACACAATATATATGGCCAAAGCAGTTTTCTCTTTTTCATTGTAATAATGCCGAAAATTAAACTGTATCTGCCAACAAGCAAATAAACAAACGCATATACATACATATACGTACTTACATACATACTCGTACATACAATACATACATGATTTAATTTGCCCAATAATGCACGATAGTGTAATCGCATTGTACCGATTATTGTCGCAATTGAGATTTGTCCGATATGAGCCGAAAAATATTGTCGCAATATGCGACGATAATGGGACCGCCCAAAAATTAATTGTGCAATGTTTTTACATGTGTGCCGATATAGCACGATAAAAATTGTCGCAGATTGTGCTGTTTGCGCCGATAGTGGGATCTTAGCTTCATACAAGACGACTAGTAACAGTGCTAACGGGGCACTGGTGATTCGGGCCTCATGCCAAAAGGATGGGCCTAAGTTACGATGACTACTGCAGAAGTTGTAACGATGAGGAGGATGAAGAAACAGTTCTTCACCTTCTATGTCAATGCCCCGCGCTTAATAGCATAAGGGCGATTACTATGGGCTCTAACACACTGCCAGACCTCGACAGTCTGGCGAACATGGGGCTAATCAAACTATTCTCCTTCGGCGGCAGGGCAATCACAGGAAATTGAATAACTAATTGACAGAGCCCTGTCTGCAGTAGGGTATCACAAAAGGACCGAATTAACGGACCCAAGTGCGTCACGTCTCAGATGTGACGTCACTCGAAACCGAACCTAACCTATGTAAGATATTACGAAATTAGTACTGATATGCAGTGGTATGTAGCGTGTGGCAAGGTGTTGATTTAGAGTACCTCGTTGCTGCGAACCCCAAAAGAATAGATTTCCAAAGCCCTTCATTACAAACAATACATCTACCTTTGAAGTAGCAGTCACGGGCGTTCCACCGCTCTCCTGACATCTGAACGACATGGACGGTTCAAGAAGCGCCACCTTCGGGGGAAACATTGATATGAGAAGCGCATAGCAAGATTAAAAACCACATAGAAGCAAAGGAATCAATCACATAAAATTATATGAAAACAAAGTTTCTAGCCACGCCAGATGGCGACCCATGACGAAATTTTTACTAATTTTTGCATAAAGTCTGAATTAGTTTTTAGTAAAAATTTTTTCTACAATTATGAAAATTTCCTGTCAAAGACGATATTTGTATCAAGGAAAACTTTACAGAATTTCTGTAAAAAAGTAAAAAAAAAAAACGTCAACAATTTTCAACTCAAACTAACTAAAATTTCCACAAAATTTCAATTCATATTTTTCAGTACAGAAATCAGTTAGAACTTTTAAAGTGTTTAGAGGTTAATTTCCAAAAAAGAATTTCTGATTTTAGTTTGTATTGAAAAAGAAGACATTTGTAAAATTTCGTTGCAAATCACAATACAAAAGATATTAAAGAGAATGTGTCTTAAGAGCAAAATGTTTTGCACTTCATTCAAACTCTTCTCTTGCAAATATGGCCGATATTTCTAAAACTTATCTCTGGAATCTAAGCAACAGGATCGGGGTATAATAGACATAAAATAGTTATGTACGTTTTTAGTTACTGATTCTTGTTAAATCCGTTAATGAATTGCATAGCAAACAACAGACAAATGTTATTGCAACACCGCCTTTGTTTGCCAGCAGTCTTAAAACAATTAAAATAAAGACAACAACTTTTATGAAAAAACCTTAAAAAAAATCAAAACCGAACAACATCAACTAAATTAGCCACAACTTGTTAATTAAAATGTAACTTGGCTGGCAAAATAGCATAAGAAAATAATTCATAATTCCTCAAAGTAAAACAAAAACACAAAAAAAAAAACAAAAAAATCTTGTGCTAAAAACTTCTGAGAAATCCAAGACTTTTGCTAAAATTCCTATTCCGACTGAGTAGTAAGAAAATATATATAATTTACATTGTTATTTTTTTTTCCTAAAGTTGCAACAAATTAAAAATAAAACTCACAAAATATAAAATTAAAACGTAAAACAATGTAAAGAACTTTACTAACTATTAATTCACTTTGTAATTTTTTTCTTACTTTTTAATATAGTTACCGACTGCAGCAGGCTGACATTCGAACTCAAGAAAAAACACAAAAAAAAATATTCCTCTATATGCAGAGCATCATTAAAATAAAACCTTTTGCATAAAAATGAAATTTGCACATTGTCTGGTTAAAAACAAATTTTAAATGCAAACCACACTCTTCTGGTTGCAAAACTTTCGAGCTTAAAGATAGAAAAAAAAACATAGAAAAAAAACTATAGGTGAAACAAAATTAAAGGGAAAAAGTTTTTTTTTCTTTAATGAAGTCTGTGACGAATTTATAATAATACCTTTATTTAAAAATCAAAAGGGAGGAAAAGATCTATGCAATAAGATCGTGTAGAAAATTTTGATAATGTGCAAAGATTGTAGGTAACTACACGTGTTCGAATTTGAGTTATTTAATAAACTACTTTGCGACATATTTAACTTGTACATGTTCGAAAATTCGCAATTTGTTATAACATCTCAATAAATACTTTATTTCACAAACTTTGATTTATATTACAAAAAAATTAATGATCAATTGCTATATTGTAAAATTTGAAGAATGTTCGAATATTCGAAATTGAAATTTATTTTCAAGAATATTGAAGTTATTCGATCAATTTTGGGTCAAGTAGTTTTAAACAGACAATTTCATTTCAATAACGTAATTTTATTCAAACTAGTTTTTCGAAATACGAATAATTTTTATTCGAACTAATTTGTCTAGTACTTCTCCTTGGAATGATTCCAAAATATATTGTTAACAAAATTTATTTACTGCCTGTTCGCCGATATCGAAGAAGTTTTTTCTTTCGAACAATTACATTTAGAACAAAAACAACATTTTTGAATTTGTTTTTCTCTTAAATGTAATTGTTCGAAAGAAAGAAATTTTTCGATATCGGCGAACAGGCACTTAATCAATATTATCCGAAAATTTTTAAGCAAAAAATTTTATTCGCATAACTTTGTTTCAACTATTTTTACTCTAATAATTAACTTCGAATAGTTTTATTCGAATAATTTATATTCGAGTACTTTAATTGAATACATTTTTTTTTGATAAAAATGTGTAATTGAAAATTGCCAGCATAAGGGGTCGATGTAAATATCGTAACTTTCTCTGGGACTACCAAAATATTTATTAAAATAAGTTTTGTGCTCAAATAATAGCCCTATTCATAATCTTGAGCAAATGGTCTTGTATTATATTATTTAGAAAATATTGTGGTATGAATAATTATTACTCTAACCTAATTAAATAAACAGAGATGTAAAAATGTATTATAATAAAAGATTGCATATGCTATATATGCTACATAACTACTTGTATAAGATTGTGAATAGATCTAATGTGTATTCGTCAGCACATTACACATGTTTTTTTTCCTGATTTTTCATTATATCTATTAATTTTAATGATTTTGTTCAGCAATTGTTTTTTTTTTTTTTTTTTTTTGATAAATTGAAACTCTCTTAATTTTGTTCGATTAATTTTATTCGATTAACTTTATTCGGATAATTTTATTGGAACAATTTTATTCGGACAATTTTATTCGAAAAATTTTATTTGAATAATTTGATTCAGTTCATTTTATTCGAATAGGAAAATTAAAAAAAAAATCTCTTAATCGGATAAGTTTGATCGAATAATTTTTGCGAATCATTTAAACTCAACAATTTTTTATCCGTATAAAATTATTTCTTTCGCATGATAGGATTCAAATAATTTGCATACGAATTACATTTTTCCCAATAACTTTCTTTTCAGCAATATTTTATTTAAAAAAAAGTTTCCTATCGCAAGCAGGATAGCAGATATATGCTAATTAGGGCCTCATTTTTCAAGCACTGTATTTGTCTCATACTAGAAAATGATAAGGGAATGGCGGAGTACGCTTACAAAGATCAACTTGTGAATATACTAAGGGATTCCATACATGGAATAAAGTATACACACAAAACTAAGTTAACAATAATTATTTACCATTATTTCAACGGACCTTATTGGTCTTTTCTTATTCTATTTAATCCCCGCTGTATAGAAGAGCGGTCCTAAGTTCGCAAAAAAACACACAATCTATTAAAAATTTTATACTATTAAATAAAATCCAAAAATAATGTGCGAAGAAATTTGCAAAATATTTGATACTGAAAGGCTCCTGCCTACTCTGAACCGTACAACTTCATTTATAAACTTCATTTTGCAAAAAATTATAAAGTTTTCCTGACAGGTACAAGGTGCAACTACAAAATGTTCGAAATAATTACAATGTGTTGCCAAAACGAAAATAAGAAACTAAATTAATGAACATTAAAAAAAACGAACAAAAAAAATTCGTTTTCTTACACACACTCACAAAAGAACAGACTCATTTTAAAAAAACATACGCTTTAAGTTTTTAAAGTTATTTTTATATACCTATATATTTATTTCTTATTGTTATCATATAATTTGAAAAGCAGCCGGACTATGAAATCTAAAACAAAGAAACTCATAAAATGGAGACTTGCAGACAGAGACACAATTTTATGTATGATTCAATTGTGAATTTTGTTTTTCGCCATATGCCGGTTATACATTTAATTGTCTCTACACAAGTCTACAAAGGAATAAACTGTATGCCAAAAAAAAAAGAGAAACAACTCCCGATTTATAGCGCAGCTCTCTCAAAAGTTAAATTTTATAAATTTAATTTAATAAAACCAGAGTTTGCTCGCTTATTCACAAAGCGCAAGTAAACTAATAGTCTCCATTTTTCGCTTTATTCTCTCCTTTTTGGAGCATCTAAAGCCGGAAACTATGCAAAAAAAAATACTATCAACATGTGAAACAGCAGCTGATTAAAAAGATGTGATTGTATAAGTTGCTGTGTAATGTATCTGCGAATATTTACATAGAAAATAACAGTGAGTTGAAATTTTTAATTTAATCTACAAGATAAATTGAAGAGCATTTATTTGTTAGATTAATTTCATTAAAGAGAGCCAGACACTAATGGGGCCTCTTTAGTGTTAATTTAAAGAACAATGTTCTATAAAATTTTTTATTTTTTCAATCACAATCATATAAAAGGCACAGACATTTTGGAAAAATTAACTTTTCAAGACCAAATATGTTAAAAAAATTATCTTCATTTGCTTTGTTGACTTTAAAATTTATTTGCATTCTGGAAAATTTTAAAATAAATGTTGTCATATTTGTACAGCTCTGGTATGGAATGGCAGTCATAATTTAACATTTATACTACCATAAATTATTCGAATAATTTTTGGGTCGAATAAAAATTTCAAATACATATCTTTTAATCGAAAGAACATAAAGTTATTCGAACTAGAGCTAAAAAAAATTTAATTCAAATTGAATTGATTAGATTATAAAATCAAATAAGTTAATTAAGTTTCAACGATTCGATTTTTGTTATATGAAATGAAATCGAATACATTATTATCGATTTGCATCACTTGGAGGCTTGAAAGTCACATCTTATCGAATTTTTTCGGAGTATTATGAATAAAACTAAATTATTTGAGAGCAGATCATAATTACATCAAGAAAGTGTCAGCTTGACTCACACCAAACAAAATCGAATAACTTCCAACAAATAGAATAATTTAATAATTAATTAAATTTAATTTAAATCGTTTGGAATAAAAGCAATTTTTATAAATTTAAATCTAACAGAAAAATCTTGATTTTTATGTTGAAACATTTTGTACTTGCTCGATTATTCGCTATTCTTTTTTGTATCTTATTCGGTATAAAAAGTCTTAATGCTTTCAAGGGCCACTTAAAGCGGATATGCGAGCCTAAATTCATATTCGATTTGAAGAATCACAAATAAATTTCTAATTCTTATCTAATCCACATAACCGGTATCTGTTTAATTAAATTATATGTGCAAAAATAAAAAAGACCAATCGCATTTACTTACATCCTCTAGAACTTGTTCAATCATTTCCAATAATTTAGACAAACATATACATGTACCTGTACATTGTGTGTATGTATGGAATTACCTGCAAAGAAAAAAAAACATAAAATGTATTTAAATTATAAATATTCAAATACATAAATCCATTCATTTTTACATAAATAATGTTGTTTAAGCTGTGTTTATGTCTGTATGTATGTGCACAGATGTGTATAAATCAATGATTAGTTATTAAATAAATTAAATCCCAGCAAATATTTATGTTTTTTCATGGAAGCAGATTTTTAATCTATAAATAATATGAAATTTATTTTTTTTTAATAAAAAGCGCCAGGGAATGTTACTAATTTTATAGATAAATTAAGTTTAATACACAAAATTTCTGTTGTTGTTTTTTTTTTTTTTGTCATTTGATTACTTAATAGTGTGTTAAGGGATCAAGAGATTTTTTTGTTTTTGGTTACAGGCGATTTGTATAAATAAAATTATTATAAAGTAGTTGTTACAGTTTATTATATTGATGTATTCGCTTTATTATAATTTTTTTTTATTGCAATGCAATTTCCACAAGACGTACAAATGATTTGAGTGCAAAAGTTTTGTATGAAAATCACTCAGTTTTTTTTAATGATTTCCATACAAGTTTTACACTCAAATCAATTGTCTGTGATGTGGAAACAGCCTCTGAAATATGTGTATGAAGGTGGATGTGGTAGGTATGCATGTACATACATCATGTGTGAGTATTACAGTTAATTTGTTACCGGGCGTATGAATATTGTATGGCAAGGCTGTTAATGCGTATACGCACCCAGCAACATGTAGCGACATCACTCTTAATCGAACGATTAAAGGCAATTGATTATTTCGCAGCTAATTAGTAGAATTTTATTAATCGATTATATCCATTTTTAATCGAATAATAACAGTATACAATAAATCCCATGTATATTAATTGTAATTTTTTTTTTAATTACCACGAACTGCTTATTATTTATTGATATTTATATCAGAGAAATATTAGATACGACATTATTAACATATTTCACATTTTAGAGGATCATCTTTGTTGCAATTATATTGAAATGTACGATCTGATTATCAATTACCAATTAAATGTTTCTACACAGAGCAAAATTATTAAATAACTTGTTCAATTAACTCAGAAAAAAATTATTTCCAATTAACATTTTAATTAAATCAATAATTATATTGATTACTACTTAGAACTATTTAGTTTATATGTATATTTAGATCCAAATTTTCAGTCTTTAGCTAACTAATAACAATGGTTTACCAAAGATTTTGCATACAAATATCAAGCTATCATTATGTACATTTTCTTGTACACAATCGAATTAATTTTAATGATTTTTACGATTTCTACTCATGAATAATTTGCACAGAATAGAGACCTTAATTATGCTCCTATTTAATATAATGCAGAACTAATGGAGGCCATCTGGCCGCACTTGGCCAGTATCAATTCGTATTTGTATTCGCCAAATTCAAACAAATATTTCTCGAATGATTTGCACATAATTTCCAAAGGCAAAAAAAAAAAAAATACATCAAGTTTAAAAAATTACATAAAAAGTACAAAAATATATTAATTTTTAATTATTTTTATTTAAAGAAAACTCTTTAAACAGACACAAATATATTTTTTGCAACCAGCATTTAAAGTTAAAGACTTATTTGTAAATTCATAGCATATTAAATTATGTAGTAATAAATTCTCAGTAGAGGAATGTTGCACTTCAAAAATGGAAGAACTAAAATTTAATATGTGAAAGTCCGACGACACAGGTGGATGTGCCATCTACGAAAATATATTCTCCCAAACAGCACCGAATTACTAAATAAAAGCGCAAACAGAGTAACAAAACGAAATTTGAAAGTATGTAAATAAAATAATTTAAAAATTTTCAGTAGTGGTCTTCGAATTCGGCATCTCAATCTCATAATAATGTTAAATATCTTAAGTAGTGTGACAGTGTTTTTCAATTTATTGTTACTGACACAAAGGGACGGATTTTTTTTTTATTAAATTTGAAATATTAAGTGGCTCTAAAACTTAAAAGTAATATTCGTATTCATATTCGTATTCGGCGAATATTGTTTCAAATATTCGTATGCGCATTCGTATACGCGAATATTAAAACTTGATATTCGTAACATCACTAGTAGCAATCCCATTTATTTGTATTTAGAATTTCTCTATTACAATTACATGCCTTAGTAATTGAAAAATTATTGAAAAAAAAAAACCAATGACATTTAAAGTAAATTGTATTAAAAACCATCTCAATTACAAACAATATCTCCAGTAATCTTTTAACAACAAACTCATTCATACATGGACAATAAAAGGATAATGAACTTATAGCACTAACAATGAGAATTTGGATATTTCATATATATAAAAATTTATTACATTTTATCATGTCATCGAACTAACGTCCAAACCATACTTGAGAAGCATACAAGTAAATGCGTTTATCTTTACAAAAATAATATAAAAAATAAAAACTAACAATATTCAAATTCAAATTTTTCTTTTAAAATACTTGCAGTGATAAAATTTAAATCTGACAGAAAATAATACCAAAATGTTGTTAAAACTACAAAAAAAAAAATAGAATAAACGACAGAATAATCTTTGATGCAACATTTTCTTTTTGCTGCAAATATATTCATGTATGAGTTTTTTCTTTTATTTTTTTAAATTGAAGAAAGAATATGTTGGATTGTATTAAATATGGAAGAGAATTTGTTTGCACTCCTCAAAACATGTTAAAATATAAATAGTAAATATTTTCTTCGAGAGTTCAAAAATGCTACACGAGTTCCAAACACAAAACTAAAAGTATGAAAGCACACTAACAGATTGACATTAACAAGCAACATAATTTCATAGAGAAAGACAGTTAAAACCAGAATTTTTCCAAATAACCCTCGTATACAAAAACCATTTTAGTACATACTCGTATTTGCATATGTTTCTATTTGCGTTGGTGTTGGTAAATTTTAAGCATACATTTTTTTCAATCCAAGAAAGAGAAATTTTGTTGTTGTTGTTATGGGTGTTGTTTGTTAAGTACATTACACTTTTCACTGTACCAAAGTGTGTAGAAAAATTTTTGTATTTTATATCACAAGTTCAAGTAAAAAATATATTAACTGTATAAAGAAAACACTTTATAAATTGAGGGAAGCAAAGATTTCTTTATTGTTAAGCAAATAGTATTGCGAATAATATAAATATGGCACATTTTCTAGCAAAAGTCACAAGGATTGTAAATGTTTGAAAGTCAAGAAAACAAAATAGCGGTTAAAATAAAGTGATAAGGCCTTTAAGAAAGAAATCTTTTGAAATTATCGGTGTAATTTAATTACTCACACACACACACACACACACACACACACACACACACACACACACACACACACACACACACACACACACACACACACTCACCAGATAACTCAGTTTATCAGCTACAAAGTAAATGATATTTTCAACATTTTTAATAATCAAATTTTAAACATTTTTGCCTTATTAGGACTTTAAATATGGACTTGTATTCTTTCAATATCCTGACTTTCTGTACCATTGGCGTTCAAAACTGATTTTTCCGTACACAATTTAGGAAACTCAAAGCACACATATTCTTTACACATATTCGTATGCTCTTTTTCATTCGGTCGTAAATTATTAAAATAAATTTATATACAACATTCCGATGACTTTGAGATCGGAACTTATTTTCCAGTTGTGATGCTCATATTGAGTGTATTGTAGCAAACTGGCGATAGTGGCGTAAGAATCTTTAGTGTTGATGGAATGAGCGATGGGGATAGAAGGTTTTTCATTTACAATATGCAGTAGAGGACTGCTTTCAAACTCTTCTTAATACCGTTAATGAATAAGCGACATTCGTTTGAGTCATACGGCTGTCCGAGTTGCTCAAACAATGCAGGAATATCGTTGCAGTAGCATATGTCGTTTTCCTTCCTAAAATGTTGTGCGAAAGGTTTACCACGGTTTCTGTAAAATTTTCCATTTACTCCCGGAGCCAAACAGTTCCGTTGCTTGATTCGAGATGCAAGTAACCTTGCTTTTTCCTTTGACAGCTCGAGATCTCTCACCAAATCAAAAAAAAAAATATATTCGGAAAATATGGGATTTGGATTTATTCACTCAATTGCTTATAACTTAGTCAATTTTCGGTCGATTTTCTTCTGGTTGGTCTTAGTTCTTACGTAAAAGCATCATCTTTACGTACATGAAGAGAAACCAGACATATTTTTATACGATTTGTACTTTTCCGTCGGCACAGAATCACAGTAAAATATGATTTTTTTGGAAATTGTGCCCTATTTTCATCGATCTATTTTGAACCGCTTTAGCAATCATAGATCCGATTATACATATTTGTTCGTCATCTCAACACCTTTCTAGCTCGAGCTATGTTTTGTCAAGTGAAAAAAATTGAAAAATTACAATATTTCAAAAACTGTTCCATAAAAATATTAACCTGATCTTCGAATTGAGCGGAAGAAAATGCATAAAGAAATCTATCTCTCATCAAATGTTCATGAAAAAATGCCCTTTTGCAAATCTAGTGTTGTCAAGCGACGAATATACATCGGCGGAAGGATATACATTATTTCTGCCAACAGTATATACCAGCAAACATATCAAGTTTTTGGGAAAAAACTAATTATGCAGTCTGAAAAATATTTTATGATATTAAAAGCTTTTTGCAAAATGCAATATCTCTTATTTTACAGAGCATTGAACAATAAAAGGGAAGATAATTTAAAAAGGCATTTTGAAACATTTAATTTTAAAGAAAAACAATACATTTTGGAAAAACAAAAACTTTTTTTTACAGAAATTGAAAGGACGGTTTCTAGAATTAGAAAATAAGTAGAAATTGTTTAAACTATTTATAAAATGAGATAAAATATTTCCTAAGGAATTATATCATGCTTCAGATATCAAACGTTTGACTTTGTTTGTTTGGTAGGTTATTCTGTCATTCATTCCCTTTAATAACTTACTCACTAATACTAAGCGTCGCAATACATTCAAAGTTGAACATCACTGCTCTATACTAAACATCATGTACCTTGTAAATACAAGATAAATTCCAATACAATCATTTTGTGTGCAAATATATTCACAGCTGCTGCTGTGATGTGAGTTAAAAGTACTTTTATCTGCATATGTAATGTATGAGTGTTTGAGAAGTTATTGGCATTATTGTCACTAATGCCAGACTGACAAAAATAAAAATGCGAGAGATTAATATATTTTTTGGAGATAGTCATCTTATAGTTGAAAGATTCTTTGTGCGTGCGTACGTTTGCATTTTGACTTGCTTTTAACGAAATTTGAATTGATTTAAGCAAAAAAAAAAAAAAAATAAAAGAAAATATATAGTGAATTTGCCCAGCGAAGCTAATTTTCGGCATACCCAGAGGTTAATCCTGTGCAGCGGTAATTTCGTTAAAGCGAAAAGTGAGAAACCCTTCTTACACTCAACATTTACTCTATAAAACGATCTTAGGAATAGAATTAGTTTTAATGTTTAAGATTTAAACTTCACCAATTCATTGCATTAAAATTATAAGAAAAACTAACAAAAAAAACTATTTATTTATTAGCGCAGACACATTTGCCAGCATACAAATTAATAAGCCATGGCTAATTAATAAAAAAAAAATTTCTTAATAAGAAAACTGATAATCCTTTTATTTTTGTATTTTTATTAATTTTTTGTTTTTAGTTTGATTTAATTTTTCTCCCCTTTTATTTTTCTTGTGCAGAAAAGCAACAATTAGAAATTATTTTATTTTATTAGCGAGTCATAATAAGACAACAAATGCTGATAAAATGGAGTCTGCAAGTACGTAAGAATAAACATATAGAAATATGGCAGTCATTACAGGGTAATTAAGGTCATCATTAATGTATTATGAGTGTGTGAGCAACCGTGTTTGCTACTCTTCCCCCCTTTCTATGTTTGCTGTTAAGAGAAACTAGTAAAAACGAAACGAAGAATTTTTTTATGAAAATAAAACTAAAAGATTAATATTATTTGCGGCAAAAGATATGAGAAATTATATAAATATGAAGCAGAATGTTTATTATAATTTGTTGAAGCCGAAGAAAAATAACTCTGTGTAACATTTACAGTGAACGACAAAAATATCTATCCATGTATTATGGAAAAAATATTTTATAAATCTCTATTTAAAATATAACTAATTTAATCAAGCTTGAGGTCTATTTTTTAAAAATTAACAATGAACTCAATTTATATTTTCTCGATATTTCGCCACACCATTGGAAAGCTTCTTCAGGGAAACAATTTATTATTGCTATAATTTTCAAAACACCATGATTAAATTAGTTATATAATAATTTAAAGGTCAAAAAACCAGATAAGAAAATCTCTTTTTATGTTAAAAATTATGAATTATTATATGTACTACTTATATGCAGATTGCTGACACTTTGTCATCATATTTGTGACAACAATGTTGTGACAAATATCATTAATAAAGCGAAAATTGAATCAATCTGATGACGAACATCATAACAGAATTTTAACCTTTTGTACGTGTCAGTCATTTACGTTAATTTTATGTCACATTTTGCATATTATGAAAAAAAATTAAAAAATCTCCAAAAATTAAAAAGAATGAACAATATACTGCACTAAATAGCAATTGGGAAAAATTTCAAATAAGTTTTCTTTATTTACAAATGAAAATCTGTAAACAAGCGTACATGTGCAGAAAGCATTCGAAAATATGACACCCAGTTGTAACACTCATGACGCTCATGACACTATGTTTGACACAGTGACATCAAAAAGAATGATATTTAAAATAATCAAAAGTAAAATAAAGACGGCAGAAGAAAACTAAAATATTATTTTTTAATTCAATTGACAATAGAATGGTCATTAATGTCATTGATGACCGTAATGACTGTGACTGATGTAAAGACTGTTATCGCATTGATGGCCAGCGTCATGGTTTCAAATTCAAAGACACTTGATTTTGTCCATACTTTTTCGCCACTGTGTCTTAACTAGAATTTGCATTTCTTACTATATATAATTTTAAAATATGTACAGTACAACCTCACTAATCCGGACACTCGCTAATTCGGACTATCCAGTAGCGCGGACAATAATATTTTTCGGAAAGTTTAACCGCACAAAAACACAAATGTGAAAATAAGGACAAAGTTTTTGATAGGTACAATTCCATCTCATTTCTATGCATTTCTTTAACTAATGTGATTGCAGCTGCCGTGGTGGCAGTGAGGTCTAAGCGGTAGACAACTCTGATGATGAAACTGTGGTTAGTTTCGAAACATCGATGTCAGTTCAACCCTCCGCACAGTCTATTTTTTCTTTGTCTGTTCAAGTATTAAGAGCCACTACATTTTTCTTTCTAATTTAAATAATAATTTAATTTATAACAAAATTAAATTTAGAGAAAACGAACTTAAGCCTGAAAAATTAAATTAATTTCTTAATTTCTTTGATTAAACATCACTCAGTTCGAATAAAAAATTTACAATTTATTTTAACTGTAGTCTGGACGATCGACTAATCCACACAATACGAGTAGCTAAAACTATATCTGTCCCGATTAGGGAGGTTATACTGTATATGTATATATGTATGTATGTATGTGCATATACGGTTCTCTTAATGAGTGTGATAATTTAAATTAGGAAATGAAAACACTCTGTTTAATCTAGCAAAAAACATAATTAAAACAAAATATACTCTACAGGAAACAAATTATCATACAGTTGACAAAAAGGAAATGGACATTTTTTTGCATTCTTACTTTCCAAAAAAAAAAGAAGAAAAAAAAAACCAAAAATAAAAACATGAAAATTTCCAACGACAACTGCAAATAAACACATCAAAAACTTCTAAATTAGTTTTTCTCTACAACAATCTTTTTTTTTCATTTGCGCTTTTCTACGTTTTCTACCGACTTTTTTTCCGCTGAGAATTTTTAATATTCGATTATATAAATCATGTTGTTCAATTTATTGATCATTTGATTGTGTATTGATAAGTTTAGTTGTACAAGCTGTTTAACTTCCGACCCTCGAACAAGAGCAACAACAACAATAATAGCGAAAAAAATAATAAAAATCACAAAAACATGAACAACAGAATATTTTGTAACATTTGTTTTAACAAAATGATTTATGACAACAGCAACAACAACACCAATACCAATAATGGAAAAGAAAAAACCAATCCAGTGACATTTTCACAATTTTCACAGTGTTTTGATACTTAGTATGTATGTAGAGTACGTGTGTATGGTTTGCTTTCGATAATTTATAATAGGTCTGTTAGTAGACTCTACATGGAGTTGCTGCATGATCCCAATTTGTACGAGAAGCGTTCATTCATGTGCTTTGGAAAATTGTGCAACTAACAGAGAGCGATTTTTGAGAGAAAAGCATTTTTCTTTTACAGCCCAGAATTTTTCTTCGTGAAAATTGTTTAAATTTCAAACAGCTGATTGTGTGTCAAATGCGCAAAAAAATTTTATTTAATTTTTTTTTTTTAATTAGGACCAGCACTCAGGGGATGACCCCTACGTATGCAGTGCACTGTGCCGGAACTCAGGGATAGGGATAGGATAGAGCAGATAGATGTTGAAAATTTAGAAGACTTAACTCTTTCACAACTCTCCTTTGCGCGTTATGGTTATTTTTAAGGCAGTGTTGAGGCAGTGTTGAGGCGCCTCCGGTGTTAAGTAGTCGCATTAACTTTGTTAAGCTGTATTAGCAGGCATTTTAATAATTGTTTTACTTCGCCGATGTGTCTGCTAACCGACAAAGGAGTTGATATTCATTTAAAAAGAATTAAGAAGAAAAATATAGTCAATAATTAGAAGGCTGTTAGCAACTCCCTTGTTATTTTTTTTATTATTTATACTTTATTATTTATAAAACGACTTTTAAAACTCTTTTTTGTTGTTGTTTAAAGAAAGTGATTGCTCCCAGTAAATTTTTTAGAAAATCGGGATAAGTTGCCCCCCTCCCCCTATAAAATATTCGCAAAAATCCTCAATTTACTGATCTGTTTTCCACGTTCTTTTCGGCGATTTTTTACTCTGAACTATTTTTTTTTTTTCAAAAGTAAAGATTACTTCGAACATTTTATTTGAAATATTAAGACAATGAAATTTTCTATTGCGGTAGAAATTTTATTTTTTTACGTTGCTGTATTTTGAAATAGTTGAAAAATTTTATAAATTTAATTTCAAATCTTACCCAGAGAAAGTAAAGCAACAGACCTAATATACGCTTACCGATGATTTTAGCTGATAAAGAAATATAAAAAAAAAATTCATTTAAAAATATTATACATTCATTTATAAATTCAGATTGTTCCATATATGAACCTGTATGATACACATACAAACATACATATGTATATGTATGTGAGTACTTATGTAGGTGTTGTGAATGCATTTATAATTTTTCATTACCCATTTTTGCCAAACTTTTAGTCCGCTGTTAATGATATTGGTTTGGTTTTCAGTTATTTAGTGTGCTGGTCACAGTGGGGTTTAAATATTAATCACAACATACCATATTTTAGTGTGTAGTGCACAGTTATATTTCACGTTTTCTAAATTACTTAAAATGAGTCATCAATTGGGGAACATTTTATTTAATTTGAGCTTAAAATGGTTGTCGTATTACGGCAATGCCGTTTCTTACAGAAATTCTGTAAAATTTACCCTGATGTTAGAAAATACAAATATGGTTTGTCACAGAAAATTTTTCACAATTTATGGAATAGATTTTCTAAAAACTAATTCAGTGTTTATATAAAAATTCGTTTATGTACATGTAAATATATAGTGTGGTTCATTTCCTTACTATGTGGTTTTTGTATCTTGCTAAACGCTTCTCATTTATGTGTTTTTACCCCGTTGATCATGCCTCCTGAAACGTAAATGATGCCAAGAGAGGTGCGGAACGGCCGACACTACTTCTTTACTGGTTGGATGTACGAGGTTTGTTCAAAAAAAAATGAGAATTTAGAATTTTCGCGGGCTGTGTACATTCGACTAACGAAATTTTTTTTTTGTTATGTTAATACACATGTGTTAGTCATATGTTGGCATTATCGCCCCATTTGGATTAGTAGTTTATTGATGACAACGGAAAAGGTTAGTCACGTTTGTGTGTGTTCTTCGTTTTTTGACTTTTGGAAAAAAAAATGGATCAAAGAATTTGTATTAAATTTTGCGTTAAAAATGGAATAAAGTGCTCCACGTCACTTTAAATTCTGACTGTGGCATTCGGCGAGTCCATTCTGTCTCAAAAACGTGTTTATAAGTGGTGCAAGGACTTTACAGAAGGCCGATAAAAGCACGCCGAGATCGATCAGATGTGAAGTTTTTGCTCACTGTTTTCTTCGATTACAATGGCGTAGTGCATCACGAGTTGTTGCCAACAGGTTAATAAGAAAATTATGCAACGTTTGCGTGAAGCAATAAGGCTCAAACAATCAGAATTATGGAGGATAAAATCATGGATTCTGCATCACGATAATGCACCAGGTCACACATCAATGCCTGATCGTGATTTTTTGGCCAAAAACAACACCCTAATCAGGCCTCAACCGCCTTATTCACTAGATTTTTCCTATTCCCAAAACTGTAGAGTATTTCGTTTAGTAGACTACGCCGCCGTGCTACCTCTCGCCAGACAGTTAGTTTAAATAAAAACCAAATTTTAATTTCTTACATTAACAAAGTTAATTTCTTAAATCTTCATGAATTTAGAAGAAAAACTTATAAACTTTAGTGCACCACAATAGTTTTCCATTTTTAAGACTGCAAATTTTTATAAACTATTCAAAAGTAAGTCATTTCCTAAGAGAAAATAATTCATATGAGAAATATGAAAAAACAGGTCCTCAAACTTGGTAAAAAAAACTCTGTTTTTTACAAAACACGCTCTCAAATTAAACAAACACTTCGTTGAATGTAAGATTTTTTTTATTTTTTTGGAGTAATAAATATTACGAACTATTCTCAAAAGCACATAAACAATTTGTCTGAAGAAAATTTAAAATTAATTTAAATAAAATATGATAAATTCTTTAAACTATTTTGAAGAAAATTGTTTGCATAAATTTAGTACATGTCTTTGTTGTTTAGTGTAGTACAAAATATATAAAACTTTGTCATATTTTTGTGTAGCTGGTGTGCATTCACATGTGTGTATGTTTGTATGTATGTAAATATGTATGCATGTTCTTGGCATTTCTATCTTTATATGCTTGTCAAATCTGTCAATAAATAACATTAACGAAGATACCGCAACACCAACTATGAAAACAAGCTGTGTCCTTGTTCACACACAGATAATACAATATCCCCAGCATTTTCATAAATACTACACTCAGAGAAAATTTCTTTTATTCTTTTGCTACATCTTATGTATTTTTGGAAAAGAAGAATAGTGAAAAAACACTCTATAAAGTTTCTATAAGATTTTTGGCTGCCATTAGGCAATCGCACTATGGGTCCACATAATACTAGACAACGTATGGTGGTATATTTTTATCGGTGCCCAACAACATTTTGTTTATACTACAACTGCTATTGTTTGAATTCGAAATATGCATGTCCTTTTTTTACATTTTTAAAAAGAAAACAAAAAAATCTAGTTGCTGTTATTGTATTTATTGCTGTTGTATTTGTTACTTTGAACTGGTAGCAATATAATCAGGTTAATGTTTTACTATTTACTGAAGAAGATATTTTGTATTGTCTACCGCATCAGAGTTAAAGCAAGAAAATAAAGAAATATTTTCCAGCCAACTGTTGGGATTTTGACAAAAATCTGCAAACATGCATGTACACATCCACGTAAGGTATATAAGTTTGATTTGTGTGTGTGTGTGTTTGTGTGTGAGTTCATTTCTCACTATGAGTCTTTCGTATTAGTATGGGTGTAAAATATTGAAAACAATTTTATTTTAAATTGAATCAATATTTTTATAAAATTATAAATAAGAAGTTTTATTTTATTGCTCAAGGCTTACGAGCACACACGACGACACACTTCAGTTTCTTTGAATGACAGAGAAATTTTCTTTTAAATATTTAATAATAAAATTTCCAGCTAATAAATATTAATCTTCTTATTCATAAGTGATTATTATTAAATCGTTTATTCCAAAAAGACTGTAATAAAATTTAATTTAAAAAATGCAAAAATTTATATTAAGAAAATTATTCAAAAAGTGCGATGCTTGGAATCCTTTAAAGGACACAATATGAAATTTATTTACACTGTTAGAAAGCTGCATCCATTCATATATCCACATACACATATTTATTTAGCAGAGCATATTTTTCCAACTTGAATTTATTTTCCTAAAACTTAATTTACCCCCCAAAAAAAAAACTAAACCTTTAAATGGTTTATTTTGAAGCCATTAAAAGGATTTTTGTTTTGATTGCAAATATTCCTTCATTCAATAAAAATTTCTTTTTTGCAGTTGGTTGCTTTTATTTATTCACAATTTTTTGTATTTTGGCATCCGTCTAGTTTTTTGATTTTTCTCTCAGCACAGATACATACATACATACATGCACACTCGTATATCAAAAAATTTTTATATTTTTTTTTTTATAATTCAATTTAAATCCCTTTTATTGTTAAAAAAAAAAAACATAGAGAAAACAAAATGAATAGCTGGAATCTGTTTTAACTGTTTCTGTACAGAAAGTTGCTTAAGTATTGCCAAGTTCACGTTTTTATTGTGCCAACATTAACTGAAGAAAGAAAAAAAAAGTACAATCAAAATGTATTTAATTACATTAAGGCAGAGTTGGAAAAGAGTGAAAAAAATTAAATTTTGTTTTGATAAATAATATTACACCTTTTTTTGCCACAAAATTGATATAAAATCAAAAGAAAATATGACAAAAAAATTTATGTAATAAAAATCTGATATAATTCTCGTATATAAATTTCATAAAATTTTTTTTATAAATAATAACTGCAATCAAATGAGCAAAAACAGAACAACCTAACAAGTAGTGATTATAATGATACTCTGGATCACTGGCGATGCAACAACGTTGTTTTCCTTCAAATTAAATTTCATTGAGTCTCAGCATATACACACTTCAATACAAGATTGAAAATTTATTGTATTTAAAAATTTCTTGATTTATTTTTTTTAGAAATTGTAACAATATTTATTTAAAAAAATTTTATTTTTTCTATTTAAAGTCTCAAAAGACAGAAGCAATTGAATTTAGAAGAGTTAAAACAAACAACAACAACAACAACAACAACAACAAAACAGTATGACACGTTTACACATACAAAGCCAATAAAATAAATATTTGCAGCAAATAAATAAACAAATGTATACACTCAGCAGATAGACACAATTTGCTAAATTTGTACATATGGAGCCTTTGCTGCAATAAAGCCATAACTCAAAAAAAAAGTTTTTTTTTTTTTGGCAGAAAACAAGTTTAAATTTGTGAGTTCGCTAACAACTTAGGGCCAAATTTACAGTAATTAGTTAGCTATTAGTAAACTAAAATGATAACTATTGTTTAACTAATACTTCATATTCACAGTGTATTATTTAACCAATACTCTTAATATGAACAAAAAATGGTAACCCTATCAAACTATTAACTTTCAGTACTGGCAATTCTGTTATAGCATATGGCTTTTGTTTACATTTGATATATTATTTCTTAAAAAATGGGGTATACATTCAAGAACTTGCCACGCCACCTACTTGCTAAGACGGAATCTATCCATAAAAACTTTTTAGATTACGTTGGCGACGCTCAGCAACAATATTCCGCGTATTATCAGTATCAGTGCCACTTTCAATATCGGACTCCGCGTTTTCAATTTCGCATGCCATATCTAAAATTTTTCACAAAACAAAAATACTAATAATAAATTCCAACGAATCAGCTGTTGTCTAACTATTAGTTAACCAATGACGTTTGATGGTTTAACTAATGTTAAACTAGAAGCTGTGAATCAAATATTATTAGTTAAACTATTGCTATTAGCTAACTAATGACTGTGAATTTGGGCCTTAATAAATAAAAGAAGATATTTGGATGAAATTTTAACATATGGTGCAGGCCGATAATAATCACAATCAATTTTGGATTAATAATTTTGAAATTAAATTTGTTTAGTTATGACTCTAATGCACCAAAAGGATCGATACATGTATCGGGCAGGAAAACACTGCAACAACAGAAACAAGAAATATAATTTATAACAACAACAATGATAATTGTATGATTGCCAAAAATAAAATGGATAAACGTTTATGAATGATAATGGGCACTCACTGACTATGTGTGCACACTAAAATGGTTCACAAAAAATGTTGCTGTAGGTCATTCCCTGCCCCTACACACCCAACAAATGAAGTATGCTAAAAAAAAAACGATTAAATTTAATTCAATTAATATTTTGACCATCAGGTAGTCATTTAGAGTTTTCAATAAAGAAGAGTAAAAAAAAAGAGGAGAGTATTTATTATACAATACATTTTAATAATCCTAATACTTAAAAATCTGTGTAAATACATAGTCTACATGAACAATTGTATAGCGAAACCTTTGCAACCATCAAACAGTGGTCGTTTTACGGCACTATACAAAAGTGTATTTAATATTTCGTATGTTTCCCACAGGGAACAGTATCAGGAGACGGAGCAATCAATGTGTTCACAGATGTTTCCAAAAGTAGGGGTTGTTAATGGCGAGGGATTTTTATGGGGACAACTTTAACGTCGGTCTTCCATTTAAAAGATGTCTTATTTTTGCCAGCAGAAATTGTATATAAAAAGAGCTCTTTATATTTATCGATATCAAACGATCGCTTTTCTACCGGCCTTGTATACAATATATCTGTAATGATTGTCGGATGCCGAGTATATCTCTTACTGATAGAATATGATATTCGAAGAATGTTAATTTCTCACAGCGTATTTGACAAGACATTTGCAAGCTACTGCAATGCTTGCAAGCAGAAAATGGTCCGATGGACCATAAACAATTGACAGCCGTACACATTTCTTTGTGTGTGGGAAGTTAAATTTTAAAATATAAAACCGTAGACATGAACTACAGAATTTAATAGAGCTCTGTTCGCAGGTTAAGGTTCATGTCTACGGTTTTATATTTTAAAATTTAACTTCACACATCAATTATGTCGAACGTAATTCAATTACTCCCTGATTCAAATTATTTATGCTTATCATTTTTGTTCTGGAACACAATTGAAATAATATTTTAAATTAAAGCTTTTACATACTAATTTCAATTTCATATTAATTTTTATCCATTGTTGATATTGAATATAGATAGAGACAGTCAGTCACATGTTTGTAATACGAGCATCGCCTTAAAAACCTCAGCCAAATTTATTATTTAATTTTTTTTTAATGTCTGGTATTGAACGGAGGCACTTTAAATTGTGTTTAATTCTCTTTAGAATTGATTTAAGCACATTTTAGGACATTCGGATTAGAATTTTTAATCACAACTTGTATTCAAAATAATCCGAAAATACTTAAATTTAGTATGACCTTTTTTATTTGAGAGTATGGGGTCTTAACTATTCTTGTGTGTGTATGGATTTTTTTTAGTTTTGTGTTAATTTGTGAACTTTATTCCCATTTCATAAGCAAGCATAATCTACTAATCAATTTGAATTAGTTACCAACCAAATGCAGTTCATATAAAATGATCAAGTTCATAACAAAAATAAAAAACCATATCAAGGGAAATAATAGTATTTGAGAAAGAAAAGAAACGTCCAACATAAGAAAAAAATAGATTTTCAAACAAAATTTTATTTGTTAATATTGTCGGGTGAAAAAAATCCACAAGATTTTGCTGCCAAACATTCAATTTGTTTAATATTTTTCTTTGTAAATATTTTAGTTAACAATTTGTAATCAATACTTTAGCAGTTGTTATAAGAAATGCCTCTCTGCTGTTAAGAGAATTGTCTAAATTCTTTTGTTGCATCAAGTTTCGCATAAGATGTCGTAGTATTTGTTTTAATAGTAAAATATCTTTTGCTCTTTTTGTTTATATTTCTGAAACACCTTAAGGCCAAATGCATTAATTACACTTCCTGCGTTCGGTCTTGTAGTTTCAAATGCATGTATTGTTAAGAATTTATTATTGTGCTACAGAAGAGCCAGAGTTTTCTTTCAATATAAAAAAAAAAATCTAAACAAAAAAGATATTACAATAAATAGTATTTTTTAAAAAAAAAAAACTTTTTTTGTTCGTTTGTTTTAGCCATTAATTTGCTGGTCCATGAGAAAAAATTTGAACAAAATGGTACAAGATTTGCTAAAAGCAACTAATTAAGTTTCAATTGTTACGAAATAATTGAAACTAACAACATAATTACGAAGGCAATGGAAAATAAAATAAAATTTATTTAAATGCTTGAAATGCTTTATAATCCTAAAAATTAGAAAAAAAAATTAAAAACGTTTGATTATGTATTAAAATTTCCATAATACATACATATTTCATAGTTTTAATGAAAAATTTCATTGGATTTATGAAATATCGATGAAACCAACAAGAACGAAAATAACTGTATACATATGATAGTCGCTATATTGTTGTTGTTTATATTTTATTAATATGTTAAAATAGTTGCATCGCCGTTTTGAAACTATTTCATTAAACTGATTAAATGTTTTCTTTACTTTTTTCGAATTAATTTCGTTGATACAATGAAATCATTTTAGTGTTTCAATAAATATATTTCATTGTATCATGGATAATATTTCATTGTAATATTGACAATATTTTATTGTATTGCTGACAATATTTCACTATATCAATGAAATTTTTTCATTTTATCAATGAATTTATTTCCTTGTAGCAATGAAATTGTGTCGTTATATGAGTGAAGTTAGTTCATTGCCTCAATGAAAGTATTTGCTATATATGACAAAGTTTTCATTAAAATAATTTCAACGAAACATATTTCACCAATCCATTGGTAGAATTTTAATGAAATTTTTCATTAGTTTAATGTTGACATTCATACAATTTATAAAGAAAATCTTTTCTTTGCGAGTTTTACAGAACTTTTTTCATTGTGAAAATGCCAAAATACATAGAATTTATGAGAAACATTCTTTCAGTGTAAATTATGTGGCCCACAAATGTAATCGTACATTTTCTATTTTATTTGAAATCTTTCCGCTTCCAAGAAAGATTACTAACCAGATTACCTTTTTGTTTATACAACCAACTTTCTTACAATTAAAAGAAATTAAAAAAAAGAGTTTTTTTCTTTCAATGAATGTAAAAGAATTTAAAAATTAATTTTCTCTTTTACTCTTAATTGGTATTGACATTCAGTAACTTATATGAATTGACAGTTCTAATTACTGCTTATTGCTATTGTTATAAATGATGACTAGAAAATAAGTGCAGTATTAAGAAAATGGCTGCAAAAATTCTTTCTATTGTTATAAATGAGAAACAGTGGGATGAAAATCATATACTCGAATAAGATGGCAAACAGTGAAAATTACATAAATGAAAATCAGAAATAAAATTTAAAACAGTTCATACAAATTCTATTACCAGAAATTGCTTTGGCTTTTATTTTCTTTTTCAAATAAATAATTTTGAATTTGCAAAAATTAACCATAATTTAAGATTTTGCTTTTGTAAAATGATTGTTTACCAAAGTTTATTGTTACTTAAATGGCCCACTGTAATTTTATTAAATGCTACTGACCTTACTAATTGCCCGCATATAAATTTCGAATTTTCAAGCGATATAAACTCTCGTATTATTGGAATGTGTGGTGTATTACATGTAAAACATTAAACAAATTGTAATAGGGTTACCCGAAAAATAGTGTTTAAAATTTTAGTAACATACGAGTATAAGAAAAAATAGAAATACTTTTAAGTTATTTTAGATATTAAACTTCCTACAGTAGTAGGATTTCTTCCCATCCCATTAAGTAGAGACAAAAGAGACCAAAAAATAAATATGAGACAAGTCGTCAACAATATTTACGACCTCGCATTTGATAGAAAAAAATGGGGTTTTTTATGTATCCTCATTTATGTTATTTCCACAAACTGTAGAATGTTGTTTGTTTCTCCTGTAAAATGACTTTAAACGCCCGCTTATTGTAAATAATAAAGAAAAAACATTGTTACTTTGGGGTTTTTCGTTTCATGTAACGATATTGCGAATTCATGCATATATAACATGAAATAGTTGTAGTTGTGGTTGTTTTATGACTTCTTTTTGAGAGAATTTTCATGACGTTTTTATCAACATTAAAAAAAAATGATTTATTGTCATCTAGAATACGATCGATTGTGTCGGCCATTGGTTAGATCGATTTTAAAAAGCTAAAAATTCACCTTAAAAACTTTGTAAAGGAAATAAAAATATTGTTCTTTTACCCTAAAAATATGCACAAATTGCAAATGTATGTTTTTGAATGATTTTCGATTTCTGTTTTCGATGCCTTTAACTAAAAACACACACACATAAATGAATTTCACCGCACAATAATTGTATTGAAAGGCAAAGTGAGAGCGAGACAGAGAGAGATGGAATACATACGAGTACCACTAGAACATTTACTGTTGCAATAAGTAACTCAACAACAAGAACAAAAGCAGACACGAAAACACAATACAAAACAAAGTTACAGTTTAAAATTATTGCATCGAAATATATTAACAAAAGTTAAGGACATTGCAACAAATCCACACACGCAAACACTACTGATACACTTGCAACAAACAACAACTGCAGCATCGTTAAAAATAGAATTTCTTGTAATGCAGTAAACATGTTTGTACATGCACAGCCCCTACAGAAATAAGTAATAAGAACAGTTGTTAACAAAAAAAAATAAGTTTTTTTTTTGCCTCTTGTTGTTTTGCAAACTGTGTTTGCCAGGCCAAAAAACTATTTGAAAACGGAAATAAAAAAGGAAATAAAACAAGACAAAAATAAACATTTATACAGTGACAATCAAAATATTTATTTATTTATGGTCCTACCTAAATACACATATGATTTATAATGCTTTAGTTCCGGCTAAATTGAGTCCGTTAACATTTTACAACTTCAAGCTGATTAAGTAATTTACAAATATGTATTTAGTTTTCAGAGAGCTATAAAAAGTTTTTAAAGAATAATTTTATATTTGGCAGGCAAATGAATTTTGTTGCCTCTACTGTATATGCAGTAGTAAATCGATTGGTTTAACTTAAATTAATTTATAAATTCTTGTGTACCGCTGATGGTTAATCGTAAACCACCAAAAACAAAAACATAAAATACTCAAATACAAGTTGCTTAAATGTACTTGCTTTTTCAGAACGCCAACCGCTATTTTGAAAATTGAATAAAAATTTAAGAGGGCACAAATTCACGCTAAAGTAAAGAATTCTTTGTATAATTAATTTTATTTTTTTAGCTTTCCTTGCAGATTGTTTTGCTATAAATACAAAAATTGAAAAAAAAAAATTAATATATTCTGCTGTGCATGAAGTTAAAATTTAAAACCCTAGACACGAACCAAGAGTTTGAACAGAGCACTGTTGACCGTTTTAGTATTTCTCTTGTAAATAAGAAAAAAATTATTTTTAATTTTGAAAAAAATCGATATTTAATAATTAAAAAGGTACATTGTTCTTTTTCTCGAAAATGGTAGGAGATGGGCAAAAAGGAGATGTTCTTTTGGGTTAAAATATTTTACGGAGAGCAGCGTCTTAATGAATACCTTGTAGTAAGAAACATTTTAAAATTTCATAAAAATGTGTTACAACAAAAGGACCAATGTCCTTTTTGCATTAATAGTTCCTTCAAGTGCACTTATAAAAACTTAAAAATAAATTAATTTTTTAAATATGTAACAGAGTCATGTAAAACTTTCATTCGAGCTCTGGTAAAAAAAACTCTTTGTTCGTCTCTAGGATTTTAAATTTCAAAGTTTAACTTTACGCACATGGTGGATACTAAGTGGGAAAGAATATCAACTATTTCATTGACTTTTTAACCGAAATATGCAAAAATATAAATTGAACTCTTTCTACGCTTGGCATAATTGATTTGGGTTATAGAAATTTCTTTCATTTGGAGGCGGAGGTGAACAATATGGCGTTAACAAATATTGAATAGAATTTTATCAAGACAAATTTGGTTTAACATTACGTTTTAATACTTACATACATATATCATTGCATGTACTTTAAAATGCTTACCTGAAAAGAGAAAGAAAATTTTTTAAGATTAAATTTAAAATTTACATTTTTAGCACAAGAAAAATTGTGAAAATATGTGTCTAAAAGTTAGTGTTCCAATTATATGATTCATAAATAAATTGATACATAAAAAGTAGTTGCCAAAGTTTTATTATGAATTACAAGTCAACTTTTAATGAGTTTTTCACTTAAATATTTTCTCGTATTATGGTTGTGAATCATAATGCATACAAATTAATATATAGAGTTTAGTTGTATTGTAACATTTACAACTCAACTTAGTGCCAGTAATAATCCATAATAGGAGAATAAATAAAAATAAATTCAATACAAAAAACTATCGCATGCGATATTTTTTTACTACAAAAAACTATCGCATGCGAGATTTTTTTTCTTTTAATGTGTATTATAAGCAAATTAGTGTTGCCAATTTCTGCTACTCTTAATTACTCAATACATTTCATTTCGGTGTTCAATACGCCTCCATACATTTAAAAGTTAAGCTTTCAGGAAAAGTTATACAGAAGTTATCACAAAGTTCAAATATCGACCGTATAATTTTCATTATATTTAGTTTAAAAAATACAACTCTGAAATTATTGACTAACTACGTTTGAGCAATATTTAATACTCTGTACGCGCTATTAAATTTATTTTGCCAACACTCAAAAGCATTTATAATAAATTTTTAACTTTTATTACAAATATGGTTGTAGTAACCACAACCCGTTCAACCTCAGGGAATCCAACCTGGTGGAAAATACAGATAATGAATGGGGCCATTAAACTGAATTTATAGTTTTTATGATGCCAACGTTCCTGAAAGATAGTAATGCTAAAGTATTAGTCCGGAAGTTGCCGGTTCGATTAAGCCCAAAAGGCTGGGGCGCTTTTTGCATACAAGTTAGTAGCTTTGCCGGGTGTGTTTGTTTTTAAAAGAAAATTGTTGTTTCCTATACATTTCTATCTTTCCCTCAACCGCCTATTCACCCCTTACAACACCGAGTGATTATTTCTTGTTTCCAAACATGGTAAATAGGCGTTGCAAGAAGAAATTTTACTCCAATGAGGAAATCATCTCACCAAAAAATGCTTATTCTGATAACCTGGAGAAGTCTTACATTTTTGAAGGGGATTAAGAAAAATTTAAGAGTCATTGGAATACATTGTGTTTTTTTTTATGACAAATCTGGTGTTTCCTTAAAGACGTCGTCTTGTATACTATCCTTAGCCTTATTCATAAACGATTATTAAAGTTAGTTTAAAAAGATAATTTTATATGGGATATTCAGTTTTATTGCATTCTTTACGTTTATAACACGTTTATCAATATGGCTGCACATAAATTATGTACACAGAGAAAACATTTGTTGCCAACCGAATTGTGGCGCTGGCACAACCGTATGTTGGTTACAATTTTGGGGTATTATGCTTATGATAATAGAATGTTTGTTGGATCCATAGAATATTGGTAGCGTTAACCGATATTCTGTTGACACAACCGCTTTCCAACCAATCTTGTTTCTGGGTGTATAAAATACAGTGTAAATTTTTAAAAAGATTTTGTAATTTATTTTTTTTTTTTTTTTGCAATTTTTTTGTACATTCCGTTTTGATGCATATTAAGTTTGAAAGCTTTATGGAATTTAAGGAATTAAACATAATTCTCCATTTTATTATTTGTAAAATATTAGTTTAAAAAATTTTTAGTTTACATTTGTGCGTTTCTTTGAATGTAATTTATGTATGTATGTGTCTATGCATGTGTACAAATATGATAATACGAAAGTTTGTTTGTGTTCGAGTGTAAGCGTGTGTATTTGTGTGTAATATGTATGCATATGTTTGAATGTGTTAACATACGCTTAAAAGTACGTCTATTTTTAACCAAAACTACAATATTTAAATTTATTTCATGAGCACGCACAATACAATATTCAAACAATGCTCGCTCATACAAAAGAAAAACTGACGCTTTATACAAACAGTGGACTTTTTTTAATTTTTTTTTTGTTTTTTTTGGTGTTCCTTGTAGCCGCCAGAAGCCATTGCTGACGCTGTTGGTTATGCAACACATACTATCCTCCATCCATGATGATGATGCGTGGAACACTTAAGTATTTGAATATACAGATGAATAAAAGTATTTAGATGTATGTTTCACTGTTTGTTTGCCAAATGTTGTTACAGAGAGACAGAGTGAGAAAGGAAAAGCGGGAGACGTGAATGTTGTTGGTTCGTACAACTACTGTTGCTGCTATTGCAGCCCTTTTGTTCTAAATATTTGTATAAAAATTAAATGCAAACAAAAAACGTTTAAGTAAGCGTTATAATAATAACGATAATGATGATGAGAACAGCGACAATAGTAATACGAATACATACACAATTATGATATATGCAAACATATATGTTTGTGTGTGTGTGTGTGTGTATGTATGTACATAAGTGCAAACATATAATAAATATCTTAGTATGTGTTTTAGTGTAACATATACAAGTGTTAGTGTTCTGGCATAATAGTTTTGTGAGTAAAACAATAGAGTAAACATAATATTTAAAGGCGGTTACAATCGCTACTTAAGGACAACTAGGAAATTTCAGTTAAGAAAATTTAACATATAAAAATAAAACTATAAATATCTTCAATATGTTTGCTAACTAATTATTTGTCAGAAACTTTGCATCTACTCACCAAAGTATTCACTGATGCCTCGAAAAGAGGTGAAAACGCTGGGGGAGGTTTCTATGTGGAAGACTTTGATGTTAAGGTTCCATTCAGGCTTCGGGATGGCTGTAGCGTCCTGCAAGCTGAAGTCTCGGCCATTACAAGGGCGGCAAGATGGCTTAGGTATTATATGATATCGGAAGACATCCTTATTTTTACCGACAGCAAAGCGGCCATTGCTGCTATCAATGTTGTATACACTACATCGACGGTGGTAAACGAATGCCAGAAATCTTTAAACGAGATAGCGAGACATTCAAGAGTAACACTAGTCTGGATTCCAGGGCACTCAGAGTGCACTGGAAACGATGTTGCGGACGAAATTGCCAAAATGGGCGCATCATTGAGCAACTCGATGATATGTCACTTCGTTGGCATTCCTCTATCTTACTGCAAGCGATTGATCCAGCAGGAATCTTACAACCTTGCTCAAAAAAGGTGGGAACAAGAGCATATCTGTCAAGTCGCCAGGTCCAGTTGGCCCCGCTACAGCCTGTACAGAACTCGCGATCTGCTCAGGCTTGGTAAATGTCGAATAAGACAATTGGTAACAGGGCACTGGTGCTTCGGAACTCATGCCAGAAGGATGGGGCTAAGTTACAATGACTACTGCAGAAGTTGTAACGATGAGGAGGAAGAAGAAACAGTTATTCATCTTCTATGTCAATTCCCCACGCTTAATAGCATAAGGGCTTTAACATTCTGCCAGACCTTGACAGTCTGGCGAACATGGGGCTAATCAACCTATCCTCCTTCTTGCAACAATCAGGATGCATGCATGCTTTGATTCGGCGACAGGGCAATTACAGGAAATTGAATAACCAATTGAATGAGCCCTGTCTGTTGTAGGGTATCACAAAGGGACCGAATTAACGGATCCAAGTGCGTCAGGTCTCAGATGTGACGGCTCTCGAAACCTAACCTAACCCATAACCTTGCATCTACTCCTTTTGCAAAATAAATTTTCGGTAGAAATTTGGCCATAATTAAATTTATAGTGGCTTTTAAGACTCAAAATACCTAAAAGGATATCATTTTAATTGTGTAGGAGGCATTTATGTGTGTATGTATGTATGTATGCATTTGATGAAAGCACACACATTTATATTTACATAAATGTTATTTATTTTTCTGCCATTGTTTAAACAAGGACATGATTAAATAAAATTATATATTCATATTTAACAAATAAATATTTGAGTTGGGTTAGTTTTAACCATCAGTAATGATTTCTGGTTGAAGGAACTAAAGGGAAAGTCTAAAGCAATTTGCTTTAAGGTTTCTTTAAAAAATTGTTCAAAGTTGCAACGAAGAGTATATTTTTGATAATCCGGAAGGAACTATGGGATAGTTTTTGTTTTTAATTACATTTAATAGTTGTATAGATGAACTCTTTATATGATGATATTTATGGAAGTAGTGCGGCTGGCTAAATACTTGAGATTTTGTGCACTTCTCCCATTGTACATTGGTTTTAAGGAGATAAATTGCACGTCGGCGTGGCATATGTTGAGAGCCTTAGATTTCGCAAAAGTTAATCTGTTGGCTTAGCACATTGTTCCCGTGGCACTTCCCATACAAGAGAAAATTTTATTTGATGATACAATAATATGCAACTAGCGTTGAAAAAAGCTTGGAATTTCGTGCACTTTGCCCTCTTTATGTTGGCTCTAAAGAGAAAAAGTATGAAAAAATGGTCGAGTGGGCGTGCCACCTTCAAAATAACAATTTTGATATATATTGGGAACTAATTGAAAAAATGTGCTAAGATTTTTTCCGTTGATTATAAAAAAAAAATAGTCACAAAAATATAAGTGGATGTGGCACTACCCATTAAGAAAAACATTTTTATGAAACTAAATCAGCTTAAACTTAAAATTTTTTGAGAATTTAATGAGTAAAAGTGGGCATGGCACTTCCCACACAATAATTTTTATATATATTGGAAACAAATGAAGTAAATGTAGACCTGAGATTTTTTAGCAGAAAAAAATTGCCATCATAATATGGGCGTGGGTGTGGCACTTACCACATATACATGCATAATGAAATATAATATGAGAATATTTTTGAAGCTAACGAAGTAAGAACTTTGAAAATTTGTGTGATGCATTCCAGAAAAGAGCGTACGGATTGGAAATATGGATGTGGCACCCGCCTCAAAAAGTTTCTGCTCTTATATGCTCCTGCAAGAACGACAAAGAGGCATTAAAAATATATTACATTTTATTTGTTCTTCTTCTCATCACAAAAACTTTGTGGTGTAGCGGAGTACGCCGCGTCCTAGCGAGTTTAATGTGTAAAGTTTTGGTGGGTTATTAAAGATCATGAAATTACACTTTATTCTGTCATTTTCCGTTAATAAATACGTATCAAATTTTTTTGTTTCATATCAAGAAAATATTTTAGTGAAATTAAACCATTCCAAAAGAATTTTGTCACAAACAACATAATCGTACAATGAACTATCAGTAGATAAATAAATTATTTATTTTATTGTATTTTTTCTCTATCTTCAATATTTTTATATTATTTTAAAATACAATATTTGCATTTTATGCATGAAAATAAAGCATACGAGTATAAACAATTTATAAACAATAAGTTATTGAAATTTTTATCATATTTTATCATCAAATGGCACATTTCAACAAAATGATTGATGATTTTGTGAAAATAAAATATGCTCAAACAAGCACACCAAAATAAATAAAAAAAAAATTGATCAGATCGAAAAAATATTGGCAAGAAAATTATACAAACCAACACAAAAAAAAAAAAAAAAGATGGCGAAAAATACAATTAATACCTAATTGCTTATCATGCTTCCGTAAAGTAATTTCAAATCGTATATAATATTCTTAATACTTTTAATTTTTACGATGTAGGAAATTTCATTAATTCCTGCCTCAACTAGACGTTCAACGGAACGAGGTTCATCAACCACTTAAACTTGTTGCAATTAAATATTTTAAATTATTGTGTTTATTTTTAAATTTATTAATAGCGAGATAATTTTTTTTTTCAATATTTCTTTCGTTATTGGATGGCCATTGAACCCACTTCCGCCAGTCAGACAGTGTTTTGCGAACACACTAACGCTCAAACTTGTTCTTCACATACATTTTTCTTGTTTATTTGTATGTATATGTATGTATGTAAGTGAGTAGAGTAGTATGTGTATGTTGTATCTACGTTCTGGTGATTTAATGCCAATGTAAATATTAATCAATTTCAAGTTATTGGTACCATGTAACTAATGATGTTTCAATAAGTTAAACGTATACTAGTCAAACTTTATTTAGCTTTATAAATAATTTTTGTAGCAAAAAGTTAAATAAGTTTGACATTTAGCACAACTAAAAGTCAAATAAAGTCACTATAGATATTTTGCGAGGGTTATTGCAAAAATTGTCAGTTAAAGATATACGAATAATTTATTGAGGCATTTGATTTGTTTGAACAAGAAACCGTCCATACTGCCTGATCCATGACATGACATGAAAAGTTTAGTGACACATTATTTTTTCTTCAAAGGTTAGGAAAATTATAACTTTTATAAGTCGACTGTATTGATGACAAAAAAAAATCGCTCAAGAAAGCAAAGTATATATGGATCTCTGCATAAAATATAAATCTTGACTTTCCACAAAATATTAAAAAGTTATTTGTTTCTATTTTAAAAAATTTCAAAGAGTCCAGAGATGTTTGATATGAAATGTTGTACAGATTGCGTGCGTTCAGCCGGCACAGTAAGCTCAACAATCTGCTGAACGCTTTGATTACTGAGCGATAAGCGATCATGTTGAGTGAGCGCTCATTGTTTTAGGTAGCAAAGAAAAATCATCAAATTACGGAAACTGATCAAACTGATGAAAATAAGCAATACAAAATAAAATTCAATAATTTTAATGGAAAAGTGCAATTTTTTGATATTTTTGACAAAAAAGTGAGCAGATCGTTCAGAAAAATTAATCAAATCAAAAGCTGCTACATCTAAAATGTTTAGTAGAAGGTTTTTTTGCTGAACGCGCCCATTGTATTAGCCAGAGTATAATTTGGTATACCCTCCTTCTGCAATTCCAGAGCTCTTGAGAACTAGCAAAAATGATTTGCAAAACTTTTCAGGCCTGCCAATACCACCAACAAACCAACAGCGACAGACATACACAAACCGTTCGAATGAATTCTTCTTCTTCTTCTTCGTTTTAAGTGAAGCCCAAGCAAATTGGAATGAGTTTAGATTTATTCCAATTTTCAATTAGACGAAAATTTTGTAAAATTATCGGAAAATTTTATTTTTGATCACCAGAGTAATTAATTCCACAATGAAATTAATTGAAACTAGTTTTAATTTTTGATTAAATATTATAATTGAAAAAATTTTCGGAATACAGTCGAACTTCCATAACCCGAATCACCATTATCCCAAAAAAAAACTTCGAGTTAAGGAATTTTTTGTCAAAATATAATAAAAGGTTTTTGTATTATGTATTTTTATTTAAAATATCCTCTAATGGAAAACTACATACTTAAGAATATAAAAGAATAAGCATAATATTGCACCAGATATAGGCATATTTTGTCTCCTAGTTGCTGAAAACCAATCTATGATTGCTTTGTCGACATTCTGGAATTTTGGTGTCTTAACTCTTTTACTACATAAAGGAAATACAGATTCAAACGAGTTGATAATTAATTTCTTATTTTTGCAAATTGTTGAGACCGTGCTTGCCGGAATACCATATTTATCAGCTGCTTCCTTTTTCTTTAATCCATCTTCGACGTCTTTTATATGTTTATATTTTTCTTTAATTGATAAGCATTTTAAAACACGTTTAGTTGCCATAATAATAAAAAAAAAATCCATTTCAACATTTATCATCTAGCCCGAAATATGCATAGAACTGATAGTTACTCAAAATAAAAAGAAATAAATTTGTAATTCCCCGAAAAATATAAAAAAAAATATAGCATGTAAAATATACAAACCATACATACAAACAACAAAAGAGAGTAAAACAAGCAAACCATAACTAAAAAAAAAAAAAACGAAAAACCGTTCAAACAAGCAAAATTCTTCGAGTTAGAGTCTGAACACAATGCTGCGATAATTTATTGCGGTGCGGTTTTCCATACGATTTTGAAGTAAAAAACCGCAGTGCGGAACGGCATAAAATTAAAATCTATTTTATTTTCATTGCGGACTTTCTTATTCTCTCAATTTTTAATACTCTTTCTCATTCTGATGTTGCCATAGTTTTTGAATAATTGGCGGTGTTCACAACATTATTGTAAACAAAAAACATGATTTTGAAGTATGTTTGAATGTATGCACATATAAATTAATAAAAATGTAAATGTATTGCCGTCGCCGTCTTCCGTTGTATTATATTTATTTTTCTCTTCCGCAACGAGAAATCGCACCGCACCGCAAACATTGTGTTTAGACTCTTATAGAGTTCATGTATATGTTTTTTGTTCGAGTTATGGAGAACTTCGAGTTACGGTAGGAAAGTTGTATGTGATTTGTTCTTTTAACGCTACTGTCAACCAAATTAGTTCGAGTTAGAGAAGTTCGAGTTATGAAAGTTCGACTGTAATTTTTATCTGCGACACTACTAGGAAACTAAGGCCATAAAAAACCTGTTGCAAAGGCATTTTTAAATTTTAAACCAAAAAAAAAAAAAAAACAGGAAAACTTTTTGAAAACTTCTCGCACAATCTAAACATATACTCGTACATATGTAGCTGCCATTTTTTCAATTGTTAACATCAGCATTTATTATGAAAGAGATATTTTAAGAAATCTTATAAAATGCTTCTACACCTTCTATAAAGTGAAGAAAAGTTCACAAGTCATTTATGGTTGAGCTCAAACAAATGAAGACATTCATTAGATGGCAAGCAAGGCCGGAAATATTAGTGAAACGAAGCAAACTGACAGAAAACAACACTCTACAAATTTGTATCTGACTTTGAGTTTATTTTCGAGATTAATATTTTTCTCACATCACAAATTATATAATATCAAGATTTTTTTTTCTGCGGAAATCTCTGATGGTTTTTTCTTTTTTCTTTTTTTCTTTATTTTTTTGTTTGTTTTTCATAAAGTTACGAAAGAAACATAAATTCACAATTAGGGACAAAACTTAATGAAAAATAAAAAAAAAGAAATTGATTTAGAAATCTTTACTCTCCCATTCACATCATGTCAATAAATCATTTTTACAAGATTTTTTTTCCCCCATATTATCTCTGTCTGTCGTATATCCGATAAAAAGTTTGACACTAAAGCTTTAAACATCTTTCAAGTGTTTTGAAGAATTTTTTGTCTTTGGTAAAGAAATTCAATTTAAGTTATTATTTACGATTTGCGTTCCCAAAATCTAGATATTTTGCTATTCAACACTCGGTGGGGGGATCGATATCATTTGAAGTGCGAGTAGGTTTCTTAGCGATACACATACACTCCCAAACACACACAAAAATGATAAGAGAAGCCAGAAGACATACAATAATATACAGCTACAGCATATTTTATGACCTTTGTGGCGTCTATGAATCTAAGGACAAGCCCACACGCAAATCTGAGATGTTTCTCATTTTCTAGTACTCGTTTACAATTTATACATATTTTCATATTAAACATATTTGCCAATAACAATAGCAACAACAACACACACACACACACACACTCACACTCAAACACACACAAAACAAAAAAACGACCAACTATTCTCTTGGCAACAAATACTTTAATAAATAGTTTTAGTACGACCAACTAAAAGGAAAAACCAAAAAGCAGCATGATAAAACCCAACTCACACTAATGCAACTTAAGAATTTGTTGGAAATTCTTTACAAACCATTTAATTCTTAAGAGAAACAAAACAAAGTTGTTCTTCTATTAGTTCTACAAAAAAATAGGAAACAAAACTTTAAATAGTGCGAAAGTTTTAAGTTTTAGATGACCTGGGCGAAGAAAAGAAAAGTGGGTGTTGGTGTGTTCTTTAACACCGCAAATATTACATTGAAAAACTGCTTGACACTTTGAGAACTTAAAAAATAAAATTTCTAAGATTATTCAATACTATTTTAGTGCTTACATTTACCAGTAACAGCAATTGCCAGTATACTCGTATGTACAGCAGCAGCAGCAGTTAGAACCAAAAGATGATATAAAGGTTTTTCCTGTTACGAAAATATTAAAAAAGTTTTCCATTGTAAAAGTGTAAACAAATAGTTGAGCAAATTATTGGCACAAATTTAAGTGCAAATATTTTTATCACATTTCAAAATTGGATAACATTAATTACATAAAACGATTAGCAAATAAAAATCAAAGTTAATAAATAGAGAGATCACAGTGTGAGAAAAAAATTTATATCGAAATTTTTTTTGCATCACTTTTGATGTGTTATAGTGCAGTTTGTAGACTATTAATTAACAGAGGTTCTCGAGATATGAAGTTTTAGCACAAATCAATGCCTCTATTAATTTTTTTTTTATTATGATACACAACCAATTATTTTTTTTTTTATTTTTAGAAACAATAACACAAGAATAACAGCTTTACGAAGACAACTAAGTAAACAGCTACTTGAAAGTTTAGTTGAGTTTGAATCAAAAATGAGAATTGGACAACTATAACTTAACTATTAGGTTAGGAATCATAATAGATGCATAAGTCTCTATTACTTATATATATATCACTCTTGATAAAATATGGGTCAACAAAAAAAAAAAGATGAATTGAAAAGGCCAATTGACAAAAACGTCTTCCTAGCCATTTAAATATTTTTTTTTTTTTAATTAGAAGCAGCACTCAGGGGATTACCCGTACGTATGTAGTGCATTGTGCCGGAACTCAGGGAGAGGGAAAGAGTAGAGAAGATAGATGTTGAAAATTTAGAAGGCTTAAGGCTTACAACTCTGCTTTGCGCGTTATGTTAATTGTTATAGCAGTGTTGAGGCGCCTCGGGTGTTAAGTAGACGCATTATTTTTGTTAAGCTGTATTAGCAGGAATTTTATTAATTGTTTTACATCGCCGATGTTTATGCTAAGCGACGCCGGAGGGTGATGTTGCGTACATTAGCTTGGAACAGCAGCAATCGCTGTCGGAACAGGTTTTAGTGACCAGTGCACATGCCTTCATCACTTAAATAGTCCGACAAAAATTATATATGCTAAGAATATTTCTTCAAAAAATTAGAAAGACCAATTGAAACATCATAATTTAAATATTGTTTGCATTACAAACTTGTTTATGAATTTTCAACACGTTTACTAAACAAATTTGAATAAAAAATTCTGAGCCAAGTATATCGTACGTCTTTTCAAATTTACGTCACCTACATAAAAAAATAACTTGTACTAAATTTAAGTATTTTATGATTACTTTCAGGTACGAGTTTTAATTGAAAATTTTAACCCGAATATCGCTCAAATGTACTTGAAATAATTCTAAAAGAGATAAAACGCTTTTTAAGTTGGCTCTCTGCAATACCAGATGTGATTTTCGTATTAAAAATATGACTGACTTAATTGTCCAACAAGAGATAAAAATAAATTTGAAATTAAGATGGGGTGAGTAAAAGAATTAAACTTCTTTGTGTATTAAAAATATTAATTCAATTATATTCCAGGATAAAAATTAGCATAAATAATCCCAATTAGGAATTGACCCAAGTATGTGAAAGGATTGATTTTGGGTAAAAAAATGTCTACGGCCATCAAATGCATGATGATTTTAGACGTGGATTCATGCATCCAATCTCAAGCCATTATTTTCCGCCTTAAATTAACTCGGACAATTTTTGCAACTTGTTTATTTTTGGGATTAAGTAAAATATTTAGGAATTAACTAATCCACACTTCACCACGCTTGGTATTGATTAAAGTACGTTTGGGATTTTTTTTCCCCATGTACAAAGTTTTTAATACCGGAACAAACCATTTTTGTTATTCTCTAGTTCATCATATATTTTAACAAAGTAATTGAAAATGTTCTGAAAGATCGTTCTACCATGGCACTAATAATTTTCAATATACAATTTTAATACCAATAATAATTATGTGTGATCATTCCAACTGTGTGTCATTATGGTAGCAGTTGATTTATTTTATTCTTCTATATTTTCTCTATACAATATACATCCATACAAGGAACTAATTTAGTAACACAAATTAGTTGTCTCCATACATTTCTTTAAAAAAATCTTTACAACGTAGATATTTAATAATTCTATAAAATGACTAGATGATTGTCCGATCGCCCGGAAGCTATTTTCTTATATGAGGGAACCATTCTACCCACTCATCAACCCATTTTTCCCATTTTGACAAACGGACGTAGCACCATCTGTCCTTCAACAACATAAATAATTTTAGTCTACTTGAAATACGAATGATGACGCTTCTCGTGAATGTGACGGACATAGCGCCATCTGTCATTCAACAACAAAAATAATTTTGTTCTGTTTGAAATGCGAATTGGGTTAATAGTTTAGTAAATACAGGAATTGCCCCCTCCATCCCCTCCTCGTACCACTTGCGGTTTAAAATATTTTTTAAAACCTAATCTCATACCTACCAAATATGCATAAAACAATTTCATAAAATCGGTCGAGCCGTTTCGGAGGAGTTTGATAAAATATATCGTGACACGAGAATTTCATATATTAGAAGATAGAAAAAGATTATATATATCGTATTAAAAATAGGGGTAAGCAAATTCAGGTACTAGAGTATTATTAATCACACAAAACAGTTTCGATACCTGAATTGATTTTGAGAAAAATCCATCCGCTTTGATTCCCTGAAGTCGATGGTGTCCAAAGACAAATTTTGTAGAAAAAGTAAAAAAATTTGCTATAATTTCCGTGCAATACACATAGAAAACAAAGTCTCGCATGCGATATTTTTCAAAAGCGCATTTAACTCGAAGTATTTATCTTCTCACACACATGTACATTAGGGCTATAACCAAATTTTTGGCACAAAAATTTTTAAATCTAAAGCAGTGGATAAATTCCAAAATAGCATTTAAGTGACACGTATAGGAATATATACAAATATCAGGTGTATATATTTTTTAAATTTCCGTGAGATAAAAATGGTTGTTTTCAAACTTCAACCCGATCACTGCGTGAACTTTTTTAACGATCCGAAAAAAGTATCATATTTTTTTGTTAATAACTTTTAATGTTCTACACGACTATACTATGCCGTTTTTGATATTCGTAAAACGTGTGTAAAGTTATACCCCTAATGTACATACTACTGTGAGGGTTTGTATATCTACTGCGTCAGTATATTTAAATGCCACAGCCACGTCACAAAAGCTTCCTTCTTACAAAACTTAATCTTATTTATTATACGAGTACATATTTTACTAAAAATGTAATAATATTCACATCAATTATTTCTTCACCACCGAAAAACATATATGTTTGTAATTAAAAATAATAATGTCATGGTGCACTAAAATTCAAGTATAAAATTGTGTTGTAAAAAGAGTTTTAAAAGGAGTTTACTTAAAAAATATAAAAAGGAAAATTAAACAGAGAGAGAGAATCCAAAAAGTTTTTCATGGTAGAAATATAAGCAGATAGATCAAGATACACATACTGAAGCATAATCTATATACATATGTGTATATACTCTTATGTACATATATATAAATGAATCTGTGTTTGTATGTTTGTTTGTTTGTATGGTGCTTAAAGGGAGCCAAACACTGATCGTCTTGAAATTTTGGATGAGTGGGAAATTAATCATACAATGCATTTACAAAGTGTCACATATCTGCGTAACTAACACAAAATAAAACTTACAACAACTTCTTAAGTAGGTAAGACGGGGGATACCCGTTTATCCTGCATTCAATAAACTGTTAATTTTCACATATCTGAGAAACTAAAATATACTGAATGTCTTAAAATTCGATGTAGGTTTTTCCTAGAATATAATACATTTTCAAGCGAAATCTGAAGGTGATTGGACGGGTGAAAGAGGTAACCCCATGCATAGAAAAATTGACCATCGTATAGCTTCCCCATTACTGGAAAATAATTATTTACTTGAGAGGATTTGCTAACCTTTATATTTAAATTCTGCTTCATTCGCCATTTGTATTGAAACCGTCTTCTTGTTATTTTGCTACATGCTATGTATTGTTTGCAGAACATTAGAAAGCTTCTGATTAAAAAACTGTAATTGTCTAAAATAATAAAGTTTCAAAAGTATTATAGTATATAGAATCAATCATTTATACTTGTAAAGGGCGTTTTTTATAGAGTGTCACAACTATGAGTTGGCATCACTGCTTTATTTGAGCACCCATTTAACAGCTGATAGGTGCTTTTTGTTTAGTTTGCTTTGAAATTTCATTATGAATCGACTTACACCAGAGCAACGCGTGAAAATTTTTGAAATTTTTAATTAAAATAATTGGCCACCAAGATCGTGTGATTTAACCCCATTAGATTATTTTCTTTGGGGTTATGTTAACTCACTTGTCTACGTCGATAAACCACACACAATTGAACACCTGTAAATCAACATTGGAATAGTTATCGGCAAAATACGGCCGCAAATGCTGCGAAAAGTTGTTGAAAATTGGTATTCCAGATTGTGCCGTCTACGCGCCAGCCGTGGCGGTCACATGGCAGAAATCATATTTAAACATTAATTTCATAAAATTTTCTTTCCAATAAAGCCCGTTTCATTGATATTAAAAATATATTTCCTTGTTTTATTATGATTTAAACTTGTGTCACTCTATAAAAAACACCCTTTATATGTTCGTTTTATTTTCTAATTATGGGACTAGCGAAGCACACCAGGTGTATCTAGTTATAAATAAAATTACTACTACATACAGTTTTTAATTCTTTATAATAAGATTCATTTACCTAAAGAATTTTTAATACCGAAAAAAAACACACACTGGAATGTTTTAAATCTGATACGACATAAAGAGTACAAAACCACTTGCTAAAAGTACAAAGAAAATATGGACATAAGAGTATATATTATATACATATGTATATGTGTATATGTATATGTACAATTTAGATATGTATGTTAGTGCTTGCATGAACATGTACTATTCCAGTTAGCATTGGCTGTTTGTTAGAAGATTGTGTTTAATACACGATTACAACTCCTAAAAGAAACTTCTGATGATTGTCAGACGATTAGCAATAACAAAAACTTCAAATATTTTTTTCTAATTATAAAAGGTTTTCCAAAAAGAGTGATATGATTTCTTTAAAAAAAAAAACACTCTTATTGTTAAGGAAATTCAAAAGTTTTTTGTTTAATGTGAAGTACAATCGATACCATTAAGTTCTAAATAAAATGTCATTCAAATGGCCTCGACGACTTCTTCTGCAGGAATGAAGTCGATGAACCCAATTTTCGAACACTTCTTCCACTAAATCAAGTCGTATGTCATGAATGTCAATATTGACTTGTAAAGCTTGAAGAGAGTCTGGTTTATTTCGAAAGACCAATGACTGCAAATAACCCCACAAGAAATAGTTTAATGTTTTTAAATCACAACTTCTTGCGGGCCATTCAATATCACAACTCCTTGATATAATCGAATCTACAAACTTTTCTCGCAATAATTCAATTGTTGCATTTGCAGCGTGGCACGTAGCCCCGTCATTGGCTTCAGTTCTTGAGTAAGAACAATTTTATACGGATGCAAACCCAAATCCTTTCTCAAAATCCGCCAGGTTGTGGTTTGAGACAGTCCCAATTGTTGAGAACGTCTTGGAATCGACAAATTGCAGTCTTCAGCAACACTTGCCTGAACGGCAGCAATATTTGCATTACTTTGAGCTGTTCTTTGTCTTATTGGCACTTGAACGTTATGTAAAGAAAATGTATGTTCAAAATTTTCAACAATTCGACGTATAGCGAGCACACTTGGACGATTATTACGACCATAAAATGGCAAAAGCGCAGAAAAAGTTGCAATTGGAGAACGATTATTTTGATAATAAAACTGAATAATTTGTAAACGTTGTTCTTGTGTATGGCTGGCTCTCCATGATGAAATTGTAAACACTACTGCATACAATGAGAAACAAATGACAGATCATGTCATGTTACAAATGGCCGAAAGGTCACTTCAAAATCATATCATCCCTATTGGAAAATCTTATATATTAATTTTTACAAGTTTTCTGGCAAAATGTTTAAAATTCAATTCTTGAAATGTTTATTGCACGATGACTAAAAATAAAAAAAATGTGGACATAGAACGTGCACATTTTTGAAGTCATTAGGACAAGCCGGTGACTCCATCAATAAAGTTAATGCTAAATTAAGCTTTTACTCTATAAGTGTCCCAATAGATTTAGTTCTGTGTGAAGAATATACATAATTTGTATATAATTACATACGAGTATATGAACATATATGTATATATGTATGTATATAATATAGTTTTTAATATTAACAGTTGTAACATAGCCTCTGTATGAGACTCATACGATTCTTGATATGTTTTATTAAAGACTTGTTAGATAATCTCAACACAATTTGCAGACGATTCTCTATATGATTAATATGTGCACCTTTCGCTGCATTTTAAAAGAATTTCACAATGAATCAGACCATGTAACAGTTTCTCTCGAGCGAGGAATCGTCTACAATTACAAAATGCGCTCGGCGACGATCAAAAACACTCGGTATGAGATTCCCGGTAGACTTGTCAACGACTGAAAATGTTACCTGGGATATGAAATGTAATAAGAGAGCGTTACCGGTGTGAGAGAGAGAGAGCCCTTTTAAATAATCTTATTAAGCAGACGTCTGCTCTCTTGTACCACAGTTTTATAACCTATTCTCATTAATACAACCCTGATGTAATACGATCTGTATAGCAATGATGTACTCAATAGCCGTGCACTAACTCTACAGAGTATTTTTACTTTTAACATCACTACGAGAGATACACATTTTATTCATTCGCAATGTTCTTTCTTAAGATTTGCCTTTCAATTAACATGTGAATTGATTTTTAATATTGAATTAATATATGAAGGACGCGTGTTTTTAATTTAGGACACACGGTCTTTTCTGCATGATAGTCGACCCCTTGGACTACCATTTGTATATAGTGGGATATTCCTATACATCAGCATTTTTCCATAATATCCACTAATATTCATCCGAAATGAGTTTCATCAACTTTTACAGCAACTGTTAAGTGTTTAACAGTGCTCTGTTAACTGCAAAATTGGCTTGACTAAAATTTTTGGTTGAAATCTTTGCTAGTTAAATTTAAATTTATCTTCACACACATTCTTTCTTCTCACATATATTCGTACTGTCGTATTCGGTTAAGAAAAACTTTAAAGCTACAAGTACGTTGTTCCGCTTATGCGAAATTTTAGATAAAAACAAGTTCGGATAAGTGAAAAACGTTTCACGAACTCAGTTTAAAATTTTTATATAAAATGAATGAATATGTTTAAAATATGCACAATGCCTATTTGCATTTCATTGGTGCTTTACCAAATCATCAGTAGAATTCAATCATTTTTTAATTTTAAATTCCAAGAAAAAAAGAAAAAATTGTCCTACAGATTTAAAAATCTACACTTTATTTCCGAGATATGAACAATAAAGCATGCCATAAATTCGTTTTCTATCTGCAGAATTATAACAAATCTTCAAAAACGGATTTTCATTTAACATATACATACATACTCAAACGACAACGTATGCCATCGTATCCATATACATAGATGAAATTGTGAAAGTATTAGGTACGAATGTTCTCCAGAAAAAAAAAGAAAAAATACCTCTAAAACAAGAGATTTTCATTTTTCCTCTTTTTCAAAACGAGGGGAATGAAATTGGTAAGAAGAGATAGTTAATAATTTGTATAAAAGGTAAAAGCAAAAGATTTATTTCATGAAAAATGAAACACACACTGATACTAAATGAAAAACTACAACAATACAAAAAAAAAACCCCGTACACGCAACATACAGTAGAGGGGAAATACCTGCAATCAACTGCAGTGATTTTAAAATTGCAGTAAAAGTATCAAAAAATAAATTTTTTTTGTTCCTTTCATCTCTCACGACAGCTAACCAGAGTCATTCTGTTGGTTTGTCTCACCAACGGAAACATCTTGTTAAGCCAAAAAGATTACGAAGAGTGTTTGTTGTAGTCGTAGTAGTATACAACTATAAAGTACTAAATATAAAAATGTTTAAAATGAATACACAAACATGCTCATTTACAAATGATAAATTAGATATGCAGACACACATATGTACATGCACACATAAGGCAATATACAAATACATACACGTACATAAGATTTTAAAAAAAAAAAAGATAGACAGTCGGTCTAATGGAAAGACAGACAGACACGGAAGGTAAATATAAATAGCAGCTACTTAGTGAATCCTTATTTATTAAGAGTGGAGTACATTTATGCCAAAGAAAACTTATTATAAATAAACTACATGCTTAGTTTCATACGAGTATGTATGTATATGTAAGTGTACGTATTAGTATTAAATTGTATGTGTGTGTGTGTGTGTGTGTACGTGCTCATAAAAATATGCAATGAAAACAATGAGAAAACTATCACGTTGATGCTAATAACGCAGTAAATATTTTAGCTATTTATATTTTATTTAAGAAATTAAGCAAATAATAATAAGGATATTCATTTTAGATAATTATTTTTAGGTAAAAATAAATTCATTTGATGTGATTAGAGTTTTACAAAAATTTTCACAGCATAAAAATATTGTTTCGTGCATATGACCTTGCGGAAGTGCAAATGAAAAATGGCCCTGCAAAATCTGCCTAACCGATACACCAATACATTTAAAGATTTTTAAATTTCAACATATACATACGTACACTTGTATTCCATAAGCACCCTAAGTCAGAAATAAATAGCCTTTTCGTTTAAAGAAGCGTGTTATACCTTACTCTTTCTGTCTACTACACTATTATGAACAGTGTTCATTGAATACCAAAGAACTTTCATAAAAATATAAACTAAGACCCGCGTGAAAACAAAAAGTGTGTTAAAATTGAAAACATTAAAGTACATATTTAAATTAAAAACCTAAATAAAAAAATGAATAAAAAACTAAACAAAATGCTTTAAGCGTTGAAAAAAGAAATTTAAAAGAAGAGTGGATATATAAATAAATTTGCAATTGTGGATAGAGCAGGAAGTGTAGAAAGTTGTCCGTCCGATAGTGAAACTGCGGATATTTTGGAAAATGAAGTGGAGAAAATATTCAAGAAATGGGAAATTTTTCCCAAAATACTAATATAAACCAGCTCAAATCGTGGGCTATTCGTAACAATGTGTCTCAAAATATTGTGACAGATTTGTTCCAGACTTTGAAGGGAATGGGAGTTCCTAACTTGCCGCTTTGCGATAAAATTCTTCTTGGTACCCAAAAGCGAAAAATTCCAATTCAATCTATTCCATGCGGAGAGTTTTTATATTTAGGAATTCAATCTTTTGAATAACTAAAAGACAGGGATGAAGTTCAGATCGACGTAGGAATAGATGGTTTAAAATTGTTTAAGAGTTCCAGTCGAGTTTTGTGGTCAAACTTAGGAGCAGTGTGTGGGCATCCTCAAGAAAATCCCTGTGTTATAGCATGCTTCTCTGGAAAAGAAAAACCTGGGAATATAAATGACTTTATGAAAGACTTTTGTGATGAAGTTACTTTACTGAGGATATTTGGGCTTAAAATTGGACCAGGTGAAATAATTAAAAAAATTAACATTCGTTTTTTCATTTGTGACTCGCCAGCTAGGGCTTTTGTAACAAGTGTGCAGTCACATAATGGTAAAAAAAGTTGTCCAAAGTGTTTTTTGTTTCTCATTATACTTTTTACTTTTTTTTTAATTTTTTTTATATGATTTTGTCTTTAAAATTAAATTTTAAAGAATTACGATCTCAAAGTGACCTTCAAAAGTTAAACTTTATATGAATTAATTGTTTTTATTATATTTCTATTTTAATTTTATTTTATGTACTTTTTTTAAAATAAAATAAATTGAAAACAATAAAAAGGGCTTTTATTAATACAGTAGCAATAACCAATTTTTAGAAATACAATAACTGGTAGTATTCAGTAGCACTAACCTATATTAATAACGGTTAACTAATCGATGTATAAAGCGGTTAACTAACAAGTTACTTCTTAAGTAGTAATAACGGATATGTTTATCGGTTAACTAAGAAGCTATTTATAACATAATACTATCAGTATCGCTACCGATAACTATGCAGTTATATACACGTTAGCACTGATGTGTGCGAGCGAGCGCACTATAGTGTTTTCTGTTCTAAGTAATAATGTGAAAGAAAGAGATATCAGCTCACACGTACAGAAGAGAATAGGTTAGTTTTTTCCCAAAGGCCTGTGCAAAATAACTGAAAGTTTTAGAATTTCTAACTTATACTTTGTTTATGAGTACCTTTTATGTAACGCGTTATTTAATCCGTATTGTTTTTGCAGGGGGTGTAGCTATTTCACAAAAATCCAGTAAGAAAAAACACAGAGTTACGGCATAAGAAGTTACCACCTGCTGTGTGCCTCGAGGTCACACTTGTTTGTCCTCGGGGTGACTTACATATATATGCACACGATGTTAAGAGCAATGTGGGCTTAAGCCGAAAGGCAGGTAACATATCTGTTACATCAATAACGCAAATTTATAAAATAACCGAGTGGAAATTTACATCTTTTTAACATAATTTTTTTTACATTTAGTTAAAAATGGACTTTTTTTGTGGGAAACTTTTTTCTTGTGTTTTTTTTTTTAGAAAAAATATTAAATATTCCGACTTTTCCAACGAAAATAAAATTGTGAAATCAATACCCACAATAAACTAATATGAATTTATTTCATTTAAGAGAAAATGTTATAAATATTTAAAGTTAAAATTAATAACATATTTCTAGGAGTCGGAGCTCAACATATCGTTAGCTTAAATGCAAAACAACGTAAATACAGTTACAGATTTTATTAAAGAGAAAATACCAAATAAAATTCATCAAGTGGCTGAACTAAAGTCTTTCCGTTTCCGTTTTTTCCTAAAAATTAATTAAAAATGTGATTTCGAATTTTCGCTAGTTACAGAGTTTTGCATTTCAGCTAACGATATGTATATATGCATGCACGAATTTGCAGAGCAATTACATATTTCGAATTACAAAACGAAATTATATTCAAAACTTTTATTTAGGGCGCCAATGCCGCGTTTTATAGATTTTGTGAGACAAATTTCCTTGATGGAAGAAGACACAAAATTTCGTCTTTCACAGGAAATTTCCTATGATGAGCGTCCTTCTGACGTTGTCTGGGAACAACGTCTTCATATAATTGTAAAGTCCGGTACAGATCCTTGCTGTATGGTGTGGAATATTGCTGAACATTTCTCATTGCCATGTCTTTGCCCTGCAGATAGCGTTGTCCGCCTGAACATCCACGTGATGATGCTGACGTATTTTTCTTTTGATGTCAGCACAACGTTATAACTATCGTCCATTCGTTTTTTGTGGATTTTTTGTCTCGAGGAAGGGAGCGATGAGATTGAAAACCTTCTAATTAAACGCTGCGATCAATGAAAATAGTTTTTCGTCTACCACGATTAATACAGTGGTCCTTTGGTTTTGAAGCTCGGCACTCTTGCCCCTGGCCAAATTACATAAGAACTCAAATTTCTTAAATTGAAATTAACTTTGATAATGGAAAACTTCTAAGTGATCAACTAGAAATAATTTATAAAATTTTTTTCTTTAAAGTTTTGCAAAATTTTCTATTTTAAGAAAAATTATGAACAGAATGTTTCTTATAAATTATTTGAAAATTTACAATTTTCTTGGCTGTTAATTATTGACGAGACCGTGAGTGGTCTGTAAAAATCATGATTTCAGTGCAACAACATTCCGTGCATTCGAAATTTTTTGTTTTTTTTTCTCTTAAATTTTTTCCCCCGGGGGGTAGATAGATTCATCTTGTTGATTGGTAACAACAAGATGCTATGCCTACCGGGGTAAATTGACTTTTATAGACATAACCTTTGTCAATTATCCATAACTTATATGCGCTGCCCAATCTCTGAATTAACAGAGCAACGGAATGTGTATATATTTATTATAAAGGAAGTGGCATGCCACATAAGTCTATATAGAAGGTGTAAGGGTACCTAAGGTCTAGCGCAAGACCAAAACCAATAGAAAGCTAATCCTTTGGGGTTTACTTTCGAAACTCCACCAATACTTTACTGGTACCACGGGGACCAGCAAGCTCTCATGGGAGATTGTTTACCGAAGGGTAGCAGTGATGGCCTACGTTGGTCACACGATTTGCGGTGTGAAGTACGAATGAGCCGTCGCAGCTACCCTCTGGTGGCATGATTCCATGGCCGGTTGTTGGTTGAGGTCTCCTTCGGGAGTACACGTGGTGGTTGTGGTTGTTACCAAAAGCTGGGAAAGGTGTTGGTTTAAGGACTAATGCTTGTTCCGGTGCTTGCGCTGGACGGACTTCGTGTCTACCAACGTGAAGCCTCTATATGCTGTTGTGCATCAACAGATGATAGACTTTAGGTAGCTCTACCACTTTAGCAAGGTGCTTAGACATGGTGGGCCTTAGCCATGTCTAAGAATTTGCTACCTGATGTTGTCCCCAAGGGGATGACTTCAGGTTGTCTCTGAGGGGGCGGCTCGGGGGCGATGGTGGACGCATTGTATGCACCCAGTGTTTAAGTACACCGTCAGATGAATCATATCGGTAGGAGCTGACGTAAACTTGATACACATTCTGTCTCTTCAATTATTAGGATCTTCTGAATTTTCTTTTCTAATAAAATAATAATTTGATTAACTAAAGTTCAAGAATTTTTTCCCTAAATTTAGTGCATGTCTTTTCTTTTAGGGTTGGGGGTAAAAAAAAAAAGAACAGCACTTACGTTGAAACTTAAGTGTACTCTCTGTCTACAAAATTAATACATAGTTTCCCACGTAAATACAAACAATTTTTAAAACACTGAAATCAAGGAGAGGAAAGATTTTCTTAAATAAAGAATATGTTGACTTTGAATGAAAAAAGAATTACAACATTTTCATTTAATTGTATTTAAAATACCCAATAGAACAGCCCATGCCTTTCTGTAGTCATTTGTTTGTTTTGCATGTTTTTACGGGAAAAGCAAAGGAAACGTTATTATCGCACTTTAAAATTTGTTGGTGTTGTTGTTGTTGTTGTTGTTGTTGTTGTTGTTGTTGCTGTTGCTGTTGCTGTTGCCGTTGATGTTGACCTGTATATTAAGCTTAAAGTCAACATTTTGGAAAAAAAACGAATTAAACAAACTGAAAATAATCTTATAATTTGTTTGCAAATTGTAAAATTCTTTGCATATTTACTTACGTACACTTGCAGTTATTGTAGCTGTGTTGCCTTTTATTGTGTTTGCTTTCATATTATTTCATTAGACGTTTATTTTTAAAAAGTGTTTATATTCTTTTCTTTCTCAAATGCAGGCAATTTTGTCAAGAATAAAATTTTTAATTATGTACCAGTATTCAAACAAACAAAAAAAAAACAGAGAAAAAAAGGGATTGTCTATGCTTCAGTTAATTCAAAAAGAAAACATTGAAAATGTCATAAAATTTTATGAAAGTTCTCAAGTGTTGACTGGTTTTTTGTTATATTTATTTTCCTTAAGTGCTTCAAGTTTTTGAGAAAATGTTTTTAGAATGCAAAACTTTGTATTCGATCTGTATGAAGGTTGAAATTTCAGGATTTTTTTTTTTTTTGCACAGCATTGAATGCACCTTATTATTCTCCAAACAACTTTGACTGTTGCAGAAGATTAAAGAGACATACAACAACTTTCATTAATCTATTAAAATACTCAAAGTTTATTAGAGAAGTGTAATAAATCACAAGAGTTTAATCATGACTGCACCGCAATTTCCTATCATCATCTGCATTTTGAAAATGAAAATTTGTTTTTTATTAATTTAGGTGGCTGATAGATAGCAACACTAGCGCTTTAGTAAAGACGTAGCCTTTTCGATTCCTGCCAAAAACCCTGGGTATTGTCCGCAGACAAGCTAATCTCTTGCGTTTTATATAAAATAAAATTTCAGCTGCTGCTTTAAACTAAGACTTCTCTTTCACAGTCCGGACAGTCGATTTCACAACTAATTTTATATGAAAACTGCTCAGCCTTTTTAATGGCTTCTATCATTTGTTAATATTGAAAAATTTACAAAAAAAAAAGAAAGAAAATGAAAGAAAAAATCGTATATATCATTTTCAGTTCATGACTTACAAGGGGCTGTGCACATATTATGTAACGCTCCACGGGGGTTAAAGATTTGTTACGGATTGAAAATTTTGTACTGAAAAATTAGTAAATTGGTGGGAGGGGTATAAAATCTCTGAAAAAAAAAATTTCAAAAAAATTAATATTGCTAATGAGACTTTACGCCATTTTAGTTTTGATGTAAACTGGCAGGGTGAAGGTGATAAGTAGTAGTAAGTCGAAGGGTTAGAGAGCCAATCTTAGAGGCCATAGTAGCTCAGTTCGTTTCATAATAGACAAAAAACCATTTCGTGATTAATAAAAGGGTTTCAACGTTCAACCCCTCTTCTTCAGACAAAAAGAAGAAGCAGCCGGCAGAGGTTACTGAGCTCTCCTAACATAGGAAACGTTAGTGTCATCATATGGAAGTTTAAGAAATGATTAGCAAGGACACAAATCACATAGCAAGGAACTGCACCACTACTCAATTATATGATGTACATTGTTTAGCGGCAGGTGTCATCCCAATATGATCACTAAACTATTTTTAGTAAATATTTTTTTATAATTATGAAAAATTTTTGGTGAATGACAAAATTTCGCGAAGTATGTTTTTAAAAAGGTATAAAACTATAAATTTGCAACACTTTTTTAACTGCCAGTCATTTTGTCAGCTGTCAAGTAATTTATGTTTAGTTTGGCTGACCATTTTAACATAAATAGAGTGACCCCTGAATAACGCTTTTAAATTGTGCAAATTGGGCCCAAAGCAATATTGCCGTTGATCACGATTTTCATTAGCGAAATTTGTTACAGCCAATTGTGACCGCTATAGAGCCATGATTACTGACTTTTTCGTTTATCAATTGAACACACATGATGTGCAGGAGGAGCTGTTGTTTCAACAAGACGGTGCAACATGTCACACAGCTCACACCACAATTGATTTATTGAAGGAAACGTTTGGTAACCCCATGGTTTCACGTTTCGGGTCCTTGAATTTGCCACCAAGATCGTGAGATTTATTGCTGCTGTGGGGATATGTGAAATCGCTAGTTATTGCCGATATACGGCCGCAAATGTTGGAAAACGTCATCAAAAGTTGGACCTCCAGATTAGACTACGTCCGAGACAACCGTGGTGATCACATGCGAGGAGTAATATTTATCCGCACAAAAACATAAATGTGAAAATAAGGCCAAGTTCCTATCCAAAAAATTTCGACCGTAAAAAGTACTGAGATCAAAATAAGGACCAAGTTCTTGATAGGTACCATTCCATTTCATTTCTAGGCAACCTGTAAGCTTGCCAATATTTTTCCAATAATTCTTTCGCATATTAGAAAGGCAATTATGGTAGGAAACGTCATGTTTTGCCACTTTGTTTGACAAGTTTTCATGTACATAAAAGACCAAGAAAGGGGTCCGTGACCAGGAATTTGGTGAGAACCCCTGTATTAAAGGCTTATAAAATGAATTTTCACACAAAATCCATTATCTAAAATTTTATTAAAGCAAAAATATGTACGTATGTATATCTTGTAAATAAGTCAGATATTATTTATGTCTGGTTAAAAAAAATAAAGGAACAAAAGGATTCTTATAAATAAAAAGGTATGAATATTTTATTACATTTCAACGTCTTGTTAACATATTTTTGACAGCTTCTTAGTTTCACGTACATACATACACATGAATGTAGTATATGTATGTGTAGTTAGTTGTGTGTGTGTATGTGTGCAAATTTTCATATGTCAAACAATACGTAGAAATGCTTTTTGACAAGTGCAGCAAAGTATTTTTTTTATTATCTTATATGAAAATCCCAACAAACCTCAAACTTAATAAATACAAAAATATTTTTAGAAAAAATTAAATAAATATAACATCTCCTCCTTAGAATATCAGTGAAACTAATGAATAGATTAAAAACAATGTTATTACGGCTTTAAGATAATGTTGTTGCTGAATTGTTTCTTTCGTTTAGTGTCGGAACGTCTGCTTAATTTTTGAAAGAACAAAATATCGAAGAAAATAGAATAAAAAAACAAATCAACTGCAAAACAATTTCAATTCTTTTTAGTTAAAAAGTTAGCCTGAGTTTGTGTGTTTGTGCAGAGTTTTAAGAATTTTAAGCTTCTATCGCGGGCTTTGAGGCGACCGAATCAAGAAATTTTGAAACGTTTGTTTCTTAAGTCTTTTGTTTTTGAAACGAAAAAACCTGACACTCAGTTTGTTTCTTAAGTCTTTTGTTTTTGAAACGAAAAAACCTGACACTAAGTTTGTTTCTTAAGTCTTGTTTTTTTAAGTATTTAAATCGGCCAATGTGTGTTAACCCCTAAAGTATGCTATTGATTTTGATTTCATTAACATACAGTATTGCCAGAAAAACAACGGAGTTATTAAACAAAACGTAATAATATAATTGCATAAGTTGATAAAAAAATGCAATGCAATAGCTTTACCGCGGCAGTCCCCGAGTACCACATGTCTTTTTTTTTTTTTTTGTAGCAAATTTATAAACAAAAAATTAAAATTATTGTTTTTTTTTCTATTTATTTTTTATAGCAAAAGTTAAAAATATCCTTTTAAAAACACATAAATGAAGTAAAATATGTTATAAATATTAGAAGACCTTTTTCTCTTAAAAATATATGAATAAATTTTGAATTTATTCACAATTATGGAAGTGAAGGTGCTTTATTTGTATGTCTTTTTGTGAGTGTGCTCCTAATTTATCTGTTTTTATGCAAAATGACTAATAAATAAACCAAAGAAGTGTAAAAGATTTGATGGTAGAAATTTTTCCGATATTTTTTTCACATTTTTAAGCAAACAATTAATTCTTTTTATTAAAATTTTACACACTTTTACACAGACGACGAATAATTACCCAAGTGAAAGCACTTAACAACTACAGCGGTATAAAACAATAAATATCCTTGTGTACTGGGATATAATATAAAATAACAGCAAAACTGTATGTAGAGAAGTGGAGGCAACAACAATAAAAATAAGTTTAATACGAACAAAAAATAAAAAGATACCCGCATTTCTCTTGATATGCATAATAAAATCGTAAAATGAAGAAGCCAGAAACTTTAACAAGAATAAGAATAAATAAATAAAAATAACGAAATGAAAATGTTGCAAATTGAGAAGCATAAGAAAAATAAAAATTATAAAGAATAATATTGAAAAGTAAGTATCGCTAAAATTGCAGATATTTCACACGCTATTTTACACAATACATATAAACAAAATCGCATACAAAACGAGGCTTGTTCAGTAAGTTTACTTTTGTAAATGTTTTACATATATTTTTATTAAACAAATATTTTACTTCCTGCTATCAAAAGTAGAAAATTACCGAGTACACACCAAATTTTAATCAGATCTCGGCGTTTTAACTGTTTTTACGATAATGTCCGAATGAATGTAGGTATGATCGTAGAATGTGTGCGATTCGGAAGACATTCGAGTTTGAGAATCAGGGCCCAAATCGTTACATCCGTGAAAGTACAACTCGTCCCGTAATTACTGTATAATTGGATGGGAAATTACGTGACAAGTTGTACGTTCACGGATGTAACGATTTGGGCCCAGATTTAATGCGAATATAAATATCTAATAAAATAAGGTAGTCCCACAAAGTCATCAAATTCATCTTCTACCATCATAAGCTCTCAGATTTTGGGAGTCTCAATTGGTTCAAGATTTTAGTGCTGCACTGTATACGAGTAATCGGACAATAAATTGAAGAGTTCTAAGGGAAAAGGAACAAATTAAGGAATAAAACTTTAAGCACACTGGCAGTTTAAAGCAAGAGTTTTGAAGATCCATAAATAAATTGAAAAACTTATTGGGAAAACAATTTTTATTTGGTGGGGTAGGGGGCGGTGTTTGATAGGAGAAACAACTTGTTTAATCGGACCAAAACTGCAAGCAAACTTTTTAAAACAAAAAAAATATGATCATCCCGTAGTTGGGTGCCGCCGCGGCTGATTGGTAGCAATTTCAGACTAGTAGTCCGGAGGTTGTCGGGTGTTTTCTGCAGACAAGCTAATCGCTTTGCTTTGGTGGTTGTGTTTGTTTCAAAAATAAAAATATTTATGAAGGAGGCATAAAATTACAACCCCATTTTAACAAAAAATTTATGAGAAGCAACTGCAAGCAAACCCTTTCAAACCAAAAACGCTTGATTTAATAAAACCATAAGTCAATTAAAAAACCCCATTTTTCGAACTTTATTGCCGCTGATATCTCTCAAACTATTTAATGGATGTTGGTTCTGAATACGAGGTTTGTTCAAAAGAAAAGGTGAATTTTGAATTCGATTCTCGATTTTTTTTTTTTTTTTGTTATGATGGTACACATGTGTTAGTCATATGTTGGCATTATCAGTTCATTTGGATTAGAAGTTTATTGTTGACAACTGAAAAGGTTAGTCACGTTTGTGTGTGTTCTTCGACTTTTGATTAAATTATGAGCAAAAGCAACGTCGAATTAGTATCACTCAGGAGTTGTTGAATGACTTCAACGACGTCATAACTGGTGACGAAACGTGTGTATACGGTTATGACGTCGAAATCAACGCACAATCATTCCAATGAAAGTAGCCATATGAGCCAAGACCGAAAAAAGCACGCCTAGTTCGACCAAATGGCGTGGTGCATCATGAGTTCTTGCCACCAGGCAACGCTTGCGTGAAGCAATACGGCACAAACGATCGGAATTGTGGAGAAAAAAATCATGAATTCTGCATCACGATAATACGCCAGCTCACACATCAAAGCTTTTTCGTGATTTTTTTGCCAAAAACAACACCCTAATCATGCCGCAACCACGTTATTGACCAGACTTGGCTCCCTGCGACTTTTTCCTATTCCCAAAACTGAACAGGCCAATGAAAGGAAAGCGTTTTGCAACAATTGATTAGATAAATAAAGGCGGAATCGAAGAACGAGCTGATGGCCATAACGAGAAGAGCATTTCAGAAGTCCTTAGAGGATTGGAAGAAGCGCTGGCATAAGTGCATTATATCTGAGTGGGATTACTTTGAAGGGGACAAAATGACTATTGATGAATAAGTAAATACTTTCAGAAAAAATCAAACTTCACCTTTTCTTTTGAACAAACCTCGTATAAGAATAAACTAGATTTTGGATTTAATCGGTCGAATTTCTTCAAAAAATTTTTTTTTCGAAAATTCTTGAAGTTTATTTAAGGAGTCAAGTTATTAGCCCACAAACTCTAAGCGGAAATTTAGATCCGAATAATTAAGCAAACATACACACATAGTACATACGAGTACATCAACGTAAAATTAGTCAGATTAGATTTCTGAGATCTCAAATCTGATGAAAACTCGATTTATGGACATCGGAATTAATTCAGTAATTTGCTATTTTTGACAGCGGGAAATTAAAAACTACAAAATTTAGTAGAGAAATATATATGTATGTATGTAGTTATTGGCTTGAAGTTGTTTATATTATTCATTTTAGTAGGAAGTACATATACACGTGTATGTAAATATGTGCCAGTATGTAAACTTCTGTAGCTGCTCTCGTGCGAGCTCTTACGAACACATAAAATCGTATAGTATTTTGCACGTTTAAAATAAGCTACTCAGTGTTTAACAAACATACAAGCTTACAACCATACAAAGTGTTAATAAGTATATGCCACATTATTGCATCCACAAAACATACAGCAACCGAAAACAACAGCATTGTATGGTTGTGCTCTGCTTGCACTGTATTTATGCCACCGTAGAGAACATTAAAATGTGAAAAAAAAACAAAATTTATTTTTGGTGAAAATGAAACCATTTTGTATTTTTGTCACCCATTTTGTAAATATATATGTATGTATGTATTATTTGTGTATGTACACGTATGTACATATGTGTTGTAACTCCTTGGACAACAACATATTGCTGCAGTACAAGCAACGAACTCTTGCACACCAAATTGTTATTAAAAAGAAAAGAAAACTACAACAAAAAATGTATAAGTATTAATAACAAGGATACTTCAAGCAGCTGATGCTGTAACAACTCATCTAAGGATTTTAAAAACATTGTCATATAGATAGCCTTAAGGAGTTGCGGAAATAAATGTGAAGTGTGTAACAATGTAGAAATGTACGTAAATAGCAGGCAGCATGCAGACAACTTGCACTTTTCATAATTACACACTGCATCTGTGCAAAGTAATATTTAACCAAACGGTTATAAAATCAGCAAGACATGAGAAGAAAAAAATATTGTGTCACAGTTTATTTTACTTCACTGAAATGTAATTCATCTGCATCATTGTACGTTTAAACTCCTGATAGGGTACTTTAAATTTCTACTAAAGCCATAAATTTATCACTCATCTAGTATTTTTATCTGTTTGCTGCTGTGTGCCAGAACACTTGTCGTACGTTCATGTGGGGGTTGAACATAAAATTTACGTGGATTTACTTGTGCATTGTACAATATGTTGTATGATGATAAACAAACAAAAAAAATTAATATTTAACCAGAAATATTAATAAGTAAAAACAAAATGGTGTCAGACACGAAATCAAGTTTTTTTTTTGTTGTCAACATTATCATTTACATCCTTTTTGCACCACCTCCTGCTGATAGCAACAAGCTGCAGTTAATTTTATAATAGATTATTGAGGGAAATCATTAAGTAATGTAATAAGGAAACTATTAATTAAAGATTTTTTAAAGATTTAAAAGGATTACTATAGACTAAATTCGTTAATATGTATATATAAGTAAATAACAAATTTTTAAGAATGAAAACATTAAGTGGGTGTGCTATAGGCTCTAAAGTAGTACAAGTAATAATTGTTAATCCAAAAATATGGTGGGGGTCGAATGAAGTGCCATATAAGGGATTTCCACTCTGAAGTATTGTTGACCTTCTCCCCAAATGATTGGAAAACGGAATTCTTGTGGCTCGATGGATAATCAATTAAGCTATTTTAAGTTATTGCATCGCGGGCTTTGAGGCAACCGAATCAAGAAATTTTGAAACGTTTGTTTCTTAAGTCTTTTGTTTTTGGAACGAAAAACCTGACACTAACGGCATGTTCAACGATGTCGAAGAGAAGAGTTCGATCGCTTTCTAATCGAATGAAAACTGATTTGGGTTCAACAACTGGTTTTTTATTCGAACGTTGATTCGAATGAAAATTCAAATGAAAACGTAAGTACTTTCATGAAAAATTCCGTTCAACTATTTCGAACATACGGACATCATTGCACTTGTTCTTTTGCTTTCGTTTTAAAAATATTTTGCCAAAAACATATGAAATTTATATAAAAATATTTTTTAAAACATTGATAAGTACATTTATGTATGTAAATACATGCATATATACATTTAGCCAAGGATGCAGTTTGAGTTTTTGGGGGAGGGAGAAGTTGTAACTGAAACATACTATTTTGCATATGTAAGTTATTGAAAATATGATACGATCCATTTTAGTTATACAAATGAAACTCTTATTTATTTATTCTTGGGAGTTTATAATGAGAAAATTAGCTTATTCTAAAGTTTTTTTTATAACTATTGATTTCCAATATAAAGTTGACACAATTTCAATTTAACAGTTTTAATTCTATTGCAAAATTCTAGTTTGAAATGTTTGTTGTTGTTCTTATAGATATTAGTGTGGATTATTGTTCTTAAATTTTAAAGGGATTCAGTGAATGAGCTAAATTTTATTTCTACAAATGTATGTCTTTAGAAACTTATTGGTTCATGAGCAGCTCCAGGACAGTGTCCGTACCTCGTAATTCCCAACGACTTATAAACGTACGCCTTCAGAATCTTCTTTGTTAGAAAAAAAAAATATACGGCAATCTGCCTGCATATTTATTGTTGCCTTTAAATAAATATGTACATACATACATACATACATTGTCTTTATTATTTGTTTGTAATTTTTTATTACTTTCGTTTATTTTTATATATCAAACGTGATTTATACAATTTTAAAGAAAATAGCTAAAACAATTAAAATTTCTTATGTGGCAATATTTTGAAAAACGTAACTACATTCGATCGAAAGCTGTCGATATCGTTGAACCCAAATTGATTAGACTTCGAGCGGTTGGCTTTCGATCGCTTAGATTTTCTTTCGACATCGTTGAACAGGCAGTAAGATTGTTTCTTACGTCTTTTGATTTATTAAGTATTTATATCGCCCAATGTATGTTAACCACTAAAGTATGCTATTGATGTTGATTTCATTAACATACAGTATTGCCAGAATAAGAACGGAGTTATTAAACAAAACGTAATAATATAATTGGATAGGTTGATAAAAAAAATGTTATGCAATAACTTTACCGCGGCAGTTCCCCCCACCCCCCCCCCCCCCCCGAGTGCCACACGTCTTTTTTATATCTTGTATAATTATCATGTCAGGGTGGAAAAAATCCTTAAGAACGACTGAAATCCCACGCTAAGCATGATATATTTAGTATGCAGTGCAGTTTTTGGATATTTTTTTAAGATATTTAAATTTTTTTATAAAATGAAAAATGACCAAAAAAAAAGGGCGCCTAAAAACGAAAAATGATCCAAAATTCTAAAATCAAAATGTCAGCCATTATGGAAAAAATGGACCCAACACTTTTCCAATAAAAATTAGAAAATATAGTTTTGAGGCCACTTTTCTTATATTGGGGACATTTTTCATGGAGCCTATAAATAAGTGCACTTTGTTTCCTGAAATATAACATTTATAACAGTAAAACTAAAAATATTTTATTAATTTATTTGTTTACTACATATTAACCACAATGAAATTAATATGGGGTGAAATGTGACCCCATGCGAGTACTTCTGTGATATTCTTAGTGCGAGTATGCAAGGATTAATAAGAGTAGACAATCATTACGAGCAGAGCTCCAAGTCGTTTTAAAATTTTCGGAGGCGGCGGCTAGGCAAAACATTACCGGCGGCAGCTCAAAGTCGGCTACAGTCAATAATTTTTTAGAAAAAAAAATTTAATGTGTTTAATCAACTTTTACTACAACTGTTAAGGTACGGTCACATCCGACAAACATTTGCCCAAAAAAGCGTAACCACTAAATACTAATGAAAACACTTTTACGTTAAACAGTTTGCTACATAATTTATAGAAAATATAATAGAATCTTATCTTATTAGATGCTGTTTAACTTAATAAATAAATGCATAAATCAAAAAGTTTTTCATTGGTATTTAGTATTTACGCTTTTTTGGGCATATGTTTGCCAGATGTGACCGTACCTTTAGGGTTTAACAGTACTCTGTTAACTTGAAAATTGCCGCGATTAAAATTTTTGGTTCAAATCCTTTCTAATTAAATTTAAATTTATCTACACACACAGTCGGCTGACATTTATTAGTCGTCGTAATCGTCTGAAATTTCTTAGCCGATGTGAGCCGCTCATGTCGGCGGCGGTTCGAGCACGACTTGGAGCTGTGATTACGAGGGCCAGTTCCTGACTTGATAATTAAGTTACAGTACTTTTCGCTTATAGTCACATCTCTTAGATGCACACATTTTGTGGACTATATCGCTAATGTGACTATAAGCACATTTTTCATATATGCCACACTATTGCATATAACCAATTCGGATAATATAATAAATTATAAGTAATTTTTTTTTATTTATTTTGACAGATTTTTCTAAGCACTTGTGATTAAATGTCGTTAAAGAAAATAAACGTCAAAAGAAACAACAGTGTTGCATTTTTCTAATTGCTCTTAGTACTTTTTGGTTTGTGTCCACAATAACTAATTAAATTTTTTTAGAATTTTTTGGTTTGTGACTATATCCAATAAAAAATGCATGCAATTTTAGTTTTTGCACTCACAACTACGTGGCTTATATGCAAAATGTGCTTATATCGCTAATGGACTATATAGTTAATAATTTGTATGAAATTGACTGTTAGAGGGCATGAAAAGCCTTAAAATGGACTATATCGCTAAATGGACTATAAGCAGTGTGGACTATAAGCGAAAAGTACTGTATTACTTTTAAGTTCTAATTAAATTCCAAATTGTGCTTTTGAGAGCATATTAAAAAAAATACCTACTTAATTATAATTTAAATGAACTTCCTTGTGTATTTAAATAATAATTAAGATTTACGAATTTCCATATCTTTTTAACTGCTTGTTCTTCTTATTTAAAACAAAGCCAATACAATATTTGTGGCTGCTGGCAAATTGCATAAAATTTGCTTAATTTTTCCTATTTCTAGCTTAAATAAATATGTAAGTATGTATATATTAGCGTGCCAATTTTTGGGATTTTCGGGGTATACATATTTGGGAATTATTCTCTATGTGTTCCAATCAGCTGTTCTTTTGGGAAATTTTTAAGTGTGCCAAGTTAGCATCGACGTATTATCGTCGAATTTAGTTATAAAAAAAAACGGGGAAAAAAAGAAGATTTTGGGTGGATTTTCCAGGTAAAGTCATAGAAATACGTGCGAAAGCCGGTATTGGCCAGGAAAAGTCCTAAGGATGAAGTATATACTTCCCCATATTTAATTCGAAAAATTACGCTATTTCAATGACTTTACCTGGAAAATACACCCAAAATCCTTTATTTTTTCCCCATTTTGTTCCCTAGTGTATGTAACCAATATTATATTTTTAATTTTTTATTTACTTTTTTATTAATATAAAATGTTATAAGTATTTCCTATAAACGACCAACTTGAAATTTAATGGAATTAATACTATTTACTTGAATTCTTGTATGAATTTGTTTCATTTCAAAATTACCTTAAATTTGTTGTTAAATTGTTGCTTAAGAAAACGTTTACCAGCACTGTTTTCTACTTTTTGCAATGATGTGGCGAAAATGGAAGACACAAAAAACAACAGCGATTACAGCAAATTGTTGTAATGTAATAAACACGGCAAATTATGTTTTTGTTTACGTTTTTGTGATTTGCTTGTCTGGTATTTGTTTTCGCTGTCTTCTTGCCGTTGTTGTTTCTTTTGCTTTATTCTTGCTTATGACTGTATTTGTTGGTCATAAAGGAATTTCTTTATGGTTGCGAAATTTATTTTAGAGACCAAATATAAAAATCAATTAATAGATAATGGCGTTAAATTAATTATATTTAGCACTTTACTTTTATCAGTTTATATTGCACTACACTTATATTTCTGTTGAAATATTTTATAAGAACCGGTGTTTTTGTTCTTTTTACTTTGTCGCACACACTTGTTTTAACAAACTTCCTCAAATTACTACGACTTAATTTAGAATATAGGATCTTTATTTTTTTTTTTTGTTTTAGAACAATTACCGCAAAAAAGATTCTATAATATTCACTTGTAGCTCACTATCATAAGCTCATTCTTTATACAAATGGTATTCTTGGTTATTTTAAATCCTGAATAATTTATTAAAATAATTGAATGACCGACCGCAAATAGAAACAAAAGAAAGAATGTAAAATGAAATGAGAGCTGCCACATCTCACCACCGAAATAACATTTGCCGACTTGGACATTTTTGCCAGATTTCTTGTCTTAAAAATAATTATCGTGCTGCCACTAGTAGTGCAATAATATTTGTGCTGCCACTAGTAGTGCAGTACGAATATTATTTAGAATTTGTTAGCAAGGACAGAAACCATAAAACAATAGACACTTTTCAACAAACTCTTCTTAGACTAAAACCAAAATAGATTGGTTTCAGCGCTGCCATTGTGGATTTTCTCATTAAAAATTTGGTCGGTTATATATCGGATGGCAGGATAAAAGTTATTATAGTTGCTTTGAGAAAATCTACTTTAAATAATTATTTAGGACTACTGCTCTTCATGAAAATCTTCAATTATCGGCTACGTTATTGACTATTGAACTTATGTAAAACGCCTCTAACGTCATGGCTGGTAATGCAGGTCGTCGTGAAAAAACCTTACCAACAAAACTATCAAGGAAATTCAGGAATACTATTCTGGGCTATAAGGCTTCTTATTTTATAAGAAATTATTGGGCATTCATACTGTATTTTATATGCTGTTTTTACTTTGTTGATGGTATTAGAGCTGCAAAATTTCCAGAAAATATGGCGGAAGAGAATAGTTCCCTAGAAAATAACCCCCTGATATGACCATAAAATGATGATATGAAAAAATTTCTTTCTGTGTTTTGGAATTTTCGAAATCAAGCTAAAAAAATGCGGTATTTCGGAATTAATATCAAATTTTTTGAAACTTGGTTTTTATTTCCGAAATTATATTTTGAAAATTCAATATTAATTCAAAGTATTAATTTCGAATATAGCGTTTGATTTTTAGGAACTATTTTTAAAATTTGGTATCTTAAAAATTTTCCAAATCGATCAATAAATAGTGAAATTCTAAAAAAACAATGATTTATTAAAAAATATTCCTGCAGACTACCTCGCAGTATGAAGTAAAAACACAATTTTTAAAAGATTTTACAAAAATGTGAGCTCAGTCGGTCTTTTTAGCAGCGACACACATTTTTTAATATTTTTCCAACTTTAGTATATTTTTTTTTTTGCTTTTATCGAAGTAATCTGTAGTTCTATAGGCGCATATGGCCGGTGGAAAATCAGACAGGGATTTTCACTCGCTGAGTCCGAAAACGGCCATTAAATTTTGATACTTTTGTCGAGATTGTGTCTTAAGTCTTTCGTTTTGGGAACAGCTGTCTTAGGATGCAACAAAAGACTTAAGACACATACATACATATGTAGATCCAAAAAAATATTTTATGAATTCGTCTGTGAATTAAAACTATTCTGAAATTCAATAAAAAAAAGTCATAAATATGTAGTACGGTCTTTGTATTACTTTTTTGTTGCAATTCTTTTGGTGTCACTATTTTCATAATTTAATTTATATACATTTACATACATATTTTACATGAGTTTTACAAAAATAATTAATTGTTGTACGTTTTTTATAAAATATAGTATTTCGTGTAAATTTTCTCTAAATAAAATATTTACATATTTCTAAAATCTGGAAGACTTTGTTCTTCTGGTTAAAATATTTTTTCTAATTAAATTATGCATTAATTACATGGTATCACATTAAGAACTATTGACGAACACAATTTATCAGTTACATACATTTAGATTTTTTTTTTTACTGTTTGGCAAATACAATAACGGCCTATTTCACTATGTCGAAAGAAAATTTCCATATGTTTTCATTCGTACAAATACATTTGATACAAAAACAAATTCTAAAATTTTGTTTTTGTATCAAATGTATTTGTACGAATGAAAATAAAATTCAAAATTCTTTCGACATCGTGAAATCGGCAGTAAATATTTAATAAATAATTTTTTCACAAAATAACCCTGTTTCAAAAGTTTTGAGTAGAAATTTTGTTTTAATTTAGAGTCCAGATTTGTGTAAAAAAAAGACGTACAAGACATTAACGCATTTAAAATGAAAAAAATAGTTTTACTTTTCACATAATTCTGACATTGAGAGGAACCGTTTGGTTAAGGGAAGAAAACCACACATCAAATAAAAAATTAGTGCCAGAATTGTGTGTTTTCTTTTATCAAAGTATTGCTAAGTTTGAATACAGGGTGTAACAAAATTAACGAGCTTGTCTCGGGATATAAAGTTGTTATTGTTACGGAAATTATGGAATTCTATTAAACCACTATTTTGTTCTACCACGCCCATTTGGGTGAAACTTTACCGAAATTCCATTCATCTGGATGACCAGCATGTTCTATATCCGCTATATTTTCAGCTGAAGACCATTTGAATGGTCCTACACTCGATTGGCGTAAAGCAAACGCTTTCATGTCATTTCTTACAGGCCGGCGATCTGTTATAATTTCCAATTCAGCCAATTCAGCAGCATCGTCGACACTTACACTTAAACGATCATCCAAAATAGCGGAATTAATAGTTCCATCAGATTGTACTGGTTCCTCCGGCGGTGATCTTGTCTGCGTGTGCTGGAGTCGCATAAATACCGGGCCAGCAAAAGCATGATAATCACTCACTCCCAAACGAGCATTATACGCAAATAGTTTAATATCAATATTTCCATAAGCCACCGAAGTCTCTTCATCCAAAAGATCACCGCGAAAGCCATGTGTTCTTAAAAATGTATCTACAGATTCCAAGTTGGTAAGTTCTTCCTTTTCGCTGGGCGTTACATTGACGGCATATAAGGAGTCACTTTGAACTTTACTGGCTTCCAAGATTTCATCAAAATAGGGCGTACCATTAGCTAACCAAACGGTGGCATTGTCTTTGAGAAAATAGTCGGTAACATCTTTCATATGCAAACGACCCGGCAATTGTTCAGCTATCCAGACCAGACCCTTAAAACGATTGAGACGTTCGGTAATGGCAGCTTCATCATTGGGATTCAAAGGCACCGGTTTATCATCTTCTTTGCCATCTACTTCCAGGGCTCGATATAAATTATCTAAAGGTCCCAATTTATTCAAGTCAACCGTAATCCATTGTTTGGATCCCGTAAAAGGATGGCGCGACATGGCTTTGGCCCAAGTTTTACGATTTTGTGCTATACGATTTGCAGCCATGACCCGTGCGGCCAAAGGAATGGCTTCATTTACATTTACGGTCTGCCACAAACCTAAATTTTCATTTTTTATAGCCACACCAGCAACAATTGATTGCACCTGTCTGCCCTTGACCACATAAAAGTCATCGGTAGAAGCCAAAATACCTGGATAACCGGTAAAGGTTATATCCACACCAGGTACGGTATTGGATCTTTGATTTGGTCCAAAGTGAAAATGAAATTTATAGCGTTTCTGAATTCTCAGCATGGAGGCATAACTGCCAGCCGTACTATGACCAAACAGCAATTGTCCCGTTGGTGAATCAGTTGCTTGAAAAATTTTCGTTAACATCGTGGCACTGGGTAAATTGAAATTTTTATTAACCACGAACGAGCCTTTTATTTGATCCACCTCGACGCGATTCGCGCTACCAATCACATAGTTTTCATAGTAAACTCTTAGATCTTGTATATCGGCTGCTGAATTCATTAATAGAAAATCGGAAAATGGTATTTCTTCTTCCAGATCAGAACGTGCTCTCTTTGCTCCTTGTCTGTAGCCAGTTTCTAAACCTTCCAGCTGATTGAAGTACAAACTAATTTGATGCCAATAATGATCGCTTTCTTGTTTCAGAATTGCATTCTCCTTAATCTTGACATAGTTGTCCGTTAAGAGTTCACGCAGCCAGGCACAAAAGTTTTTAGCTTCTTCGTCGTGTTCGCAAGATGACTGAATGGTGCTGAAAATTAAAAAAAAAAACTTTTTTTGTAGAAAGATCATTAAATTTTTTTTTGATTTGTAAACTCCGATTTTACTTTAGCCATTGGTGATAAACCTGTTTCCAGGTTAGTGATCCTTCTATAATGCCAGCACCGTAGGCCTGTACCCAATCGGGAAATGATCGTTGAGTTTCGATTTCGATTTGGGCCCAGCTGAAACGAAACGAAAGAAGGTACAATTGTCAACTATTTTTACTTATGTACAGTACAAGCTCGATTTTCGCGACTAATTAAAAAACAGACCTGTCGCGATAACAGAACCAAACATTTTATTGAATAATTGTATGTAATTTTTAAAATTAGAAATGTTGTTATAAGAGTATTTACTTTTTAAGGATTTTTAAAGAAATTGAAGATTTTGAATCGTTTTTTTTTTATTCTTGGGCACTCAGCTTTCTTTAAAGTGCAACGTTTTTAAATCTCTAATTTTTGAGAAACACTTGGCTTTAAAATATGTTCAACATTTATTTCCCATATTAAGAGAAGTATTTACACAACAATTGACACGAATAAACTGACAAAATTGAAGATCAAAATCATCCAAAAAGATTAATATACCAAAGGGAAGGGGATTTTCCTTTTTTTGGTTATCGATATTGTAATTAAATTAAAAAAAAAAATATCGCGCAAATAGAACCCGTTTAGTTAATCCATTTAACCCTTGAATGCACCGGCAAACAAAATAAACATAAGATTAATGGTAAATCAATAGCTAAATTTCCAGCTAAGAAAATTAACACTGGAATACTTTGCCGCCGATTCACAAGAAAAAATTGAAAATCGTCGTTTTTAAAATAATGAAGAAGCAAAACCAGAAATAATAATTCCAAATTTTTTTTATTCAAAAATATATACAACTAGCTGAGCGCCCCGGCTTCGCATGGAATCTATTTAGTTTTATAAATTTCGATTTACCTAATCAAAGTACATCACGACTTTCACGAAAAGTCATAACTCAGGAACGCATAGACCGATTTCGTGCAAACTTTAGATAAACCATCTACACGACAATACGAAAAAAACTAATTTAATTCGGTTTGACCGTTCGTGAGTTATAAAGTTATAAAGTATAAAAGTTATATATAGACGAAGATAAAAATTAACCCCAGAATACACTTATTTCAGAAAAAAAAAAATGAGAAAACAAAACGTTCAACTTACCCATTTTCATAGATGGAATCCTTGTAACATATTCTTGCAGCACCTTTTGGAATGTTCAGAAGATCATTTTGCTGTTTCCAATACTCGATTTGGAAGCCAACTTTTTTAGTCCAAAATGCTGTAGCGCAATATGTACCATCATATTCTGGACGTTCCATGTAAGCAATGAAGAAGGCACCAATTACCAGCAAACCGGCGCCGATTAGAATGTACGTTCCAATCCGGGTCTTTTGCCATGATGCACCAACAACTTTTAGGACTGTACCCGCCGTTTTGAAGCCGTTTAAAACCAAAGAAAAACTTAAAATTGCTGACACTCTACTTTTATCTCTTTATTTATTATTTTTTTTTTTTTTTTCTTTTTTTGTCACACTCGGCTCGCTCTCTTTTTTGTAATATTCCAATGCGAGAATTACTTAAACAATTTGATGTAGGGTCGATCGAGGAAAGAACTTGGCAACGATTTTTTGTAGCATTCAACTTTTTTATTTCAAATAATTCAAATCAGCTCTGACGGCGTATGAGTGTCCTTGAGGAGTCAGGTTGTTGTTTTGTGTGTTGTTAATGTCGCCAACTTGTACGTACTGACCCGAGCCGCGGCAGTAGTGAATGTCTACTTTCTCCTTAAAAACGACCTTGTTGGTCATCGGAGTATGTTTTTTTTTTTTTTTTTTTTTTGCAGAATCGTGTTAGAATTGGAATTTTTTTCTACTATCGGCTTTTCTCAATTTTTCTTTTTTTTTTTGAGATTTTTCTTTGGGTGCTTTTAAAATATTATAGACCACAGTGATGATTGATTTGAAGGGTTTGATGAATCAATTTTTTGATGTAGTAAATTTTTCAGTAGTTGTTGTTTTTTTCTTGTTGATAAGAAGAAGTTTCAAAGGATTTTGAAGTTGAGAGTTGTATGTAAGGCCAAAAATTTTAGTATCGTAGAGAAATTTTTTTCAGGAAATGGAATTATTTATTATATAAATTTCCCTAAAAAGATAAATAAAATGTATATATAAGTAGATAATATATCGCCAGCTCAAATGCATGCAGTTTGGTCCACAAACTATTTGGAATTCCGAGGGACAAGCTTCCCTCTCCCCCCCATCCACCTCCTTCAATATATTGATTATCGATCTACTTCCTCTTTTGTGGATTGATTTTCAAAACTAAATTATTGTTTTAAAGCAATTGTTTGCAGTTTGGTCCCATACATTTTTTTACGGAGGGCTAAGCGCGCCCCTTTCCCCTTAGTATATATCAGCGTGTTACTGCTGCTATTCTAGACACATATAAAAAACTAACTCTAGTCCATTGATCTAGAGTCGTGTAAATCGGGGGATATATTTTATTAATATTTTATTGCTTTGATCTAATAAAATCATGTTTTAAAATAGTGAAAAGAATTGTTGTTGTTATTACAAATATCATGTTTTCGTATAACGTTTGTGTTCAATTTCTTTTTAATAATTTTTCCATTTCCGACAAACAAAAGTATTAAGAAAAATTTAATTGTTTTCAATATTATAACCTTTAGCTCGGTCTCAAAAGCTGTAGTAATATTTAAGAAAATATTTAATCTTTTGATTTATTGGCTTTTTATAAAAACATCGACCTTATTTGCAACAATTGTATTTTCTTAAATCTCTTTTGTTTATAATTAAAATGAAATTTTCGAAAAATTTTTGTTGCTTTCCAGGTTTCTCAGCAGTAGTTCTGAATATTATTGTGTTCCATTGGAATCTGATTGCACAGATGCTTTTCTATTCAATATCAAAGAGATTTAATTTTGTGAAGAAAGAAAAAAAATCTTTTTAAAAAAATAAATTTTAATGCAACTTTGAATGACAACAGACTGTAAATGCGCCGTTAAAATGTTATAAAAAGTCCGAATTGTAAATAATTTTACAATATTTTTGCAAATGCATTGTTTTTCAACCCTAAATATTTAACTTAATGTCTGATGAATGTGAAATTGCTACCAATGAAATAAATAAAATAAATTTTTTTTTTTTTGGAAATTCGGCCATTATAAAGCGGAATACCGAAAACTGATTTTTACAAATTGGCAAGGTGAACCTGCATTTTATTTTATTAAATCGTTTTGACTTCCGGAATGGTAACTAGATGGTATAATATAAATAATAATAATATTTTTAAAATTTTCAACAAATTGAACAGGCAATGAACAAGAAAGAATTAAGATATTTCTAATATTTCACTGTTGGAATTATTATTAGGAATTAAAATACCACCAGCAGTTTACAACCCAGAGAGACGACTATTTCCTTTTAAAATTATAAAGAATGTTTTTTTAGTGAATACACTTCGTATTTTTGAAGAAAAACAAAAGTTATGAAATATTTTCTAAAATTATCGCAGCCAAAAAGAACATTGAGGAAACCAACGCACACATTTCCATACAATACACTGCAAATCATTTAAATAAGGAAAGACAAATTTTGAACGCAAATATTTTAAAGAAAATATAATAACAAGTGTCCATAAAGTATAAAGTGTTATCAACCTTTATTCGTCTAAAGTTTATTAAATTAAATTTTTATTTAAATGATTCGCAGTTAAGAGTTTTTATTGCAGAAATATCCGCTAGTTTTTTGGGGGGAAACAATCCCGGGAAAAATATTTGGTGTCTTCAGAAGTTTAAGTTTGTTCGACTGCAACACGAAATACGCTTAATAGATTTGAATGAAATTTTGGAACAGGATACAGATTAGGGGCTGTGCACATATTACGTAACGCTCCAGTGGGGAGTGGGGGGGGGGGGGGTTAAAAATTTGTTACGGATTAAAAATTTTGCACTGAAAAATTAGTAAAAAGCGAATGGGGGGGGGGGGGGTATAAAATCTCTGAAAACAGCGTTACGTAATACGTGCACAGCCCCTTAATACGAGTTTACGGGGTACTTTTTAGGGGGTAAAGATGAGACAAATTAGTACTTTTCTTATTTTGTTTGACTAAATTTTTATATATCAACATAAAGTTATTATCTTGGTGACTGGTACTTTCTGTACTTTTGGTACTTTTTTATTTTCAATCAATTTTGTACAAAAATACTTTATTGGCTACATATTAGCATGTAGTGTAAACGAAGTCACTGGGTAAAAGCTATTAACCAAATAAATAAAACAAAAAGTTAATCAAAATTAAATGTCGAGGAATAATTTAATCTAAATATTTGTACAAAAAAAAATTAACATTTCACAAGATATTTCATATGCAGAACAATTTTTTAAATTTTATCTTTCGGTATAAAAAATGTATAAATTTCTTGGTTAGTTCCCAGAAAATTATAACTTTTCCTGAAAATAAGATTGAATTTCTTGAGGACGTGTTGAAAAAACTGACAGTGAAAATAAAACCAGCGTATGGCAACAATTTAGTGACCCAACCCTACAGAAGATTTTCAACATATTAAAGAATATGTTTTTAAATTTCTTCAAATTTTTTATTATTAATCGATCGATGTTCCTATAGAAAAGCTTTGTTCAGACCAAATATAAAAGATCTTTGTCATTATCTAGAGCTAAAGTAAAGAAATTAAGCCTTCTCCATTTTTATCGTAAACATCTATCTTCTCTATCATATCCCTTTCCCTATGTTCCGGCCCAATGCATTGCATAAGTAGGGGACATTCCCTGAGTGATTATCCTACACAAAAAAAAAAAAAAGAAAACAAAAAACACATGAGGACTGCGATTTCGCATTTTCACAATTACTTTCGGAATTTCGAAATCATATTTGAATTTTCGATAATAAGTTTAAAAAAAAAATTTAATGTCCCAACTATGTTGCAGTTTCCGAAATTAAGTACAAAATTTTGTATATTGAAACCTCGCAAGGGCATTTGATTATTGTTAATAAGACTTATACTGAGAACAAATATCCAATTTGAAATTATGTAGATTCCAGAACACCTGCCTTCCCTTTGTTTGCTGGGTTATAGTACTTAAAATAAACAATTTTATGAAATTTAAGGAATTTTATTGTAATTCCCATACTTATTTTCTAGAAAAAATTCCATCTGTAGAATTTATATAACGAAAAAAAAACAATCCTATAATAAATAGATAGAAATAAAAAAACAACAGGTTACTGGTCATTAAATTCAAATAAAAAACAAATTTATTGCGTTTCAAAAACTTGTAAATAAAAAAACATTTATTTTATTGTTTTTCAGTGTGATTTCCTCTCTCCAGCATTTATTTCTCGATAGAAATTTAAAAATTAAATTAAAATTTGCGCAAAAGAAAAACAAGTAAATAGATTTAACAAATGCTTGTAATAACAAGATTTAATTATTATGATAAATTCTGATGTTTACGATCAGTTTGATGGGGAAAATGATTATTAAGACTGTTACGAGTATTTGGATGGAAAATATTTATTTATCGATTTATATTTCAAGTTTAAGGCTGTAACGCAATTAATCTTTCACTTATACGATCATCGAATAGAAATAAATTGGATTGTTATGCTGCTGGTTAGAAACAAAATTGGTATTAAATTCAATTGCTGGAATTGAAATTAATTAAGATCAATGTTTTGCAAAAAATATATAGAAATATTATTCGTTATAAATATTTATGAAAACACATCAGTGCTAAACTAAATCAATAATTGATCTAAAAAACTGATTTTGTATGTTCAAATGTTCAATTTAACAATTAATTTTGTTCTCGGTTTTAAGTTCCTGCTATCAAAAATAGGAAGTTACGAGTACTCGTCCCAACTAAAGAAAAGTGAGTTTTTATCATTATGCTGACATTTTGAGGTCATTGGAGTGGGAATGTATTCTGATTATTGATGCGTACACTCTGGTGTGCATGTATGCCAAAACCTCCTAACATAAAAATAGCTTCACCGATCGCAGCTAAATTTACAGCATTCTAAATGCATTCATTGACTTAATATCGATTTCTTAAGATAATGAACCGATTCCGTTCAATAAATTTTTAGAACTTTATCAAAAAAAAAAAAAAAAAAAAAATTTTTAAATATATTTTGAATTACTGGACCGATCATACATAATTGTTTCCAATAAATATACTTTACAGTCTAAATTATTACACTCAAAAAAATTACGTTTCAGTAAAAAATTTCCTTCAAAAAAGTTTAAAAAAATTTCTATAAATTAAATTATAATAATTTTTAAATTGAAAAAAATTTATTGCTATAAAAAAAAATTGTTCTAAATGTTATAGAGTGTCACTACTTTGAGTATTTGAGCACCCATTTAACAGCTGATAGTTGATTTTTGTTTAGTTTGGTTTGAAATTTCATTATGGATCGACTTACACCAGAGCAACGCGTGCAAATTGTAGAAATTTTTAATCAAAATAATTTTTCTATTCGTCAAACTCATCGTGCAGCGGCGGCTACAATTGATTTACTCAAGGAAACTTTTGATGAATATATAATTTCAAATAATTGGCCACCAAGATCGTGTGATTTAACCCCATTAGATTATTTTCTTTGGTGTTATGTTGAACACCTGGAAATCTACATTTGAAGAGTTATCGGCGAAATACGGCCGCAAATGCTGCGAAAAGTTGTTGAAAATTGATGTTCCAGATTGCGCTTTCTATGCGCCAGCCGTGGCGTCCACATGGCAGAAATCATTTTTAAACATTAATTTCATAAAATTTTCTTTCCAATAAAGCCCGTTTCATTGATATTAAAATTATATTACCTTGTTTTATTATGATTTTAACTTGTGTCACTCTATAAAAAACACCCTTTACGAAACAATTTACTTAGAAAATGTTTTTTAGGTCAAATAAAATAGTTTTTTTTTTTTTTTTTTTTTTTTTTTTTTTGATAATTTTATTTTTTATTGAATCTTTAATTTTTAATTAAATTATCAATAAGTTTTTCAAATAAAATAGTGTACAAAAAAAAAAACAAAAAAATTTATAAATCATTTTTAGTTCAAGACTTAGTAGTTTTAAAAATATTTACTAATGTAAGAAATGACGAAATTGCTGTATGCTGCATCCACATGACTGCCGAATGATTTGAGTGTAAATTTTGTATGGGAATTACTCAAAAAACTGAGTGATTTTCATAAAAATTTTACACACAGATAATTCGTCCGTCATGTCATTGAAACAGCACAAATCTCTTATGTGAACTGGCTCGTGAGAGATGGCAGTAACAGTACCTATCTAATAAACCGAACTATTTCGGTTCGAACCCCAATAGACGAAAAGCTACTTCGAGTTTTATTAAAAATCTTTAATACCTCTTTTTAGAAAAAAAAAAAAAAAAAAAAAAAAACAGCAACTAAACAGGTGCAGTCCCCGTACGTTCAAGCGCTCGATCATTTGAATAGAAGGCGACAGCTTAGCAAAGTTACAAACCATTTTGCAAGCAACTTCATGACTGCACAATTATGTGAAGAACGTTGTTCCGGGGCACTGGCAGATGGCGAGCCAATAAGAATTTTTGTAATAAATATTTTTTCTTGTTATTATCAAAAACTTACCGTAAGCACTACACTATGTATTTCTACAATAGGTGGTGTTGGCTAAAATGGTGTTAGCGCGTTGACTTCTAAGCAAACAATGACTTGGGACCTGGGTTCAAACCCTGGCAAGTCAATCAACAGCATTAATTTCTCCAATGTACATTAGTGAGACATTGTATTCGTATTAATTGTTTTCGGACTATTTAAGTGATGAAGGCATAGTCACTAAAAAACTGTTGCGAAAGCGACTGATGCTGTTCCAAGCTAATGTACACAACATCGCCCTCCGGCGTCGGTTAGCAGAAACATCGGCGAAGTAAATCAATTAATAAAATGCCTGCTAATACAGCTTAACAAAGTTAATGCATCTACTTAACACCGGAGGCGCCTCAACACTGCCTTAAAAATTAACATAGCGCGCAAAGCAGAGTTGTGAAAGAGTTAAGTCTTCTAAATTTTCAACATCTATCTTCTCTACCCTATCCCTCTCCCTCAGTTAAGTCACAGTGCACTGCATACGTAGGGGTCATCCCCTGAGTGCTGGTTCTAATTAAAAAAAAAAAAAATCGGATGGATATACGAGTACACATACGAGTACATACATGCACACATAAATAAATATTTTTACTCTGTTCCCCGAAATCTTGCTGCAAAATTATATAGAAATTTTTATTTCATACCTTTTGTTTCCCGGGTTCAGGAGTTCGATAAAATTTCACAAGTCAACCCATTGAAATACTGCAAAAAAAAAAAAAATATTAAATAAATAAAATTTTATAAGTATTTTGAGTATTAAATTGACAATAAACTATATCGGATTAAAAAAACAAAATATATAAATTTTAATAACAAGTTTAACATTTTTGTTTAATCTACTTTAAAGAAGTTTAGCGAAAAATAAATACTCTCTAGGAAAATACTTATATTTCATATTTCTATCAAAGATTTCCCTATATTTTATTTAAATTGCATGTCTGAGTCCCAAAGTATTAAAACTTATATCAGCAAGCAAATTAAAACAACTTTGTTAAATTCCCATAGTTACGATAAAGAATAATAAAAAAAACCGAATAAACTGAAAAATCCAGTGGTTTATAATTTCATCTGATCTCATGAACAACAAAAAAGAAAACAAAAGAGCTCAAATCATTTATTTGTTTATTTAGCAAATCTTAAAAGCAAAGTAAAGAAAACATCAAGACCATAACTTAATCGCCTGCCCATTATTTTGATATCATTCTGAATCCATAAAGTGGTCACTTAATACTTGTTCACTCCAATTAAATGGAAAAACAATGCGCACGCGTACAGGATTAATTTCAGCAAAAAAAAAAAAAACAAAAAATTACTAACGATAATGTTTATTTTAAAATTAGCACAATTTTATATTAACTTCAAATTTATGGGTTTTCAAGAACAATTTGAAACAAAGAGGAAATTAATATGAGACCTTTTTTTTTTGTATTAAATTCATGGCTTGACAAAATATTTACAGTGTGGGAGGTCTCAGCTAAGATATTTTAATTGTCACAATAAACAGAATTTATAGTTTTATAGAATAAATAATGAAATATTCATTATGATCATTCCTTCTGTAATTTTCACAATATTTATATGATTCTCATAAAGTTTATAATATATTCCGAAACCTAATAGATACGGAAGTTTAATAAGCCATGCCCGTCTGTCAGTCAGTCCATCTGTCTGCATGTGAAATTGGTTTTTTGAAGCTAGCAGAAGAGTTGGAGGCTTGGGTTTTGAACTGATGTGCCAGGATTTGTCTTAAGGCGATTCCTATTGAAAATCAGCAAAAATAAAATATCGATCCTGAGCACTTTGAATCATCGGGATTAGAATTTAACACATTACAGTAGAGCCACCGAAGCCTATTAATATGTTGCGTATGTTTACTTATTAATAGCATATTAATTTTTTCATTCAAATCCCCATTTTGTTCAGGTATGGAAGTGTCCTGGAGTGGAAAATTTAATTTGATTTATGAAATAAATAATATCGAATAGTATTATTGTATTAGAGTATTAAAGGTAATAAAGGCCGCCCAAACGTTGTTGCTCATTATTTCCCAATCAATTAAAAATGGCGCAGCTAGTGGGTATTCAAATATTGCTTTTGTTGCAATTAGGGCGAGACCACTTTGTATGAATTCGTCTTGGTTTGAATCATGAGCAAATGAAAAGGTTTTGAAAAATTTTAAAACAATCGAAATGTTTACCAAATATTGAATATATATACTTTTTTCGACATTATTTCATTGTATTGAAAATAAAGGGTGTTTTTTATAGAGTGACATAAATCATAATAAAACAAGGAAATATATTTTTAATATCATTAAAACAACCTTTATTGGAAAGAAAATTTTATGAAATTAATGATTAAATATGATTTCTGCCATGTGATCGCCACGGCTGGCGCGTAGATAAGACGCAATCTGGAACACCAATTTTCATCAACTTTTCGCAGCATTTGCGACCGTATTACGCCGATAACTTTTCGAGTTTTGATTTCGAGGTGTTCAATTGTTTGTGACGTAGACAAGTGACTTCACAAAACCCCAATGGGGTTAAATCACACGATCTTGGTGGCCAATTATTTGGGCCATTACGTGAAATTATTTTTTCATCAAAAGTTTCTTTGAGTAAAATAATTGTGACGCCCGCTACACGAAAAGTTTGACAAATTTCAGCAATTTGCACGCGTTGCTCTGGTGTAAGTCGATTCATAATGAAATTCAAAGCAAACTAAACAAAAAGCAACTATCAGCTGTTAAATGGGTGCTCAAATAAAGCAGTGATGCCAACTCAAAGTTGGGAACCAGTCAATAGCTAGATTCACAATTGCACAAGATTGTGAATAGCGTTACTGTTTTCTTGTAAGTACGAAAAATGTGATTGAAGTTTACCTCATCAAAACTTTTTTTTACTATTATTTATTTTTTTAATGCTGCCGGCAATTGTTTGACCTTTGCATAGCGTCAGAGGCTGATGCCAAAAACCTTGAAATAGCCAATTGCTAAATACGAAATTGTTATAAACAAACTTTGAAATTTCCAAAAAACAACAAATCAAAAATAAGCCCAGACATTTAATATTAATGGCAGCACATATTGATAAAAAATAAAATAGATTTAAAATCTGTTTTAGTACAAAATTACAATACAAATTTATTTTAAAATACATAGATTTCAAATACATTTAAAATTTTTATGAATAAGGGGTTTACCAATTACAACTGCTTAACGACTGCTGCATAAAATGCGAGTAATAAAACAAGTTCAATCATGTGAATCGAATTTGAGTATTAAGCAAGAATTAATTAATCTAAATATGTTGCGAAGTGAAGTGAAAAATTTCCAAATCATGTGACTTGCATATAAATTTAATTCTTCGTCTTGTTTTCAATTACTATTAAAGCCCACAAGAAAAGATGAAAAAATAGAAACGTAACAACAAAAGAAATTTTTCCTATAAAATTGTTTATTAATCAAACAATCAAACAATTTAAAGTAATAAAATTAACCATTAACTGCCAGAATTTCTAAAAAAAAAACGTTTTTTATGATGGTGGTATGAAAGCATGAGAATAAATTATTTTTCTCTCCGCCTTCTTATTTACAAACATGTTACGACTATTAAATACATTTGAAAATGTGTCAGAAATTGATATTTTCATTTGTTTTTCTTTTGTAATTTATTTATTTTCCTCATAATTTTCATTTAGTTTTCATCAAATGATTTGTTTATTTACACTGAGAATACGAATTCAACACAACTGACAATTCATCTTTTTTATTGACATGAATGGCACTTGAAATGGAAATTTCAAGATTTAATGATTTATTGAAAAACATATAATATTTTTGGTAGATGTGCAAATGTTTATTTGAATTTTTACATTATCACACACATATGTATGTACGTATGCACATGTAAATATGTATGTATGTATGAATGTATATGAAAAATAAATCAGTCTTCTTTAAGAGAAAAACTTTTCTTTGTATTAAAAGTCACACATGCACGCATGCATATTTTTGTTTACAACCCCTTCTAACCACTGTCGTTCGGGCCTTTCTTGTAAATCGAGTCGTTTAAAATATCTTGAGATTCAAAACTTTAAACTTAAATTCAAAATTAAGTTGAAAATTTTCAAAATTTCGAAATTTAGTTAGAATTTTAGTAATTAATTTTGTAATTTAAAAATCAAGTTCAAAATTAAATTGAAAATTTCGAAATTAACATGAAATTTATGAAATCTGATTAGACATTTTGAAACCAAGTTCGAATTTTCAAAATCAATTTTAAAATTTAGTTAGAATTTTAGAAAATAAATTCAAACTTTAAAGAAAAAAAACTGAATTTTCAATATAAAGTCCAAAGTCGAGTTCAAAATTTTGAAATTTAGCTAGAATTTCAGAAACTAGATTCGAAATTTCAAAATTGAGTTTGAAATAAAGTTAAAAAATTTCAAAATTCACTTCAAAATTAACGTGCTATTTTTGGAACCATGCCAAAAATTTTGAAATCAAGTTCGAATTTTCGAAATTAATTTCAAAAGTTTGTATATAGTAGGAACACGAGAAGTGTAAAAAATCCAAAGGATTAAAATTTTGGTGTGAATGGAAAATATTTTCTTTTTATATTTTCTAAATTACCGGGCATTGTAAATCGATGCCCCTTTAGAAACGGTTACTTTACATTGTATTTATATAGATCTGGATCTAAAGATCACCATCGACTGACTTTGATCGATTTTGAGTTTAAATTAATTAGATAACTGATATTTGCGGTCCCTGACAAGATATAAATGAGATCTTTTTCCGATCTCTTTTTTTTTTTTGCCAGACATTTTATTGAAAACAATTCAGAATTTTTTTACGACCAATCGTACTTTTATTATCTTTATATTGTACGAGTATATGAAGCTGTATATACACGTATTTGTGAATGTTAATGTATGTATGACAGTATGTGTATTTAAATTTTCATTTTCTTTTTTTTTTTTTATTTCGCCTTTGTATTTATTTCCTAACCACATCAGAAAGAATGGATATAATAATTTATTTTCTACTTTAATTTTTGTTTATTTTTAAAACATTTAATTGTTTGAAAAAATTTGGGAATTTAAATGGTGAACTTAATAATACACACACACACACACACACACGTCGCCAAGTGTATATTTCCATAGATACCTGTGTTAAGTACATAAGCACATATACACATACGTTTGCATTTTAAAACAAAAAGAAATTTAGAAAAAAAAAAAACTGATCCATTAACGTATTGTTTACGCAAACAATTTTATTGAAGTGTTATCTATATTTTAACTACTCGTGTTAGCACATTAAATAAACCATAAACGCTATTTAGTTTTTTATAAAAATATTAAGGAAACGAAACTATGTATAAAAGAAAAAAAAAATATAAATATAAAACGAAATTTATAAAATAAATGGTTGAGAATTTGTTCTCGTTAAAAGTACAGGGTGTCCGCCGGGAAGGTATACTACTTTGTTTAATTTTTGATTAAATGAAAGAGAATGGATCTTATATTGATAAATGTTTTATTTAATGTCGGCAATATCAGATAAATGTCCGCCTCTGTTAGCCTCACAAATGCGAGCCCTTTTGTGCACATTTTTCATTACATTCTCACACATTTCACGCGGTATTTCATTGATTCCATCACGACCATTTTGTTTGAGTTGCTCAAGCGTTTCTGGTGTGTTTGCACAAACCTTGCTTTTCAGATATCCCCACAAAAAGAAGTCCGGAGCAGTGAAATCAGACGACCGTGGAGGCCAATCAACATCTTTCTAACTAATGTTTACCAAAACGGCGGCAAAACAAACTAGTATACCTCCCCGGCGGACACCCTTTATTTAAAAAATATGAAATTTGAAAATCAAAAGTTTTCTTCGCTCTTCTAAACTTATCGCTTTCCCGGGACTGGCTTATATGCTTATAACTTTTCAAGGCAAAATATGTGGTTGTTGAAAAATTCATAGCCATGCTAATGGACCCTTCAATTGCATTTGAATATTTACCAGAACATCTGAACCTAATTCAAGATTTTAATTTTACTTTTACCGAATTCTATTCAAATCAATACTAGATTTTTAAGTTTTATCGATAATTTCACACAAAGTTTATTGTTTATTTTCTTTTTCAATTGGGAATTAATTGAATTAACAACAACAGCAAGTTCTCTGTTCTTTAAATTAATTGTTATTTTCATTAATTTTAAAATAATTTGCTAAACAAAAATAAACCCTGTTCCCTCCAAGTCATTTGAAATGTTTCCAGATAAATGTGGGACTTAAAAAAAACAATTAGAAATGCAATGCTTTTTGCCATATTGCTAAAATACTCGCACATAAATTGTACGAATAGGAAATAGTTGATAATATTGTACGATTATATCAATAGATTACAGCAATAAAATTAATGATAAAATATGTGAGAGTTAAATCAATTTTCATAGATAACGGACAAAATATTAGAAGAATAAAACTATATTTAAACAATTTGATCTGAATAACAGAGATCTGCAACGAGTATCAAACTTTCGAGTATATTTGAGATCGTTTAGTTGGAGTTTTTTTGATGCAACAGTTTTTAGTCAACATTAAGCAGTTATTGTAAGTGCAGCAGCTCATTTCAAATACTCAGCCAATTCAACAAGAGTTCAGCATTGACTTTATACTCATACTATAATATATTCGTACATACGTATGTGTGTACGAATGGATCGTGTTTTGTCGAACGCACAAAACTTGAAAGCGAAAGGACCAAATGGAATATTTCCATCTGCGGGCTATTTTTGTAAATGCCTCCTCGCAAAAGAAAACAGAAAATAAAATTCGAAAAATTCACCCAGGTAGCGCAAGACGACGTTTTTCCGTGTCACCTTGTTTTTCATAATATACTCGTATATTTGAATTGCGATAGTGTCAAAATAACATTCGGAAAAGTAATACTATACGATTGGAATAGTTTCAACACCTTATTTATATTCCGATCGTTTTAGATTTACAGTCCTAAGATTCTGTTTATTTTGTATTTCGATTTAACAAAAATAAAGTTTTTTATACCTTAGGCGTTTTTTTTTTTTTTTAATTTTTTACTAGCAAGGCCCACAATAAGTTTTTTTTCATTAACGTGCAAAAATTATTTTATTGATGCTCCTAAAAGTATACTCGTACATGTTTTTTAAGGTTTAGGTTAGGTTAGGGTAGGAAGGGTAGTGTGAAATACACATCCACTCGGAGACCCAATTGGTTCCATTGTGATTCCCTTCATTTATAATTTATTGACTAATTAGTCTCCTTACTGCCCAAGGAGAAATAAAGAGCCGTTGAGAAATAAAGAGCCGTTATCATCCATCATTCAGCCATTTAATTCCCATGATAAAGCCCCTGATATCCTCAAGTTTGCACTTCGCGATATCACTAATGCCCTAGTGGAAACCTCTGCCATCTTTGCCTATGGCGTTGCAACCTTGGGCAATGACAAATGAAATGCTCTATAGTAGAAAAATTCAGTGCCATTGAGAATTTTAAAAGACTCCACTTTTGGAATTCGTAGCACTTTCAATCGGATTTGTTGCAACAACGATAATTTTCTTTTGATTTCTATGCGGGTAAAAAGAAAATTTAATTCCATAAAGAAAGAAAAATGCAAATGATTCGATGTATTTTACAAATTTTTTTATTTAAATTTGAACACTTTAATTACAGTGAAACTTCGATATAACAAAAACCCTCAATATAACGAATTTTCTCTGGGTCGCCTGTAATAACTTTATAGCTGCAACGTTTTTTATACAAAAATACGAGGAAATTCTGAGCTAAAAAAAACTCTATAACGAAATCAGAATATAAAATTCAATAACATTAATGTGTTTAGTTTTTTTTATTTACCTTTTGAATAGTATTTGCATAAAAAAAAAATATAGTGCCTGTTCGCCGATATCGAAGAAGTTCTTTCTTTCGAGCAATTACATTTGAAACAAAAACAAATTCAAAAATTTTGTTTTTGTTTCAAATGTAATTGTTCGAAAGAAAGAACTTCTTCGATATCGGCGAACAGGCAGATAGTTTAAAAGATATTTTTTTTTTTCGATTTTTTTTATATTTCGTTATATCGAGGTTTGGCTGTTCCATGTGTACAAAGATAAGCAAGAGATATAACTTAGTATTTTGCAATCCCTTTTCATCTTTGTTGTATCGAAGTTTTACTGTGTCCTTAAAACACTGTTAAGAAAACGAAAAATACTCTTGTTAAGAGAGTTGTCACTTTCTAAATGGCTGTTCGGGAGGTGGGCTTCACATATTTAATTATTCTTGTTTTTTTTCTTCCTGCACTCATAACTTCAGCATTTACAGGATGATTTTGAACATTTTGTATTTCATATACAAGAGTTGGACTACATTCTTCCCGATTATCGCACTTTTTTATTTAAGACATGTTGTTTTGTTTTTTCTAAAAGCACTGCATGTTTCACTTAAAAATAAATTGAAATAATTATTAGTTCTACACAGGATTAAAAACTACTTCAAACTTTGCAAGAAAAATTTAACAAAAACCAAAAAAAAAAAAACAGAAAACAGATAATTCTCTCTTTTACCACAATAAATAAAAATTATCGAGAAATTCGATATGTACTTGAATTTAATGACCCATATTTTGAATGAAAAAATAACAATTAAAAGATGACACATCATCAACAGCAAAAATACTGAGAAAACGCAAAGCAGCAGAGTGTGTTAATAAATATAATTTTTCACACATATTGATCGTCACGCATTTTGTAGACAGCAGAAATGTATCCACAAGTACAAAGTTGTCAGAACGAATTAAACAAACAAACATGTAATAAAAATTTGTAAGAACGTAAAACACTATTGAATATGAATAATGCGGAAAGCGAGAGCGCAATTAGCGTAGTAGTGTATTTAATAAGCCACGTGTTTGAATAATATTATTTTCAACGTGGTGCATTATTTCGCGGTTTTATTTATCTTTTTTTTTCACTGCAATTTGCATTAATTTTGTATTGATTTATTGATAGTTAAGTAAGAAAAAAAATTAGTTAGTAAACTTGATAAGAAACCTCCAAGAATGTAAATAGGAAAACAGTTTAATTTACCTCAATTTTAGAAATTGAAAAAAATTCACAAGCACGTTCGAATGTTTAGAGAGCACGTACTGAACTGAAGGCGAAAAATGAGCAAGATACATACATTTATTAGCTAGTATTCAGGGTTGGGTAACTCCATTTTTAAATAGTTTGATAAAAATATTCTTCTAAAGTATTGAAATCTTAAATACATTCAAACTTCTCTATAATGATCTTTTATACAATGAAGCTTTCCCTATTATGAATTCATTTTAAAAATACACCTTTTTCGTTTCAAAATTTGTATATTTTCATCTCCTTATACATAATGAATTTCCGTATAGTGAATGTTTCTTTACAATGAAACAATTTTACCGATGTAAATTTGAGTTTCTTGCGCTATTGTCTCCATATAATGAATTACTTAAAAAAAAAAAAAAAAATCTGTTCTGCGACGAGAATGAAATAATAATAATTAGGTGATTCTCAAAACCCAAGAAAAACATAAGTTCGAATCTTCATCAATTGTCACGTTTATATGAAACGTTTTAAAAAATTTATAATTTCTGTGCAATGAAGTTTCTATATAATGAAGCGATTTCCTGTTCCCATACAGATTCATGATAGAGAAGTTCGACTGTATCTACAAAACGTGGTACATTCCATCCACAATCTATTTTGTCTAGATTTTACATTTTCCCTCAGAGAATATGTACTGGTGCTGCAGAAAATATTTAAAATAAAAACATATTTGGAAAGCGAAAACATTTCAAATATGTAACAACGTAAGAATTTGCGTCTAAACATACATATTTAAATCGATATATTTGATATTTTCCCACACTTTTGGCAATACATTTGTATGCTGGGATGTGAACACGGAACTTTGGTATTCAAATAATGTCTAGATACGAACTTTTGTCTTTATAATTATTATCAAATATTAATAATAAACATCTCGAAATGAATATTTTCATTGAAACAACGTATGCGTAGAATTTGACACAACTACAATTCGTCTCTCCGCATCCCAAATGATTTACAAAATTTCAATTTATTAAACTTGTGAATAATATTAAACACATAATGTATTATAAATGTCAAGTTTGCCATCCCTGTTGCAGCTGATAGTAAAATGATCATAAATTAATTTGGATCTGAGTGTATTTCAAAACAATGATCGGTGGCTCTCTCAAGCTTAATGAGTAAAATACTTTGGAGTAGCAACAATTAAATATCATTATTTTCTTTATGGGAAAGACCCTAAACAAGTCACAGTTTTTAAGCAAAAAAAAAATACCTTGACAATTCTGTTATATACACATTTATACATGTACATACATGCGTCACATATATGAGTACATACATAAGTACACACAAAGGTATTCATTTAATATATAAATATGTAAGTACGCATATGTATATATTTTTAGAATTATTATAATTTTTATATCCATTTTAGCACCTTTTTGTTAAAAAACAAAAAATTTAAAAAATTTATAAAAATCAACAAAATATTCACTTGACAACAAATATAGACTAGTGAAGGTAAACCTGAGTAATTTATGGTTGTTTCAAGAAATTCGTAATAGTTTTGAATGACTTAATTCATTTTTGAATTTCAAAATAGGTTTATGAAATAAACTTGCTACATTAACTGAAAACATAAAATGCGAAGGTGTTAGTTAGAAAGTTATTAACGACTTGTAATAAATACTTTTAATTAATTTAATAAATTTCTAATTTGAGATATTCTTTAAAAAGTTTTCATATGTTTTATTCTAAATCATCAAAAAACTTGAACCACATTTTTCAATCAACTGAAATTTTTTTTTCTTTATTTCTTTAAAGTTTCCGTCAGACGTCAGACTATTGGGTAAGTCACACATTCCGATCGGTATGATTTGAATTCCGTAATTGCATTTCGATTGTTTAGAATTTACATTCTTCAGATTCTGTTTATTTTGTATTTCGATTTTACAGCGATAAAGTTTTTTTTTTAATTATTTTTACTTGAAAAGCTCTCATAAAACTTTTTAAGTAACATGCAAAGCTTGTTTTACTAACTCTCCTAAAAGTATGCATTGTTTACTACAAATGCCGTTATAAAGTAGAAAAATTCACTCTCAATTGCATTTAGAATTTTACAAGTTTTACAAATTACAAATTGCAAACAAAATTTCTCGTTTTCTAGAGACTTAACCTTCGGAAGTTGAAACCATTTTCGATCGGAATTGAGTTCTGTGACATGCCTGAATAAATGTTAATTATTTTATTCGTTATAAGCGAATGCTATTTTATTTATGCAATTACAATCACAGGTTGTTAAAACCGAACTCAGCTGTAATTAATTACGCACGTTAAAATAAAAATCTTGAAATTGTCGTAAAATGCGAAATATACATAGAAAGTGTTGAGTGATAAAGAAAAAACAAACTATTTGATTTATCTTGCAAAAGAAAGATAATTGAACGTGAACCACTTGAGAGATCGATTCGATAAAAAAAAAAAAAAAGTTCATTACACTTTGAAGTTCAAGTGAATTTGTGTACAAGATTTATCTTTTATGGAATCTCAAGTATGTTCTTTGAATTTCTTTATCTACTTGCTATTTTTTGTGAACGGAAATTCGTAACATATAAAATAGATATTTTAAATTCATGTATTTTGTATGATTTTTAATAAATAAATTCTATATTTCTTGTATATGATCAATTTGTTATAAATTGTGAGATACTTAGATTAAAATACTCCCATACTATTTACATGCATAAATATCTATTATTTCTGCTGACTTGCATGAAAGAATTTTTTCATATTAATGATTTGGAAATTCACTGTTTTCATGTTTTATTATTCGAACTGAACTAAGCTTTTCTATAGGGAAATCGATCAAACAATACAGGGCCCAAATCTTTACAGCCGTGAACGTAGGACTCGTCACGTAATAACTGTATCACTGGATGGTAAATTACGTAACAAGTTGTACGTTCACGGATGTAACGATTTGGGCACAGGAAATTTATGGCTCGATTATGGATAGCAACCGAACTGCTGTTTCGTTACCAGCCGGCTGAAACTGAAAATTCGTGGTTGACAGAAAACCACTAAATATCAGCTGCAGCTGGCAGCTCGCAGTTATCATCTGTAACAAAATTTTGAGTTACTGGCAACCCAACTGCGATTCGGTTGCAATCCATAAAACTTTACAAAAGGTTTCGATTTAATGAACATTAGGCCTGTGTGAAATATAACGAAAATTTCGTTTCAAACCAAAATTTTTTTTGGACAAATTTCAAACGTATGGAAACATTGGGTGCGTTCAGCAGAAAAACCTGGTACTAAACAGTTTAGATTTAGCAGCTTTTGATTTGATTAATTTTTCGATCTGCTCACTTTTTTGTCAAAAATACCAAGAAAATTTTCAATTTAAATTATTGAATTTTATTTTGTAAAAAGATTTCATAATATTTATTTGTGAATTTAAATGAATTAAAATTAAAAAATATGTTATGAAATTTGATTCAAAAGTCAAACTGAACTGAAATATCGTAATTTGATGAAATGAATCGTAATTTATCTTTGCTACCTAAAACAGTGCGCGCTCACTCAACATGTTCGCTTATCGCTCAGTAATCAAAGCGTTCAGCAGATTGTTGAGCAACAGTTGTGTAGCAAAGTGTGTCTGCTGAGCGCATCCATTTTGGTTTACAAAATTATACCCTACATTTGATTTGGATAATTGTGATATTGTTTAAGGCCAGAAATTGATGTGAATAATTATTCTGCTAAAGCAGAACTGAATGCAATAAAAAAAAATAAATTAAATCGGCTCATGAATAGCGGGTTGAGTTATAAACAATATTTTAAGCGGGCACTTACATTTCTACGATATGGGACGAATATTTTTTTTGGGGGACAACTTGCCTCTCCGATAAAAAAAAAAAACTGTGATACCAAACTGCAAGAAAACACTTCCAACAAAATAAGAATTTTTAAAATCGGTCAATAAATTGTGAAGTTATAAAATAATCAAAAAAAAAAAAATATATGGTACACAACCAGTGTTGCCGTTTTGGTTATTTTTAACCAAAAATGGTAATTTTTTTTTCCAATGTGGAGATGTGAACTTTTTTTTCATTTTGGTAACTTTTTTGGAAATCAAAAATATGAATGTTTTTTTATCTAATTAATTTAATAAAACGTTTTTTATTACGTTGTTTTGATGACACTGTAAAATTTTACAAAAGTAGTTTTGTTAAAAGTTTAATTTCGTTAGAAACGGTAAATTTATTTGATGAAACAAATTACTTAAACATAGAAAATATTTTTATTGGCCGTAAAGCTGAACTATGTATGCAGGAAAGTAACTTGTCCAACTTAAAAAAATATGAAATTAAAAAAAATATACAATCTTTTTATTTAGAACTTTTAAAAGAAATTTCAAAACTCTTTGATTTTTCAAGAAAAGATTTAAAACATCTTGCCATAATAACACCTAATCAAGTTTTAAATAATTTAGAAATTTCTTTGGAGCCTTTATTGTCAACTTTCCCAAACTTAACAGGCGGTAATGAAGAAGAAATTTTAAACCAATGGAAGTTATTAAGATTTGCGAACATTACAGAGCTAAAGAGTGACATGGATATAGTTGAATTTTGGGATAAAGTATCCAAATACAAAAATGGAATGGATGAAAAATGTTTTGAAGACCTAATTAATTTTGTTCAAAATTTGCTGACATTGCCACATAGTTCTGCTGCTGCCGAAAGAAAATTTTCCCAACTTAATTTAATAAAAACTAAGTTTCGAAATAAACTTGACTTTAAAACTATTAATAATATAATGCAATCAAAGGAATTGTGCAAAGACCAAAATAATTCACACTATGTGTGGTCTGCCAATGATATGTTTTAACCTTATCAATTAATTTTTTATGTCATATTACACAGTGATAAATTTTACCTGTAACTAATTTGTTGATCTCTATATGTAATAAAATTACATATAAGTTTTTTAGTTGTTTAGTATTTTTTATGTAAAAGAATTTATTTTTTATTTTTTGTTATCTCTGAAGTACAAATGAATTTTAAACATGTAAATATATTTAATATTATATATTATTTAAAAAAATAATAAAAAAAAAATTTGGTTATTTTTTTTCTCGTTTGGTAAGTTTTTGGTTACATAAATTTTTTGGAAGTGGCAACACTGTACACAACGTCAAGCAAATATTTGCAAACGAAAAAAATATATATGAAAAATTGGTACATACATAATTACAGGAGTTTTTCGTAACTCCATATTTAAGGGGAACAAATTTCCCAGATTTAACCACAACATAAATCTTTTTTTTTTGGTGAGAAAACGACTTGCCTCAATTAAAAAAACAAGTTATGGAACCAAAACGCATGCAAACACAATCACACAAAAAAAAATTTTGGAAATCGTTCTATAAAAAACGGATTTATGCCATAAAAAATAAATAATTAGGTCTGGGGTACAAATTTCTTTGGTTTTTCTAAAAAATTTATGGAACTAAACTGCAAACTTGTAGAAACAAAATAAAATTCTTATGAAAATGGTGGTTCAAACAATATAAAAAAAAAAAATCCCTTGAATTAATAACTTCCATCTTTTCTTTGAAGTTAAAATGTGAATTAAAATTTGAAATAAAAAAAAAGATCAACTGAAAGTTGTAGCAGCATTCGAAATCATAAACTGCATTAATGTCGTCATAATTTACTAAATTTCCCCACTTACTTTTTCTTAGTAATCGAAAACAATTTAAAATTCATAATTTAAATTAACAAGATCAGGAGGATTGATCTAATCATTTGCAATACTAACTAATATCTTATGTAAAAAATTTAATGCGATTTAACAAAATTTGCATGTGTTTTTTTTTTAAATTTACATAAATTAATTTAATAAAACATAACCGAACCGGTTAATTAAAAAGGCAGCGCCAATCAGTTTCATAAAAAGATAATTATTTGAAATAATTTCTACGAAAAAAAAAGCAAGAAAAAGGAAACAGCTGCATTAAGAAATGAAAGTTTTGCATTTGCAGTATTTAACAAATGAAATTAATATTCATAATTATCTAACAAACATACCGTGTCCGACATTTTCAGCTCAATTCTAACGCATAACAAGAAAAATTTTTATTTTTATAATTATTGAATTATCACAGCAACAATTAATATAGTTGTTTATTTAAAACTTTTACTTTTTCTTTGCAAGATTTCATTTAATTTTTAAGTTTTTTTTAAATAAAATTTTCTTTTGTATTTTTTTCTTAATAGTATTTGCTTTAACAAATTCAAAATACTTAGTATACTCGTATATGAAATGTTATTTGTTATTTTGTCTATTTTTAAATAAAATTTCACCTTCCGTATATTGAAGAAAATTTTGTCTTAGCGAACCGTTTGTTTTCGTAATCACTTCGATACTAGAAAATCCTTTTTCTTTTTTGACTTTTTACGCTGGGTTGTTTGAAAAGATCCAAACAAACAACAACAACGCAATCGATTCAAAATATTACGATCGATTTTGAAAATACTACAAACTAAACGAACGATTTATTGTACAGTTTGAGAACAATTGGCAAATATTTTCCTCAAGATCTTCGTACAATAAGTTAAAATTTTTAATTAACTAAGAACTTACTTGATCATATCAAATGAGATTTAAATTTTTTAATATGATCGTTTATTTGTTTAGAGAACGTTAATCTTATAATGATAGAAAACTTTAAGTATTCATTAAAAAAAATATAATTTATTACAATATTCAAAATGTAGAAAGGCAGCGCGAATCGGTACATTGGTTTTTTTGTTAACTTAAGTTTTATATCTAAATAAAAACTTATCTAAATTTAAAAAAAAAAAACTAAGGTGCATTATGAAATAATTTTAAATTTTCCAGATTTATGTCATGTTCTGTGAAAGAGTGTTACGATCTTCATCGATTTTGCATTCTCTTTGCGAGATTTATTTGTTGGTGTTATAGTTTTAGAAATGTTAATAAGATTTTTTAATTTTTCTTTTTTTTCGTAATTCTAATAATTCTGAACAGATTTTGCTGATGGGAAATTGCAAAATCGGTTAATCTAGACGCACGGTAGTGCGCCAGACCAAGTTCGGCCACACAGTGTGTATATTTACACGAAACCATTCGAGCTGTTTTTACCCCCCTCATAACTTTGCACCTCTTGATCATAATAAAATGAAACTTGAAACATAAGGTCTCCCCACAGACGTGACCTCACAGGTTAAATTTGAAAGTTTTACCGTAAAAGCTTCCCGAGATATTAAGGTGTGAAAAGTCCAAATTTTAGTACGTAATCACTGACTCAATGACTCACTCATCAATATTATTGGGCACTTCCAGTATAGCTAGAGATCTGGAACTCGGTACACAGGTAGGTCTTGGTGAGAAATTAACCAGAGAAATCTGAAAACGGGCACTTTTCAACCGGGGGGACTAGGGTGCCCCTTCTTTTTATGTGGCACTTCCAGTAGAGCTAGAAAGCTGAAATTTCGTACACAGGTAGGCCCAGATAAGCAAAACATATAAATATTTATACAAAAACAACTTAGAAAAAAGAAGTGAGATCCGCACAAAAACACAAATGCGAAAATAAGGCCAAGTTTCTATCCAAAATAATTCGGCCGTAAAAAGTACTGAGATCAAAATAAGGACCAAGCTCTTGATAGGTACAATTCCATCTCATTTCTAGGCAAGCTCGGCAAAAATTTTCCAAGAATTCTTTTCCATATTAGAAAGGCAAAGAAATTTTGCCAAGCTTACAGGTTGCCTAGAAATGAAATGGAATTGTACCTATCAAGAACTTGGTCCATATTTTGATCTCAGTACTTTTTACGGCCGAATTATTTTGGATAGAAACTTGGCCTTATTTTCACATTTGTGTTTTTGTGCGGATAATTAGAACTGCATCTGACAAATTGGTGTTCCAGGCCATGGCAGAATCAGAAGAAATTAAAAATAAATATATTCCAGACTGTCCGATCGCACCAACGTTTTTGAGAGCCTAACCCGAATACAGAAATTTTCTGATAAAAATGTTACTGGACGTCGGACGTCAACCAATAGCACGGATCCAGGGGAGCGAAGAAGGCATATTTCCTATCCCAAAAAAAAAACCAAATGTGTTTCATTTCTATTAAGTTTCTAAAAGAAATTTTGCAAAATCGTATACTTTAAATAAAAGCATAAGTCGGATCCAAAGATGATCCTACCACACAATAATGTTGAGAGCAGTATCAAAAATCGGCATATTTTTAAACCGAGTTCAAAAAATAAGGAGGTGAACAATGCGAGTGTAATTTTTTTACTATTTGAAGCCCTATAACTCTCATCATTTATGGACCGACTTTAAAAAAAATTTTTTTAAGGGTTCACTTGGAATATGGAACCCAATTCTTTTTTTATATCAGGAGCAATTTCTTCACCTAAAATATTTTATCATCGAATAACTTCTTAAATTATTCATCGATTTTAAAAAGTTATTGTCTCGTTGGAAGGGCGTTATTGCAGTTTGGTGCCATAATTTTTTTTTTTTTTTTATTGTTGAGGAAAGTTATCCTCCTGTAAACATGGATGGTATAGATATTGAGGAATCAGAAGCTCTTGATGTTCTTGGCATGAAAATTCATTGTGATGTTCGATGGAATGATCACATTTTTTATGTCTCAAAAGAAGCATTTAATTGCTTCGGCTTTTTAAAACGGTGTAGAACATACGTCACTCCATCTGATCTCCTTAATATTTATACCACCTTTATCCGACCAAAAATGGAATACAACTCTCGTGTATGGGCCGGTGCTTCAAAATCTATATTGAAGTTACTCGACCGCGCACAGGATAGGGCGAAAAAGCTTATCCGTGACAGTAGGGTAGGGTAGCCAACTCTATTGACTCACTGGAGCATCGACGCAATGTTGGATGTGTTTAATTGTTCTATCGCTACTACAACGGAATGTGTTCTAATGAAATCAGTGAACTTGTTCCCGAAACCCGTCACTTTTCACGTACAACACGCTCTTCATCAAGGGCACATCCCTTTGTGGTCGATATGCCAGTAAACCGCACTACGCATTACAAAGAGAATTCGTACTTTGGCCGTACTGTTCGTATGTGGAATAAACTCCCCGCAGAGGTCTTTCCTGCCACTTTCAGTGTGTCAGGGTTCAAATCGAATGTCCACAAACACTACTCCCTTTATCCTCCTTCCCAACACCTATTTTCCTAGTTCCGGCTCAATGCTTTGCATACGTAGGGGTCATCCCCTGAGTGCTGGTCCTAATTAACAAAAAAAAAAAAAGTTATCCCCCGGAAATATTGGCCCCATAGAAATGTAAATGGCTCCCTGAAATATTGTTTAATAAATATTTATGGAGCAATTTAAAATTTTTTTCTGTATTGAAGAATTATTTAGTCAAAAGATAACACGTAAAAGATTCTTTAGATATTCCAAGGATCATATTCGGCGATATATCATGTACCTTTTTTTAAATTTATATACATTTGTGCATATTGATAATGTAAATTTTACTTGACTTGCAATCATTTGCGATTGCAACTCTTGGAAAGTGTTTACAGATCACGATCTTTCTTTTATATGATTTCATATCTAAAGACTCAAATTGATTTGATGCGATCATCAAAAATAATTGTTTTTTATTTTTTACTTTAATTAATTTAAATGACGCACAAATTCTTTTGCTATCATTAATATGAATTCATTTAAGCAATTTTTACTCACAAGGAATTTATACATTTTTTATAAGACTTGTGTGTCTGACACGTTGACAACAACAAAATTTTATTTAGCCCCAATTATGAACAATGCCGGGGATATGAGATCACAGGAAATTAATTTTCATGGGAATAAAAGTCCTCCGTTATTTTAAACATACAACGATACTATTGTTGCGAGAAAGGGAATTTCGAACTTTCGTAGTCAGCTGGGTTATTTTGACTCTGAATTTTTGTGAAAAACAATAATTTTATTAAGTTAGTTGTCCTTAATAAATGCATACAACGGTTTTTACTTTCAATTTAAGTTTTTCTCAAGAATTTTTCCCTCTCCCTCATTATTCGAATACTTAATTTTCCCTAGGAAAAGATGCCTATTTTATAAAAACGAAAAAGAGAAAATTCACCAAGAGATTTTATGTAGGAAGTATGGAAACTCCTATTCATAATTGGGCTGATTACTTAAATGATTTTTGTAAGTCTTTTCCTTATAAAGAATAAGTTAAGCATTTATTCTGGGCAACACACGATCAAAAAAAAAATATTTAAAAGTACATAAATTAGTTATCATCACGTGCATATTTTGCAATAGGTTCCACTGTGCCATATATTCAAAGTATTTTAAAGATAAACATTTCAAGAAATTTATCGACCATTAGATACAAATTAAGCCTTCAAGTTAATTAATTTTTTATTATTATTATTTTAAGAGAAAGCACATCAAATTTGTAAACATTTTGAAGAACATTTTTATTCTGTATATTTTTTTTTTTTGTTTTTTTGTATTTTTAATATCTTTTTAATAAACTCTGCTACAATTAAAGTTTATAAATGATAAAATCAATTTGTTTGTTTACACTTATGTATATGTATGAACATACTTATGTATGTAATAATTCAAAGTCATATGTTGCTTGTTATAGTTGTTTTGTTTTTCCTCTTTTTTCAAATGATCAGTTAAAATGATTTTTTATTCTTCATTCATTTCCCCACAAACACTTAACTTTTTACAATATTATCTGTGGTTTAAGTATTAAGTTCTTGCGGGCTGTGCACATATTATGTAACGCTCCAGGGGGGGAGAGTGTTAAAGATTTGTTACGGATTGAAAATTCTGTACTGAAAAGTTAGTAAAAAGCGATATGGTGCGGGGGGATAAAAAAAAAACACTGAAAACAGCGTTACGTAATATGTGCACAGCCCCTTGTTCGAATTCAAGAAATTTATCTATTCAATTTTCTTATTTCGCTATATGTTTTTGTGAAAGTTGAGTATTGCCACCAATTTTAGAAGAAATACATTTTTCAACCATCGGCATAATTACGAATTTATAGTCGTCAAACGTTAAGCATTTAAATTTTTAATTAATGGCCATTTAATATTAAAGCAAAATGTTTGCTGGGCTACGATCAAGTATATAATTATTTACATTTGCATACACGTGGCAATATACATAAAAAAAACGATTTGAAAAATGTTTTATGAAAGACCATGAATACAAATGGCAGGCTTGTATTTTAATTCTCCAGTACTTGGAGATCTTAGAGGGGCAAACCTTTAAGATTCTGGGGATGAATTATTAATGCTCGCACTCAAGCAATTATAATTCGGGTTAATTTGGGTAATGAATTAGAGCACTGTAGCAAGAGATTAGAAGCTATGACTCACCGTTTCCTTTCTTTAGAGAACACAAAGATTTCGCATAAATTAAGTAAATGATTTTATTATCTTCCAATTACGAATAAGTACCCCGGAAATACAATTAAAATTTGTATGGATAATTCAGGCAAGTACAACTTCAGGTAAATATAAATTCAGGTAAGTAACGGGTCCGCCATTTAACGTTTTTTTTTCCAGCTAGTGCTTATTTCGTGAATGGTAACACTTAGCTCATGTCTGATTTGACAGATAATTAGTTTTATGCTTCCGCTGAACGAATATGGTTGTGTATTAGTGATGTTACGAATACTCGTATTCGTATTCGCCAAATTCAAGCGAATATTTTTCGAATAATTTTCCCATACATTTTCCAAAAAAAAATCATAAAAAAGTTTAAAAAAAGTACATAAAATGTAAAAAAATATATTAATTTTTATTAAAAAAACCCATTGTATTTCACGCAAAGTAATAACCTTCTTAAAAAACAAACAAATATATATATGTATTTTGCAACTAGTATTCAAAAATTAAAGTTTTATATCATGTTAAATTAGTAATCAAACCTCAGTAGAGGAATGTTGAATTTCAAAAATAGAAGTTTTGAAGCCTTTTCTCCATCAAGCTTATTACGATGCGGTGTATAAATAAGCCCCGCACCACTAAACATTCGCTCGCTTGGAACACTCGTTGGTGGTGTCACTAAATATTGCCTGACTATATGAAATTCCACTGACACAGGTGGATGCGCCTTCTGCAAAAATATGTTCGCTAAACAGCACTGAATTATTAATTAAAAACCCAAACAGAGTAAGAAAAACGAAATCTGAAAGTATGTAAGTAAAATAATTAAAAAATGTTCTGTAGAGGTTTTCAAATTCGGCATCTTAATGCAATAATAATGTTAAATCAATAATCATTTATAGTTATTAACGCAAAGGCAGGGATTTTCTCCAATTAAATTTGAAATATAAACCTAAAAAGAAATATTCGTATTCGTATTCGGCGAATACTGTTTTAAATATTCGTATTCGTATTCGTATTCGCGAATACTAAAAATTGATATTCGTAACATCACTATTGTGTATACGCTTGAACAACGCTTCGCTAAGTGGGCGATCGACTTACAGAAGATGCCGATTTTGCCAAAAAAAAATCATCTTTTCAGATGAAGCTTATTTTGATCTTGGCGGGTATGTAAACAAGCAAAATTGTCGCATTTGGGGCACAGAAAACCCGCACGCATACATTGAAAAGCCGACGCACCCAAAACGAGTCACTGTTTGGTGCGGATTTTGGTCCAGAGGCATAATTCGGCCATTTTTCTTCGAAAATGAGCAAGGAGTGGCCGTTACAGTCGATGGCGATCGTTATCGGGCCATGTTGAACGAATTTTTGTTTACAAAAATTGAAGAGGAGGATATTGGCAACATTTGGTTTCAACAGGACGGCGCTACGTACCACACAGCCGAAGCTACACTCGATGTTTTGCGCCCTGTTTTTGAAGATCGCATTATCAGCCACAGAGCTGATGTCGTTTGGCCAACTCGGAGCTGCGATTTGACACAAGGACTATTATTTGTGGGGTGCCGTCAAAGATAAGTGTTACGCCGACAAGCCAGAGACAATTGACGCTTTACAGGACAATATTCGTGAAGCCATTGGAGAAATACAGCTGCACACAATCGATAATGTGCTTAAAAATTGGACCGATCGTGTAGGCTACTGCATGGCTAGCCGAGGCAGCCATTTGAATGAAATTATTTTTCATTATTTACCGGAAGGATTGTACTTTCAAATAAAAAAATAAATTTGAGAAAATATTCAGTAGTTTTTTTTATAGCATTTTCAAAAAAAAAAACGTTATCTGGCGGACCCTTTATAATTCCAGTGACGATAATTCCAGTAAATCCACGTAGGTAAATCCAAGTAAGTAATAAATCAAATTATATAGAAAATCCAAGAAACGGGGATTGTTTCTCGTTCAATCATTCAATTACAAGTAAGTTTTTAAATGCGGTTGCCATATTTTTACCGCACTTCTGTTTGTAGTACATGATCTTGTTGTTTTACATGTAGAACTACAAATATATAGAGTTACCACTCTAACAATAATTATAACATAATTTTTATGGTATTTTTATGGTAGATGCTGCGCAGTGATGCATTTCCAAACAGGCCTTATGTCTAACAGATTATTCGATCAGAACTCAGTTTAAGTAGCCCGTTTATGTCTTGACTTATAAATATGAAATTTAACTTGAGATAATTGTCTTAATTAAATATCGCCTTTGCATTTCACTTTTATCAAACAAAATATCAACTTGAAGTTTTTCTTAGAGTTGCAATAACACAATATTTCGATGCATGCATGTATGCACTCGTACATATGTGTATACAATTATTTTTTACAACTCATCAATTAAACCAATTTTGTTGAGTAAGTTTGCAAGCAATTCAATGGAATAGTTTTCATCGAAAATAATGTCAATAGTTTTTAATATAAAAAGCAAAGAAATAAATTGTTTCTTGGCATTTTTATGGATTGTTATGAAAGAATTTTTAATAAAAAGTTCAGTATACTTTAAATGATCATCATGATCATTTACTGCAGTGTCTGGCAGAAGGACAAGAAACCCAAGGACTTTGACCTTCTTTTTTGTTGTTGTTGTTGTTGTTGTTGTATATTCTTCTTTTTATATTGTGTTGCATAAAACAGACTATTTCACAATGTTTGAACATACTCGTATGCATGTTAGCAACAGAGTTTAAAAGTTTCATAGTTCTTTGTCCGTATAGTGAACACAAATGATTGATCTTTTTTTCTTTCTTTTTCATTTGCTTTATTCTTTGCAAAGCCATCCAGCCAGTCGTTAATTGAAGTATTCGATGTCTGTCGCAAATTTTTTTTTTCTTTTTCTAAGTATTTTTTATTTTTAATTTTAGAATTAAGATTTATTGTTTTATTTCTTACCTTACTTGATCACTAAGAGAAAGCCAGAGATTTAGATTTTTTTTTTAGTAAAATGTAATGTTTTTTTTCATTTTCACTATACCCGCTTTTGACGGAGCATCACTTAACTTAACGTCTGCTAAGTTTAATAGGTTTAAGATAAAAATCTACTTGTTATTTTAATTTACTAGGAGAAAATATATACATATTTTATAATTGATAAACAGAAAGATACTTATCAGCTAAGATAAATAAGAAACACAATACATATACAATATTGGTATTTTGGGCAGTGTAGCCAGGTAAATATTGTCTAATGTCCCCAAATTAAAAAGTGTTTTCCCCAAAAATCCCTATTTTAAAACTGGAAATCCCCAATTTTGTTCCCAATAGAGATACATATGTATGTATATTAAGCATCATAAAAAACAATTTTTTTATTAATTTTATTACATACATTTATCTAAGTTAATGCATTCGTATGTATGTGCTCAATGGAACTTTTGAATCCATAGAATATTTTAAAATTCCATACAAATTTATTCTTTTTCTATACTTTCAAGTTGTAAATTTATAAATAACTCAAAATTTTCCATACTCTCAGTGAATATTTTTAAGCATTTCTTTTTCTAGTACAGTTAAATAATCTAAAAAAAAATTGTTTGAAATCCTTTTGCTTCTAATTCCTTTGAACATTCTATGTCAACATCAATTAGCAACAACTAAATTACCTTCCTTATCGTCAATTAGTACATCCATCCATTTTGGCAATATCGAATTCAATAAATTCTGGTTTTAAAAATTTTGAACAAATTGTTATAAAAACCAACATCCTCAATACCATCGCCTTGAAATTATCGAAATATGGAGAAGAAAAACGCCAAGATGCATAAACATATGTACTCGTATATGTAAATATATGTATGAAAGAAAATGGTAAAATAAAGCAAAATTGCTAATAGGTATATTGAAAATGAAAAATCCCCAAATCGGTCCCCACGATAATCTGTGCCCAAAAACCATCTAAAATCCCCAATTTGGGGAGAAATCCCCACACCTGGCTACACTGATTTCGGGTACGTCATTGGATATGAGTGTCATTTATAAAATTGTGTTTTTGCTACTTTACTGACGTTTTTAAATAATTTTTATAAATTTTAAAATGAAAACAAGATGACATCTTTTGACGTTTTTCAGTCATGTTAACTTAACCAACCTTAAACTAAATTAAATAAACAATGAAAAATAGAAGGGACTTTATTTTATCGAATGTCTTTTTTGAAGGAGGAATTTCATGGTAGGTTGTACGTAAACAATTCGGAAAATAATAAATTCGATGGAGAGATTGATGTGAAATTCAACTAATAACTTTCGCCAATTTTTGCAAGTTTAATCTCAGCAAGATGAACATGTGCAGAATTTCATTATCATGACAATCTAACAATAGAAAGAAGTTGACAAGAAACTCAACATTCTTATCATTAAATTTGTTTAAGACGAATAGGTATGTAGGTATTTAGACAAGTTTTTAACCATTTGATCATGTGACAGGGGGTATAAAATTCCCTTCGTAGATCCCATAATATAATAAGGGGGAGGGGGTAATGAAATTCTTAGCGCGAAACAATACGATAAAATAAATATAATATACATATTTACCATTTATTCGAGCAAATACTCAAGAATTTATGTTTTTAAAAATTTTATTTTGTAGAAAAGTAAACACATTCATAATGAATGAAGAAAATTATTTGTTGTGGTGTTTCTAAAGTATTTGAAAAGCTATTTTGTTTCCGCTTTGTAATTCGCAAATTGTATTTGGGAATTATAATGTATGAGTAGATGAGTTTTAGAACTTTTCAAACATAAATGGTAAATATCTACTAATGAGTTGGTATAGCAACTAACGAAATGCATTTAGATATATATATATAATAGAGATTTTTTAAGTTTATTTTTAGAGTAACATATAAAAAAAAGCGTTGCCGCACAATGAAATAGGGAAATTCACTGCAAGAATTTTTTACAAAAATGTGTAATTGACTTAGAGGTATTACGAGGTATTCCTGGATTTTGTTAAAATCACAAATTTTTCCTCTACTTATTGTTTCAAAAAGTTATTATAGAGGTTACGTTTAGAGCAGCGATGGCCAAATGGGCACCAAAGTTCCGAACATCATTAGGCTTCATATGTGTGTATACTCGTACAACCGAATGAAAATAAAACTACTCAAAAAAATGTACAAAAAATAAACAACGATTTCATTGAGTTGAATGATAGATTTTGCTCAGGCTTGCATTGCCTTTTGAAATTTGCATTAACGCACAATTACTTTATTTTATTCAAGTGTATAATTTATAAGCAGATTTTAAATAAAAAAATAAATTAATAATAATGATGATTAGGAAAGTAATATTTTCCTTTATTCAATAACTTTTGTTTTTAATTTCTGCGAACAGTTTTTTAATTTTTGACATTTTTCTGCTAAAATACTTCTTTGATGTAATTTATTAACTTGAAAATATGTTCATTTATCTCAAAATTCATACAAAACATTAACACTACGGCTACCAAGATTCGCTTTTTGGCCATTACTGCTTTAGAGTAAAATATTTATTGATGCTCAAAAATATAAATGCTTGTGTTTTTTTATAAATTGATATGATTGAAAGCCAAAAAGAAGATTTCTGCTTTTCAATTTTGACATCAATTATTTTTCTACAAATGAAAATTTATGTTTCTATTTCATTTTAGTATTTGTTTTCCCTTTTCCTGTCACACTGTAGATATATTTCACCATTCATTAACAGTTCAAATAAAAAAGACCAGTCTAGTTCATTTTGGGAGATATAGAATGAACTAGAATGATCAATTCAATTATGTGGCACACACGTGTTACATACGAACTCTTTACGATCAGCTAAAAATTTTACTTCCCGATGATGATATGGAATCAATATATAAAGCAAAAGCATCTTTAAAATCGGATCTCCCGTATATAAAAGATAATTTCGAGTGTATTTGCCGAAGTATAATCAAACTACAAAGAAGAGGACTTTCTTTAAAAGAAAATTTGTCTATTATAGAAAAAGTGGAAGAAAAGATGAAAAATTTTGAAAAGTTCAACAAAGTTATGAATCGAAACGTTGAAATTCAACAAACATTAGTTAAAATTAAAAATAATATTTTTTTAAACAAAAGCGAAGCTGATGAATACATTGATTCTCTATCTCCAAGCGAATTATTATTGTTTAAGTTCGCTCCTACTCCATCCAATGATGTTGAATGAATTTTTTCAATTTATTCTACAGTTTTATGCGATAATCGATATTTTCTTTTTGAAAATCTAAAAAAAATGTGCTTTGCAATAAAAAATTATTTAATAAAATAAATGAAAGGTGGTTATATTGTTTAATTTTTGGAAGCATATTTGAGCTTTTGTTTTGCTTATTCTTGGGCTTATTTTGCATTTATTTTTTTCTTTTTTGCTAGCTTTTTTTCTTTACCATAAAAATCAATTCCTTGCTCTCCAAAATTTTTTATATATTCATTTGCATCTTTGTGGTTAATAAGACTAGTTATACTTTTTATCTTTTTATTTGTAAAAAATACCAGAAGTAGTCAGAGCAAATAGAAATATTTATTCGTCATTCTACTCGAACTATCAGGTAAACTTTTAATTGCGATTAGATAAAGTTGTTGTTGATGCTGACATCTAATAAAAGTATCAGTTTATGCAGATTTCTTATCGTTTCAAGTGCCGTTAAAATTATTTAAATAAATTTTATCTTTTAACGAGAGATGTGTGCAAATTTCATGAATGTTTAGACACTGGTTGTCTTAATTTTACAGTTGACTGCGATTCATCAAAGTGATGGATGTTATCAGACTGTCAACAGAGTTGCAGTTTATTTTCACTTCAACCGATTTAATTTCGTTTGATTTCTTTTACTCTCATTTCTTTAAAATACTAACCAGACTTTTATTAGTTCAATGTATGAAAAGTTTAATTTTGAACGAAATGTATGACACATTTTATGGAAAACTTTGTGAAATTTAAACAAACAAACAAACAACAACAACTCACTTTATTTTAGAGTGAGTTTTTAGGAAAGAATTTAAACGTATAGTTTCAAACTACGTTTATGTTAATCTCAAAATAAATTTAAAAAAGTTTAATTGTGTTAGCTTAAACCGTGCAAAATGGCACTGAAGACTAAAAATTGGCAACACTCAAATGGCACAATTTTTTTTCCAAACAACACTGAATTTAATGCAAAAGAAGAAAAACTTCCGACCTTTTGAATTTTATTAAGTTTTTTTGGTAATTTATATTTATTAGAATGTTTATTTAAGCAATAGGTCTTTTGATTTAATATATATATATATTGTTGTTTATATTTATATATATTTTCGATATTTCGCTAACAATTTGTTAGCATCTTTTTTTTTTTTTTTATTTTAAAAAATTTTTTGGTAAAAAAATAATAATAAAATTAAAAAAAAAATCGTTCTAATTTTTTGTTTATTTATAATATTTTGATAGCTGGCTTTTTATACATGTGCTGTGTTATCATTTTTCAGTAAGTTTAACCCACCAACATTGGCCGTTTAAGTAAATGTAGTTAAATGTCATCCTAAAAACAGTTAATACATATTAAAGCTGTGTACACCTCTGATCGGCCATCTAAAAACTCACTCTTAAGGTGTTCTTCTAATATGAGCCGTTTATTTTGAAAGTGGCATAAGTCACTTTTTCAAAAAAAATCGAGTTAATGGCAACACTAAATAAAATTGAACGGTATCTTTTCATTTGTAAGACATTTGCAATCAACAAAAAAAAAGTGACTTATGACACTTTCAAAATAAACGGCTCATATCATTAAAGTACGTTACACAATAAAAGCTGTTAATGTTCAAACACATGAGTAGATTTACCTGAAACTTAGCCAAAGGACACTGTCTATTATCGGCCATCGTTTAAAAGGGAAAAATTCAATCGATATTGATTTGGTCTTTTGGTAGCTAAATTTACTGCAGACTTTAATAGCCAAGGTCAGACTTTTTTAAGTGACCGAACGAAGGCTAATGAGTGAAATAAAAAATGTTTGTGTTTTTTATATTTTCTTCCAACTGACGAAAATTTCATGCACTCACACGGTCAGCATAAATTGCTCCGATGTATTGAAGCATTCGAAATATGGAAAATTTAAAATTCAAGGAGAGAAAAACAAGAGACAAAATTTTCTATTTCTGTGCAAATCATGATGAGTTAAAAGAACTTATAATATTTAAAAAAAAAAATTATTTATTTGCTGTGGGTTAGTAAATCTATATACATTTTTCTGATTGCTAAATACCAACTCATCAGTAGATCTTTACCATTTATGTTTGAAATGATCCAAATAATATGTATGTACATAATTATGTATAGATGTTGGCACTTAAAGCTAAAAGTCAACAACACACTACTACCCACTCATGAGAAATACTGATCAGCAACATCAGCCAGTCAAGAAATGAAAAAGATAAAAAGTAATTTATGTATGAATGTCTGTACATTAGGATGGCGCATGATATTAAATGATTGTTATAATCTGCGCAATAGGTGAATACATGAATATTGAAGCCCCAAACCGTGTTCACTACCATCCTACAGTTTATCCGAAGGCAAACCCTTTAGAAATACTTTTCTAAATACTTTGATCAGTGTAATGTCATGCATCTGATGAAGATTCTACTGTTAAGCAACAGCACAAAGAGACTTAACATTGTTTGTCTGAAGTTCTGTCAGTTATTAGCACTGGTCTAGCCGCCATCAGGAAAATTTGAACCTTCTACCAGACAAGTATACCCACCCTACTTAATTTTTCATATTTTATATGTACTCGACCACCGATACATCACCATTTTTCCATAATAACCACTTATATTTATCCGAAATTAGTTTCAGCAACATTTAATACAGCTGTTAAGTGTTTAACAGTGCTCTGTTAACTTAAAAATTGGGTGGATTAAATTTTTGGTTTAAATCTTTGCTAGTTAAATTTAAATTTATCTTCATTCTATTGAGGATTATCGTTATATCGAAGTTTTACCGGTATATGGGCCATGCTAATGTTAATTACTTTCAAAAAAAAAAAAAAAAAAACAACAACAGATTAATTAAGAAAATTAAAATGAAAAATAGAACTTACCGAAAAATTCGAATAGGTATCTCGTGCTTGACTCACAACAAATTAACAAACTGGAGAGAATTAAATTATTAAATATTAAACAATTGTTGCTCAACGTTAAACGAAATTGCATAAAATTCAAAATTGCATTTAAAAAAAAAAATTGTATTTAATTTTCAAATTTAACACGAACTCTGTTCATTAAAATTTATCACACTCACGTTCGTGTTAATAGAAATCCAAAGGGCTACATTGGAAATTATACAGTTGGTGTAGAAATCGGCCCAAAACGTTATGGCCAACCGATGAAAATCTCTTTCTTTTTTTTTTAAGGGAAATTCCTCAAACTATTAGGAGGGTGGTGTTATGTGTTGTTTTTGGCTTTAAGCAGAAAACTTAAGTGTTTTTTTTTTTTTTTTTTAATTTGTAGTTTTCTTGCTTTGTGCTTCTGCTATTTTTACGTTTGGTTCGGTCTCTGTTTTCTAATATTTTTTTTCTCTTTTAGAGAAGAGTTTCCTTGTTACCAACTGCTTTTTATTTTATGAATTTTATATTTAGATTTCTTCTTGACTTTTTTCGTTTTTTTTTTTTTATAAAATGTTTTTATTTAATTTAATTTTTTAAATAGTTTTATTTTGAAATGCCGGCACTTTGGCAATTTTGAATTTGTTAAGATTTCCTTGAACTTTTATTGCTTGACTCTTAAAAAAATGTATCTCTTCCGCTTGTGTCTGGGAAGCTTTTACTAGTAATTTTTATTTATTTTCTTACTGACTCACTTTTACAATTATACAAAAATAAAATATTTGTATTTGTAATAATTTTCTAATACGATTTAATTGCGCTAAATCACGAAATTATTTATATGTACCAAAAAGCACAAAACTCAAGTTAGGATTAAATGTGTACACGTTATGTTGTTTGATCAGCAGTGACAAAATATCAACTGTCTGGTTGTCTACATTTGTTTTGCCATTATGGATCGTCTCATCACGTTGTGAAGAGTCGAGTTGTTTTCCATATTAATTTAGCGCACTTTAGCAGTTTCACTCAATGCAAATAAATACTCAATTAAATATAGAAGAGCTTTATAATACTACTTACTCTCTAGTTTATTTTTCACTTAATAAATGTAAATATTTTTCTATATTAAACATCTATTGGGAATTTGTTAGAAAACTGTTTTAGTTAGTGTTATACTCCTATTTCACTCAGATATTTAGTCACCTTAACGTCATGTGGTTCCATAGTGTAGCGGTTATCACGTCTGCTTTACACGCAGAAGGTCTCCAGTTCGATCCTGGATGGAACCAAGTTGTTTCTTTTTATAAAAATGAATTTTTTTTTACAGCAAACCCGAACAAACTAGAGCTTAACAAAATAAATAGAAAATATGGAAATAAAAACCACTTTATTTAATTTAATTTTGAATGTCGAAATTTGTTTGAAACTAAGAAAAAATAAATACTTAAACAAAAATTATTTAATCTACATTTTTACGTATAACAAACACACTTTGCCATTATTAGACTAAGGCTGAACTCATACCAACGAAAGAAACACGTTTTTGCCTTTGCAGTCAAGTACAGTAGATTTCCGATTTAACGAACCTAATTGTTGTCAGGCTTGTTCGTTGAAGTGAAGTGTTCGTTATATCCAGTACATACTAAATTAAAAGAGAAAATCGTCGTCTATTTTATTCAAAACACAAAATATGTATATAAATTGTTTAATATCTAATTAAAATTATAATAACTAAAATGCTTATTTTATTAATAATATGAGGAACGGAAGAATTAAAAAAAATTAATTAAAAAATTATTTAGCAACTTGATCAACAAGAGGGTATTAACTCAAAATTTTTAAAATTTCATTTAGTGCAAGAAATCGGTGTACAGTGGTCGTCATATCTATACATTACAAAAGTTTTACATAATTTTCTCTAGTATTTCGCCAAAAAAAAAACAAAAAAAAAAATACTGTTGTTTCTCTCTTTGTGATACAACAGTAGTATAAAAAAAAAAGTTTTTTGCCTCTACTGAAAATTTAAAAGTTTTGACTTAATACCCTTTTGAAGATGAAGTGCGATTTATTAAAAAAAATTGTCTGCTTTTTTTGGAATAGATATCTTTTTCTTAATTGCATCTTCTTGAAGATCTCTCAAAAGACTTACTTACCTTTGATTTTATAATTGTGCTAATGGTGGATTTTTCTGTCGATATATTTTGAATAAATCTGTTTACGAACCATTTCTATACTTTTTTTCGTTAAACCAAGTTCAAAAAAAATTTTATTCGTCCATAAGGTACCCAATAAAAAAAATTTGATTGTTCGTTAAATGTGATGTTCACTAAATCGAATGTTCATTAAATCGGAAAACTACTGTACACTTGTTTGATTCTAGCCGACACCGACAAAAGACGTCTTTGTCTTAAAAGACAAACTGGCAATCAGACAGGAATGTACAAACATACATTGTTAAGTTATTGAAATACTTAGCTACCTGCGGTCTTATTTTTATGATTGTTATTTACACAGTCTTTAAAGATGTGTATTTATTATTGTATCTTAAGTAAACAGTAATTAATAGTTTCCTGAGAATTCGGGAAAAATGTGTTATTTATGATTAGGTAGGCAGTAAATGAGTTTTAAGCTATTGCATAGCTTCTATCGCTGGCTTTGAGACGACCGAATCAAAAAATTTTGAAACGTTTGTTTCTTAAGTCTTTTGTTTTTGAAACGAAAAAACCTGACACTAAGTTTGTTTCTTATGTCTTTTGGATTTGAAACGAAAAAACCAGACACTAACTGCCTGTTTCACAATGACGATGTCGTTCTCTTATTTATATTAAAAACAAAAACAAATTTAAATATTTTGTTTTTGTTTTCAATATAAATAAGAGAACGACATCGACTTGTCATCATTGTGAAACAGTCCGTAAGTTTGTTTCTTAAGTCTTTTATTTTTTTTTAATATTTAAATCGCCCAATTTATGTTAACCCCTAAAGTATGCTATTGATTTTGATTTCATTAACATACAATATTGCCAGAAAAACAAGGGAGTTATTAAACAAAACGTAATAATTTAATTGCATAAGTTGATAAAAAATGCTATGCAATAGCTTTACCGCGGCAGTCCCCGAGTGCCACATGTCTTTTTTTTTATGAGTTTAGTGATAAGAATGCTAGTATGTATTTAAGAAAATTATACCGTTTATTGTTTAATAAGAGTATATAAGGATATAATATTATAAAATAAAGGAGTCTTGTTTTTAAATCTAAAGGGAGAATAGTGAAAGTTTATTTTAAATCCTGCGGAAATTAACATACACATTATGTACATACATACATATGTATATATTTTTCGCTTTTTTGTCTTGGGTTAATTGGTGGTGGTTCGTTTCAGTCTATTATCTCTTACTATGTGTGGGTATGTTGTAGGAATGCGATATGGGTGGTTGTCTCATAAGAACTAATGTTCTGTTGTATTAGTCAGAAATAACTATTTGTCTTACTTCGGTATGGGTTCAGCCTAATGCAAACTATTCTTTATTTTTTTATTAGTTGAAATTATTTTTTTTTAATTTTCTGTTAAACGAAATTTTTCTATGTATTCATTTGAATAAAAATTAAAACTAATTAAAATTTTTACATTTGATATTAAAATCAAGTGTCAGCTGGTCAGCTAAAAAATTATCGTATACACTGTAAGCATTATCTAGGCTTAAGTGGTGATATTGACAAATCAAATTAATGTGGTTCCATAGTGTAGCGGTTATCACGTCTGCTTTACACGCAGAAGGTCTCCAGTTCGATCCTGGATGGAACCAGTGGCGCAATTTTTTTATACATATTTTTTTTTTAAATTATAAATGGTTTTTTTGGTGGGCATTATATGTAGTACTAAGCAACTATGCAAAAATACAGTACTATTAGTACACAGAGTTGCCAGTACGATGACTTTTTTTCTTCTCTAAAATGTTGATTTTTTTTATATATGTATTTGTACGTACTTGGAAATATGTATGTATTTTTAATTACAAATAAAATAATTATTATTGTATCGCTATTGTGACAGCAAGAATAAAAAAATTTCTAATTTTTTCATCAAAAAATATATGTATGTATTTATATCTACATAATAATATAGTATATATAAAATAGTTTTTTCAACTTAACGTTTTTTATTACATACTAGCATACCCGCCCGGTACTTCGTTAAAGTAAAAAATAAATAACATATTTTTCATGTATTTAGATCGAGTATTTCTGGGGCCATGCTTAAAAATTTCCCTTTTTGGGCCCTCTTTTCCCCTCTTTAGCTCCTTAATAAAGAAACGATAAAAAAAATTAAAAATATTCAACTTGGTTCCATCCAGGATCGAACTGGAGACCTTCTGCGTGTAAAGCAGACGTGATAACCGCTACATTATGGAACCACTTGTTAATGTTGTAACAGATACCCCATATAAACATGATAAACGAATCTGTTATATACATATAACGGGCAACTATTGGCCAGTTTTTAGTAATTTTTATTTAAATTTATGTTGCATTTAAAGAAGATTCCATTTTTTCAGTAAGTAATTAAAATTCTTATTTAATTACGATGAAAATAAAAAAATTTCCCACAAATTTCCCTAAAGAACAGCTGACTAGAACAAATAAAGAAAAATAAAAAAGTTCTATTTTAGCTAAAAATAAGAATACATAATTAAGAACTGCTGAAATGTTTTAAAAGAATAAGATCTGCTTTCAGAATGATTAAAATGGTAATAGCAGCAAAACAAGCCAAAATTAGGTCCGTTTGTTTACTTTTACAGTAAAATGCAGTAAATGAGTATAAATGAGTAAACAGCAGAATTTACTCTCCAAAAAAATGTTTACCCAAAAAAGTACGCGAACGGAAAAATTGTAAAATAATAGGGATTCTTAGAAATTCGCGCTTTAAATAAGTAGATGGAATAAACATTAAATTGTATTTTTGAAGTCTGTATCAAATTTTTTGGAAAACTTAAACTTATTAAACAAAAGTTTGCTTTTTTAGAAAATTGTAAAGATTGTACTGCGCGGTAATCAAATAAAACCGGATTATGTATGCATATATTTATGTATGTATTTTACCATTATAAGCCGTACTAAAGATTTGTGTTAATTATCGGGAATGATCGTGAGTGAATTTATTCGTTCAATCTCGAAAACAAACATATTCGTAAGTATAAAATAATTTCAACGAATAGAAAATGTTTCGAGATTGGAAAACTTGAAAATTTTTTTTGCAAATTTTGATTTTAGTATACCAACATCTCTCCGAATAAAAGAAAAATCATCAAATGATAGAAAGATCAATTCTCAAAAAATAAATGCGATGAACAAAAATGTCCTCGAAAACGCATATTTCCGGATTTACCGTATAACTGCATCTTTTTATAAAATTAATGGAAGTTTCGTGTGCGAAATTAAATTGACAACAAAACCAAATTACTGTTTTCAACATAAATTTTTAGACGAAATTTGCTTTTTATTAAAGCAGGCATTTTTTTAATAACTCTTAAATAAACCAAAACTGTTTTTTTTTTCAATTCTTTTAAAATTTAATTTTATTATATAAGTATGTATGTATTAGTTTTTCGATCTTTATTATAAGCAAACTACATTTATTAAATTAATCAATAATTAAAAAAGTAAATATTTAAAAAAAAAAATATGAATTGCACTTAAGAGTAGATTTTTTTTTTGAAAAATATTAAAGCTGTTTACTAATTTAACTTAAAACAAATTAATATGTAAATTAAGATATATTCCACAGAAAGCAAGTTATGTGGAAAAAAGCAAATGAAAACAATAATAAGTTAAAAATAATGCTAAAATAAACCAACATTGAGTACGTAAAACGGATGTGAGAAATCGCGGTGTTAATTGAGTGATGTCGAAATATTTATTTTCCCTAGATGGATAAAAAATATCACCTCAATAGCGTCGAGCAGTAGTCGGGCGAGGAACACCTGATGTACGAGGGCGAGCAGAAGCAATTGATGATTTACCTCTCACAGGCTGAGTAACCGAATCGGAATTGTAGCTGAGATAAACGTGAGAAAGATCTATGAAATCATTTGAGTCCTTAATGGAGGCCTTAGAGTCAGCAATATGTTTACGCATATTGTTGCCAGTATATGCTACACACTTCAATTGCCATTCTCCGATGTCTTCATTCCAATGCGTATACTGATTAATCATTGATTGATACTCTTTTGGTATATAGGAATTTAGGACCAATTCGCAGAGTGCCAGTTCACGTGATAAGGAACGTATGTTCTCATAGATGGCTTCTTTTTCACGTTGATGCTCTTGTTGTTGATCGGCCAGTTCGGACTTAACTCCCATTAACATTTGCATAACACGATGAATTTTCTTTGTTATACCTGTGTTCGCTTCTTGTAGAGATGAATAACGTTCCTCTATATCAATACGTTCGGTTTCTTTCTGTTGAAGTGTTTCTCTTAAGGTTTGTTCAGCTTTCTCGCGTTCTCCTAATTCTCGCAAAGACTGTTCCAAGAGTTTTTCTTGGCATTGTGCCTTTTCTAGAAAGTTCTCTCCTCCAACTAGAATTTTACCTTCCAAGGATACAAGTTTATTACGTAGTTGTTCTTGTTCAGTTTTGGTCTTTGAAATTTCTAGCTGATGTTCATTTTTACGTTTTTCCAACGCTTCTTTTTTGGCCAATTTCACTTCACGTTGCTTTTGTTTTTCCAATGCTTTTTCGGTTAATTGATTTTGGGCCTCGGCCAAAACTTCCATTTCAATTTCGTCGTCGTCATCCTCTTCTTCATCTTCTTCTTCCTCTTCAATTTGGGGCTCATCTTCGTAGCCTTCTTCCAATTGTTTACGCAAACGTTCGATTTCTTCTTGAAAATGCCGTAACAGAGCATCTTTAGGCTCTTCATTGATGTGCATACGATTTTGTATGTTTTTGGTACGACTAGCATAACGTAAAGTGGAAATTGTTTCCATGTAATTGGTGTCGGCTGGAGAAATTGTGGCACACATAACGGTCTTCGAATTGCCTCCCAGTGAATCTTGCAAAAGTCTTGTTAGTTTCGAGTTTCTATAGGGAATGTGTGAACTTTTGCCATCCACTAGGGCACTTATGACGTTTCCCAATACCGAGAGCGACAGATTTATTTTGGTGGCCTCCTTCAAACGCTGACCAGTGGCCTGAGTTTTACTTTGCCTTTCCGAACCTGCCAAATCTACCAATTGTAGTTTGCCCATGCGGACATGTTGTTGCCCACCTTCCGCCAACTCACTGCGCTCCACAGTTATAGAAAATATTGCATGGGATCTAGACGATTCAGAATTCATTTTAGTAGCACCAACAACACGATTTTTGTTACCCAATTTCATAATATTCTCCAAATCATCAGCATTGTGCACCACATAGCCGCTCAAGTCTTTTACAAAAACACCAATATCCGGCCTTTCTTTTACTTCCAAACTCTTGGTTACATCTTTACCCAACAAGTCTCTGACTTCTTCATTATAAATTTCCATATAGCTAACTCTTACCAAGAATTTTTGATTTTCCCTAGCTTTTGCAATGTGTCCGAAAATATGGGCAAAGGCGTTGGGAATGATTCCCTTAGTCTGTGGTGACTCCGGATTACCTGACATTGTATAAGTTTTACCAGTTCCTGTTTGGCCATAAGCCAATATTGTACCGTTGTAGCCTTCCAACACTTTCTCGACTATAGGCCTTGCCGTATCAACATACAAATCCAATTGACTACTCCCACCATCAAATACATTATCGAAATAGTAGTTTTTGGGTGGCTCATTAACAGTTGCATTGGGCTTTACCACTGTTATAGCCCTTTTTAGTTTGTCAATTTTAATGACACTTAATGAGCCTGCCAGCAATTCATTTTTGTCCATTGGCCTGGCTCTTACAACGACACGAACATTTTCCACTTCAGCTTCTTGCTCCTGATTACTTTGATCGTTGGTCATAGCAATTTTTTTTCGTTATGAATTAATTAATTTCTTGTTTTTCTGTTTCAGACACAACAAAAAAAAAAGTTTAGATATTTTTTTCCAAATATTGATTTTTGTTTTTGTTACAGCTGACATTTATTTCTTTTTATTTTCTTCTTTGTTCTTTGTTTTTCTAAACATCGAACTTCGGTCAAAACATATCCACACATATACACATCAGTGTTGCACAAGGCGTACCTACATCTATATCAAATTAGTACTTTTCTAATATAATTTTATTAAAGGGCTATTAGGCATTCATACTTGTCTGCAGACATGTACGATGGCATACCAAAACTCACTGTCTAATAGCATGTATGTCGAGTACGTCAGACATGTATGTTGGTTTTAAAAAAATTTGATTTTCTGATGTCTGTCGCACACCAACATACACACAACATATCGCTCCTTTATTGCAACGTAGTCATATCTCAAAAAAACTCAAACGTGGCAAAATGCATTTAAAGTTTTCAAAGCGTAAGCATTTATATGGATGGCTTGAGCATGTAAGCGGTTATAACTTGGGTTTAGATAGAGATATGTTTATGCAAATTTTTTTTACAAATAAAGAAGGTATTGAGAAACTCTTTTTCGTCAGTAACTGAAAATTTTTGTTTTTTTGAGATATGACTATGTTGCAATAAAGGAGCGATATATGTGGACTGAAGTATGCCGTCAGCGTTCGATAGTGTAATATCAAAACGCAAAGTATGCCATCGTACATGTCTGCAGACAAGTATGCTTGTCTAATAGCCCTTTTACAGAGTGTAACCATACGATAAACGTTAGATTTTACCAGTCTTCAATAGATCGCATAAAAATTTCTACTAAATATATGAATATTTAATTATAGTTTTTAGTAAATTTTCTTAAAAATGTAATAAGTATTAATATGTACATTAACGGCCTGTTTCACACTGTCGACAACTCGATGTCGTTCTCTTATTTATATTGAAAACAAAAACAAAATATTTAAATTTGTTTTTGTTTTTAATATAAATAAGAGAACGACATCGACTTGTCGCCAGTGTGAAACAGGCCGTAAATTTTTCAGTCAAACTTACTCCCAATTTTTAAGTTCGCACTTAAATACTGATTTAGCTAATTATCATTTATGTCTATGTTGCATTTAAGTACTACTACTGTGTTTTAGTCGTAATTAATTGTTTAATTAAAGAAAACAGCACTCAAGAATAAAATGAAATTTCCAACAGGGTAACATTTTTACTATGTGACTTTTTAATACCTTTTTTTTCAACTCTGTGATTGGTAAAGTGCGGAAGGAGTTGAAGGTAATTTCTAATAAATATAAGAATTTTCTAAATAAATTAGCTTAAAAGCCAATTTAATTGATTTTTAAAGTAAATTTTTAAAAGAAAATTAACGCCTCAAATAATTCCACAAGTTTTCTAACAAATACATATTTTAAACAAAAATACTTTGTAAACACACCACGTTTATGTACATATGTATATGTGATTGCCAAAAACCTTATGCTGCATAAAAAAATAATATTCAATGCAGAATTAAGACTTCTTTTAATTCAGAGTAACATCTTCATAAAATCTTCAACTTTAAGGAACAGACACTATTGGAAAAATATGAATTGCAGTTTATTAAATCCACCAGGCGACGTGCGAGGTATGACTGTATTAAAGAAGGATAAATTTAATAAAGCCATACAAGTTCCACGTTTGTGGGTGCCAGAAGAAAAATCGCAACGTGTTTTGCCTCTTGTGAAAAAGTTGTTATTGAAAATGGAAAAATTAAAACCGGTGAAACCGTTAAAGTGCAATGAACAAGAAGGTAGGGAACTCCTATTGCATCCTGAGCCGGTAAAGTGCTGGCAAGATTTACCAATTGATGATTTGGAAAAATTCGAAATTAAGGTGGACAATTACGGTTCAACGACCATAAACTTAAGCTACGATAACTGGAGAGCCGATGAAATAATTAAAGCTGTACTACCACTGGATGAAGAAGGCTTAAGTTCTTACTCTAGAATTGGTCATATTGTCCATCTTAACCTCAGGGATCATTTAACGCCTTACAAAGATCTTATAGGTCAAGTACTAATGGATAAAGTGCCCGGTTGCAAAACCGTAGTGAACAAAGCCGCTTCTATAGACAATACTTATCGTAATTTTCAATTAGAAATGTTGTGTGGCGAAGCTCAATATCAAGTGGAGACAAAGGAAAATGGTGTACTTTTTGAATTCGATTTTTCCAAAGTGTATTGGAATCCTCGTTTGTCAACCGAACACGAAAGAATTGTACAAATACTTAAACCAAATGATGTATTGTATGATGTTTTTGCTGGCGTTGGGCCATTTTCAGTACCAGCTGCTAAGAAAAAGTGTTGGGTATTGGCAAACGATTTAAACCCCGAAAGCTACAAATGGTTGCAACACAACTTGAAACGTAATAAATGTTTGGCTCAAGCACAAGCTTTTAATAAAGATGGTAGAGATTTTATTCTAAATGAAATACGTGAGGATCTGTTTGAAAGATGGCAAGACCCCTTAAATAAAAATTATAAAATTCACATAACAATGAATTTACCAGCCATGGCGGTAGAATTTGTGCCAGCATTTAGAGGTCTATTTGAAAAGGAGAATCTAATAGACTTTTCTGAAGAGAATTTCAACTTTCCCCTAGTACACGTTTATTCTTTTGCCAAAGGTGCAAATACCAAAGAATTGGTATTGAAACTAGTTGAAGAACACTTACAAATTCCATTAAAAGACAATTTGGAAGGAGTATATTTTGTACGTAATGTGGCTCCTAACAAGGACATGTATCGAGTTTCGTTTTATCTTACAGCACAAATTTTAAAAGAATCTGCTGATGGAAGTGACGAAAACTCTGCTAAAGATGTGCTTAAACGTAAAGCAGAAGACGATGAATGCGCTTCGGAAAATTTACAATGTAAAATTAAATGTTCTTAGGATTTTAGTTATTTTTAAAGTATTTTCTATAAATAAATTGCATTATTTTGTCACGTTAAATAAACTAAGTGCCTGTTCGCCGATATCGAAGAAGTTCTTTCTTTCGAGCAATTACATTTGAAACAAAAACAAATTCAAAAATTTTGTTTTTGTTTCAAATGTAATTGTTCGAAAGAAAGAACTTCTTCGATATCGGCGAACAGGCAGTAAGTATAATTGTAAAGAAAACTGGAATGCAAAGAATTTTTTAAGTGAAAAGCTTTCAATTATGTTTTAAATCTATTAAAAAATTTCGGGGGAACACTGTGTGGGCGTATTGCAGCCCACTTTCCAACGACAAACCTAATCTGAAAGTACAACCTTTCAAATAAAGCAATGAAAGAGTTCTGAGGGAGCACACATTTGTACAAAGAATAAAAGACAAATTTTGGTAAACGTAATTTTGAAAACCTAAAGCTGAATAAAGAACTCCTCATTTTTACTGCCTGTTCGCCGATGTCGAAGTAGTTCTTTCTTTCGAACAATTACATATAAAACAAAAACAAAATTTTTGAATTTGTTTTTGTTTCAAATGTAATTATTCGAAAGAAAGAAGTTCTTCGTTATCGGCGAACAGGCACTTAATTTAAGAGGTAAAAATTTAAATACAAAATATTTTTTAACGCACTTTTATATTCGTAGGAATGAATGTTTGTGCCAGGTTCAACACTATTTGGTAAAATAAAATCAATTGAGAATTATTATTTATTTTAATGGGGTTAGCTAAGCCCAATTTTTTAATCATTAAGTTATACTGCCTCGCGAGAGCTTAATGCATATTTCAAGTATCATAAGAATCGGTATAATAGAAATAAGAAAAGCCTTCCGCGAGATTCGGTATCACTTCCAACATTATTTTTCCAATACGTCCTTTTCAGAAACTTGAGTTGTTACTTTTATAAAGTTTCTTTAATTTGGCCACAATAAATATTATTTTTAATATTTTTTGATATTTTAACAGGCTAAAGTTCGTAAATTTAGGCCATAATTTTGTAAAACGCATCACCGAAGTGACTTATATGGAAAGCAAAAACAAAAATTCAAATATTTAAATATTTTGTTCTTTGTTTTCATTCAAATTTTTGAAGGCAAATCAACGCCTTAATTTCTGTGCGTTTGTTCGGTGATGATATTGTATGAAAAACAAAAACAATATTTTTAAATATTTGAATTTTTGCTTTTGCGCTTTCCATATAAAAGTCACTTGGTGATGTGATTTACAAAATTAAGGCATTAATAATCAGAAAAATATTAGATATTTTTAACATATTTCAAGCAACAAAGGAAAAATTTAATATCTAAACATCAATTTAGATTTACACTACACGACTGAATAGAACAAACGTTGTTTTCGGTAGAAGCCACTAACCTTGGCAGTATTCATGTGCGAACGTTTTCACTACTTGTTAGGTAGCTCTGTTGAACGTGATTACATATCCTATTTAAACACATTTCGAATGCGAATAGAATACGAGACTTTCTCACTATTAATTTTAATTTTACAAGTTTTCTTTAATTTGGCTACAATAAATGTAAATTATATTTCTTCCAATTTTTTTCAGTTTGAATTGTTGGCAAAAATGGGTCGTAGATCGAAGCAAAAATCGTCTGGAGCTAAGAAATCGGGAGCAGGTACTTCTGCAAGTGCTCTGAACAAATCCAAAAAAACCAAAAATGTTTTTAAAGTGGCCGATTCCAAACAGAAAAGGAAACCCAAGGAAGTTCAGGGAAAACTTAAGAAGGTATTTATAAGCTCAATAAAAAGTAAAAATTTCTTTTATATATCAAATAAAAATTTTTTTTTTTGCAGATCAAAGAAGCCGTTACCAAAAAACAAGAAAAAGTCGATGCCAATCTACGTGATTTACACAAGGATTTAGTTGTTAAAACTCCAAAAGCCTCTACCTCAAAACCTATAAAACCCACCAAAAAACCGGCTCCTAATACTAAAAATCTTTCCGATAAATTAGGAAATTTTAAATTTTGAATCCACTGAAAATCGAAGAGTTTTCAAAATATTTTAAGAGTTTTAATCTTTATGTATTTTTTTTTTGTTGCTCTTCGAGTAGTTGTAGTTGAGATCTATATTAATTGTAGATGTAGACATATTTCAATGCTGGTATGTTAACGAATAAACATACATACTTATATATGCAAATGAAGTTTATCACATTAATAAAAGTTAGATACATATATTAAAAAATGTAAAATATTTGATCAGTATAAGTGAAATTAATTGGGGCAAGTCGCATATTCCGATGGGAATGTTTTGAATTCCGTAATTGTATTCCGATTGTTTTTGATTTATAGTCAGATTCTGTTTTTTTTTTCATTTCGCTTTTACATTGATTAAGTTTTTTGTACTCATTGGCTCATTAAAGCTCACAATAAACTTTTTTTTTATTATCATGTAAAGTTTATTTTAATGATGCTCCTAAAAGTATGCATGCTTTTTATTGTTTACTACAAATGAAATTAGTGGAAAACTTTAATGTCTGTTTTGATTTCAGACAAAAGACTCATCTTTCGGAATTGAAACCACTTTCGATCGATTTGAGTTCTGTGAAATGGTTGTTTCAGGTTTAAATTTAACGAAAACAACGTTTTGTAAAATACGAGGAGCTTCTCAGAAACCATCGTCCGCCCTTTTTTTGGAGGGAGCTCAGAAAATGGTAAACCACAATTTTTGAAAACGATTCTCATTCTCGGCACCAAATGAAGTGCTTTTCATAAAAATTTTCCACTCAAGCCGATTGTTCGGGTTTTGTAAGTAGGATGGGGGCAGTTAGATTTGCCAGGTTTTTTACGGTTCGATTTTGGACCAATTTTAAAGTTTTATTAAATTTATTTTTTTTTTTAAATTCGTGGCAAGTTGCACCCAAGTTGCAAATATTACTATCGAATACATCCTTCAATTATCCACCGATTTTCGAAGTTTTGGCTTTGTTCAAACGGGCTTTCTTGCAGTTTGCGTTCATAATTCCAAATTGCCAATCCCCCACCCCACCTCACATTATATTCAGCCTTATCGTGTTTGGCGTTTTTCGACTACGCCAAGTACTAGATTAATGAAAAATCTGGCGTTTGTCTTTAATCTACTACTTGGCGTAGTCGAAAAACGCCAAACACGATAAGGCTGATTATTTATCGCATAACTTTTTCATTTATTGAACGATTTTTTAAATTTCATATTTGTTTGATCGGATTCGCTTGCAGTTTCGTCCCATTTAATTTTCGTTTTACTTCGGGGCAAGGTGCTGCCCCTAAATATTTATTTAGTTATGGATCGAAATTAAAAAATCTAGTTGCAGCTAAGTTCTATAACTTTTTATACAAGACGGGGGTAAAATTTCCCCTCCCCACAAAAAAAAAAAGTTAAGTATTGCACACATAACTCCTCCATTTACTGACCGATTTTTAATATTATCTTTGGTTTGGTCTCATTAGTTTTTTTCTTTTTGGGAAATTTGCAGCAGGCAATGTGCCGCAACTCCCGAAATATAGATTATCGCTTAAAAAGTACATTTATGGACTGGTTTTAAAATTGTATTTCTTGTTTGAAAGGGTTTGCTTGTAGTTTCGCACAAGAATTATAGATTCATTCTTGGTTTGGCATACTGTTTTTCTTTTTTTTTTATTTATTTTTTTTTTTTTTTGGAAAATTAAAGAAAGTTTTGCCTTCTCTCCGTCCCTAAAATTATTGATTATCTTATAATTCTTCCAGGTAATAAGCAAATTTTAAAAATTGAATTTTTGTTTGATCGAATTTTCTTGCAGTTTGGAGTCGCATTTATTTTTGTTTTTAAATCTAGAACAAAATTAAAAGTTCTTGTTCTTTTGTTGAAGGTCCCATATATATTTTTTTTAGTAAAAATCGGGGGTAGAAATAAACCCGTAATAGATTAAAGAAAATTTTTGTGTACTTCTTTAATCTGTTACAGCAGTCGAAGTCGATTCAAGAACCGTAATAAGGCCCAATATGTATCTGCAGTTGAAATAAAACACAACTTTTAAAATTTGTAAATTAGTTTAAAATTAAAAAAAATGTATGTATGTTTGTATGTATATTTTTTGCAACGTATAAACGTACGTATATGACATGATTTTTGTTTGTTTAGAAATGAAAATGTGAGATAACAATTAAATATCGGAGAGATTTTTTTTTCTTTTAAAAGACAAGCAAAAACAAATACACACTTAATTCTATTCAAGGATGACAAATGTTTGAGCCAATTAACGGGACGATCCAATACAAACTTAACTAAAGTCCAATAAAATTATTAAAAATAAGCTTAAGATTAAATTGAAAATGTTTTTTGTACGCAAACGCATAATTTGTGTATGTACGAGTATAAAAAGTACCGACTATGACGATCAACTACATATTTTATTTATTGCCTTTTACGTTTCAGCCATTTGGGTATACAACTGTCGATAGCCTCGCCCAACTGGCGATATATCATTAGGGCCAATATGGGCAATACAAGACGTGCATCCTTAAAAAGATACACATAGCAGGCCACAACAAATAGAATCATATCGGTGGAGTATGATAAAGCAGAGCGAACTTTTTCATGGGCTTCTTCGTCTGTGATTGAACTGGGACTATGTTGAATATCTTTTGGTTGATCTTGAGCTACAACCTGCCTGCTGACTTGAGATAACAAGTGTTTTTGTCCCAGGGGTCCTGGCGATTTTGACTCCATGTTACGACGTGTTCGGGAAATAGTTCTGGGCATTGGATTATCTGCTGCAGTGCTTAAACTCGAAGCGGCTCTGTTTAGGGATGTATCACGAGAGCGTGTACTTGAAGGAATTCGTCTCTTAATAATACGTTTTACTTTAACTAATCGTGGACGTCCACGAGAATCTGGTCGTTCCTCAACGGTTTCACTTACCACTGTGGAAGTAGTGATAATATCACTCTCTTGCTCTTGCTCGTCCTTCGGCAGGTCCGCTTCCCATGCAACCTTACAAGTATTTTTAAAGTTATTTTTTAAGGTGGGTTCTAGTTTAGAATCAGGCTTTGCCTCAGGTTCGTTCTCTTGTCCCTGCTCTTCTGATTCGGATTCCTTACTTGGTTTATTTTCTTTAACGGCCAAAGTACTGCCAGTCTCTTTTACATACATCAGTTGACCTCTCTCCGATATTGATAGCCTGGGTTTGTTGATTATGGGCGGCATCAAACCATTATCAGGACTGGTGACAGTTTTACTTTCTCTAACCTCACCTTCATCATCCGTTTTGGCAGCAGCTTTGGCTGTGATTTTCTTTAGCTCTTCTTGATCCATATAAATGGGCGTGTGATATTTTCGTGTTTTGGTTACCTGCTGTACCAATTCGCTGTAGTGATCGACGGCAGCATGAGCTTCTTCGAACATTAATCGTTCGGCTTCTTTACGTTTTTTCTTCTCTTCCTCTTCTTTGGCTTTACGCTTTGCCAAAGCTTCTGCTGCTAAAATGGCAGCATTTGATTTTTCTTGTGGATTCGATATCAGTTCATTTTCTTCGGTATTCTTTTCGGTAGTGGAACGTTTATCACGTTTGAAGAATGATTTAATACCCTTCGCAATATCCAACTTATCGTTTAACGTGCTCTCTGGTTTAATAACGGGTGCACTGCCATTGTTGTTGTTGTTGGTATTGTTGGTGTTGGTGTCGTTGTCATTCTGTAACACATTTTCCTTCGAAGATCTTTTTAGTATTGGCTTTGGCACGAAATCGGGGCTCGGCAAAGGCACCGGTCGTGTTAGAACCAAGGCAGCTTCGTCTGCGTTGGGGGCACGATATGGAGTGAATACACCAGCCGACATATTGCGCGGATGATATGTTTCTAACTCTCGCGGACTAAGTGAACGAGTTCGGGCCATCATTTCAATTTTGAACTTTTCTATCGAGTCATTGTCTGACGACGCCGTACTCTCGGTGTAGTCTGAGCCCAAATCGTAACTTTCATCTGTGTAAGGGGTGTTTTTCGAGTGAAAATCATCACTGAAATCTTCACTTTCTTGGCTTTCCTGATGCTTGGGTAAAAACAAGGGTGATACTTTACCTAAATGTTTCAGATGATCGGTTAAGTTTTCTTTAGAGCTCCACTTGTGGATGGTTGATTTCAGATCAACAACAGCAACATCGGCTGACTGTCTTCTTAGCTCACTACGTCTCTCAAAGGACAAACGTTCCGCTTCAGTCATTGAGCCCAGACGTTTTCGCATTGTCATCGGCTGCACATTACTTGGCATAGCGATTTTATCTTGGGATATTTTTAGCTTGCGAGCTTTTTCAGCTTCTTCTAGTTCAACAGCTTCATAAAAGCGAGCCATGGCTCGTTCATACAACAATTCCGTGGAGCTAACTGAACGTCTCATGGGGAAGGTATGCTGCAGGGTGGTATAATCCAATAAAGCTAAATCGGGAGCAGATATGGAGATAGGAGGAGGTTGTATGGCATCCTCTAGATCCAATTCGAAGGAATCTTGCTCTGGAAAAAATTTCATTAGAAGTGAAATGGACTTAGTAGGGCATTTATGTTTATGTTTAGGGAAGCGTATTAGCTAAGGGCGGAACGGAAGCGTTAAATTAAATTAAAATTTCACAAGGATATAGCGATAATGCAGGTAGCTTTGGGAATAACTTACTGTCTTTATCCTTAACTTTACTATTCTTGTGAAATACCACAAGCATGAATTCATTGCTGGTATGAACATCATCATGCCTGTCGGCAGTAGACATTTTATTTGCTGAATGATGCTGGGATGGCATTATGGGTGACCTTAGTGGACTTCCTCCTGTAGAAGGCAGTACTTCTGCCGCATGCGAAGTGCTAGCAATGACACTAGATGTTGTCGTCGGGGCACTTATTTTAATTGTTGGATGGCTGTTTGGCTTAACGTTGCCATTTCCATTGTTACCACTTGTCATGTGTTCCAAATGCCCAGCCATGCCCAAGGGAGTGCTTGCTATGGTGTATGTCAGTGGTGGTATGTTACGTGCTGGACTAAGAGCATGATCAGAATAGCGTCTGACATGTTGGTTGACACCTAAATCTACTGGTTCGGTACTGCGTTGCAAGGCGGCAGTGCTCCGTATGGCCTCAGGTGTAGTTGGCAGAGAACTTTTACGTTTCTGCTGTGCTTCTTGATGTTCTTCCATTTCGGAAGTTAGACTGTGCTTGCGAGGATTCATAAAATCAAAAATGGTAGAGTTCTCCGGAACATTTGGACTTTTTTGTTGAAGTGGCGATGGAGATTTCTCTTTTGTCTTTAAAATGCTTGGCAGAAGCGCCGATTCCGCGGTAGGAGAACGTTGTGGAGATTTTGTTTCTTTTTCTTTTGGTTTAGTGAACTGTAATCGTAGAAAATTATTAGGACTACTACTAGCTGGCTTATCAACTCTGTTAAATGGTGTAGGAAGCTTGACATCCATTTCACGTTGGATATCTTCACGCCATTGTGGAGATTTTGATTCGCTTTCATTCGGTATATTCACTTGTAGTTGAACCTTATTCGGACTACGCCTAGATGGTTTATTCTCTCTGTTATATGTTGAGGGACTTTTGGGTATATCCAATTTAAGTGTGGCATCACGCTGCAAGTCTTCTCGTTGTGGAGAATTTGTTTCCTGCTCTTTTGATTTATTGACTTGTATTCGTTGTTTATTGGGACTGCTAGGCGGCTTATCCTCTCTGTTAAATGGTGAAGGACTTTTGCGTATGTCCAATTTAAATGTCATGGGATCCGGTGTGCCATAAGACATTTCACGATGTAAATCTTCACTGTCCAACACTTGTGGTCTTATTTTGCGCTGTAATTTTGGTGAAAGTGTTCCCACAGTCTCAGTAGCTGCATCAGCTACGGCACGTGGAGGTGACAAAGTTTTTCTTCGTGGCGGCAGAGGCTTGTTTGTGCCCTCATCTAATATATTTTCAGATTTGGGTTTGGTTATGCCGCGCTTAGGGTCAGGTATGAAAAGTATATCAGACTCCAGGCTGGGATCACTTAATCCATACGGATTTTCAGCCTTAACACGAAATTTATATTCAGAACCTTCAATAAGATCATGCAGCGTCGTGCTAAGGGATCGTGTAGTTGCCGCTTTCAGCCAAACATTCCAGCCAATACGAAAGTATTCCACTATATAGTTGCCGATCTTGCAACCGCCATCGTCTATGGGTGCTGTCCATGATAAAGTTGCCGATTTGCCAAAGGACATATTAAGTCTTACTTTACCAGGAGGATTTGGTCTAGCTGTTACTGTTACCAGAAATGAGGTTATGTCCTCACCCAATTTGTTGGAGGCTTTTATGCTAAACTCCCCTCTATCTTCTCGCTGAACATTATCAATTTTTAGCATAGAATTTTTTTCGGAATTAATAATTTCAAATCGGCCACCATTGCGTAAAACTTCACCTTCATGTAGCCAGGTTACCTGGGGAGGAGGTTGTCCAGCTATGCCCACCTTAAGACGTAAAGCTTCGTCAGCTTCTACTATAAGACCATCCTCATATGTACGTGGCAGTCTTATCTTTGGTGGTGCTTGTACAAAAAGTGTGGACTTAGTTGCCACATGACCGGCTCGATTTGTCGCAGTGCACTTGATTTCACCCTCGTCGGTTAAAGCTACTTGATGTATAATCAAGACACTAGCGTCGGTATCGTTTACAATTTTCGTTCGTCTACTACTAAATATTTCGTAGCCATCTTTGAACCAATTTATTTCGGGTGGCGGTTGACCCATAAACTTCACCCGAAATTCAATACGTTCATCTTCGACAGCATTCAAATCCTGCAGTTCGTCTATAAAGCGTGGTACACTTATGGCATTGCGTTGTAATGTAACTGTGAGTATATCGGACAATTCACTTGGATCCGAACGGCCTACAACATTTTCGGCAAACACTCGGAATTGATAACGCCAGCCAGGCTCTAAGCCACTAATTGAGACATCGCCACGAGTTACAGGTATTGGGGTAGCTCGTACCCAATGTGGTGAACCCATTCGACGGTGCTCGACCACATAACCGGTAATTGGAGAACCGCCATCAAGTTTTGGGCGCTCCCACTGCAGGTTAACAACATCCGGTTGCAGATCGGAAAGTGCAATTAATAACGGACGTCCGGGTGGTGAAGGACGTTCTGTAAAAGTAAAAAAAAAAAAAATTCAGATTTTTGTAACAATCATTTCTCTTCTCATTGGAATTACTGCGAAATTATTCTGATTTAAAAGAATGGAAAATTTTATAATTCACTATACAACAAATTTTTTGTAATTATAAAATTAATAAAATTATTTTATTGTGATAATAATAAAATCATGCTAATGCTTTAGGGTAAACAATATTCTTTGACTTTCCTCCAGGAGCATGTTTGAACAAAATCCTTAATATTTCTTCATTATATGTGGAAGGTGCCACGCCCACTCATAGTACGCTGACAATTTTTTATTTTTTTAGAATAATGCGATAAATCCACGGATTACCTTCTAAAATATCTGAGGTCATTTACGTCATTACTTTCTTAGATATATGTAAGTACATATCAGAATCATTATGTAGAAGGTGCCACGCCCATTTGTCTACTTCTTCATAATTTTTCTTTAAAGCCAATATGCATTATTTTTATCCTGCATACATAAATGAAAGTGCTACGCCCACTAATATTTTTCTAAAGTAATGCACCCAGTCAGCCGAGTAACTCCGTAAAAATCTCAGGTCATTTGCTTTATATATTAGTATATAAAAATTATTTTGTAAAAAGTGCCACGCCCTCTTGCCAACTTTTTAATAATATTTCTTGAAAACTAATATACACTAAACTTCAAAATTTTTTAACTACATTAGTTCTATAAATATCATAATATAAAACATGCCACGCCCACTTAAAGTAAAAATATAACTACCATATACATATTATTCTTTCCTGACCATCGGAAATATACTGTGAAAATTTCAGAAATTTTTTTAAAAGCCTTTATTTACGAAAATTCCACAAATCTATCGAACCAATGACCCAAAATTTTCTTCCGATCGTTTAAGTCATTATTAAGTCACATACACACTTACAAACATCTATACGGATACTATCGTAAAATCAGTTAATATAGATTTGTATACTCTTGAAAACGTCGAGAATCGGAATTAAATCAGTAACTTCCTATATTTGATGGCAGGAAGTTAAAAAAAAGCTGTATATTTGAATTTATGATGAAAGAGTGAGCATAAAATGCATATACAAGTCCTTCATCTGTGAGTACAACTACAATCGTAACAGCTAACAATGAGGGTAATCACTCTTGAGGGTAATCTTGCTCTTGCATACGTTGCAGATCTGGCAGGTATAGCTTATTTACATATTTTGTTATTGCATTGTTGCAAACTGATGAAAATAAGCTAGACTTGCAAGTTCTGCACTGATCACAATACTAAGAGTGATGTCCGCTAATATTACTGATCTGTTTCGCATTTTTAATTAGATATGATTGTTATATGACGACTATATAGACACTTACATATGTACGAGTATGTGAATTCGACGCTAAACGATCGTTAAATATATACATACGTACATATGTATGAGTATGTATATTAATATGAATCATGATATTAAAATCACATTAACTTTATATCAAACACATTTTTTTTTTTTTATTAGTTATTAAGTACAAAGTGACAATAAGCAGAGACATTCGTAAACAAATGCGAAATTCTTTTGGCCGATGATGTCGGAAAATAGAAATAAAAACAAAATCAATAAATAATGACATTTGCGAAAATATTTCAAAACTAAATTCGCTCGTTATATTGCTCCCATAAATGTATTACTCTTAAATTTGCAGATATGAAGAGATCATGATGCCAAGATGCAGGTCACTCTCTCTCTCTCTCTCTCTTTTAAAACTCTTGAGTTAAATTTCCTAGCATTTCCTCGTTTTTGAAATTTTCTTTTTCTTTAAATTATTTAAAAGTTTTTTTGTCAAATAAAAATTCTCAATATAAAGACCAAAGAAGAAGATGAAAATGATGTATATATGTATGTATGTGTGTATGTGTGTATGCATATTTATGTACATACATTCACAAATACGTCCGACAAATATCGTTAAAATATAAATTTTTATTCGAAATGTATATAAATACACATCATAAGATGGCAAGACGAAGCACACTGAATTGCACACAAAAAAAAAAAAAAAAAAAATTAATATAATTTTTAAAAATAAAAAAACAAAGTCAACCAACCACTTGAGTATAAAAATTTGTCTAAAAATAAACCCAATTCTAGCGCTCCCACTAAATTTTCATATCGAATATATTGAAATGAATGAATTTTTTTTGTTTTATTTTTTCTTGTTAAACTAAATTACGGAACAATAATTTCACAGTAATTCCTGCCAATTGAAGAAAAATGGAAAAACTTAAATTACAACAACACTGTAGTAAACTAATGAGTGAGTGCGTTTTCACCTGCTGATTTCCAATGGACATTTTTCTTTGGTCGGCCACTTTGGTTGTGTTGTAATTTGCCTTGTTGATTGCCCATAAAAAAAATTCTTTATATGCAATTTATTTTATATCTAAATATAAAATTCAATTTCAACTTATTTTAGTTATAAATGGAAATGCACTTTTTTTACACTTTTACTTTTCGGAATTTGTAATTTTATTGAAAGTTTTTAAAGGGTTCACGAACTGAACCCCTCATTTTTATTTCAATTGAATTTGGTTTTTTTTTTCAGATTAATTCTTTCTGAATTTTAAATAGATTTTTTTCTTTCTTGAAAAATATTTGAATTTAATTTCGACCACAGCGTTAAATAATCCCGCACGACAGCAGACACCAACCAAGAGGCAACGCAACCAACACACTTTTTAAAATAATTTAAAATTTTTAAACTTTTTCTTTATCTCTACAAGTTTAGTCTGACTGGGAAGATTTTCTTTAGTTGTCTATGGCAGTAAGAGCAAATCGAAAGAAAATTGCATAAACAATTTTCCTACACACACACACACACAAAAAGAGAAAATTCAATGCTGGTGCTTTCAAAGAGAAAAAGTTGAGCGTTAAAGCCTTAAAAAAATTGATTAGATGGATAAAATGCGTTCAAAACATGCGGAAACTAAATTTGAAAATTGAGGAAGGAATCCTAAGGGAAACTCATTGCTATTAGAAAATTAGAAAAAATCTTTTCTTAAGAACTCAATTCTTCATCCCATCAGAATTGTAAAGTTTTTTTTTTTTTTGATAAATTGAATTTTTTTAAGGCGAACTCTCGTTTTTGAAATTTCTGTGAATTTAATTTTTTGTTAATTTCCGTACTTATAATTTAAAAAAATTAATTTGAAAAACTTTGTATATTTCGAAAAATTTATAAGGGCGACTAACTCGTAAATAAATCACTGTCACATTGATGAAGCGCTGTCATCAGAATTGTGCCATAACGAATTTAATTTAAGAATTTACGATTTTTTATATGTAAATTTTTTTGGCGAATTCCCAGCTTTGAAGTTTTGTGTTTATTTCCGAAACTTTTGTTTAAAAAAATTAAATTTGTAAATAAATTTTTTGAAAGATTTATATATATTTGGGGTACTAACTTGTAAATAAATCGTAGATGACGTGCTGTCATCAGAATTGTGACATAACAAGGTACATATATAGAAATCTCAATTCATCAGCATGATTTTTATTAAAATTTTCTTTCTAAAGTTTTGATTTTTAGCAGAATTTTTTCTATACATATAAAAGGTTTTCCAATAGGGATGATATGATTTTGAAGTGACATTTTGGCCATTTCTAATATGTCATGAACTGTCATTCGTTTTTCATTGTATTCAGTAGTGTTTACAATTTCATCATGGAGAGTCATACGCAAGAACAACGTTTACAAATTATTCAGTTTTTTTTATCAAAATAATCGTTCTCCAATTGCAACTTTTCGTGCGCTTTTGCCATTTTATGGTCGTAAGAATCGTTCAAGTTTGCTCGCTATTCGTCGAATTGTTGAAAATTTTGAAAATAAATTTTCTTTACATAATCTTCAAGTGCCAATAAGACAAAGAACCGCTCGAAGTAATGCAAATATTGCTGCCGTTCAGGCAAGTGTTGCTGAAGTTCGCCATTTATCGATTCCAAGACGTTCACAACAATTGGGACTGTCTCAAAGCATAACCTGGCGGATTTTGAGAAAGGATTTGGGTTTGCATCCGAATAAAATTGTTCTCACTCAAGAACTGACGGGGCAGCAAATGCAACAATTGAATTATTGCGAGAAAACTTTGGAGATTCGATTATTTTAAGAAATTGTGATATTAACTGGCCTCCAAGAAGCTGTGATTTAACACCATTAAGACTATTTCTTGTGGGGTTATTTGCAGTCATTGGTCTTTCGAAATAAACCAGACTCTCTTCAAGCTTTACAAGTCAACATTCAACGTGCCATTCATGGCATACGACTTGATTTAGTGGAAAAAGTGCTCGCAAATTGGTTTCATCGAATTCGTTCCTGGAGAAAAAGTCGTGGAGGCCATTTGAATGACGTTTTATTTAGAACTTAATTGTATCGATTGTACTTCACATTAAATAAAAAACTTTTAAATTTCCTTAACAATAAGTGTGTTTTTTTTTAAAGAAATCATATCACTCTTATTGGAAAACCTTATATATATATATTTTTTTTTTTTGCGAATTCTCGTTTTGGTGAGATTTTAAATTTTCAGATAAAATTTGTGTGATTTTAATTTTCGTTTTAGTTTTTAACAAACTGCGCACATTTCTTTTGCAAGTAAAATATTGTATTTGAAAAAGTCACATTCTTTGCAATACTTATAGGTCCAACACTCGCAGAAAAATTGATGACGCTGTGTCATCAGATTTGTAACATCAATGTTACACGACAAGTTAGCAGGTGCTATTAGGCGAAAGCTAGTATAAATCTATTGGGAAATGTCTTCATGGACTTTTGTCATATTTGAAGTGTCATCTATGTTAAGACTGCAAAGACATGATTTTGATGACACATACAAAATGTCACTAAAAGAAACAAAATACAAATTCATATTGTTCTAAGGAAATTTTGTACTTTAAAATAAATTTGTTTGTTTTCGAAAAGTAATATTATCAGGCTCACTTTTCATATATACATACATCAATATAAGTTCAAATAATAATTACGTTTATTCGTAATAATAATAATATAAAAATATTGTATGTTTTCTTTTAGATTTTTATATTAAGATTGATTTTAAACACATAATGGTGTGCATTATTCATATGACAAAACCGGTCTACATTTATACAAAATAACGTACTTAGTCTTACACCCAATTTACGCGGTGATTTTTAGTCATGACTAAATATCATGACATTTTTTTTGGTAGGCGAGCGGGGTAGAGAAGAAGAAGAAGAGAAGAAGAGGGGTAGAAAAATAATCACATTTTCTGTTTTCCATGCATTTTTTTGTACTTCCTTTTACTTTTGTTTCGGTTTTTGTTATTATGTTTTATTCTTTTCTTTTCTTTTCAAAGAAGATTGAGCGAAATTAAGCATGCTTAAAAATCATAGTATAAATGCAAGAGGATTTACGAAGACACTTTTAAAGATAAGATGAAAAAATTCATGAATTTTTAATCACAGTGTAAATTGGGTGTTAGTATGTATTACGCATCAACATTCAAAGAATCATCTTTATATTTGAGGTATTTACACTGTAGTCATATCAGTCACATTGTCATAATGTCATAATGTCTTGTTGTTTTACAATAGTTTAAAAAAAAATGTTGTTGCACCCCAACTGTGTGAAGGCCCCAATTGACTTTGGCCAACAATAAAAAAAATTAAACAAACAAGATTCATCATTATACTGATGACAGAATTGACATGATTGTCACTGATAACAAGATGATCATTAATGTCACAAATGATAAAAAAGGTCTTGGGCTTCAAAACCAAGATTCTACTCATAGCATTAATTCTAAATTACTTCATCTTTATTAGGAGTTTTCCAATAGTGCACCACTGGTCGTGGCTCTGCATGACCTATCATATTACATATGTATGTATGTATGTTCTAATTTTAAATGTTGTCTAACGAGAAAATTCAATAACTGAACAAAATTAATATATTTTCAGTCATGGTCATATTTGAAAATGCTACATAAATAACTTTACAGCAAACAATTCTATAACAACAAAAAAAAAAAAAACACCGTTTTGAGAGATGTTTTGGTAGACTACTAAAAAGCAAACTATGACTTAAGACTTGTGTTCAAACTCTGATCAGAGCGAGTCAATCAACATCATGAATTTCTCTAATGTTCATTAGTAGTGTGGCATTGTATTAATTGTTGTTGGACTTTTTAAATGAGGGAATTCTAAGGCATAGAATTGTTTACTAAAAACTGTTTCGACAGCGATCAATACTGTTCCCATCTAATGCCTCCTTCGGTTAGCAGAATCGTCGGCGAATTAAAACAATTAATTAAATGACTGCTTAAGAAATTTAATATGTCTACTTAACACCAGAGACGCTACAACACTGCTCTAAAATATAACAAAAACGTGCAATAGCAGAGTTGTAAAAGAATTAATTAAGTCTTCTTATACATTTTCACCAAATAACTTCTCTTACGTATTCCTTTTCCCAGTAGTTCTGACACAATGCTTGGCATAAGTAGGAGTCATCCCTGAACAAAAAAAAAAAAAAAAAAAAATTAATTTCTGGGGATTTTGAAATTTTTGCATGGAGATTTTTGGGGACACCACTCTTTTAATTGGGGACATACGGCAATTTTTACATGGCAACACATCTCTCACAATATAGTGTAAAATTTGTTTAACCGCAAAGAATATTTGTTTAGTGTTAAATAAAACTAGTTCTCAAAGTCCAGTGGCTTAAAAAAGTGTGATCGATTGGTGAGAAAAAGGCAGTGAAAAGAGGTTAAACGAAACATATTTAATTAATTTACATATAAATTTCTAATAGAAACTAAAAAAAAAGAAGAAAAAAAAATAATAATAAAGAAAAGAACTTGATTTTAATTTGTTTTGAAGTTTGACGGGGCCTGGCTGGTGGATAGATGGTTGCCACTTGTTAAATGGTTGAACGGTTGGTTGTGCGCTTTTTGCCGCATGTGTGGTAGGTTTCTGGAAAATTTCGTTTGTTTGTTTGTTCGAACAAAACATTTTCTTTCTTTTCTTTTGGGGTCATAGCTTAAAATATTAAAATGAAAAATATGAGTAAATTATTTTAAAGTCGTTAGAAGAAGTTTCCACTAAAATTTAATTTAGTAAATATCTTTTGATAATGAAGTTGTTTAATAACAAATGACGTTGACAATCTCTTGTATATTTCCAGCATTAATATGAATTTTTAAAATTATTTATCTACATATTAAATAATTAGCAGGTATTAAAATATTTACATAAATTAGGTTTTGTATTCTAGAGTTCTTCTAAATTTTAATGTATTAATTAATTCTGTGCTGCACAGTGAAATCGATTTAAAATACATGCGATACAAATGTAAATTTACAACGTAATTTTTTTTGTTTTGGCGATTTTTTTGGTTTTGGCGATTTTTATATTTTTCATAATTTTTTTTTTCAAAGTTTATTATTACAAAATTTGTTCTCTACAGTTATATATGTCGTGTAATTACAGTTTTTCCACATGTTTCATTATCTTTGTTATCGCTGCTGCTGCAACATAAATAGTGTAAAAAAAAAACCTTAAGTCCAATACAATGTTGCACATGCGCTAACTAACGAGTGCATTGATTTCGTCTTGTGGTTTTTATTGCAGCTTTTTTAAAGTAAATAATTCATTTGATTTTGTCTTGACATGAACTGGAATTTATTTATAAGGGAAAGAATTATCTTTTTATTTAGTCTGCACATGCACTTTGTACACAAGCAGGCGCTCTTAGCTGATCATGATTTTTTTTTGTGGCAGATACAAAAGTACACATCTGAGATGATAAGATTTCAAAATGGGTTGCGTATGGCAAATGTATTAAATTAAGTAAATGTTTTTAAGGGAGTTGGACATTTTTTAAAAAAGAGAACAAAATAATGAACTGGTCCCAGAAAATAATCGTTGAATTATCGTTCAAGGTTTTTTTTTAGCAAAACTTAATGGGAGTTAATTTAATTTTTTTCAAGATTCAGTTGATCTCACTTTATTTTAAATATTTACAGACATGGATTTTCATGTTCACTTGAAGAACAAAAATTCACTCCATTTGATAATTAACTGTAAGATGGACTTAATTTTCTCCAAATAAAAAGTGTCGAACGAATTTTTCTTTCGTACAAATTACATTTAAAACAAAAACAATTTTAAGAATTTTGTTTTTGTTTCAAATGTAATTTGTATGAAAGAAAAATTCGTTCGACATCGTGGGCCAGGCATTTAATTTAATTGAGAATATAATTTATTTACAAAATATGGCATTAAATTAACGTCATAATATAGAAACAGTTTATATATGGAAAAATTTTTTTTTGTCATAAAATTAATGTCACTATAATGATGACAGGTTGTCATCTATGTTAAGATGATTTTTTTTTTTGCTATATTCGTATAGTTTTGTTAGTCTGGGCGATTTTTTAGAATCAAACACACCACCCTTTTTAAGAAACGAACACCAAAGTACACTTTCTGCATGGAGATGTACCATTTTTTTTTTGTAGAAAAGAAAACACCATTAATAACACCATGATTTTTCCTATTTTGTACCAGTTTAATTAATGTAAGAACACTCTCTACTTATGAAGCGATGCAAGAAGTACCACCCACCACCGCTGTCAACGTAATGTGATAAAGTCGTTGTACTGACTGTCATCTTATTTGTTATTTTTAACAAGCACTCAATTTTGTTTTTATTTTCAGTTAAACAGACGGATTGTAAATGTAATTACAATAATGTATAAATTCTTCTTGCAACAATGTCTCAAGTAAAAGTCCATTTCGCCAAGGCGACACACTCATTGTATTGTTAATGTAAAATAAATTTATTTTTTCTCTGTTATTTTGGATATGGAATACATATTTAAGAAAAATATTTTTCAACTAATTATGTGAAGAATTTCTGAAATATAATGTTCGTAATTTTGTACTTAAAATTGTCTGGCATAAAGATAAAACATTTATTGCTTCTATATTTGTTTAAGAGCAGTTTTAATTTTTGAAATACATATTCATATCGCACAGTGGAATGTGAAGAACAAGTATAAAAAATATTCAAATAAATCTGTAAAAATGCGGCGGCTTAAAATTTTAATATGAAAAATATTTTTGTGTAATTAAAAAAAAAATAATTGCAAAGGTATTTGAAGGTAAATGCGGATTTGATTGATGCAAACACGGATCAATCAATCACTAATTTCTTTACAAAAACGTTCGGTTTTTTAGGGCGGAAATTAACGACTTTCGTTTGGTTGCATGACACCACGTCCAACTTCATCATGCATTCAATTGAAAGCCGTATCTAAAATAAATTTTGTTGTATACTTGAATCTATTCCTAATCGAGATTATTCATACCCATTTTATTTTGCAACACAATCTAGCTTCTAGAATTTTCTCTCTAATAAAAATAATAATTTAATTTATAAAAAAACTAGCTTATCCCGGTGTGCTTCGCTGCCACCCTCGTTATAAAATAAAATTAAAAGTATTTATATATCCTATTGTGAAAATTTAATGACGATCGGTCCAGTAGTAAAGACTATATTACGATTTTTAATTTTCCTAAAAAGGGGCGTGGTCCCATCCACTTTTCTCCTGGTACGTATTCCAAATTATGCCAATACCATATGTACCAAATATCATCGACGTAGGTAAAAAAATGCCCAAAATATGGCGATTTAAATTTTTGGGTTATATGGGCGGTGTCACACCCCTTCGGCCAATCAAAGCTTCATATAGCCTACTCATCCGAGAGTTCCAGTTAAATATTGTGAAAATTTCAGGAAGATCGGTCCAAGGGTTTGGCCTCCTATAGGGAACAAACAAATAAACAAACAAATAAACAAACACACATTCGGTTTTATATACATTCGGTTGTATATAGAATTAAATTTAGAGAAAACAATTTCTTTGATTTTTAATAAGTTACCTTATTTAAATTATTTTACTTTATCATTTCAATTTAAAATTTATTTTTGTTCATTTCTGGTATTGAACCTAGAGTCAGATTTTTCTTGCACATGTCTTTAAGAAGATCAGCCACATTCGAATATTAAAATCGTCAAATATACAATATATATTTCTGGTATTGAACAGAGAGCTTAAAAAGTGTTTAATATCTTCTACGATTGATTCAAGTATATTTTTGGGGGTAATTAAATAGAAAAGATTTTGCAAGTCAGCTAAGATTTCACCATCCCATCCCATTAGCAAATCTGTAAACAAAGTAATGTAAAAAATTTACACTAAACCTTTTTTATTCGAATATCTCTTAAATTAATTGTAAGCGGAAACTCTATAAAAGTCTTGTAACATTTTTTTTAATTTTTGGATACGAAAATCTACGTGGAAAATCTCATTTTTATAAGATTGGCACATGTTAGAGTTTTTCATAAGCTCGAGGTGACACATTTTATGGTCTTAAGATCCAAACTTTTAAATTTAATTTAAGTACCACAGCCTTAAATGTCGTATCTACTAAAAACTTCAGATTTATTTTCTTTTTTTTTTCAAAATTCTCCACTGTGCAGTGTCAAGTAATAAAGTGGCGGGTACATACCATTCAACATAAGTGAAAATTCGTTTAAAATTCATGCCTGAAGAATATCGTGTTATAGAAGGATCGACAGTATACACAACATGTATTCAAATTAGTTTCAACATTGTGAAAACCTTCGGCTTTCTCTCCCATTGAATGCTGAATAAGTACGCAAGAAACCGCTAATCACATGCTTCATGTGTACAACTGTCCCAACATCTTTTTAAGAGTGTTCTTTAGGAAAATTTCCATTATTTTCTGTTCATCACGTCTAGACCAGCTTACAACTTGAGCATGTTTGCTGCACAAGTTCAAGCTGCAACATTATCTAGTTTTATGTTTAAACTTGAATTTAGTGGAAACACTTTATCAGTCTTGTCTTTGGTGTACGAATAAATGGTCGCTGAAACGGTTTAAACTTAATACAAACAAAAACAAAAAAGTATCATTGAAAAAGCGGGAATTTAATTAAATAAATAAAAAAAAAATGAAATACGTTTGCTTTTTTTTGTTTAATTAAGCTGATTAAACAAAAAACAAATTTAAAGCGACACCAATAACAAAAATAGTAGACAAGTCTGTTCACATTAGTTTAACCAAAGAAAACTAAAGATAAATTAACACAAAAAAAAAAACAAATACATAAAGCTGGAAATAATTTAAACAAAATGATTTAAGAAAAAAAGTCATAGAAAAACGACTAAAAACAAGTGTAGGTTGGTTGTCAAAACGAATAATAAAAAAAAATACCTAAAATGTGAATGAAAAAATATTTCTTAAAGGCAAATAAATAAAGATAAAAGTTTAGCATAAACCAACAAAATACATATATTTGTTAAAAAATTTTTAAACAGGTTTGGGCCACATTTAAATTTAATTGACTTAAAAGTTTAAATGAGATACAAATAAAAAAAAAAAAAATAAAAACTGTAAAAAAGTTTCAAGCATTAAAAACAAATAAAAAAATAAGTATTTATGTTTACGGGAAAATAAATTTAGTTTTTATTTTAATATATGTATGTATGTATAATAAAGAATATATATATGTATATATATATAAAAACATAAAAACAATCAAGATTAAATCTCCAGTAGTAGAATAATTTGAATGGATTTGCATCAACCAAAACGTGATTTTGCTATAATTTTCCTTTGAGATTTATTTGAATGGAACATCACGTCTTAAAGATTTTCTTTAAACTTTCGAAATACGAGTGTAGGGTATCTGTCCACCTCTTAAACTTTATTTTATGTCTTCTCGAATAACTGACCATTAAAATTTAAGTGCTGTCAATATTATTTGTTGTTAAATTTTGATGGAAATTTTCACAAAAAGTAGGGGAAATTGAGGAGTAAATATGTTTAATGTAGAAAGTGTGTTAACAAAAACTGAATAAACCTTTTTCTTAAATAATTGTAAAATAGTTTTAAGAGAAGTGTGAACAAAAAATTTTCTATTTTGAAGCAGTGAGAGAGAGAGAGAGATTAAAAGCAATAATACCAACATTACAACAAAGATCGGTAAAAATTTTTATCGCTTCTGAATTGAAGCCGGTTCTGGAGGTAAACAGTTGTATAAATAAGTCTGGCAAGAAACAAAAAAAAAAAACGACTTCACTACAAAATTTCCATCGAACAGTAACTTTTTATATATATAAAAATAAATAAAAAAATCGGTCCATAAATAGCGGATTTATTAATTACAAGCGGCTACTTACAGCAGTCCTAAATCTGCACATAAATGGCGGAGTTACGCGATAATCAATAAGTGGAACTAAAAAAAATATAAGATCAAACCGCAAGCAAACCCGATCAAAGAAAAAAAAAATTAAAATCGGACACCTCTGCGATAAACAATATTTTGGGCGGGGGCATGACTTGCCTCTCCAAGACCAAAATCCAAGCAAAACCGTTCAAGAAAAAAAAAAAAAAAAAAAACAGAATCTTAAAAATCAGTACATACAGAGTTATGAGTGTGGAATCAGAAAAAAATCTACAAAAATTGATAACATGCTTTTAACGACTAAAAACTAAGAAGATTACACGGCTTACTGCTACATATCAGCTTAACTCGAAAACTGCTCTTTTTAAAAAAAGTTCAAAAATGGACAAGAAAACTCGATTCATAACATTGGTCAACAAAAGGAAAAACATTTCTTGGTTCCTTTGATTTTTTTTTTGTTTCTTACTCAAATTGAGGCGTATTTTCTAAATACGTCAACCGTTTTTCCCTAACAGCTTTTGGTTTTTAGTTATAGCATACTACCCTAGAGGGAAAAGAACCTGTCACAGGACACGTCACGTGACTGGTTCCCAGGGACTAGCAACCGGTTCGAGTTCCAGAACTTTATATGAGAGGGACCGGTAACTTTAACATGGCGTTGTCATTACAGGGGGTCAATTGACATAATTAAGATACCCGGTGATAGGACCTAGACCTAAACTTAAGGTACTTGTCCTGTGGTGGTTTCCTAAGTACTAGTCTCAGTTATGGTTTCATAAAAACCGGCCATAGGATTATCCTACAGTAGCCTGTCTAAAACTAGTCCTTAATGAACATGTCAGAAAATAGTTACTTAAAGCCTGGTATAAAATCTAGTCCTTCGATGACATAAGCATCACCGAACGAGTCTAAATGCTTCACAACAACAAGTTTACATGTAAAAAATGTATTTAAAAAATAAAAATTTTATTAATTCATTTAAATTATATTAAAGCGGGTATTACATACATTTTTATAAAAAATATAAGAAATGAACATCTCAATACGCTCGCAAAATAAAAGAGCGAAAGTGTACATGTGAGTTTTCTTTCCACAATTGTGTATGACGCTGACATTCCTGATGTATACATAAGTATGTATGTAAATCTTTCGATGAGACACTGAGTGATGGAATTTTGTTAGCACTTTGGTTCTAGTTTTGTGATATGTCCTCTTTTCACCAGTCAGAACTCAGGAACTCTTTGTACCATTCCCATTTTCACCTATCATAGGACAGGTATGTTTTAGACAATTGGTACAACATTTCCCGTAGGGTACCCACTTTTACTATTTTTACTTATATTTTCATTTTATACTGAGCACTAAATTATATTTTGTTGATGTTTTAGATATTTTTTCTTCAAGAAGATGTTGTATGCTTAATCCAGAAGACTGTTTTTGCTGTATTTCTAGTGAATATATATATTTGAAAAAATTTAGAAATCTTATATCCGACTTTGTGAAAACATCTTATCATCAAAAGCGTAAATTTTCTTCCACGCAAGTTTAAGTATAGAAAAAAGAAAGCTGTTATTTTTAGTGGGCCACAGATTAAGCAACTCGTGAAAGATCTTAACTTTTTGAAATCAATAACTGAAGTCGAATCCACAGCTTGGAATTCATTTGTTTTGGTTATGAGTAATTTTCTAGGCAAAATTAAATCTGACGACCATGTCGAACTTGTTAAGTGCATCATAACGAACTTACAAAAGAGCTAGGGTGCAATATGAGTATAAAAATTCACTGCCTGCACTCACTCTTACACAGATTTCCACAAAATCGAGGAGATTTTAGTGAGGAGCAGGGTGGAAGATTTTATCAGAATCTTCGGACTATAAAAAAGCTATTTCAGGGAAATTTAAACTTATAACGGGTGGCAGACTTCTGCTGGAGTTTGCAATGAGATCTACCTAATATCGTTCATTCAAAGAAATCTTATAAAAGATCATTTGGTAGTGTTCGATAGAAATTTTGTATTAAGTTTTTGTATTTTTTGGTTAAAATATTAAAATTGCATATTTAAAAAAGTAAAGCTGTTAGCAATCTCCAAGTATTTTTTTAGTCAGGGCCATAGAAATACCCAATAATAGAAAAAAAGTAAAGGAAACAAACGATGTGTTTTTTTAGATTTTTATAAATTTATGGCGAAAAAAATAATTAATCCATCATTTTAGTCTTTAAAAAATTCATAAAAATATCGAAAATATTAAACTAGCGTCGTTATTCATGCGTATGTGTGTGTCTGCATGCAGTTTTGCAATACGGGGGATTTTTCGGCAATCTGGGAATTTATTTTAATGGTTGGTGATGAAGATTTCGAATTTAGGAATGAGGAGATTTTATTTTTTTTTTTTGGAATAACATATTAACGAGATTTTTAGAAAATCACAAAAAAAATTGAGGATGGTGTTGGCTGAAGTGGTTAGTTAGCGCGTTGACTTCTAAGCAAACAATGACTTGGGGCCTGGGTTCAAACCCTGGCCAGAGCAATTCAATCAACATAATTAATTTCTCTGATGTACATTAGTGAGACATTGTATTTGTATTAATTGTTGTCGGTCTATTTAAGTGATGAAGACATAGCACTGGTCGACTGTTATTAATTGGTCTCGCCTCCTAGACTAATAAGTATTGGTTTTCATAATAAAAATTTGTGCGTAAATTAGGGTGGCGCAATAATCACTATTGATTGGTCATTATGAGTGAGACTCTCATTTGGAAACAAAAAACAATTAAGAAAACTGAAGTCAACACGAATGAATGTACACAACATCGTATGCATGTTAGTAACTGCTGTAGGGTATTTCTTGACTGGGCTTGGTTGGTTTTTTTTTTTAAATCTTGTCTTTTTATTAAATAAACATCATTGTAATGGGCGGAATGAGGACATTTATTTACGAGTATTTTAACTAGTTGCCGTTTATTAGAATTTATGTTTATATTGCAATAATTATAACCATAAACAACACTCGTATGTATAAAATGCATAAATGAGAGGTAGAAACACGACTAGTTGTTGTAGCAAGGAAAATTCCTTATTTTGTTTGATTATGTACAAAGTCTTACATGAACGATCGAACGCTGGATTGTCCATACTAAGTGATGGTTAAATAATCATGTAAAAAGAATTCATGTGACATCTAACTAAAAGTTAGATGTAGTAAACAACTAAAACGATTGTTGGGTTGGGAAAACAAGCAATTCAAATTTGCTAAATAAATAAAAAGTTACACAAGCCCAGTATATCTAAAACTAGAGATTACAAAAGAAATACGAAAAAGCTTTCTACTTTGCCGAACAAAGGCAGTCAGTCAATCGATAGGCTAAAACTCTTCGAACTTAAACACATAGTTTAAGATGCGAACAACTTTTGTATCGAAGATAATGAAGATGAGATTTTCATTGACCATAAAATCTATAGCAAACGAGATAAGAAACTTCTACTAAAATTTATAGCAAAAGCAAAGCAAAAAAAAAATAAAAATAAAATATAAAAATATTTCATTTTAAATTAAAAGCGAACAAGTTGCTCTTCATGTTACTGAATTGTATTGACAATATTATTGGCCACCGCATACAACCCTCTCGATTGACTTGACACTGAGAGTATGCGGTTTGTCAACTAAATTTATGACAACAAACAAGATTCTTAGCGGTATTGTTGTTCAACCGCATCGAAGAAAAAAAAACAACTGATATTTATTTTGCTGTTTGCTCAGCTGCATTAAATGTGAGCAACTTTTGTTTGTAGCAACATGGCATACAGCGCACAGACGCACAGCTTCATTTAAGATCAACCCACAGTTTCATTAGTTACAAGCAACTTTGTGACAATGCCATCAACAATTTCCAAAAGATTGTAATTAGTTTGTTAAACAAACTAGGATGATCTATGAAATATGTGGGTCTTTTGAAGACTTTATTAATATAAAATTTAAAACTACAAAACTTAAAAATGTGTAAGTCTCAGCTCTCTGATTCAACAAAAGACAAAATAAGTTAAAATTATATTGTAATAAAAACCCACAAATGAAAGGTATAAAATGCTACTTTTAGGTTGGTAAAATAATTATGAAAGGAGTTGAAATATGCGCTAATTGCTGCTATAGAAGTAACGAATCAGCCAGTCAAAGCTACTCTTTCAATAGTTTCCACTGGAAATTTGTAATACTCTCCGGAGTAAAAATAAATATTTTTTTAAGCTATTTTAGCTTCTATCGTGGGCTTTGAGGCGACCGAATCAGGCATTTTTGAAACGTTTGTTTCTTAAGTCTTTTGTTTTTGAAACGAAAAAACCTGTCATCGAATTGCACTGTCACTAAGTTTGTTTCTTAAGTCTTTTGTTTTTTAAGTATTTAAATCGCCCAATGTATGTTAAACCCTAAAGTATGCTATTGATTTTGATTCCATTAACATACAGTATTGCCAGAATTACAACATTAAGGTGATAAAAAAAAATGTTATGCAATAGCTTTAACGCGGCAGTCCCCGAGTGCCACATTTCTTTTTTTCAACTATTTGTAAACATGTCATCGAAAATAATTCCGCCAAAAATAAATCGACTTCAAGACAAAAATCTAATCAAGCAGATTACGAAATCGACGAAAACTATGCCGAAGTTTCACAACCAAACCGCATGCAAACCCCTTTCAAAGGTAAAGAGAAGTTTGATTTTCGTTTGAGTTTTATGTTGGCTGAAGTGGTTATCGCGATGACTAAAAAGCAAACTATGACTTAAGCTATGTACAGACGATTGGCAGATCTTACAATATTGTAAGATACGGCAATATGCTGACAACGTACTGACAATGAAAAATTGTTACCAAAAGGTAAATTGTCACTTCAGACGATTGTAAGAAAACCTTACAATTTCATTATCAGACAATTGTCAGATAATAAAATTGTCAGTTCACACGGTTGTCAGATAGTTGAGTGGCAAAAATTGCCAGATGCGTTGTTAAACATTCTCATTAATTTAAACACATCTGCTAATAAAAAGACCTTACAATGTCTGACAATGGCAAAGTAGAGTGTTCACACGATTGTCAGATATCTGACAATTTTATTGTCTTACAATGAACTGAGAATGCTTTTTCTGGCAACGTTGCAATACAAAAATTGTAAGTTGAGACGGTTGTCAGACATTTTCTGAACATATTTCTGACAATATTGTGAGATCTGCAAATCGTCTGTACATAGCTTTAGGACCTGGGTTAGAAATTTTCACATCTTAAGCTTCTATAACATGAATTAGTGTGACATTGTATTAATTTTTGTTGGACTGTTTAAGTAATGAAGGCATAGAACTGGTCAGTAAAACATGTTCCGACAGCTTTTAATACTGTTCGAAGCTAATAAATACCACAGCGCCCTCCTTCGTCGGTTAGCAGAACCATCATAAAATAATTTTAAAAATTGGATCATAAATGGAGGAATTATGCGATAATCAGTATTTTGGGGAAACAACTTGCCACCGGTTGTAAAAAAAATTAATTGGATCAAACGGCGAGCAAAACTTTGCAAACATCAAACATATTTTGAAAATCGATTCATGAATAATAGTGTGCAAATAGAAAAAACAATTCACAAGAATTGATAAACTCCTTCATTTTCTGAAGTCGTTTTAAAAACAAACAACTCTTGTTGATAAAAGTAAATAAAATTCCTTCAATATTTCAACTTCGAAACGTAAACATTTTTTTTTCTCCCATAAAACAGATATTGTATATCTACAATAAATATTATAAATTAAAACTAAAAAAGATAAATAACAACAAAAAAATAAAAACCCAATTTAAAACAAGTTTCATAGTTGAATGTCTAAATCAGCGGTGCCCAAAAGTTCCTTATGGAAGAGCAAACACCAATACATTTAAAGAAAAACAAATTTATATTCAATATTTTGTGTTGTAAAAACAAATACATACAAAGAAAACACATAAAATATATATCATATATTTATTTCATATCATACGTTAAACAAAAACAAAATGTACATTGATGATCGCTGTCGTCAATGTTTACCAGCAAAGCATACGAAAGTGTTGTTGCTTTGCTCTTGCGTGTATACAGTGAAGAACGACAAAAAAAACTAATAAGACAAAGTTGTTTCTGTATTTCGTATTGCTAGTGCTGAATGCTGCATGAGTATATTAAAACACACAGCCTATACTTAAGAGTATTACAAAAACAAATGAGCATGAAGAACATAGGGCCTGGGCACCGCTGGTCTAAATGGATGGAGAGTTTAGTTGCAACTTGCAACGTTAAAATTTAATTGTGACTTTCAACGCATTTAAAGTGGGTCTCATGTCGCACGAGTAGTGCAACAAGTACAAAACAACATTTTCATATTCGGGTACAAACATACATACATACACCGATAAGTAAAAGAATACTAGTACTCCAAAACAGTTCACATTAGGTATGCTCACATTTAAAAATACAAATATGGAAAAGTCTTTTAATAATTCTTAGTGCAGGAATATTATTATTTTTATTAAAAGAAATTTTGAAATTTATTTCTGGATGCTCCTAAGAAATCTACTCCATGAATTTATAGTCCATGTAAGTGTTACAGTTATTTCAATATCTATTTTTTAACTGCTCGTAGTCGTAAGTCAAACACATGTTATTGCGATAAAATTCGAAAAATAAAACTGTTAAAAACTAAATTCAGAAGAAACTTAAAAATTAAAGTTAAAAGTGTGGTGTGAAAAAAAAACAAAATAAAAAAATATCATCATGATGAGGATTGCAAGAAAAAATAAAATGGATATGATCGTGTAAAAACATAGAGACTGCTTGCGATCACTGCGATTTTGCGATAATTTTCTCTTGATTTCATGCATTAAAAAAGCTATAAAAAGTCCTTTCTATTCAAAATAGAGCAATAATAATATTTATTTTCGTATTCGTTTACGTTGACGACAAAAGTATTAATAATTTATCACTTTGTTTTTTTTAGCTCAGGATAGTGAACAGAAAACATAAATACGTAAAGAATTTAAATTAATTCACGAACCGGGGATGTTAAGTTCAGTGCAATTGTAGATATTTTAGTACCATTCAGTATTAAAAAGTTTTAGCTCGTATTTGCCGTTTTTTATTATCGTGTCCAATATACGACGAAGTAACAAATTGCGATCAATTCCGTATCGTCCGATCGTATAGTCCGATCGTTTTTGATTTACAGTCTTCAGATGCCTTTTATTTTGTACTTCAATTTTACTACAAAAGCTCACATTAAGCTTTTTTATTAACATGGAGAGCTTATTTTATTGACGCTCTTAAGAGTATGGAAATTTTTTTATTAGAAAAATTTATTGTGAATTCCATTTTGAATTTTAAGTTTTAAGTTGTTTGATTACAAACAAACAAACGACTCGTTTTACGTTTCCTAAGGAATTGAAAGCAGTTTCGATTGGAATTAAGTTCTGTGACATGACTGCTGGTATATGTTTCGGTTGAATTCAAATTCATTGTTACAACCTTTAAAAAAAGTGGCATATTGTCCTACTCAAAGAACATCCAAGTTATATGTAATTAGTAGACATGGTGATTATTCGTGAAAGCTTTTACGTTCAAATTATCTTGTGTAAAAAATAAGAATTGGTCTTCAAGGTACATATTTGCATATGAATAAAATTTTTTCAGTATTTTGAGAATTATAACTATTAAAGAACAGATAAGGAAAGCAATTACTAAATTACTATTTTGCTTTTTTTATTTTTTTTTTTAAGAATTACCAGCTTTTTGTTCTACCAAATATGCAATTTTTCTAATTAGTTTTAGTTTTTTGAAAAATTATTGTGAAAATTACAATTTAATGTATGCAAATATGAGAAAGTATGATAAATAATGCTGGTTTCGTAGTAATTATCAGATTCTAAAAGATAAATAATTTTGTGTATAGAACGTTACCATTCTTTTCGAAGTTCTCTTAATTTTCTGCGATTAACTCAATGGAAGGAATAAATTTCATATATGTATGTATGTATATGTAGTGCCACCATAACGCTAAAAATTACATTTTTATTTAAGTATTTGTCATAGTAACGTTCAAGTCATTTTTGTATGAATTGCATGTTTTTAACTATAATTCACTACAATTTGAATGAAGAACAATTGAAGAACAACAAGTTGGATGGTATTCGATATTAACAAAATTAATAACTTACTTATCTGTATAAAACACCATAGGTAATGTTCAACACAATTTTGAGGCTATAGGATATGAGTATTGATTGATGAAATCCTGTGTCATTCACACAAAATTTCTAATTTTAATTTGATTTCAGCAATTAACATTAACACGTAAATCATACTAAGAAAGAGTAACGTTCAATACACAAAACTCCATCCAGCATGGAATGAATTTAAAAATTATAATTTCTATTGTACTATTAAAAATGGTTAATAATAAACTTAAATGAAATTCGTTAGCTGTGGTGAAAGATTTCACTATTGCGAAGGAAAGAAGTAAAACAGAGAGTTCTTACAGAAGACAGACAATTTTTAACAAACAGTAAAAAATTAGACATGATCAACATTCTAGCAGGAAACGAAAGAAAATTTTAATTTAAAATTTATAAAATTTTCAGATGAGAACAGCGACTTTTTCGGAAGTTGCTCCACTACCATCTGTCGCTAGTGCTCTCATATCTATATCAGTTTATCACCACTTATTAAGTTGCTCGTTTGAATGTGATCGCACTTTATATTTATACAAAATCTTATGATAAATTTTAAAGCAAGACTTTTATCACTCACTGTTGTTAAGAGTAAATTAACATAAATCCCAGTTTTGGCATTGATTTACTGCCTGTTTGGAGAAGACGATTGTAGGCGATGAAAAAAAATTTTCAAACGTCTTCTGGAAACAGGCAGTTAGTTAATTTCTTCATGTCTCATTTTCAAAACTTATATTAAATTGACAACTTGTCATGCCTGGAAATGGAGTACATACGAGTATATGAAGTCTAACAGGACTAATTTCGGTTCATTTCTGCGGATATTTCTACTGTGGGAATAGTGGCAGGAAAGCGGTAATTTAGGTCATGCTGTCAAATTCAATAATCTTGAACTCAAACATACCTACATACATACATGCATACATATGTAATCTAAAAAGTTTAAGTAAATTTCACAGTGAACAAACAAAAAACAAAAATAGTCAACAAATAAAAATATGAAAAACCTGAGATTAGAAAAATATCTTTATGAAAAATGAGTGCAAATCATGTGGTGATCAGCAGCAGCAAACAGAAACAATAACAAAGTTGAATAAATCAATAACAACAATTTGTTTGAGCGCATATGCGTAAAGTTTACATGCTGTCAAACTTGTTCTGAGCGGGTTGCAACAGTACAAATTGCAACTTAATAACATAACAAATAAAGCTGAAATATTACAACTTGCAAAAGAAAGCATACAAAACCAACAACAACAACAAAAACATCAACAAAAAAAAAAACACATCTTTAAACCTGTAGCAAATATGTAGTATGCTGCTACATTCTAACTAACAACCAACCTATTTTGCTGAACATTTGATGAAACGGTCAACTTCCTTATAATTGCTACAAGTTGCAAGAAAAACGCCTATTTACCGTATTCTCTGTTTTCTTTTTTTCGTGCCTACATGCACATTTTAGATCTCGCTATTAACCAGCTATAATTAACTAAAGAAACAAAAAAAAAAAAGAAAAAAATTAAATAAATAAGCAAAATGTATTTAAAAACAGGTAGTGATTTTTAAAAAAGTTAAGAAAAAAAAAAATCGCAAGAAAAAACAATTTAAAAAACTAATACTTCATTGGCTGTAATTCAACACTTCTATCCGACTGTTCTGGCAAACAACATAGTTGGAGGCACTCTGCTACATGCAGCGACAACATTATGGAAGAAGATGTTTTAAATGCTTTGCAAACTCGTACGGCCTATTTACCCGGCAGTTTTGATCGTGATGGCAAAATAATATTTATTGTCAATGTACTCAATGATCTGCAGAGTTGGCAGCAAAAATCTTTAATATTATCTATAGCGTATTTAAAACATTCATTAAGGTAAGTTTTTATTAATTGTTTAGATTAAAACGTTCTTGAAAGTTTAACTTTATTTTATAATATTTTAATTTTTCAAATTAATGTTATGAACTTGTTATAACCGGTGTTCTTCGCTAACCCCATTTTCCTAAAATAAAACTAACATTTATAAGTATAAATTATTCATACTTCATTATTGTAGACATTAAGACTTTTTTTAAATGTATTGCTTTCTAATATTCTGTAAACCATTCATAGTTGTAGCAAAGAAAAAAAAAAACAATGTCTTAAAACCAAGCTCGAAGTAAGCACAAACAAAGTTAAACAAAAAATTATTTATTTAATCCATTTATGAGGGTGTTATGCGATGATTAATATTTCTTTGTATGGGAGCTACCCATTTCCCTACTCCTATCGCCTCAAGATTTCCCTGTAAAAGTTGTTATTACATTTTAGGAGTTGCAGGTAACAAGTTTCAATGCATTCCAGTATTTAGTTTCTCAGAAATGTGAATATTAATAAGTTCTCTGTATAAGGGGCACCCTCTTTCACTTGTCCTATCGCCTAAATATTTTTTTGTTGGTTGTATTTTGTTCTAGGAGTAACCCAAAGCCAATTTGGAGGCACTGAACATGTTACAGTGCAAGTTCGGTATTCGTGACGGCTTAATTTTTGATATTACAGGTTCTATAATCGCGAAATTTTACGAAAAACGGGTTCTATTTGCGCGACTTTTAAATGTTTTTTTTTAATTTGATTATAATGTCGATAGCCAAAAAAAAGGGAACTCCCCGTATTTTGATAAATAAAAGTTTTTGAATGACTTTGATCTTTAATTTTGTCAGTTTATCCGTGTCATTTGGTGTGTAAATACATCTCTAAATATGGAAAAATTTCAACATATTTTAAAGCCAACAACTTCTGAAAAATTAGAGACTTAAAAACGTTGCACTTTAAAGAAAGCTGAGTACCCAAGAATGGAAAAATGCGATTCCAAATCTCCAATTTCTTTAAAAATCTTTAAAATGAAAATACATCAATAAACACAATTCATATAATTATTCAATAAAATTTTGGGTTCTTTTATCGCGAAAATTCAGTTTTCGTCACAGGTCCGTTTTTTTAATTAGTCGCGAAAATCGAGCTTGTACTTGGCAATGTTTCAGAGTGAGGTGGTGTTAAAGATTCGTTACGGATTGTAAATTTTGCACTAAAAATTGTGTAAAATTTGTTATGAAGAGAGAACGACATGTCGACCGCTAAGAAAGTTGGGGTGGCCTCGCCCGGTTTAAGGCAGGTCAAATCATTGATACAGCCATTCTAATACAATGGCATCCTGAATTTCAACAGGAACGACTTACCGCTAAGAAAGTTGGGGTGGCCTCGCCCGGTTTAAGGCAGGTCAAATCATTGATACAGCCATTCTAATACAATGGCATCCTGAATTTCAACAGGAACGACTTACGGCTAGTTACTGGTTTCCTTTCCGTCATTATGGACTGAACTACCCAACTTTGGAAAAGTAACCTATTTCGCTCACCCTTGTGCCGTTTATGCATGGAAGAGGATGAGACAACGGCACACATTCTCTGTGAATGTATAGTCTTATGTAATAATAAAAGGCGTGTTTTTCTTTCTGAATTTGTGTGTTCGGATGATATTATGCGGGCTTCTCCAAGCTCTGTGCTTACTTTCATAAGGATAGTCATTCAGAGCTTGGTTTAATTTAGAAATCCATGGCACATAAGATCCAATAGGTGTCGCGGTGCCAGTCCTTGGACCAGATCTTTCCACTTTTCTATCTAAGGGTGCGGATATAATATTTCCAAAAACAGCGTTACGAAATCTGTGAATGGATCCTTCCACCAAAATATTACGTATTTAAATTTTCCAGTCCAAAATATATAAAATCTGGCTTCCTATAAGGAAGAACATACAAAGAAATATATGTCCAATTCACAAGCCTAATTGTATCGCCTATTGTTGTATATGAAAAGACAATTTAAAACAAAAATTCTCAAGACAAAAACAATTTTAGAACAATCTATTTTTGTTGACAGAATTTTTGTTTAAAATTGTCTTTTCATATAAAGGGTATTTTTTTATAGAGTGTTACAACTTTGAGTTGGCATCATTGCTTTATTTGAGCACCCGTTTAACAGCTGACAGTTGCTTTCTGTTTAGGTTGCTTTGAAATTTCATTATGAATTGGATTACATCAGAGCAACGCGTGCAAATCATAGAAATTTTTAATCAAAATAATTGTTTTATTCTCAAACTTATCGTACAGCGGACGCTTCAATTGATTTACTCAAAGAAACTTTTGATGAAAAAATAATATCACGTACTGGCCCAATTAATTGGCCAGCAAGATCGTGTGATTTAACCCCATTAGATTATTTTTTTTGGGGTTATGTTAAGTCACTTGTCTACGTCGATAAACCACACACAATTGAACAGCTGTAAATCAACATTCGAAGAGTTATCGGCAAAATACGGCCGCAACTGCTGCGAAAAGTTGTTGAAAATTGGTGTTCCAGATTGCGTCTTCTACGCGCCACTTGTGCCGGCCACATGGCAGAAATCATATTTAAACATTAATTTCATAAAATTTTCTTGCCAATAAAGCCCGTTTCATTGATATTAAAAATAAGCGACACAATTAGGGCTTGTGGATTGAGCTATAAAAATATACAAATACAAACGCAGATTAATTTTTTATACATATCGTTACCTTAATATAGAAAGGACTTAAATCGTTGTTTTTTCCAATCAATAACTTAAAGCGTTACCTATCGAACAATGAAGAAAAATTAATAATGAAAATCTTTTTGATTAAAATTTCAATTTATTTGTGATGTTTGTTTTCTTTATTTTTCGGAATCCTGAAGTGATGCCATTTTACAAAAAGGCATCACCGTTATAGTGGATGCCCAAAAGACAACTGCGCGCATTAATCGCCAGCATTCCAGATTCATTTACAGTCTATTTGAAGGTCTAACAGTCAACTTATATCTAGTCAAATCGGAAGGTTTTTGGGAAAAGCATGTTGAAACCTGTACAAAATCTCAAACAAAGGGAGAGGTAATTTTTCAAATGTGATTTTTTTTTACTACCAATTTTACGGTTTCGATTTTATTTTCTCTTTGTTACAGCCTATTGTTTTATCTAGATCTCGTTTAATGAAATATTTTGATGTCAACAGTTTGCCGGAAGAGTTGGGCGGTCAGCTACAATTATGCAATTATGATTTATGGCTGCAACAACGGAAGGTACAATATTTGTTTGTACTTATTTATTTTTTGTTAATTTTATTGTTTTGTATATAAATTTTATATGGCAATTCATAGTTGAGCTGATTGCTAAACAATTTTATTGACAATATTTATTTTTCTTTAGACCATTGATGAGTTTGTTAAATTTTACGACAATTGTTTATCAGCCATGGAAAGTTTAAAAAACTTGTTGCAGAGTAATAAATCAATACGGGTCACGGAAGCGAATGCAGAATTAAAGAAAAATTCACAACTACATGCGACAGTGCAATGTAGCATTGAAACAGCCATGGAAATGGGTGAGTGGTGTGAAATATTTTTAGTCAATTATTTATGAGCGGAAAAAATATTTTTTTTTCTTATTCGTTTTCGCCTAACTTGATTAATTTATTAAGCCTGGTTAAGCAAAACTTTCTTTTGTGTCTAAAACGCTTTATTAATATTAATGAGTTTTCGGTATAATATTCTTTGCCTAGAATGCTTCATATTTATGTTAACAGGTTCTTGAAAATATATTTTATATTGTTGTTGCTGTTGTTTTTCTTTTGTGTAGGAAAATTGTTGCTTGTTTTTACACACAACAATTTATTACATAATATTTTCATGCTCATGCTGATCATTAAGAATATAAATAATTATAATCATGCAACAAAAATTCAACTTTTTTTAATCGTTCGATTAGTTCTTACTATTATGAGTTTGTTTCTTAAGTCTTTCGTTTTGTGGTAAGCAACGAAAAGAAAAAGAAGTTAGTTAATACAAACATATATTTTGTAATAAAACACTACCCCCATTATAAGAAATTTTAAGAAACAGTAAAAAATCGGTATAATCGGACAAGTAACTCCTTTCGATCGGAATGGTTTCAATTCCGTAATTGTGTGCCGATCGTTTTTGATTTACAGTCTTCAGATTCCGATTATTTTTTATTTCGATTTCGAAAGTCATAAAGTTTTTCTAAACATAGACTTTTGTCTATTTTAATTACAAACATTACAAGGAGGCGCCTCAACACTGCTAAATAAATTAACATAACGCGCAAAGCAGAGTTGTAAAAGAGTTAAGCCTTCTAAATTTTCAATATTTATCTTCTCTACCCTATCCCTCTCCCTGAGTTATGGCAAAATGCACTGCATACGTAGGCTTGACTAACATTTTTGGTTCAAATCTTTGCTAGTTAAATTTAAATTTGTCTTCACACACATCTGGTAATTATATTCAGAATAATCGATGCTGTAACTGATACTGTTTTTAATTGCATGCCACTGTGCAGCACATATGAAAAATTTCACAATAAAAATCATGTGACTGGTTCGAGAGCTGTCACTTTTATACCCTTGATGTAAATAAGACAATCAGTGATATGTTCTGTATCGAAACTCGCTTTTTTACAAAAACAATTGATTCTATTTAAAATTAAGCTACGAACAGAGTCTATTGAATTTAATTTAATTTTCTGGACTAAGATTCGTGTTCAAAGAATTTAATTTTCAGACATTGACACATTTAATTTAATTAAAAAAAAACACTTGAATATTTACAACTAAAAATGACAAATTGCTGTTACTAACCTGCTAATGCTTTCAAATATATGAAACAATGTACATACGAGTAAATACTTGTATATATTTTTTTTTTCCAAAGTTAACATATTTTAGATTTATGAGAGTTTTTTGCAACCAATTGAATTGTTACCGTATGTAGCAATTGAAATGCTCTACGTCCAAACGTGATCATTAATTTCGTAGGTTTTTTCACAACTTATTTGTAAAGAATTTGCAAAAAGTAGCAAAAAAAAATTAATTGCCTCGGCCTTAGTTGTGTGTGCCGTTGTTTGGTGGCTTTTTTCTTTTTGCATTCTTATGCTGTTTAATTTGCCTTGCGACAGTTTTTGTTTTGGAATTTGATTTTGAACAGTTATTTGTTGTGAAAAATAGCAAATGAAAATAGTGTAAAGCAACGTGTTAAAATCAATAATTAAATTCTTGGTTTGAAGTGTGATGACCTAAAAATTTTTTTATTTTTTTAAATTAATTTCTGTTCCCCCGATTTCAGGAAAAAACTAGCTTATCCCGGTGTGCTTCGCTACCCGCTCGTTATAAAATAAAATTAAAAGTATTTATATATCCTATTGTGAAAATTTAGTGACGATCGGTCCAGTATAGTGCTGGAAAAGTATTGAGTAGTGGGTACCGAGTATCGAGTATTTGCCCGATACTTTCAGAGTTGTATTTTTAAGCAGTTGAGTGGCTAAAATAGTGTATAAAAATACATCACTGTACAAAATTAAACCAACCGCCGAAATACGAGTAAAGCTGTCAATAAAATTGAACAACCACATGTGATAAATTACATTTTAAATGTACTTAAAAACGTATATTAGTTAAATATGTATATATACATACATGTAAATATTATATTTTAATTTTTACATACATACACAATGTATTACACATGCAGGCACATATATATGTTCATGCATTTGTAAATATTTTTAATTCTTTAAACAAATCAAAACAATAATTTTCCAATGAACCCTTATATGCGTAACAAAATTTTTTTTTGATAACAATTAAATTATTTCTTAGGTTGTTAACGTTGAATTAAAAGTTAGCTTTACATTTATTTTTGATTTAATAATACAGACATACAAAACCAATAATAGTTGTAGATTTTTTATTTTTTATTTTTGAAGAAACTACTTCAATGTGCAGATAAAAACTATGCGTTACAAATTCAAAAAATTCCGTTAAAAGTATCGAGTAGTATTGAGTACCCAAATGAAAAGTATCGAATATTGAGTAATGAAAAGTAGTAGAATTTGCCAGCACTAGTCCAGTAGTTAAGACTATATTACGATTTTTAATTTTCTTAAAAAGGGGCGTGGTTCCACCCACTTTTCTCGTGGTACGTATTCCAAATTATGCCAATATCATATGTACCAAATATCATCGACGTAGGTCAAAAAATGCCCAAAATATGGCGATTTACATTTTTGGGTTATATGGGCGGTGCCACGCCTATTTGTCCAATCAAAACTTCATATAGCCTATAATTCATCCGAGAGTTCCAGTTAAATACTGTGAAAATTTCAGGAAGATCGGTTTAGAGGTTTAGCCTCCTATAAGGAACAAACAAACAAACAAACAAACAAATAAACAAACACACATTCATTCGGTTTTATATATGTATATATAGATACAATACCAACATATAAAAGAGTGTTATCTAGAGTTGAATGATAATCGCAACTTTTGCTAATGAGTTGATGGGGAAACCGGAAATATGCCTGTTCAATGCGTATTAAATATGTGGCCGAAACTTAAAATTATGTTTTCAAATATTACAAAAAATATATGCTCTTAAAAGGTCATGCAAATCATTCCATTTCTAATTTTCATAACATGCATTTTTGAAACCAGGAGGGATAATTTTGGCTCCTTATGGAGGCGTGAGGCAATTAAACAATACCAGCCTGTTCTCTTATCGTTCCGAATACAAAATATTGGACATCAAGATCCCAAAATAATTTATGGACTTAAATTGTTACTAGCAGAGGCATAAACTAGAGCACTTGATCTATAGCCGGGTTTTTTGTAACCGGTTTTTTTTGTAACCGGTTTATTTTGTAACCGGTTTTGCAACAGGATTTTTTTTTTACATACAAATATATTGTGGATATCTAGAGAATAATACGTAATGGAGAATAGTATACGATAAAAAATCATGCGGCCTATCTCCACATATTAGCAAAATCTAATTTTTAATTGGTTTTATTCAAAAATACAGCAATATTAACTAAAAAATTTTTAAAATTGTGAGTAAAAAATATTATAAAATGCGTTAACGAAATTCCTAAATGTTGAAAAAATTGTTGGTTGGTTGGTTTACGTGGCTGCCTGCTCCGCACAAGCATTCAATTGGAATCAATAAGATTCCGTTTTGACAGACCACTCCACTCGTCAGTGTCAACTTGATCTAGTTCCGAATCCAGGCCTCAGATTCGGTGTAAGATACTAGATCCATCCCGTCGAATTAAGGTATCTAATTAGGTCGCCTAGACCTATCCTTGATACCTCCGAGAGATCGCCTAATATGCTGTTGCCCAAGAATTTTTGTCTCGAAAGATGCAAGGCCGGGCATTCGCAAAGAAAGTGGAAGACTGTTTCCTCTTTGGTATGATCCCGGAAACTACGGCAGAACGCATTGTAGGTGAGGCCTATCCTGCTAGCGTGTCTCACGATTAGCCAGTGCCCCGTCAATACTGCGACGAGCCGCGAGGTGTCCCTGCGGTTTCTGTTAATTAGTTGTGTTGTGCGCTTATGGCTGTAGCAAGTTGAAAAACTACTGTTAGTTTGTTGTTAAAGTGGACCTTAAAATTTAAAAAAAACCAGTTAATATATCCCGATAAAATAACAAAATATATCGTCGAAAGATATGCAAAAATATATCAATTCATAATTATTAAAGCTTTAAATAAGCTGGGACGAAATGAAATAAATGTGGTCAGGTTTTTAAAAAATTTATCGCTTTAAAAAAATGTTTATAAAATCGGTTATTAAAATTAAAAAATATGCAAGAAAAATAAGCAAATAAGTGACAAAAATTCTAAATATTGGCTTAACATGCGTTGTAGTCCGAAATATGCAATATTATGCTGAAAAGAGTAAAATATGCAAAAGTGTACACATTCATCGCACAGCAGAAAAAAAGGCATTTGCACATTTGTGGTTTCTCTAAAATTACGAAAATATATTCTTCATTATATTTTAATCACTACAATGTAATGTTTCATAATATTAACTAAAGTTTTCATTGATGTACATCAAGGAGATCAATGTAAATGTTGCATACCCGTTACGAAGAGTTTTTGTTTTAGTTTATAGATGAAATTTTGCCACTTCACAAAAACTTTTTTAATGCTTTAACTTCGCAACAAAAAAGCAATGAGTTCTGCTTGATCAAAAATACAAACATACATATGGAACAACTGAGAAATTTCAATAGTTATTCAACAAATATTCCGGGCATAATAACTTATGTTGTTGTTGCCATAATATTTACGACTGCATGAGAGAGATTAAACACAGATTTGGACCAGATAAAAATTCAATTACCAGAAATTTGAGTCAATACTTAACGATCGTATTTAACAACTAGTTTCTCTCTTAATGTTTTGCAATAAAAAAAAAAGAAACAAAACTGTTATAATAATAGTATCTGTCCAATAAAAATATGAAATTTATATGTTTTTAACGTTAGCGACTACTTGCAACACCACTACCAACACCACCAACCAACATGTTCTTTTTTTAACATGAAAAGTGTCAAAATCAAACCCAGTGATGATCAAGCGCTTGTGATTAAGAGATACTGATCTAGTCCTAAAAGCGGCTCAGTGACGCCTTAAGGCTCTCTTTTGAAAGGTTTCAATTTACATCGAAATAATCACTTTTGATAGAATTTCTAAATCAACTTTCGAAATGTGACTAGAGTTTCTTCTATTCGATTTAAAATTCATAACATGAAAGCTTTAATGAAAAAAAAAACATAAATATGTACGAGTATTAAGAACAAAAACGTACAGGTGATTACAACAAGAACAACAAATTGCCACACACACATGCGTCGTAAGGTGTATGAAATTGTTATTGTTGAGTTTTATTTTCGATTTAGATTTTATTGCATTGAAAAATGACACCCCAACCAACCAACGAACAGACCATTATGACTCAGTGACATGTATGACATGGAGCACAAATGGTCCGTAAAACTTTAGCAACACCTTATGCACGTTCTTCGTTTGCACCCAAACAAAAATAGACAACTTTTTAAAACGTGAATGGTTTTTTTTCTTTATTTGTTTGCTTAAACTTGGCCAATAATATTTGCCTACAAGTACGTATTGTTTTTACATTGTTTTGAAATTTTTATTATTTTTTAATTTTTGTGTTGATTTAAATTTGTCTTGACTTTAATAGAGCATTAAGACATGTCGCTGTTTAATGAAAGAATATAAAAATATAAGCAACTTTTGGATTGCAAAAAATACGTGTATTATTTTATTCACTAGAGTAAAGTGGCAAGGTTTTACTGTATCTGAAAATTACAAAATTAAAAAATTCGATTCACTTTATTAATGACAAAATTTGCATTTGCACATGTTTTTTTTATTTGTTTAAAGGATTTTTGTCAGTTTACAGTTGTGGATTCATTTAAATACTTAAAGTTCTCAGTCATTGCTGAAGTATCGGGGCACTTCAGTTAACTGAAAACTTCGCGAGTTATTGTTCAGCTTTGAAGAGCTGGATATCGCTAAATCAATTTGAGGGTCATTTATCTTGAGAAGTAGATTTTTTTTTATTAAATTCCTAAATTACGATATCAACCGATCGATAATGTTGGAATTGCAGTAAAAAAAAAAAAAAAGACAAAGACAAAGACAAAGACATGTAGTAAATTTTCCAATAGGATGACAATAAAGTGACGTTTCGGCCATTTGTAATATTTAATGATCTGTCATTCAGTAGTGTTTACGATTTCATCATGGAGAGATATACGCAAGAACAATGTTTACAAATTATTCTTACATTTTCTTTCCATAATGTTCAAGAGCCATTAAGACAAAGAACCGCACGAAGTAATGCAAATATTGCTGCCGTTCAGGCAAGTGTTGCTGAAGACCGCAATTTGGCGAAGTACTAAGATCAAAATAAGGACCACGTTCTTGATAGGGGTACAATACCATCTCAATTCTAGGCAACCTGTGAGCTTGGCAATATTAAGTGTGTTCGAGTACGCAAAAGTTTTTACTATTTTTTACTGAACTTTAATGCGTTTTACTACATTGCGTTCGTTTACACAAAATACAGTAAATGAGAACACAAATTGAGAGCGTAAAGTGACAGTTCTTAATTGAGAGCTTGCAAATTTTTACTGCAGAAATTTTTCGCAGTAAAGTTTAGTAAAACAAGAAAACATATGATTCAAAAGGTAAACAAACAAAAAGTATGCAATTTGTGATCAAAATATTTATCAAACTTCAAAAAAATTTAAGTAAAAATAAAACAAAACTAAAAGTAAATTAACATTAAATTGAACTTGTTTGTGAAACAATGACCAACATGCCTTTTAATGGAAAATAAAAGTTCTTTTAGTTTTGTGGAGTTGTTATATTCACCCCTATCGCGAATAAACATTCCCATGAAAAAACTCCCAAATATTTTGTTTTACTATCGTGAATGATTCCCATAAATTTTTTTGGGAATGAATTCCCATACCTCAGAAATATGGCATCGCAAATGTTTACTCCCGCGAATAATTTGACTAAAATTATTCACAACAATTGAAAGTGGGAACAAGAAGTGCACATATAAGTAGCAATTTGTTTTTTAATCCAGAACTTCATGTATTCATTTTTTTTCTTATTTATTAACACAGGAGTGTTAATAAAGAACAAATTAATTGTCTTTTTGAAGCAATGTGTGCGAATCAAGACTATGGCAAAGGTTTCCAAAAGGATAAAAACGAGGACGTGGGTAAATTTTTAAACTAACTAAGCTTTTGTAAATGGTGTTAATTATTAGTTTAATAAGCGTAACTTAAATTTTTCATGCATAGGTGTGGATCGACCAAAAACGGAACATAAGAAAAAAACTGACTGAAAACAAAAAAAAAAAACCAAACAAAACAAAGCGGGTCAGATTCATCACGTATTTATCTTCGCTGAAGTCGTTCTATAGATTGATTTTCCTTTTCCAGCAACAGAAAACGCAAATAAACGTTATTCACAATTTTTACCTTATTAGCTTTAATTTCTTTTATTCATACACCACAAAATAAATCCCGCAAAAATTATTTGTTAAATCAAAACAAACAATTGAAAATAAAAACTTGTATTCCCAAGTAATTCACAATAGAGACTTAAACTCCCAAAATATTCGCGATAGCAGTTTGTTGGGGATGGGAATACAATTTTTCTCCCAAACAACTTACTCCCATAATATTCGCGATATGGGTGATTAATTCTTTGGAGTTGTGAAATTCTAAACTACTTGGGTACTTAGTACTGCACTTCTTTTTACGATAGTCAGTAGCAAAAACAAATATTCATGTACTTTGAATAAATTTAACCACACACAAATAAAATAAAAAAAGGAGAAATGGGAAAGATTACACAAATTAAATTGTTTATATTTTATAAAAATATTTGTGTTTTAAAAAGTATTTAATCGGGTACCGATGAATAAATTGTTCAAATATCCAAAAATGTAAAAATTTTTCAACACTACATTTATTTTCCATCAGCTGTTGCCTAAATCTTACGAATTTTTACAATTTTTCCGTTCGCGTACTTTTTTGGGCAAACACGTTTTTGGAGAGTAAATTATGCTGTTTACTCATTTACTACTCAATTACCGCATTTTACTGTAAAAGTAAACAAACGGACCTATTGTTTTGCCTTTATTAAATGGGAAAGAATTCTTGCAAAAATTTTGCCAAGCTTATAGGTTGCCTAGAAACGAGATGGAATTGTAACTATCAAGATCTTAGTCCTTATTTTGATCTCAGTACTTTTTACGGCCGACATTTTTTGAATAGGAACTTGGCCTTATTTTCACATTTACGTTTTTGTGCGGATCTCACTTCTTTTTTCTAAGTGGGTTTTGTATAAATATTTATATGTATTGCTTATCTGCGCCTACCTGTGTACGAAATTTAAGCTTTCTAGCTATACTAGACGTTCACCATACAAAGAAGGGGCACGCTAGTCCCTCCGGGTGGAAGGTGACCGTTTTCAGATTTTACTGGTTAATTTCTCACCAAGACCTACCATTGTACTGAGTTTCAGCTCTCTAGTCTGGGTTCACACGTGAAAGTTTTCTTTCATGAAAGTGGTAGTTTGTAGGTGAGAGGGGAGAGAAGAATGGTACCCGACACCATCCAAAAACAAAAGAAATGGGTAACTTGTCAAAGTAGCTATTTAAGGACCAGTTGGAAGACAAGTGCTTAAACATTAATGGAATTACAAAAAGAAAATTACCACCACTTTTCAGCTGCAATAAAAATTCACACAACATTATCGTTAAATAAGAAATGGCTAAAAAATAGGTTAAAAATGATATGCAAAAAGAAAGTTTTATAATTTCACCATTAGATAAATAAAGATTATTTTATTTAACTGCGGCTAAGAAATAAATCCTCATCTACCGCTAACAACAAAAATGAAAAAAACATGTAAATTAATTTTAATTCGTAAATTTTAGATTTCCATTTTAATTTTATTACATTTTAAATAGGAAATCGCATCTTAACACGTTTCAATGAAGTGTATGTCCCCCCAACAGTGCATCCCGTAAATAAAAATGCAAACACTTTTAGTGCAACCACAAACAAAACAACAACAGCAACAGCAATAAATGACCATGATGTTCATACACCTGTTGCAACCGCAAATAGTTTGATAAAATGCATTTTACCGCCAGATTTGAATTGTGAACGGGCACGTATTGAGATGCGTTTAAATGAAATCGAGAGACGGCAAACAGATTTACGTACAGCATGGTTGGACTTCATACAGACGGTACGAGAGGCGAGGGAATTGGCCACTCTGGAAGAAGGAGTAGCTTTTGTCACAAACTGGATACTGAACACAGCTGAACAAATGCTTAATCGTCAAACAACAATTGGTTGTGATGTCAAGGCGTGTGAAAATTTACGCTCGGTCCATGACAATTTCGAAATGGAATGCAGAGAAACTTATGGTTTCTATGCCGAACTGTTGTATAAAATTCAAACATATATTGGATCCAAAGAATCACCAGCCTACAGGGACGTGTTGTCGCAAAAAGAATTTATGCAGTTTGTATGTCGTTCGTTTGCAACACGCCTGGAGAGGAGACGCAACATTTTAATTACTTCGTTAAGGTTTTATCGTCTGGTAACAGAATATTTTGAAAAAACCACACAAGTATTTGAATCTCTAGTCATGGGTGGCGGCGTTGTTGGCAGTGGTAAGATAGAAGACTTTACTAAAGCATCTGGAACATTAAAAAAACTGAAAAGCAGCCAACACAGTTTGTGTAAGTTTAATATAAACGATCAGTGTTTTTTGGTTGCACAGCAACAAAACAAAAATTAAGAGAAAAAGAGAAAATAACAAATTTGTTTTGATTTGGCATGTTCTTTGTTTTTGATTTTTTTTGTGTTCCACGAAATAGCCTCCATTGAACGTGAACTAATAAAAGAGGGTGAAAAACTCAGCGATATATTGTCAATGCCCGTTAAAGATGCTCTTGGCCGTGACCTACACATCGACTACAGTGATGATATTTGCAGTGTGAGTGAAATTTTAGATACAACATTGCAGCGCCGCAAAATTTTCAGCGATAGTGTGGAATTGCAAAAACTCACCTTGGAACAGGTGACACACATTTATACGTACGAACAGGATGCCTGTATGGCCATCAAATGGTTGAATGATTTGTACAATGTCATGATCAAGTGCCATTCGCATGTTGGTTGCAATATACACGAAATACAGGTGCAAAAGGATGAATTGCAAACATTTCAAGAAACAGGAAAAGTGAGTATGTATGTATGTATGTGTGTTGTATTTTATTTTCTTGTATTTTGTTGCTTTTTCGGTTTTTTGATTTGTTTTTAAATAAATTTTGCTGGGAGATTTTGTGGCACTAAATAGGGTAACCCCCGCGTAGTGTGTCTCAGCAGATGACCCCTATTTAAGCAATACATTGTGCCACAACTAGTAGACAAATGTAGAAGGCTAAATTCCTATCTGCTATTGTGGGGTTTTTAACGTTTAATATTTCTCTGGCAAAAAGGAAAAAGTGCTTAAGTCGAGATAAGCTCCTTTTGAGTTAATATCACGTATTCTCCATATTCAAAAGTATCTCTGGACCAAGTTTTATTCATATTGAACGATTTTTAACGAAGTTCTGGCACAATTACTTGCAGTTTTTCTTTTTCTAACTAATTTTCTAATATGTAATAACGGCTTAATTGAATAACTTTCGTTATTCGAAAAACGAATGATCAACTTTTAGTATAACGCGATTACAGTTTTATCAAAGCACTTAAACATTTAAAACTTCTTTTTTAGATAACTATAAAATTGGACTTAAGCACTTTTTCCTTATTGCCACAGATTTGATGAAAAATAAAAAAGTCACCAGCAAACAACAATTTAGTAGTGAGAAGTTTCGTATTCTATTTGCATTCGTAATGTGTTTTAATACGATATTTAATCATGAATACTGACAAGGTTAGTGGTTTCTACCGGAAAGAACTTTTGTTCTATTCAGCCGTGTAGTTGAAAGCTAAAGTGATGTTGAGATATTAACATTTTTCCTTTGTTGCTTGCAATATGTTAACAATGTCATTTTAATATTTCTCTGATTATTAAATTACGAACTTTAGCCTTAGTTTCTTAATTTTTAGAACAGTGTTGCAGCGCCTCTGGTGTTAAGTAGATGCATGAACTTCGCCAACAATTTTGCGCTATTGTTTACAATTAGCTTGGAGCAGTACCAATCGATGCCGCAACACTTTTTAGTAATCAGTGCTATGCCCTCATCGCATAAACAGTCCAATAATTTATGCAATTTATGATGTTGATTGTAATGCTCTGACCAGGGATCGAACCCAGGTCCCTAGTCGATGCTTGCCCTAACGACTTCAGCCAAAACCACCCTCAAAATGGACCAACAAATTGAATTTTTTGAAAATACATGATAAGAAAATTTTGACTGACATCATGATGTTTCTAGACCAACCGCGGTCTCATTATTAAAGTTGTTGTTCACTTAGACCTCACTAACAATCACGATGAAAATATTTGATGACTAACTTTCAAATGACTTGGCAGAATTAATTAATTAACAAAGGATGTGATTGTCAGCAAGCGAACAAGAGTTCTCGAAACATCATGATATCAAGTCAACTTTCCCCGCAGTCAAAATTTTTTTTTTAATGTTTAATTATAAAAATCTTCTAAAGTTTTCTTTTTTAACAAAAAAACATTAGTTACGAATTAAATTTTACGAAGTTTAGCCTTAATAATTAAAACATCTTTGGAAAAAAATTTTCTTAATTGCAAAAATTTTCCCCACTTAATTTATCCAAATCCATACACGACAACCCTTCTCATTGCTTTTACGAAAAAAGAATGCAGTTATTCTGGTTACACTTGAAAATGTACCAACAAATTAGAGAGTAGTGCCACACTTTGTGTGAGGTTTTATTCCATTTGGCAACTGTTTTGTTTCTCTTGTCTTTCATCCATCTATCCGTCCATTCATCCATCCATCCATCTGGAGTTTAATTTATTTGTAGGTTACTTAGCTGTAAACATTTTTAAAAGTGTGCCTGTGCTTGTCTTTTTATCTCTGGAACCGATGTATCGACTGTTATATTTGTTATGTTGCACATAACACTTGTTTTGTTACCGTTAATGGCGTTGTTTCGCGGCATTTTAAAATATTTTCGTGAGTGAGCGTGAGTGAGTGTGTATTTTTGTAGGTTTTTTTGCAACAATTATGGGTAATTTAATATGCAACGGTTTGATTATTCCTCGTATCATTATTATTTTGTTTATGCTAAATCACACATGTGTTTTTTTTTTCAAACCAATTTCTATTTGTAACAGGAAATTGATTGTTTAAAATAGTTCTTTGCTGAATGAGAGGAAGTTGAAAGTTCTGTTAGATCGTTTTTATGGCAATAAAAAACGCTAGAAATATATATTTTTTTGGAGCAGTGTTGCAGATATAAAAATTAAAAAAAAGATAATAAACTCTACGAATGCTAAAAAATATTACCGTTCAATGAGTTATAATTTCTAATTCTACAATTTCTAATTATTTGTAAGCAGAAGTATCTAGCGTGACCGAAAAGCTATAAAAAAATTAAAATAATTAATTTTATTTGCTCGTTAAAGCAAGAATGAAATATTATTTTATATAGAAAATTTTAAATTTTATAAAATTATACGAATGAAAAATTCAACTAAAATTTGTGAATCGAAATAATTACAATCGAAATCTTCAGATAGGAAAATATTATTTAAAGTAAAATTTTTTCGAAAAGTTATTTGATTAAAAATGCTTAAATAAAAAGTCTTCTCGCATTAAATTATTCGAATAGAAAATATTTCGTAATATACAATATATTCGATTGAAAACTTATCCGAATAAATAGTTCGAATAAAAATAATCGACTAAAAATTATATTTCTTTTTAATGTTAGTACTCATGGGCAAAATTTATGAATTTTTAACAAACTCGTGAGACGCTGCGTCAATTGCGATTTTATCCAAGATTCGCTTAAATCATTTAAATCCCGCTTAAATGCCACAAAATACATATGTGCAATCTAACATAAACATTTAAGCGGGGGGTTTACTGTGATTGTTAAATAAGGCAACAATATTATAATTCGTATTGATTTATTATCATAATAGTTATAAGTCATTCGTAGTATATTGCTCTTAGACTATGGTTGCCTCAACCATGTTTTTTTTTTTTTTGCTTTGAAAGATTATACTCTCATTATTTTTAATGAAATTTAGAGCATCGTACATTTCATTAAATTATTTTACAGAGTATAAAATTTTCAAAATCTGTGTACTTAAAATGACCATTAAAATGATCAACTGCTTGTTTTTTTCAATTGCTTTAATGTATGTATGTTTGTACGCATGTATGTATGTAATTGAGGAAAATTGTTTTATCAACATTAAAAACATGTAATGTGATAACCACACTTTAAATAGAAATATTAATCCATTAAAATAAAAGGCACGCTTCATTTTAAAACTACTTTCAACAGCTTTTCTTACCGCGCACTGTGTATCAAATTAAAAAAAAGGAAAACCTTACAAATACAGCAACTGATCATTATTATAAATTGCCAACCTTATAAACAAAAAAAAAAAAACATTAAAATATTTAATTTCTCTAAACCAGAAATCAAGATATAAAAGAATTCCACCAGTGAAAGGTAACAAGCGAAAAAAAGTAAAACAAAACCAAAACATGATCACTTTTTTTTGTTTGTAATTGAGCTACAAATGGACGTTTTTGGTTCATGATCGTATCGAATATATATAATTGTGCTTTGCACCATAAACTAAAAATACATACGAGAACATACTTGTAATAGAAGATGAAATTTTATGAAAATTATGAAAGTGAAGCACGTGCTCTCAAAACTTAACGAGTGGTAATTCTCAGAAAAACTAAATGAAAACAATTAAAAAAACAAGTAATTATTTAATGGTTGGGAAATAAACTGATCAACTTTATGCGCGTACAATAATGACGGAGTTTTCTTTTTTCCATTTTACAGAGTATATTTAACTATGGCTGTCAATTGCTGGAGGCGTCACAATCTTTGCGCAGCACATGCAAGCTGGAGGTAACAGAAGCTCTACAAATGCAACAAGAATTGGAAAAAACATGGCACAGTCTGCAGGCTATAAGTCAGGAGCATATGACACGTTTACGCGTCTCAGCGGTATTTCATCGCAGTGTCGAAGACTATTGCCAACAATTAATTGAACTTAGAAGGTCTCTGTATAACATGTTGCAACAACAACAGGCTCAACTGAGACAGCAACAACGCAGCAGTAGTAGCGGCATAAGTAGTGAATCAGAGTCTCATTCTCAATCTCCCTCATCATCGAATACAAGCGATTCAAGAAGACGAATTTCTCATTGCCTGGTGCAACATACGCAGCACACCATAATTTCTTGTGATGGTGGTAATGACGACGGTGATGATGATGATGCTGTCTCTGCCTCCGTCTCTGCCTCTGCCTCTGCTTCTGAAAAAGAGTCATTAAATGTACAACGTGAATTGTTGCGCAAGTGTTTAATGGAACGTGAAAAACTTTTGGTTGAAGTAGGTCGTATGGTACGTTTGGGAAGGTTATTGAAAACACGTTTAAAAGAACCTTTCGTCTTGGATGCTGCCACAGGCAAGAGGTTGGTATTTTGCAGCAAGATTTCTCTTGTGGCTTTTCTTTATAGATATTTTTGGTAGTTGAATGTTCATGTGATTGTGGTTTCGAAAGAAAACGATAAAGATTTAAATAAAAAAAAAAAACAAAAATTTTAAAAAGCAGCTGTTGTTGCTGCATTTGTATGCTGGCGACATAGAAAGTAACACTTTTCCTTGGCCTATCAAGTCAACGAACTTCTTTAAAACTGCCGCTAATGCATTTACATTGAACAATTGTTGCTGATATTATTGTTGTTGTTGTTGCAACAATTAACATTCTATGTTTGTCTTGTGCTTAATCAACGTAAATTAATGCTAATTATAAACATACATATTTTCAAATGTTTTCAAAACGCTTACACTCACTCGCTCACTCAATATCTTGTGCAAACACTTATGCTACGTCTTCAGTTTATATTTATGCAGCGCAAACATACACACACACGCACATACACCCTTTGGGTTGGCCAACCGATGGCACATAAAAGTCGATGCACCTAAAGAGAAGGCTTGTCACTTGGTTTCCAGCGTGTACAATAATAATATACGATACCGTAGGAGCGATTCCGTCTTTTTTACTCAACCTTAATGAATTCGAGAAAAAAGTAAAAAAATGAAATTCAATTATTGAACATCAAAATTATTTGTTTGAAAGCAGGTAGGACGACAAACATCAAATATTTCTTTAGTGAACTGTGGCCATAATATATATATATTTTTTTTTGGGGCAAACAACAAAACAGATGATGATTTTGGGAAAATCAAAAGTGTCCACAATGTGAACACAGTTTGACCACTCAAAGGCAAATATTTTGATTTGGTTTTGTGAAAATAATTATTAGATCTTACAAATTTTTTGTAAGAACAAACAGGCTCAAATTGCTGGTATTACGACTGATATTTTTTTCGGCTGCTTTAATTGGCATGCTTTATGGTGTTTTCATTTCTACACAAAAAATGGCACCTTATTGAAAAGTACATTTTTAAAATGTCTCCCAACCCTGTAGTAATGCAACTTGTTATTTCACTAGAACAAAACACAATTTATGAAAAGCTCAAAACTCTGTTTTTACCAGCTTTGCCATCTGTTTTATGGGGCACTATCAATACTGTCGATTTATTCGGGGAATAAGGTGCAATGCAATGCCTTCCAGCATTAGAGGGCACAACATTTTTAAGAAACGAACACCAAAGTACAATTTTTTATAGAAAAGAAAACACTATTAGTAATAAAAAAAAAATAAATGCCTGAATAAGAGAAACCAAATTGCGATAAGAGACTTTGAAAATTGAAAATCCAAAATAAATAAACAAGCGGCAAAAAGCGCTATTGGTTTCCTTAATTTTTCGGAAAGAGTTCATGTCAAGTATTTGCCATTTGTAAATTTAGAAAATTTATTTGGAAACGTGTTTTCATACACACGTGCGATTTGAATTTAAAATAACTACTTGATGCTTGCTGATCAAAACTGTAAAAAAAATTTATTGTCGCCCATATCTGGAAAATTCGCAAGATCGTGCTAAAATTTCAATGATTATAAAGTACAATACTACTTAAGAGTCCCTGCAAATGGAAAAAACCAAAAAGTTTTAAAAACATGCGACTGTCACGAAAAAAGCAAAAATTCGCGAAAATTTGCAAAATTTTTACATAAATAAAATTTTAATAAAAAAATTCCTAAAATTTAAGGGAATGCAAAATATTCTGAAAAAATACAAACTGAAAAAATGGCGAAAATCCAGCAAATAGCAAAAACCAGACACTGGCATCCAAATTGATTAGATTTCGCAAAAACGGTTAAAACAGACAAAAGAACATGGAC